>CM040932.1:42373485-42973485 GCA_023029165.1 Gobiocypris rarus
TCACCTATTGAACACATTTCTGGACAAAGAATCTTTGATATTGAACTTTCCATATGTACTCATGGATTCCTTCTGATGTTTCATCAGTAGTTCGGCGTGAATTTTTAAAATATTTTTTTTGCCAAAGTCTTTGAACTTTAAATTTATATATAGACTCATGAACCTATTTGACATATTTGAACTTTATCAGAAGTTCAAAAATGATGTTTAAAAAAAAAATTCTGCCCCTGGATTCTATGACCTTGAACTTTCTATACATATACTCATAGATTCCAACTGATGTTTCATCAGTAGTACATGTATGACTATTTGAATATGTTTTTGGCCAAAGTGAATTTGAAATTTAACTTCATAAATAGACTTGTAACAAGTATTACATATATGATATGTAACAAGGGGACTCTGTATAAGGAACAGGTCTATTTAGCTCAAAGTAATGAATTAATTAATTCATAGGGAATTTTGCAGGAGTCTATTTTACGACCGAGCAAATGACTCGTCTAGCGTTCATTTGAACAGGCCGTAACTATCAACTCTGCAGCGGATATTAATATCCACAGAATAGTGAAACACTATTTAATAGCCAGGTAACTTAGATCGGCAGTTCAAGACATTAAAATTCGTAAGCACATAACACAAGAACACTTATCTTTAATTTATAAACACAGCTTTATTGATTACTCTAACACGTAAAACTAGAATCTAACACAAACAAACATACACACATTCACGCGTTGCAGAGAGGAGGGAAGCAAAGAGTGAGTTTTAAGAGAGAGAGAGAGAGAGAGAGAGAGAGAGATGGAGTCCCAAGTTTCTAGCAGTATCTGCATTTATAACACATGACCTGAATGAACCACCGGTTTTGACTTAAACCCTCCTATCGTTGCTTAGGCGGGGTTATTCAATTTGATATCACTGCACCAGTTCAGTTTAGAATCTGGAGGTTACTTGCGTTTGTAGCGCGTGTCATCATTGAACGGGGATTCCCTCTCGATCCTGGCTAGAAAGGGGTTTCCGGTTCTTTGTGATTCGCGGAAGGTCTTGTCGTGTCTCTGATGGGCGTCTTGGGAAGCCAACCACGTGGCGTGTTGGCTGCTGGATGAGGGGGGTCTCGTGGCTGTTTGAAGTTGAAGCGCGCTCGCTGGAGATTCGTTGAGAAGCTTTGCGTGAAACTTAACTTAGAACACGAGACTCATGGAAAGAAAATAAACTTAAGTAAAAGAAAGGAAAGTGAGAGTTCTAGATGGCTTGAATGAAATTCAACCCATTCTGGTCTGCCACCTTTGGAGTTCTCCAACTCCTTCGAGGTGGACTGCAAAATCAGGAACAGCAGCTGCGGACAAAAGAACATCGGCTCATTGGGTGAGGGGGTCTCTGCTCTTATAGATAAGATTCGAGTGCCGCCCACTTTGGGTTGACAATCGTGTCTGTCAGTTTTTGGCGCGCAAAAGTTCTTTGTTCAGTTCGGTTACACCTCCTGGCTGCTGGACAGATGGAGCAGTTTATCCTACAAAGCTGGTATTCTAATAATAAAACGTTTCCTGTAAATTATTTTACAAGATTCGTATTATTGAGTTTTTCTGAATGAGAAGGTACTAAACACTATAATATTAAGAGTTGAGAGTACAGAGATACAAGAATTCCACAGTAACTAGAATACATAGTTTGATTTACATAAGGTACACACCTAGACATTTTAATACATCGTATAAAAAACGATTGATCCATATATGTGTTCATGTGGGTGTAAAGAGTCTTTGGGCATTCGACAGATGGCGGGGTTACCGTCTGTTCGACAATCACTGGTTTAGTGATTTGATGCAGTTTATACGTATCAAGGTTTCTGTGGGTTTCCTTGATTTTCAACGGAGTGCTGGAATCTCTAAGGAATTTATGGTGTCACAGAGCCGGACTTAGAAGTTACTTTGTCGATGGGGGAAGGGAAGAAAACTGCCTGTGGACCAATGAGAAGTCCCTTACTTCCTGGGCTTGGTACCACAGATGTCGTAAATCTTTGTCTGCTTGGTGTGGAGGAGAGGGGTCCAAGTCGTAAATGGCCCTGGAATGTTGAGTTAACTTTGTGTGGACTCATGTTTGAATGTGTCTGTTGCCACAATTGCTACAGACTTATGGACTTTTTATATATTTTTCAGACTGAGTGTAGTCAATATTTCACCTATTGAACACATTTCTGGACAAAGAATCTCTGATATTGAACTTTCCATATGTACTCATAGTCTCCTTCTGATGTTTCATAGTAGTATACGTATGACTATTTGAATATACTTTTGGCCAAAGTGAATTTGAAATTTAACTTCATAAATAGACTTATGGACTTTTTTAAATATATTTTTCAGACTGAGTGTAGTCCATATTTCACCTATTGAACACATTTCTGGACAAAGAATCTTTGATATTGAACTTTCCATATGTACTTATAGATTCCTTCTGATGTTTCATCAGTAGTTCGGCGTGAATTTTTGAACTTTTTTTTGCCAAAGTCTTTGAACTTTAAATTTATATACAGATTCATAAACCTATTTGACATATTTGAACTTCATGAGAAGTTCAAATATGACGTTTTTTTTTTTTAATTCTGCCCCTGGATTCTATGACCTTGAACTTTCTATATATATATTCATAGATTGCAACTGAAGTTTCATCAGTAGTTCAAGCATGACTTTTTGAACATGTTTTTGGCCAAAGTGAATTTGAAATTTAACTTCATAAATAGACTTATGGACTTTTTTATATATTTTTCAGACTGAGTGTAATTGTCACAGGTCGGGGCGGGCCAAACCAGGCTGCGCCCACCCCTGGAAACCCGGGAACCACCTCGAGGAACGTGTCAAGGACCAGACAGACAAGGGAATAAGATAATACAGTTTATTTATGATAGTTAAAAGGTCAATGAATTGAATAAGTCCTAATTAAAATCTTCTTCTTGCCACCAGGACAGTTCAAGAGTCTACCGACCTCCCGGGACGGGAAGGGAGAGGGCAGCTCGTGGCGGACCGGAGGCTCGTCGGAGGGGAATCAGGGGGGAATCTCCGCGCCGTCCAGGTAGGTCACTGGGTAAGTACTCCTCTAAGGGACTCAAGAGGGGAGGCCTTGGTCATACGAACCCCATTCAGGCTACAAGCCACTCTCTTCTTCTGAGCAAGGTAAAGGCTTCCAAATAGGGCGTGTGGGGACCACCAGGCGGGGGACGCTTTGAGCGGGGCGCTCACATCAGCGGAACACTGGGACAGACACAGCACAGTTTCGGCGGTTCAACAGTATGTGAAGCTTTTCAACTGATATACCTTCTCTCCTTTGAACAGGATCAAGGCTTCCAATAAGGGCGTATGGAGACCATCAGGCGGGGATGACACTTTGGACAGAACGCTCCACTTCAGCTGGGCACTGGAACAGTACAGCAAGATCTCAACGGTTCATCAGTATGTGAAGCTTTTAACTGATATACCTTTCCTTCTTCTGAACAGGGCAAAGACTTCCAATAGGGCGTGTGGGGACCACCAGGCGGGGAGGACACTTTGAGCAGGACGCTCACTTCGGCTGAACACTGGGATAGACACAGCACAGTTTCAGCGGCTCAACAGTACATGAAGCTTGCAACTGATATACCTTCTCTTCTTCTGAACAGGGCAAAGGCTTCCAATAGGGCGTGTGGGGACCACCAGGTGGGGAGGACACTTTGAGCGGGACGCTCACTTCGGCTGAACACTGGGATAGACACAGCACAGTTTCAGCAGCTCAACAGTACATGAAGCTTGCAACTGATATACCTTTTCTTCCTCTGAACAGGGCAAAGGCTTCCAATAGGGCGTGTGGGGACCACCAGGCGGGGAGGACACTTTAAGCGGGACGCTCACTTCGGCTGAACACTGGGATAGACACAGCACAGTTTCAACAGTACATGATATATAAAGCACTCAGCATTAACAAGGCCGGGTCTTTTCAAGCAAGAAGTTTGGGCGGTACTTTATCAAAGCCCTTCGCCAGAGGTAGCGGGAGGCAGACTGTAGGAGGAGAGTGCACGGCAGACTTCTATTGCTTCTCCACACACAACTTTCACTTCACAGCACAAAACGTGTAAATCTCACTTCAGACACTGCAATTCCACTCGCACACCGTGCATTCAGGCCAGCACTCACCCACCGGTCTTTCCCTCCCACCAGATCGAATCGTCCTCGATCAGGGCTTGACTTTGTTCCGGAGAAGCAGAAGAACGATGCAGCGATCACCACATTCAGCCAGGAGAGGACAGAAGTTGGAGACAGATCATTAATTTACTCGGTGTAATAGTTCACTCGTGCCAAACGTTTTCCAAACTCTCCACACCACTTCAGTGTTAGTGCATATAAACAACGGATCAAATACTCATCACTTGCGTCTTTCTCACTACGGACGATATTCCTCAAGTCTTCGCTGCCAAATACTTCACTCCTTCCTTCCTCTTCCACAGCTCCAATCTTCCCCACTCCACAGCCCAGCCTCAATAAAAAGCAACCCGCTGGCAAGCACAACATCATTCGGAGGAGAGCCACACACAGTCTGTTTTCTCTCTGTTTTTAAAGCCTCATTTCCATAGGTGTCCCTCTCACAGCGTTTTCTATAATTGCCTCACACCTGCTGTCACTCAGGCAATCAGCCCCGCTGCCATGGCAACAGATTCACAGGGCATAGACCGGAGGTTCACTGGAAAACGTCTCAGGTTACGTATGTAACCATGGTTCCCTGAGAGGGAACTCGCGCTGCGTCAAGCGCTGCGGGAACGCCTCTGCGTGATGCGTCATGAAGCACTCGTAAAATCAGTCCAATAGTGTGGCTGGACGTCGTAGGCGGGTGACGTCATAGACCAGGAAGCTATAAAGCACCCCTGAACCAGACACTGTCAGCTTCTGAAAACGTCAAACAAGTCGGTCACAGGCGTGCCGGGAGTATGGCTAAGCGACGCAGCATCTCGTTCCCTCTCAGGGAACCATGGTTACATACGTAACCTGAGACGTTCCCTTTCAAGGGAACTCGCGCTGCGTCAAGCGCTGCGGGAACACAATACCAACGCCGCCATAACTCTCAAATGCCTGTATATGTGAAATTCATAGCGCACATTAAGCTACAAGCACCCGAGAACCTGGAGTAGAGGCTACATCAAGGTTGTAAAACCTCACAAAGGTGTGCGGAGAGGACCACCCTGCCGCATCACATACCTCCTGCAGGGAGACTCCTGACAGAAGAGCCAAAGAGGCTGCCATACTCCTAGTAGAATGGGCTCGGACCTTTAGTGGTGAAGGTTGGCGGCCGACTCATATGCAAGTGAGATAGCCTCGACTATCCACTTACTTAAGGTCTGCTTAGATGCAGGTTTCCCTTTGTTTGGGGACCAAACAGATGAACAATTGCTCAGATTTTCTCCACAGGGCAGCTCTGTGGACATAAGCATCTAGTGCCCTCACTGGGCAGAGCAGATTTAACTTCTCCTGGTCTGGATTCTCAAAGGGAGGCGGAGAGAAGGCCTGCAGCATTATAGGACCTGCCACGTTCGTAGGAACTTTCGGGACATATCCTTCTTTGGAAATAAGAAAGCTTTCACCATTCCTGGCGCAAACTCAAGACAGGAGGGGGCAACATATAGTGCTTGCAAATCCCTACTCTCTTTAGAGAAGAAATAGCCAAGAGAAACACAGTTTTTAACGTGAGGAACTTCTCTGGCACCTCCTCAATAGGCTCAAATGGGGCCAAAGCTAGACCTTGCAGCACCACGGCCAGATCCCAGGTCGGCACCCTTGAGCGTGCCGCAGGCCTTAGCCTCAGAGTACCACGAAGGAAGCGAGTAACCCATGGGTGTTTCCCCACGATGCACCATCCAGATGGGCGTGATAGGCCGATATTGCCGTCACGTATACCTTTAAGGTGGAAGGGGATAACCCTGAAGCGAACTTTTCTTGTAGAAAATCCAGTACTGAGTTGACTTGGCAGTTGACTGGGTTTAGAGAATGGTTAGAACACCATGCTACAAAGACTCTCCATTTAAGGGCATACAGCCTCCTCGTGGAAGGGGCTCTGGAGTGCAACATGGTCTGAACTACCTCAGCAGAAAGACCTGAGTCTACGAGCTGGGCCCCTCAGGGCCAAGCCCACAGTTTCCACAGCTCGGCCTCGGGTGCAGGATTGCCCCCGACGCCTGGGAGAGAAGGTCCCTCCTGATCGGAACCTCCCACGGGGGACCTTCGAGGAGAGATATAATGTCTGACAGCCAAACTTGTGTTGGCCAATACGGGCTATTAGCAACAGACGAGCCCCCGTTCCGGCGCACTCTCTCCAGCACTCCTGGTATCAATGCCAGAGGGGAAAGGCGTGAGAGCGCAGCCTCGGCCACGTCTGCACCATGGCATCCAACCAACGGGGCTGGATGTGTGAGGGAGTAAAATAGGGGACAGTGCGTTGTCTCTTGAGACGCAAACAGATCCACCTGAGCCTGACCAAACTGGCTCCATATGAGCTTCACCACCTCGGGTGGAGTCTCCAACTCCCGGCACCACTCCCTGCCTCGACAGGAGTCTGCCGTCGTGTTCAGGTACCCGGGATGTACACTGCTCGGATTGATAGCATTTTGCCCTGGGCCCAAACTAGGACTCGATGTGCCAGCTTCCATAGCCGGCGCGGCGTAACCCCCTGGCGATTTATGTATGAGACCACCGATGTGTTGTCCGTGCGAACCAACACATGATGGCCTCTCAGGTCCGGGAGAAAGTGCCTGAGTGCCAGGAACACTGCCATCAGCTCTAGCTGGTTTATGTGCCAGGAGAGCTGCTGATCTCTCCACAGACCTGAGCTGAGCGACCACTCATGGTCGCCCCAGCCGGTGAGGATGCATCCGTCGTTGGCGTTACGCGCAGCGACGACAAGGAGCCCCGGCACCGGACCCTGGGAAAGGAACCAAGGATCCTTCCACATGACTAAGGCACGTAGGCATCGCCGCGCGTGACCTTGATCATGCGAAAAGGATTTCCCCTCGGGGAGAATCCCTTGGTCTTGAGCCACCACTGTAAGGGCCTCATGTACAGCAGGCCAAAAGGTATCACGTTGGACGCTGCTGCCATCAGACCCAGAAGTCTTTGAAAATGCTTCACAGTGAGTGACTGGCCTAGCTTTATCTTGATACGGTTTGTAGAATCGAATTCACCCGAGCTGGCGTCAGCCGAGCCCTCATGGTTTTCGTATCCCATAGCACACCCAGAAAAGTGACGTTCTGCTGTGGAGATAACATGCTTTTCTTTGTGTTTAGCCTTAACCCCAGCCTCTTCATATGAGCGATCACAGCATCTCGATGCTGAGCGCTCGATGTTCCGACTCTGCTAAGATCAGCCAGTCGTCTATGTAATTCAGTACGCGGATGCCCTGGAGTCTCAGCGGAGCCAAAGCAGCATCCACGCATTTTGTGAAGGTGCGGGGTGATAATGCTAGGCCGAATGGAAGTACCCGATACTGGAATGCTTCGCCCCCGAAAGCAAACCTGAGGAACTTCCTGTGTTGAGGAAGGATGGAGGCGTGAAAGTATGCGTCTTTCAGGTCTATTGTGACACACCAGTCCTCGGACCTGATGTGACACATGATCTGTTTTAGCGTGAGCATTTTGAACTTTAGTTTCTTTACTGCCCGATTTAGCTGCGCAGATCTAGAATAGGACGCAGTCCTCCATCCTTCTTCGAACTATGAAGTACCGGCTGTAAAATCCCGACTCTCTGCAGTGGGGAGGACCGCTCTATAGCCTCTTTTTGCAGAAGAGTCTGTACCTCTTGCTCCATTACCAGACCCTGCTCGGGTTTACCACTGTGGATAATACCCCGTTGAACATGGGCGGAGTGTGACCCAGTGTATTCTGTACCCATTTTCTATTGTGCGCAGGACCCAATCTGAGATATTTGGCAGAAGTTTCCACGCTGCCAGAAAATCTACTAAGGAACCAGCCCCTTGGGGCTGGCCTCTGGATTTTGAAGTGTGAGCAGCCCGGTGTCCTGAAAGCGGCGTGCCGGCAGGAAGCAACCGCACTGACCCACTTTTGACCCTCCTTGGAGGGAGCGAGCATCCCCGCGCCGCTACGTTTCCGGGCGGACGTGGAGATTTGCGCTCGCTGAGGACCGCTGCGCCCTGAAGCACCCGAGGTGGCAGGGTTGGCAGAACGGCCCCTGATGGCACCGAGAGGAGGCGGGTGCCTCGACACACCGCTTCCCCTCGGAGGACTGCCATCAGAAGCCTGACGCCTCTGGCGTCAGGACTTCTTCGCCGAGGCCTTCCTAGAGATGATAACAGTCCTCAGATCTGCTCTACCTTGGGAAGACCTCGGCTGAGAGTGCTGACCCGCCCCAGTCTCTCTGTGGGGGCGCGGGTCGCAACACTCTCTCGCTGTTGCGCTCTGTGAGAGGAGGGCGTGCTCGGTTGGGGCTGCTCCGCCCAGCAGCCCCAAAGACATGAGATTTGCGGGGAGAAATTTTTGAAACGCAGCCGCCTGCTTTTAGACTCTTGAAACCTCTCGACGACTGTGTTGACTGAATCGCCGAAGAGGCCAGCAGGGAGATAGGAGAGTCGAGAAGGAACTTCTTATCTCTATCTTTTATCTCTGAAAGATTTAGCCAGAGATGTCTCTCCGTGGCCACCAGGGCTGCCATAGAACGGCCGATGGATCTAGCCGTCTCCTTGGTGGCCCGAAGAGACAAATCAGCAGCTCTCCTAATCTCTGCTATCGTTTCCCTCCCCACTTCTTCACATTCATCATCAATGTCTTTCAGCAGGTCGGCTTGATAAGCTTGCAACACCGCCATCGTGTGGAGACATGCGGCTGCCTGACCTGCTGCCGAGTAAGCCCTACCCACCAAAGCTGATGTTGTTCTAACGGGCTTAGTGGGCAGCTGCGGGGCTTTTAACGGCGATGATGACTCGGAGAGAGATAGCTCGCGGCGTCTCTTCTACCCGCGGCATCACCGCGTAACCATGCTGTTTCAACCCCACTATGTTTGCAGCTGTATTGGGGTTGAATGGTCTAAATGACTGGTTTTTCCATGATTTCGACACCTCGGTGTGGAGATCAGGAAAAAAGGCAAGCCCGCTTTGGAGGTTGTGATCTAGATGGAAGGAAGCGTTCATCTAATTTACTAGGCTGATGCGCCGTGCGTCTCGGCTGGCCAGTCTATTTGCAACCTGGCAACAGCGCGAGTCACAACCTCCAATAGCTCCTCTTGAGCGTGTGAATGAGGCGCGAAACCTCATCTAAATAATCCAGGCTTACAACATCCACTTCCTCAGAACTGGAGTGTTGCTGCACCTGCGCTTCAGCGCGAGCAGAAGAAACCGCAGGCGTGCTTCTAACTCGACAACTGAAGCGTCGGGTCTGACGGGTAAAGGCAGAGAAAGGGGATCACCCGTCTCTAACCCCGCCCGTCAGATCCATTTGCGAACCCCAAGATGAAAGCCTTCGCTGTGCCTCAGCAGCAGCGGGACCTGCACCCTGGGAACGCGAGCGAGCGCCCTCCTCAAGAAGCGACCGGTGGGACCGGAGAGTTCTCATAGATAACTTCTCGCAATGCTCGCAGCCAGCCCCTCGAGCTGACTGTGCATGCTCCGGTCCCAAACACATTACACAGAGCATGTGTGTATCCCCACCCGTGATGAAACGAGGGCAGGGAGTAACACACTGTCTGAACTGTTGATTCGCCATTTTTTTCTTTTAGAGACACACACACTTTCTTTCATACAAAGACAAACGATTTCACATAGAGCGCTTGTGAAGACACAGAAGCTGACAGTGTCTGGTTCAGGGGTGCTTTATAGCTTCCTGGTCTATGACGTCACCCGCCTACGACGTCCAGCCACACTATTGGACTGATTTTACGAGTGCTTCATGACGCATCACGCAGAGGCGTTCCCGCAGCGCTTGACGCAGCGTGAGTTCCCTTGAAAGGGAATCCTGAACACTGTATTCACCAGGATCTTAGTCCCGTTAGGTTCGTTTGTCACCCCGTGACATAATCCATATTTGACCTATTGAACACATTTCTGGACAAAGAATCTTTGATATTGAACTTTCCATATGTACTCATAGATTCCTTCTGATGTTTCATCAGTAGTACAAGTATGACTATTTGAATATATTTTTGGCCAAAGTGAATTTGAAATTTAACTTTATAAACAGACTTATGGACTCTTTTTGATGTTTTTTTCAGACTGTGTGTAGTCCATATTTGACCTATTGAACACATTTTAAGACAAAGAATACTTAAAATTGAACTTTCTATATGTACTCATAGATTCCTTCTGATGTTTCATCAATAGTTCGGCATGAATTTTTGAACTTTTTTTTTTGCCAAAATCTTTGAACTTTAAATTTATATACAGACTTATAAGACCTATTTGACATATTTGAACTTCATCAGAAGTTCAAATATGACGTTTAAAAAAAAAATCTGCCCCTGTATTCTATGACCTTGAACTTTCTATACATATACTCATAGATTCCAACTGATCTTTCATCAGTAGTTCAAGCATGACTTTTTGAATATGTTTTTGGCCAAAGGGAATTTGAAATGTAACTTTATAAACAGACTTATGGACTCTTTTTGATGTATTTTTCAGACTGAGCGTAGACCATATTTGAACTATTGCACACATTTCTGGACAAAGAATCCTTGGTTTTGAACTTTCTTTACATACTCATAGATTCCTTCTGATGTTTCATCAGTAGTTCAGGCGTGAATTTTTGAACTTTTTTTTGCCAAAGTCTTTGAACTTTAAATTTATATACAGACTCATAAACCTATTTGACATATTTGAACTTCATCAGAAGTTCAAAATTGATGTTTAAAAAAAAATTCTGCCCCTGGATTCTATGACCTTGAACTTTCTATATATATACTCATAGAGTCCAACTGATGTTTCATCAGTAGTTCAAGCATGACTTTTTGAATATGTTTTTGTCCAAAGTGAATTTTAAATGTAACTTTATAAACAGACTTATGGACTCTTTTTTATGTATTTTTTAGACTGAGTGTAATCCATATTTGATCTATTGAACACATTTCTGGACAAAGAATCCTTGATATTGAACTTTCTATACATACTCATAGATTCCTTCTGATGTTTCATCAGTAGTACACGTATGACTATTTGAATATGTTTTTGGCCAAAGTGAATTTGAAATTTAACTTCATAAATAGACTTATGGACTTTTTTTATATATTTTTCAGACTGAGTGTAGTCCATATTTCACCTATTGAACACATTTCTGGACAAAGAATCTTTGATATTGAACTTTCCATATGTACTCATAGATTCCTTCTGATGTTTCATCAGTAGTTCGGCGTGAATTTTTGAACTTTTTTTTTTGCCAGTCTTTGAACTTTAAATTTATATACAGACTCATAAACCTATTTGACATATTTGAACTTCATCAGAAGTTCAAAAATGATGTTTAAAAATAAAACTCTGCCCCTGGATTCTATGACCTTGAACTTTCTATATATATACATTCATAGATTGCAACTGATGTTTCATCAGTAGTTCAAGCATGACTTTTTGAATATGTTTTTGGCCAAAGTGAATTTGAAATGTAACTTTATAAACAGACTTATGGACTCTTTTTGATGTATTTTTAGACTGAGTGTAGTCCATATTTGACCTATTGAACACATTTCTGGACAAAGAATCCTTGATATTGAACTTTCTATACATACTCATAGATTCATTCTGATGTTTCATCAGTAGTACACATATGACTATTTGAATATGTTTTTGGCCAAAGTGAATTTGAAATTTAACTTCATAAATAGACTTATGGACTTTTTTTTATATATTTTTCAGACTGAGTGTAATCCATATTTGACCTATTGAACACATTTCTGGACAAAGAATCCTTGATATTGAACTTTCTATACATACTCATAGATTCCTTCTGATGTTTCATCAGTAGTACACATATGACTATTTGAATATGTTTTTGGCCAAAGTGAATTTGAAATTTAACTTCATAAATAGACTTATGGACTTTTTTAAATATATTTTTCAGACTGAGTGTAATCCATATTTGACCTATTGAACACATTTCTGGACAAAGAATCTTTGATATTGAACTTTCCATATGTACTCATAGATTCCTTCTGATGTTTCATCAGTAGTTCGGCGTGAATTTTTGAACTTTTTTTTTGCCAAAGTCTTTGAACTTTAAATTTATATACAGACTCATAAACCTATTTGACATATTTGAACTTCATCAGAAGTTCAAAAATGATGTTTAAAAAAAAAATCTGCCCCTGTATTCTATGACCTTGAACTTTCTATATATATATATTCATAGATTGCAACTGATGTTTCATCAGTAGTTCAAGCATGACTTTTTGAATATGTTTTTGGCCAAAGTGAATTTGAAATGTAACTCTATGAACAGACTTATGGACTCTTTTTGATGATCAGTAGTACACGTATGACTATTTGAATATGTTTTTGGCCAAAGTGAATTTGAAATTTAACTTCATAAATAGACTTATGGACTTTTTTTTATATATTTTTCAGACTGAGTGTAATCCATATTTGACCTATTGAACACATTTCTGGACAAAGAATCTTTGATATTGAACTTTCCATATGTACTCATAGATTCCTTCTGATGTTTCATCAGTAGTAGAAGTATGACTATTTGAATATATTTTTGGCCAAAGTGAATTTGAAATTTAACTTTATAAACAGACTTATGGACTCTTTTTGATGTATTTTTCAGACTGTGTGTAGTCCATATTAGACCTATTGAACAAATTTTAAGACAAAGAATCCTTAAAATTGAACTTTCTATATGTACTCATAGATTCCTTCTGATGTTTCATCAGTAGTTCGGCGTGAATTTTTGAACTTTTTTTTTTTGCCAAAATCTTTAAACTTTAAATGTATATACAGACTTATAAGACCTATTTGACATATTTGAACTTCATCAGAAGTTCAAATATGACGTTTAAAAAAAAAATCTGCCCCTGTATTCTATGACCTTGAACTTTCTATATATATATATTCATTTGAATATTGAATATGTTTTTGGCCAAAGTGAATTTGAAATTTAACTTCATAAATAGACTTATGGACTTTTTTATATATTTTTCAGACTGAGTGTAATCCATATTTGACCTATTGAACACATTTCTGGACAAAGAATCTTTGATATTGAACTTTCCATATGTACTCATAGATTCCTTCTGATGTTTCATCAGTAGTACACGTATGACTATTTGAATATGTTTTTGGCCAAAGTGAATTTGAAATTTAACTTCATAAATAGACTTATGGACTTTTTTTATATATTTTTCAGACTGAGTGTAATCCATATTTGACCTATTGAACACATTTCTGGACAAAGAATCTTTGATATTGAACTTTCCATATGTACTCATAGATTCCTTATGATGTTTCATCAGTAGTTCGGCGTGAATTTTTGAACTTTTTTTTTTGCCAAAGTCTTTGAACTTTAAATTTATATAAAGACTCATAAACCTATTTGACATATTTGAACTTCATCAGAAGTTCAAAAATGATGTTTAAAAAAAAATTCTGCCCCTGGATTCTATGACCTTGAACTTTCTATATATATATTCATAGATTGCAACTGATGTTTCTTCAGTAGTTCAAGCATGACTTTTTGAATATGTTTTTGGCCAAAGTGAATTTGAAATGTAACTCTATGAACAGACTTATGGACTCTTTTTGATGTATTTTTAGACTGAGCGTAGTCCATATTTGACCTATTGAACACATTTCTGGACAAAGAATCCTTGATATTGAACTTTCTATACATACTCATAGATTCCTTCTGATGTTTCATCAGTAGTACACGTATGACTATTTGAATATGTTTTTGGCCAAAGTGAATTTGAAATTTAACTTCATAAATAGACTTTTGGACTTTTTTTATATATTTTTCAGACTGAGTGTAATCCATATTTGACCTATTGAACACATTTCTGGACAAAGAATCTTTGATATTGAACTTTCTATTTGTACTCATAGATTCCTTCTGATGTTTCATCAGTAGTACACGTATGACTATTTGAATATGTTTTTGGCCAAAGTGAATTTGAAATTTAACTTCATAAATAGACTTATGGACTTTTTTTTATATATTTTTCAGACTGAGTGTAATCCATATTTGACCTATTGAACACATTTCTGGACAAAGAATCTTTGATATTGAACTTTCCATATGTACTCATAGATTCCTTCTGATGTTTCATCAGTAGTAGAAGTATGACTATTTGAATATATTTTTGGCCAAAGTGAATTTGAAATTTAACTTTATAAACAGACTTATGGACTCTTTTTGATGTATTTTTCAGACTGTGTGTAGTCCATATTAGACCTATTGAACAAATTTTAAGACAAAGAATCCTTAAAATTGAACTTTCTATATGTACTCATAGATTCCTTCTGATGTTTCATCAGTAGTTCATGAATTTTGAACTTTTTTTTTTTGCCAAAATCTTTAAACTTTAAATGTATATACAGACTTATAAGACCTATTTGACATATTTGAACTTCATCAGAAGTTCAAATATGACGTTTAAAAAAAAAATCTGCCCCTGTATTCTATGACCTTGAACTTTCTATATATATATATTCATAGATTGCAACTGATGTTTCATCAGTAGTTCAAGCATGACTTTTTGAATATGTTTTTGGCCAAAGTGAATTTGAAATGTAACTTTATAAACAGACTTATGGACTCTTTTTGATGTATTTTTTAGACTGAGTGTAGTCCATATTTGACCTATTGAACACATTTCTGGACAAAGAATCCTTGATATTGAACTTTCTATACATACTCATAGATTCCTTCTGATGTTTCATCAGTAGTACACGTATGACTATTTGAATATGTTTTTGGCCAAAGTGAATTTGAAATTTAACTTCATAAATAGACTTATGGACTTTTTTTTATATATTTTTCAGACTGAGTGTAATCCATATTTGACCTATTGAACACATTTCTGGACAAAGAATCTTTGATATTGAACTTTCTATATGTACTCATAGATTCCTTCTGATGTTTCATCAGTCTATGGCAGTAGAGACATCCCTATTTGACCTACTGGACGTATTTTTGGCCCAAGAGTCCAAAGGATCCAGAAAAGGTTTTGTGCTATATGTTTTCATAGACTCCTTCTGATATTAAATCAGTTCTCAAAGTCTCATTTTGACGTTAAAGCCATACGATCCATATTTGACCAAAATAACATTTTTTTGATGAAAGAGTCTTCGAACATTGACTTTCTATCCAAACATATTGACTCCTTCTTATGTTATGTCAGCCATTATATTAGTCTTTATTTGCTTTTCAACATACTTCTGGCCAAAGAGTCTTTAAACATAAATTTACTATGCACACTCTTTGATTTCATTTCTAGCAAAAAGTTCAACAACAGTTTTTTTAAAGGTTTGTTTGTATTTATTTATTTATTTATTTACTTACTTACTTACATATTATGGCAGTAGAGAAGTCCATGTTTGACCTACTGAAGATAGGTTTGGCCAAAGAGTCCTTAAACACTAACTTACAATACTCATTAACTTCCCTTCAATTACATTTAAGTTCCACACATGGTTTTTTAAATAATGTTTTTTACATGGTATGGCTGTATATGAGTCCTTATTTGACCTACTGTACATATTTTTGATAAAAGAGTCTTTAAACAATAACTTTCTATCGATACACGTTGACTTATTCTTATGTTACTTCTGGCCAAAGGTTCCAAAAATGTTTTTTTTTTCTATTTAGTCTCATAGACTACTTCTGATATTAAATCAGCCCATATTTGATCCACTGAACATATTTTTTGCCCAAGAGTCCTCGATCATGAACTTACTACACATACTAATTCACTTCATTTCTGATTCCCTTTTCTGGATGAAGGGTCCACAAAAGGTTTTGTTTGTAATTTTTTGTAAGGTGTTTTTTTTTTATTTTTTATGAATTAATAGCTATACAGTAGTCCAGATTTAACCATCTAAAGATAAGTCTGGCCAAGGGGTCCACAAAAGTTTTTACTTTTTGTTCTCAAAGTCTCCTTTTGAAGTTAAAGCCATACGATCCATATTTGACCTTTGAAACATATTTTTGATGAAAGAGTCTTTGAACACTGACATATAGATATTTATAAAAGTTTATTTATTTATTTATTTATTTATTTATTTATTTTACATGTTATGGCAGTAGAGACGTCCCTATTTGACCTACTGTACGTATTTTTGGCCCATGAGTCTTTAAACACTAAGTTACTATACATACTCATTGACTTCCCTTCGATTTCCATTACTAGCTAAAAGATCCACAAAAGTTTTTTTAAGGTTTTCATTTTTTATTTGTACGTTATGGCACTTTTAAACTTTTTAAGAAAAGTTTTTTTGCAATATATTCTCATAGACTCCTTCCGATATTAAATCAGCCATACAGTAGTCCATATTTGACCCAATGAACATATTTTAGCCCAAGTGTCCTCGATCATGAACCATAAATTCTCACTGACCTCAGTTCTGATTCCCTTTTCTGGCTGAAGGGTCCACAAAAGTTTTTGTTTTTTATTATTATTTTTAAGGTGTTGTATTTTTATGAAACAATAGCTATACAGAAGTCTAATCTTCAATTTCTGACCCACTCAACATATTTTATTCCCAAGAGTCCTCGATCATGAACTCATGCTCATTGACCAGCTCTGAAAGTTCATTTCTGGCGGAAAGGTTTTTTTGTTTCTTTCTTTTTCTTTTTATTACGGCATTTTTGACCCACTGAACATATTTTTGGCCCAAGAGTCCTCTATCATGAACTTACTACACATTGACTTAACTTCTGATTCCCTTTTCTAGATGAAGGGTCCACAAAAGGTTTTGTTTGTAATAATTTGTAAGGTGTTTTTTTTTTTTTTTAATTGAATTAATAGCTATACAGTAGTCCAGATTTAACCATCTGAAGATATGTCTGGCCAAGGGGTCCACAAACGTTTTTAATTTATGTTCTCAAAGTCTCCTTTTGAAGTTAAAGCCATACGATCCATATTTGACCTTTGGAACATATTTTTGATGAAAGAGTCTTTGAACACTGACTTTTTATCCATACATATTGATATTTATAAAAGTTTATTTATTTATTTATTTATTTATTTATTTATTTATTTTACATGTTATGGCAGTAGAGACGTCCCTATTTGACCTACTGGACGTATTTTTGGCCCAAGAGTCCAAAGGATTCAGAAAAGGTTTTGTGCTATATGTTTTCATAGACTCCTTCTGATTTTAAATCAGTTCTCAAAGTCTCCTTTTGACGTTAAAGCCATACGATCCATATTTGACCAAAACAACATATTTTTGACGAAAGAGTCTTCGAACATTGACTTTCTATCCAAACATTTTGCCTCCTTCTTATGTTATGTCAGCCATTACATTAGTCTTTATTTGACTTTCTGAACATGCTATGACTGTGCAGAAGTCCATATTTGACCTACTAAACATATTTTTGATGAAAGAGTCTTTAAGCATTGACTTTCTATCCAAACGTGTTGATTCCTTATGTTACGTCACCTATACATTAGTTTTTATTTGACTCTCTGAACATACTTCTGGCCAACGGGTCCAGAATTTGTTTAGTTTTTTGCTATAGATTCTCTTACACTCCTTCTGATATTAAATCAGCCATACAGTAATCCATATTGATACATTAGTCTTTATTTGACGTTCTGAACATACTTCTAGCCAGAGTCCTTAATCACTAACTTACTATTCACTCATTGACTTGCCTTCGATTACTAGCCAAAAGTTCCACAAAAGGTTTTCTAAGTTTTTTTAAAGGTTTATTTATTTATTTATTTTAACATGTTATGGCTGTACAGAAGTTCGTATTTTATCTGCTGAATACATCACGGGTGGGGATACACATCTGCTCTGTGTTATGTGTTCGGGACGGGAGCATGCACAGTCACCTCTCGAGGGAGCTGGCTGTGAGCACTGTGAAAAGTTACAGATGAAAACTCTCCGGTCCCGCCAAGCGCTTATCGAGGAGGGCGTTTCGGCTCGCGTTCCCCAGGGTGCTGGTCCTGCTGCTGCCGAGGCACAGCGAAGGCTTACATCTTGGGGTTCGCAGATGGATCTAACGGCGGGGTTAAAGACGGGTGATCCCCTATCTCTGCCCTTACCCATTAAATCCGACGCTCCAGTTGCCGAGTTAGCTCTGCGCTCTGATCAAGGACAGAGATAAAAATGTCCTATTAGATTCTCCTATCTCCCCTATCACCGGCGACTCAGTCAGTAAACACAGTCATCGAGAGGTTCCAAGAGACAAAAAAGCAGGCAGCTGCGTTTCAAAAGTTCCTCCCCAGAAAGTCTCATGTGTCTGGGGTTGCTGGGCAGGAGCAGCCCCAGCCGAGTGTGTCCCCCTCTTACAGAGTGCAAAAAAAGGGAGTGTTGCTACCCGCGTTCCCCCACAGAGAGACTGGGGGCTGGGACAGAAAGCGGATCGGTTCGGTTGCTTCCTGCCGGCGCGCCGTTTCAGAACACCGGGCTGCCCAAACAACAAAATCCAGAGGCCAGCCTCAAGAGGCTCCCTTAGTAGATTTTCTGGCAGCGTGGAAACTTCTGCTAAATATCTCAGATTGGGTCCTGCATACAATAGAAAAAGGTTACAACATTCAGTTGAATTTGGGCGGGTCTCGAAGGGGTAGTATCCACAGTGGTAAACTCCAAGCAGGCTATGGTAATGGAGCAAAAAGTAGTTCTTCCATTCGGCCTAGCGTTATCACTCCGCACCTTCATAAAGTGTGTGGATGTAGCTTTGGCTCCTCAGAGAACACCAGGGCATCCGCATTCTGAACGACTGGCTGATTCGAGCAGAGCGGAACATCTAGCAGATGTTCTCTGGTAACCATGGTTACATAAGTAACCTGAGACGATTTACCTCTTTAATACACAACGCGTTTTTGTGTGCAATGCAATGCAAAGCACTAATCTCTTTAATGCACAATGAATTTTGCAGTGCAAAAGCTTTTTGCAGTGTAAAAAGTAATATTGTCAATGCACAAAGATTTCTAATATGAATTGCAATGCAAAAGCACTAATCTCTTCAGTACATAACTATTTCTTACATGCATTGCAATGCAAACTTACATCTCTTCAGTGCACAACTACATCTTACATGCATTGCATTGCAAAGGCACTTATCTCTAAGTGCACAACTATTTCTTATATGCAATGCATTACAAAACCACTTATCTCTTCAGTGCACAACTAGTTCTCTCATGCATTGCATTGCATTGCATTATGTGCATTATGAATTGCATTGCAAAAACACTAATTTCTTCATTGCAAAACTTTTTCTTAAAATGCATTTTCAATGCAAAACCACTAATCTCAATGCAGAAACATTTCTTACATGCATTGTATTGCAAAAGCACTTATCTCTTCATGCATAACTATTTTGTACATCCATTGCAAAGCAAAAGCACTTATCTGTTCATGCATAACTATTTCGTACATACATTGCAATGCAAAAGCACTAATTTCTTCATTGCAAAACTTTTTCTTAAATGCATTGCATTGCAAAAGCATTATCTCTACAATGCAAAAATGTTTCTTACATGCATTGCTATGCAAACGCACTGAGCTCTTCTGTGCACAACAATACAGCCATTGCATTGGAAAGGTACTTATCTCTTCAGTGCACAACTATTTCTTACATGCAATGCATTACAAAACCACTTATCTCTTATGCATTGCATTGCATTATGTGCATTATGAATTGCATTGCAAAAACACTAATTTCTTCATTGCAAAACTTTTTCTTAAAATGCATTGCATTGCAAAAGCACTAATCTCATCAATGCACAAATATTTCTTACATGCATTGCAATGCAAAATCATTAATCTCAATGCAGAAACATTTCGTACATGCATTGTATTGCAAAATCACTTATCTCTTCATGCATAACTATTTCGTACATCCATTGTAATACAAAAGCACTTATCTCTTCATGCATAACTATTTCGTACATCCATTGCAAAGCAAAAGCACTTATCTGTTCATGCATAACTATTTCGTACATACATTGCAATGCAAAAGCACTAATTTCTTCATTGCAAAACTTTTTCTTAAATGTTTCTTACATGCATTGTATTGCAAAATCACTTATCTCTTCATGCATAACTATTTCTTACATCCATTGCAATACAAAAGCACTTATCTCTTCATGCATAACTATTTCGTACATCCATTGCAAAGCAAAAGCACTTATCTGTTCATGCATAACTATTTCGTACATACATTGCAATACAAAAGCACTAATTTCTTATGAATTGCATTGCAAAAACACTAATTTCTTCATTGCAAAACTTTTTCTTAAAATGCATTGCATTGCAAAAGCACTAATCTCATCAATGCACAAATATTTCTTACATGCATTGCAATGCAAAATCACTAATCTCAATGCAGAAACATTTCGTACATGCATTGTATTGCAAAATCACTTATCTCTTCATGCATAACTATTTCGTACATCCATTGCAATACAAAAGCTCTTATCTCTTCATGCATAACTATTTCGTACATCCATTGCAAAGCAAAAGCACTTATCTGTTCATGCATAACTATTTCGTACATCCATTGCAAAGCAAAAGCACTAATTTCTTCATTGCAAAAATTTTTCTTAAATGCATTGCATTGCAAAAGCACTTATCTCTACAATGCACAAATGTTTCTTACATGCATTGCTATGCAAACGCACTGAGCTCTTCTGTGCACAACTATTTCTTACATGCAATGAATTACAAAACCACTTATCTCTTTAGTGCAAAACTATTAATTGCATGCATTGCATTGCAAAGGCACTTATCTCTTCAGTGCACAACTATATATTAAAGGCATTGCATTGGAAAGGCACTTATCTCTTCAGTGCACAACTATTTCTCACATGCATTGCATTGCATATGTGCATTATGAATTGCATCGCAAAAACACATTTCTTCATTGCAAAACTTTTTCTTAAAATGCATTGCAATGCAAAATCACTAATCTCAATGCAGAAACATTTCGTACATGCATTGCAATGCAAAAGCACTAATTTCTTCATTGCAAAACTTTTTCTTAAATGCATTGCATTGCAAAAGCACTTATCTCTACAATGCACAAATGTTTCTTACATGCATTGCTATGCAAACGCACTGAGCTCTTCTGTGCACAACTATTTCTCACATGCATTGCATTGCATATGTGCATTATGAATTGCATCGCAAAAACACATTTCTTCATTGCAAAACTTTTTCTTAAATGCATTGCATTGAAAAAGCACTGATCTCTTCAATGCACAAATATTTCTTACATGCATAGCAATGCAAAAGCACTTATCGCTTCAGTGCGCACATATAGCTTACATGCATTGCGTTGCAAAAACTCTTATTTCTGCAGTGCACAAATATTTCTTACATTCATTGCAATGCAAAATCACTAATCTCAATGCAGAAACATTTCTTACATGCATTGTATTGCAAAGCACTTATCTCTTCAGAGCACAACACTTTCTTTCATGCATTGTATTGCAAAAGCACTTATTTCTTCAGTGCATAACTATTTCTTACATACATTGCAAAGCAAAAGCACAAATTTCTTCATTGCACAACTATTTCTTACATGCATTGCAAGCAAAAGCACTGAGCTCTTCATTACACAACTATATCTTACATGCATTGCATTGCAAAGGCACTTATCTCTTCAGTGCAAAAATATTAATTACATGCATTGCATTGCAAAGGCACTTATCTCTTCAGTGCACAACTATATCTTACATGCATTGCATTGAAAAGGCACTTATCTCTTCAGTGCAAAAATATGAATTACATGCATTGCATTGCAAAGGCACTTATCTCTTCAGTGCAAAACTGTATATTACATGCATTGCATTGAAAAGGAACTTATCTCTTCAGTGCACAACTATTTCTCGCATGCATTGCAATGCATTATATGCATTATGAATTGGATTGGAAAAACACATTTCTTTTCATTGCAAAACTATTTCCAAATGCATTCCATTGCAAAAGCACTAATCTCTTCAATGCACATATATTTCTTACATGCATTCTATTGCATATGTGCATTATAAATTGCATCGCAAAAACACATTTCTTCATTGCAAAACTTTTTCTTAAATGCATTGCATTGTGCACTTATCTCTTCAGTGCGCACCTATAGCTTACATGCATTGCATTGCAAAAAACTCTTATTTCTAGAGTGCACAACTATTTCTTATATGCATTGCATTGGAAAGCACTGAGCTCTTCAGTGCACAACAATTTCTTACATGCAATGCCTTACAAAACCACTTATCTCTTCAGTACACAACTAGTTCTCTCATGCATTGCATTGCATTATGTGCATTATGAATTGCATTGCAAAAACACTAATTTCTTCATTGCAAAACTTTTTTTGAAAATGCATTGCATTGCAAAAGCACTAATCTCATCAATGCACAAATATTTCTTACATGCATTGCAATGCAAAATCACTAATCTCAATGCAGAAACATTTCTTACATGCATTGTATTGCAAAAGCAGTTATCTCTTCATGCATAACTATTTCGTACATCCATTGCAATGCAAAAGCACTAATTTCTTCATTGCAAAACTTTTTCTTAAATGCATTGCATTGTAAAAGCACTTATCTCTACAATGCACAAATGTTTCTTACATGCATTGCTATTCAAACGCACTGAGCTCTTCTGTGCACAACTATTTCTTACATGCAATGCATTACAAAACCACTTATCTCTTCAGTGCAAAACTATTAATTACATGCATTGCATTGCAAAGGCACTTATCTCTTCTGTGCACAACTATATATTACAGGCATTGCATTGGAAAGGCACTTATCTCTTCAGTGCGCAACTATTTCTCGCATGCATTGCATTGCATTATGTGCATTATGAATTGCATCGCAAAAACATATTTCTTCATTGCAAAACTTTTTCTTAAATGCATTGCATTGAAAAAGCACTGATCTCTTCAATGCACAAATATTTCTTACACGCATTGCAATGCAAAAGCACTTATCGCTTCAGTGCGCACCTATAGCTTACATGCATTGCGTTGCAAAAACTCTTATTTCTGCAGTGCACAAATATTTCTTAAATTCATTGCAATGCAAAGTCACTAATCTCAATGCAGAAACATTTCTTACATGCATTGTATTGCAAAGCAATTATCTCTTCAGTGCACAACAATTTCTTACATACTTTGCAATGCAAAAGTACGGAAGCCCTGAACCGCATGGTGAAAAAAATAATAATAATATTTGTGGTGAGAGGGAAAAAAAATTGAAAACTTATCTCGTTATTTCAACATAATAACTCGTTATTTCAAGATATTAAGTCGTTATTTCAACATAATATCTCGTTATTTCAAGATATTAAGTCGTTATTTCAACATAATAACTCGTTATTTCAAGATATTAAGTCGTTATTTCAACATAATATCTCGTTATTTCAAGATATTTAGTCGTTATTTCAACATAATAACTCGTTATTTCAAGATATTAAGTCGTTATTTCAACATAATATCTCGTTATTTCAAGATATTAAGTCGTTATTTAAACATAATAACTCGTTATTTCAAGATATTAAGTCGTTATTTCAACATAATAACTTGTTATTTCAACATAATATCTCGTTATTTCAAGATATTAAGTCGTTATTTCAACATAATAACTCGTTATTTCAAGATATTAAGTCGTTATTTCAAGATATTAAGTCGTTATTTCAAGATATTAAGTCGTTATTTCAACATAATAACTCGTTATTTCAAGATATTAAGTCGTTATTTCAACATAATAACTCGTTATTTCAAGATATTAAGTCGTTATTTCAACATAATAACTCGTTATTTCAAGATATTAAGTCGTTATTTCAACATAATATCTCGTTATTTCAAGATATTAAGTCATTATTTCAACATAATATCTCGTTATTTCAATATATTAAGTCGTTATTTCAACATAATAACTCGTTATTTCAACATAATATCTCGTTATTTCAAGATATTAAAGTCGTTATTTCAACATAGTATCTCGTTATTTCAAGATATTAAGTCGTTATTTCAACATAATAACTCGTTATTTCAACATAATACGTTAAGCATTGTTTTTATTCCAATATTAGCCACAAGAGGGCAGAATAAGACAAGGAATCAATTAACGAATTGTAGTTAGACTGATACTGTTAAGCACTTTTACAAGTTGGTGCTCCAAAATCCATTGGGTTAGCATTAGCCTACCCACATGAAAAAATACTATAGTATATTATAGTGCAATTACAGTAAAATTACTCTAGTAAATACTATAGTGTTTTTGAACCATAGGCACTACTATAGTAGAGATACCTCAGTAAATTGTAGTATATTGTAGTTTATTATAGGCTAGTATTTACTACACTTATTTACTGTAGTAGCCCATATTTACAATAGTACGGTTCAAAAACACTATAGTATTTACTAGAGTAATTTTACTATAATAGTATTTTTTCATGAGGGTACTATTACCATAAAAAGTTGTCATAAATAGGCTAAATTTAGCCCCCCAATGTTATATTGTATTAAGGCTATATTGTATGGTTTAAATCGCAGGTGGTGCAAATATCATTCTGCTTAACACTGACATTCTGCTTGTACAACATCCACAAAATAATTTAAAACACCAGCCAAAGCAAATACTTTACATTGTATCAGCAATTTTACATAGGATCAATACAGAAACAAACTATCTGTGAAATGAGATAACACTTCCACTAATATTCCGTATCATAACAAGCAAAGAGCCTCAACTGAAAAAAAACGCTGCGCTGCCAGTTTTCGCAAGCGCTCTGCAGCGAGGCGCTTTTTCAGCCGGCTAAAAAACGCTTTGGTGGACACACGGCCAAAGGCTCAGCGCGTTGTGTTCATGGCGTTCTAAAAACGCGCCGCTCCTATTGAAAACAATTGGATATGTCACCCATTAAAATGCTACATTTAATCAATCACATAATCACTAAGATTGTGTTGTAGCCTAATGTTCGTTTAATGTTTAACCCTCCTATTATCTTTGGGGTCAATTTGACCCCATTCAATGTTTAAAGTCTGTAAAAACACAATTGTCATCATTTTTTTTTTTGCTTCAGATTGAATGACTTTTCCTAATTTGATGGGGACAACTGTGTAAACATAAAATTAACATGATGATATTTTTCCATCGCCTGTACACATTTTGTAGCATCGGTGTTCCTTGGGGTCATTTTGACCCCAGGCTTTTTTAGCTGTATAAAACATAGGAAAAATCTAAATTTTACACACATTTGTTTTGGTTGTCTTATTAAGGTCACTATAACATGCCATATTTTAATATATTCAGTATTATTTACAGCCAAATGCATTAATTAGTGATTGTACATTAGGGGCAGGGACATGTTTGTGTGCCTTTTTTTTTTTTTGTCCTTTACTGGAACGAATAGAGTCTCCACAACGAGACTGAAGCGCGCATCTGTGCACGAGCCGCTGTCACTGACAACAGTGACAACGAGCGCTCATGATTGAAGGTGACAACACATTTTAGCGCCAGATCGCTTTTTATTTTACACAAACGACCGACAATAGTACTGCTAGTTAACTACATATGATTAAGTTGTTATAAATATATCTCTGCCGCAATCTGTTTAAAAAAAGTCACTTTTTCAAAGATGTAGGCTAGTAGGCCTACGACTCGCACAGACAGGGGAATATCCGATTTGACCGCTTACATGGTAAGCGCAAATGCGCGTATCCATTTCATATCAGATTTATTTCCACATATGAGTGAGGCCTGAAACAGATCTGAGGATATCGGAATCCATGCGTTTTTTCCTGCTTACACTTCATGTCATATCCGATCTGTACGTGCCACATGGGAGGGAAAAAATAGGCAAATGGTCACTTGAATCATGCAGAGTATCCTAAATGGGACCCGGTGTCAAAATCCGAAGCATGGTCAAGTGCCTTCTGCGTCACAATGAAGACGCCAAAGCCTACCCCTAGGCGTCACTATATCAACGCGCTGGGTACTCCATTCTTTTCAGTTGTTTGCCAAACGTGTCAGATCAAGACGCATTTCATTCTTTGCATTTGTAAAAGCAGACGTGATTTTATTAATATTTATAGGCTACTTTTATATTTTGGAGCAACTAACCCCACTCCTACCCTAAACCCACTTCTCAACAATATAAAATGCAATGCAATTTCACTATGAAATCTGACATAACTGGTTGCAATTTTTGAAATCTGATGTGTGTGTGTTCATGATCTTCGACGGATGGAGACGCTGATCACTTTTGGGGATTTTCTTCACACAAATCATGGCTTCGGAACACTTGTAATTTTTGAATAAATTGTGCATGCAGTCGTATCTGGCTGTCAAAATCCGAAGCATGGTCAAGTGCCTTCTGCGTCACAATGAAGACGCCAAAGCCTACCCCTAGGCGTCACTATATCAACGCGCTGGGTACTCCATTCTTTTCAGTTGTTTGCCAAACGTGTCAGATCAAGACGCATTTCATTCTTTGCATTTGTAAAAGCAGACGTGATTTTATTAATATTTATAGGCTACTTTTATATTTTGGAGCAACTAACCCCACTCCTACCCTAAACCCACTTCTCAACAATATAAAATGCAATGCAATTTCACTATGAAATCTGACATAACTGGTTGCAATTTTTGAAATCTGATGTGTGTGTGTTCATGATCTTCGACGGATGGAGACGCTGATCACTTTTGGGGATTTTCTTCACACAAATCATGGCTTCGGAACACTTGTAATTTTTGAATAAATTGTGCATGCAGTCGTATCTGGCTGTTATATGCTGTATTTTGTATCATATAACACTAATGGGGGGATGGGAAAAGGGATGGGAAAAGGTTTGGGTTAAATGTTAAAACGTGTCTAATAGCGTAAATAAAATGATGCTGGTTTATTAAACTGAGAATCACACTCCAACATGTTATAATGGCAAAATCATAACCCAATATAATTTAATCGATAACGTTCCCATCCCCAACGCGTCTGTGTATGACGCCAAAGTGTTCTCATTGAAATGAATTGAGAACCGAGCGCGGCGAAAAATGACGCCTCATTGTTACACTGAAGGCACTTGACCATGCTTCAGATTTTGACGCCGGAGTGAGAACGGGTTGCAACATAGCGTGTAATGACGGATGTGTGATGAAGGATTTGTGCTATTTAGAATATTTTTATATATTTTATTTGTAGCCTGTATTATTCTTAATATTTTATATTTTTGTTGCTCTCTGCTTTTGTTAATTGTTTTTATAGGCTATCTGATTGTCATATTGTGCAGAATTGTGTTCATTGTCTTTTGGCAATGTTGGAGTTTTTCCTGTTGTAATTGCAAATGATAAATTAACAATTTATGCAATTGAGAAATATAATTTTGGTGGTCACTTATATTGTTATAGTAAAATATAGCTGTTTTTTTTTATAATTATATATATATATATAGGTTGTTCACGTATATATAGGTTGTTCACGTAGGCCTAATGTTTTAATTCCAAATGTTTATTTATGTATGCTGTATGACTGTGACATGTTGAATGCCTATATCTCTGTATTTAGTACACTTGTAGCATAAATAGCACAGTTGAGTGCACTTAGATGTTATAGGCTACTTCTGCGTCGGACCTGCACCGTAGTCTCTACGCCATGGTCTGCGCTTTGATTTTCATTTATACTTCTGCGTCGTTGTCCGTGCAGTTACACATGCAGAGTAGCATGGTACGATACCCATGAGAGAGGGGTTCTGGCAGACCAACCACAGCGCTTGCGGTCCGCGTTGAATCGACGCGTTAATTGTTACAAGCATGCAAGTCGCATTATTAAGGGAACTTACGGGAACCTGAGGCTTCCTGTTTGTGTTTTTCTCGTTTTATTTGCTGCACAGTTTCTGAAAATTACATTAGGCTAGCTAGTCTAATATAAGATACATATCAATCCACATTCACCAGCAAGAACAATAGGCTACTAGTTGCTGGATAGGCCTACGTTACTTATGGCACATAGGCCTATTAGACAAATTACTCTAGTAAATTAGTATTTACTAGAGTAATTTTACTGTAATTGCACTATAATATACTATAGTATTTTTTCATGTGGGTAGGCTAATGCTAATCCAATGGATTTTGGAGCACCAACTTGTAAAAGTGCTTAACAGTATCAGTCTAACTACAATGCGTTAATTGATTCCCTGTCTTATTCTGCCCTCTTGTGGCTAATATTGGAATAAAAACAATGCTTAACGTATTATGTTGAAATAACGAGTTATTATGTTGAAATAACGACTTAATATCTTGAAATAACGAGATACTATGTTGAAATAACGACTTTAATATCTTGAAATAACGAGATATTATGTTGAATTAACGAGTTATTATGTTGAAATAACGACTTACTATCTTGAAATAACGAGATATTATGTTGAAATAACGACTTAATATCTTGAAATAACGAGATATTATGTTGAAATAACGACTTAATATCTTGAAATAACGAGATATTATGTTGAATTAACGAGTTATTATGTTGAAATAACGACTTACTATCTTGAAATAACGAGATATTATGTTGAAATAACGACTTAATATCTTGAAATAACGAGATATTATGTTGAAATAACGACTTACTATCTTGAAATAACGAGATATTATGTTGAAATAACGACTTAATATCTTGAAATAACGAGATATTATGTTGAAATAACGACTTAATATCTTGAAATAACGAGATATTATGTTGAAATAACGACTTACTATCTTGAAATAACGAGTTATTATGTTGAAATAACGAGATAAGTTTTCCTTTTTTTTTTCCTCCCACCACAAGTTTTTTTTTTTTTTTTCACCATGCGGTTCAGGGCTTCCGTACAAAAGCACTAATTTCTTCATTGCAAAACTTTTTCTTAAATGCATTGCATTCCAAAAGCACTTATCTCTAGTGCACAACTATTTCTTACATGCATTGCAAGCAAAAGCACTGAGCTCTTCATTACACAACTATATCTTGCATTGCATTGCAAAGGCACTTATCTCTTCAGTCCAAAACTATTAATTGCATGCATTGCATTGCAAAGGCACTTATCTCTTCAGTGCACAACTATTTCTCACATGCATTGCATTGCATATGTGCATTATGAATTGCATCGCAAAAACACATTTCTTTAGAGCACAACTATTTCTTAAAATATTTCCATGCACAACTATTTCTTACATGCATTGCATTGCAAATGCGCTTAACACTTCAGTGCACAACTTTTTTTACATGCATTGGATTGCAAATTTTTGAATGTATTGCAAAAGCACTGATCTCCTCAGGTGCAGGATTTTTTTCTTACAGGGAACGCATGCAAAAGCACTTTTCTCTTCAGTGCACAATGTTATATTTATTATTCAATGCGATTAAGTTAGATCATGTATGCAACAGCAAATGTTATTTAAATGCACAACGGAATAATTAAGTTTTGTATGCACTCTAGCAGACCCAAAAATCGCATTTTAAAGACGTTCATCAAGTTCCTGACTAAACAGATAAGTTAGTGTAAGAAGAACATACTGAACATTTTTCTGACCAAGTTGTCCACAAAAGGTTTTCAACTATATATTCTCAAAGATTCCTTATGTAAAAAAAAACAACAAAAAAACTTAAAACTTAAAACTCTCATTACTTAAATCTTAAGTTCCACAATGGTTTTTATGTTTTTCTTATTTATTTATACATATTATGGCGTAGCCATAAAAAACATATTTTTTATGAAATTGACTCCTTTTTATGTTATGTCAGCTATACATTAGTCTTTATTTGACGTTCTGAACATACTTCTGGCCAAAGAGTCCTTAAACACTAACGATGTTAGTCTTCGATTCCCATTACTTGCCAAAGGTTCCACAAAAGTTTTTTTCTTTTTTCTTTTAACATGTTATGTAGTCCTTATTTGACTTACTGAACATATTTTTAATGAAAGCTATTTTTTATTAAACAATGACCTTCTATCCATACGTGTCGAATCCTTATGTTACTTCAGCCATACATTGGTCTTTATTTGACTTTCTCAACATACTTCTGGCCAACGGGTCCAGAAAAGTTTTTTTTGCCATATTTTCTCATAGACTCCTTCTGATACTAAATCAGCCATACAGTGGTCCATATTTGACCCAATGAACATATTTTAGCCCAAGTGTCCTCGATCGTGATTCCCTTTTCTGGCCGAAGGGTCCACAAACGTTTTTTTATTTATTTTTTATTTTTAAGGCGTTGTTTTTTATGAAATAATAGCTTTACAGAAGTATAATCTTCAATATTTTACCCACTCAAAATATTTCAATCCCAAGAGTCCTTGATCATGAACTCATGCTCATTGACCACTTCTGAAAGTTCATTTCTGGCTGAAAGGTTGTTTTGCTTGTTTCTTTTTTTTTACGTACGGAAGTGATAATAGCTAACCAAAAGTTTTTTATTTTTTATTTAAAGGTTTATTTATTTATTTTATATGTTATTGCAGTAGAGACGTCCCTATTTGACCTACTGGACGTATTTTTGGCCCAAGAGTCCAAAGGATCCAGAAAAGGTTTTGTGCTATATGTTTTCATAGACTCCTTCTGATTTTAAATCAGTTCTCAAAGTCTCCTTTTGACGTTAAAGCCATACGATGCATATTTGACCTTTGGAGCATATTTTTGACGAAAGAGTCTTCGAACATTGACTTTCTATCCAAACATATTGACTCCTTCTTATGTTATGACAGCCATTACATTAGTCTTTATTTGCGTTTTGAACATACTTCTGGCCAAAGAGTCTTTAAACATAAACTTACTATGCACACTCTTTGACTTCATTTCTGATTCTCATTTCTAGCAAAAAGTTCAACAACAGTTTTTTCTAAAGGTTTGTTTGTATTTATTTATTTATTTACTTACTTACTTACTTATTTTACATTTTATGGCAGTAGAGAAGTCCATGTTAGACCTACTGAAGAAATGTTTGGCCAAAGAGTACGTAAACACTAACTTACAATACTCATTAACTTCCCTTCAATTACATGTAAGTTCCACACAAGGTTTTTTAAATAATTTTTATTTATTTATTTTTTTACATGGTATGGTTGTACATAAGTCCTTATTTGACCTACTGTACATATTTTTGATGAAAGTGTCTTTAAAAAATAACTTTCTATCCATACGCGTTGACTTATTCTCATGTTACTTCAGACATACATTAGACTTTATTTGACTTTCTGAACACGCTATGACTGTGCAGAAGTCCATATTTGACCTACTAAACATATTTTTGATGAAAGAGTCTTTAAGCATTGACTTTCTATCCATACGTGTTGACTCCTTATGTTACGTCAGCCATACATTAGTCTTTATTTGACTCTCTGAACAATACTTCTGGCCAAAGGTTCCAGAATTTTTTTTGTGCTATTTAGTCTCATAGACTACTTCTGATATTAAATCAGCCCATTTTTGACCCACTGAACATATTTTTGGCCCAAGAGTCCTCGATCATGAACTTACTACATATACTCATTTACTTCACTTCTGATTCCCTTTTCTGGATGAAGGGTCCACAAAAGTTTTTGTTTGTAATTATTTGTAAGGTGTTTTTTATTTATTTTTTTATTAATTAATAGCTATACAGTAGTCCAGATTTAACCATCTGAAGATATGTCTGACCAAGGGGTCCACAAAAGTTTTTACTTTATGTTCTCAAAGTCTCCTTTTGAAGTTAAAGCCATACGATCCATATTTGACCTTTGGAACATATTTTTGATGAAAGAGTCTTTGAACACTGACTTTTTATCCATACATATTGATATTTATAAAAGTTTATTTATTTATTTATTTATTTATTTATTTATTTAGTTTACATGTTATGGCAGTAGAGACGTCCCTATTTGACCTACTGGACGTATTTTTGGCCCATGAGTCTTTAAACACTAAGTTACTATACATACTCATTGACTTCCCTTCGATTCCCATTACTAGCTAAAAGATCCACAAAAGTGTTTTTAAGGTTTTCATTATTTATTTGTACATTATGGCACTTTTAAACTTTTTAAGAAAAGTTTTTTTTTGCCATATAGTCTCATAGACTCCTTCTGATTTAATAATCAGCCATACAGTAGTCCATATTTGACCCAATGAACATATTTTTGGCCCAAGTGTCCTCGATCATGAACCATAAATACTCACTGACCCAAGTTCTGATTCCTTTTTCTGGCTGAAGGGTCCACAAAAGTTTTTTTTTTTTTTTTTTTTTTTAAGGTGTTGTTTTTTATGACATAATAGCTATACAAAAGTTTAATCTTCAATTTTTGATCCACTCAACATATTTTTGTCCCAAGAGTCCTCAATCATGAACTCATGCTCATTTACCACTTCTGAAAGTTCATTTCTGGCTGAAAGGTTTTTTTGTTTCTTTCTTTTTCTTTTTCTTTTTCTTTTTATTACGGCTGTACGGAAGTGTTAATAGCAAACCAAAAGTTTTTTATTTTTTATTTAAAGGTTTATTTATTTATTTATTTTACATGTTATGGCAGTAGAGATGTCCCTATTTGACCTACTGGACGTATTTTTGGCCCAAGAGTCCAAAGGATCCAGAAAAGGTTTTGTGCTATATGTTTTCATAGACTCCTTCTGATATTAAATCAGTTCTCAAAGTCTCCTTTTGACGTTAAAGCCATACGATGCATATTTGACCGTTGGAGCATATTTTTGACGAAAGAGTCTTCGAACATTGACTTTCTATCCAAACATATTGACTCCTTCTTATGTTATGACAGCCATTACATTAGTCTTTATTTGCGTTTTGAACATACTTCTGGCCAAAGAGTCTTTAAACATAAACTTACTTTGCTCACTTTTTGACTTCATTTCTGATTCTCATTTCTAGCAAAAAGTTCAACAACAGTTTTTTCTAAAGGTTTGTTTGTATTTATTTATTTATTTACTTACTTACTTACTTATTTTACATGTTATGGCAGTAGAGAAGTCCATGTTAGACCTACTGAAGAAATGTTTGGCCAAAGAGTACGTAAACACTAACTTACAATACTCATTAACTTCCCTTCAATTACATGTAAATTCCACACAAGGTTTTTTAAATAATTTTTTCTTTTTTTTTTTCTTTTTTTTTTACATGGTATGGCTGTGCATAAGACCTTATTTGACCTACTGTACATATTTTTGATGAAAGTGTCTTTAAAAAATAACTTTCTATCCATAAGCGTTGACTTATTCTTACGTTACTTCAGACATACATTAGTCTTTATTTGCCTTTCTGAACACACTATGACTGTGCAGAAGTCCATATTTGACCTACTAAACATATTTTTGATGAAAGAGTCTTTAAGCATTGACTTTCTATCCATACGTGTTGACTCCTTATGTTACGTCAGCCATACATAAGTCTTTATTTGACTCTCTGAACAATACTTCTGGCCAAAGGTTCCAGAAATGTTTTTTTTTTTTTGCTATTTAGTCTCATAGACTACTTCTGATATTAAATCAGCCTATTTTTGACCCACTGAACATATTTTTGCCCCAAGAGTCCTCGATCATGAACTTACTACACATACTCATTGACTTCACTTCTGATTCCCTTTTCTGGATGAAGGGTCCACACAAGTCTTTGTTTGTAATTTTTGGTAAGGTGTTTTTTTTATTTCTTATGAATTAATAGCTATACAGTAGTCCAGATTTAACCATCTGAAGATAAGTCTGGCCAAGGGGTCCACAAAAGTTTTTACTTTTTGTTCTCAAAGTCTCCTTTTGAAGTTAAAGCCATACGATCCATATTTGACCTTTGGAACATATTTTTGATGAAAGAGTCTTTGAACACTGACATATTGATATTTATAAAAGTTTATTAATTTATTTATTTATTTTACATGTTATGGCAGTAGAGACGTCCCTATTTAACCTACTGGACGTATTTTTGGCCCTTGAGTCTTTAAACACTAACTTACTATACATACTCATTGACTTCCCTTCGATTCCCATTACTAGCTAAAAGATCTACAAAAGTTTTTTTAAGGTTTTCATTTTTTATTTGTAAGTTATATGGCTTTACAAAAGTCCGTATTTGACCTTTGGGACATATTTTTTACTAAGGAGTCTTTGAACATTGACTTTCAATCCATACATATTGACTCATGTTATGTCAGCATTACGTTAGTCTCTATTTGCATTTTGAACATACTTATGGCCAAAGAATCCTTAAACATAAACTTACTATGCACACTCATTGACTTTCCTTCAGATTCTAAATTATGGTTCTCATTTCTAGCCAAAAGTTCAACAAAAGTTTTTTAAAGGTTAATTTATTTATTTATTTATTTATTTGACATGTTATGGCAGTAGAGAAGTCCATGTTTGACCTACTGAACATAGGTTTGGCCAAAGAGTCCTTAAACACTAACTTACAATATTCCCTGACTTCCCTTCAATTCCCTTTAAGTTCCACAGAAGGTTTTTTAAATATTTTTTTTCTTTTTTCTTTTTTTACATGGTATGGCTGTACATAAGTCCTTATTTGACCTACTGTACATATTTTTGATGAAAGAGTCTTTAAACAATAACTTTCTATCCATACGTGTTGACTTTCTATCCATACGGTGGGACAATACTTTGGGTCTAGTATTGTCCCACCGGGTCTAGTATTGTCCCACCAACTATTGTTGGTGATTTCCATGTCTCTTGTTCATGCCAAGTCAAGTGTAGCACTTGTCTAAGAATTAGCAATAGTTTAATGGATTGCTTAATGATTCAGCAACCCGAGATTTGATAAATCTCGGGTTGCTGAATATTCGATCCCTTTCGCCAAAAACGCTTATTGTTAATGATATGATTATAGATCATAACCTAGATGTGCTGTGTTTGACAGAAACCTGGCTAAAACCTGACGACTACATTACTTTAAATGAGTCCACTCCCCAAGATTATTGTTATAAACACGAGCCGCGTCTGAAAGGAAAAGGGGGAGGTGTTGCTGTAATTTATAATGATAACTTCAGTATTACTCAGAAGTCTAGTTTCAAATATAATTCCTTTGAAGTTTTGGTGCTTTATGTAACATTGTGTAGTGTAAATGATAAATCCCGTTTGACATTTGTGTTGGCTACTGTATACAGGCCACCAGGGCACAATACAGACTTTATCAAAGAATTTGCTGGTTTTCTATCAGAGTTAGTACTGGCTGCAGATAAAGTACTAATTGTTGGTGATTTTAATATCCATGTTGACAATGAAAAGACGCATTGGGATTGGCATTTAAAGACATTATAAACTCTATTGGAGTTAGACAACACGTATCTGGACCCACTCATCGCCTTAATCATACTTTAGATCTAATACTGTCACATGGACTAAATGTTGATACCATTAAAATTCTGCAGCAGAGCGATGACATCTCAGATCATTACCTAATATCATGTATACTTAATATAGCTAAGGCTGCAAAGCCATCCCCTACTTCAAATATGGCAGGACTATAACCGCTGCGACTAAAGATTGCTTTATACATAATCTTCCTCATCAGTTCCATCTCCTCAGAATTACAGATAGCCAAGAGGAACTTGATGTTGCAACAGAAACTACTGACTCTCTCTTTACTAGCACTTTAGACATAGTTGCTCCTCGGCGCTTAAAGAAGATTAAAGCAAATAATCCAACGCCGTGGTACAACGAGCACACTCGGGCCCTTAAAACAGCAGCCAGAAAAATGGGCGCAGCTGGAAGAAAACAAAACTGGAGGTTTTTAATTTGTGGAAAGAGAGCATGATTGCATACAGAAAGGCCATAAAAACTGCTAGATCTGCTTATTTCTCAACTCTTTTAGAAGAAAACAAACACAACCCTAGGTATTTATTCGATACAGTGGCTAAATCAACAAAGGATAAAGCTTCAACTTCTGACATTTGTAAACAACACAGCAGTAACGACTTTATGAACTTCTTTACTAGTAAGATTGATAACATTAGGAATAAAATTATAACCATGCAGCCGTCTACTACAGTATCACTTCAGACAGAACATTGTAGTCTCACTGAGGAAAAATTACACTCATTCACTGCTATAGGAGGAGAAGAATTGGCTAAACTTGTTAAATCATCAAAATCAACAACATGTATGCTTGACCCTATACCGACTAGGCTATTAAAGAGATGCTTCCAGAGGTCATAGATCCTCTGCTTAATATTATTAATTCATCCTTGACATTAGGATATGTACCAAAAACTTTTAAGTTGGCTGTAATTAAACCACTTATTAAAAACCGCAACTTGATCCTAAAGAATTAGTCAATTACAGACCAATCTCGAATCTACCGTTTCTATCAAAAATATTAGAAAAGGCAGTGTCTTCACAATTATGTTCCTTTTTAGAAAGAAATTGTATATGTGAGGATTTCCAGTCAGGATTTAGACCGTATCATAGTACTGAGACTGCTCTAATTAGAGTTACAAATGATTTACTCTTATCATCTGATCGTGGTTGTATCTCTCTATTAGTGTTACTCGATCTTAGCGCTGCATTCGATACTATCGATCACAATATTCTTTTGAATAGACTCGAAAATTATGTTGGCATTAGTGGAACTGCATTGGCATGGTTTAAATCTTACTTATCTGACCGTTATCAGTTTGTAGCAGTAAATGAAGAGATGTCACACGATCACAAGTTCAGTATGGAGTACCAAGGCTCAGTGTTAGGACCGTTGCTTTTCACCCTGTATATGCTACCACTGGGAGATATCATTAGGAAGCATGGCGTTAGTTTTCATTGTTATGCTGATGATACTCAGCTCTATATTTCTTCACACCCTGACGAAACTTACCAATTCACAAGATTAACAGAATGCATAGCTGATATTAAAAACTGGATGAATAGTAATTCCCTGCAACTTAATTCAGATAAAACTGAATTTTTAATTATTGGACAGAAAAGCTCCACAAGTAGTGCCCTAGAATACTGTCTAACCCTCGATGGCTGCTCTGTCAAGTCCTCGTCGTCAGTGAGGAACCTGGGTGTGCTCTTTGATACCAATCTTTCGTTTGAAAGCCACGTTTCTAGCATCTGTAAAACTGCATTCTATCATCTTAAAAATATATCTAAATTACGTCCCATGCTTTCAATGCAAAATGCTGAACAATTAGTACATGCGTTCATGAACTCAAGGCTAGATTATTGTAATGCTCTACTGGGTGGTTGCCCTGCTCTCCTAATAAATAAACTCCAGCTGGTCCAAAACGCAGCAGCTCGAGTTCTTAATAGAACCAGGAAGTATCGATCATATTAGTCCAGTTCTGTCAACACTGCACTGGCTCCCTATTAAACATCGCATACATTTTAAAATCTTGCTTATTACTTATAAAGCAATAAATGGTTTAGCTCCCCAGTACTTAAGCGAGCTCTTAACGCATTATACTCCATCACGTCAATTGCGGTCTCTAAACTCTGGCCAGTTGAAAATACCTAGAATATCTAAATCAACTGCAGGCGGTCGATCCTTTTCCTATTTAGCACCTAAACTCTGGAACAGTCTTCCTAGCATTGTTCGGGAAGCAGACACACTCTGTCAGTTTAAATCTAGACAAAAAACACATCTCTTTACTATGGCATACACATAGAACATTTTTAACTTTCTTTATTCAAATCAAATGACTGATTGTTAGGCTGCATTAACTAGGTCAGCCGGAACCGGGAACACTTCCCATAACACCTGATGTACTCGTTACATCATAAAAAGAGTGGCATCCACACTTTATCCCGAGGTTTACTGCAGTCGGCGGATCAGGCCGTGTCGGATCGGATGGTGGACCTGCATCTGGACATGACCAGCTCATCCTGGAGTGTCTGCTGAGACCGTGTCCATTAGTGTCTCCTCTGAATTCGCCTCACCGGGACGTCATCCTCAATTAACCCGTCCAGCGCAATAACTCCGATCTTTCAAGTATTCATATTCTTGTGTAATCGACGCGCCATCCTAAATGAACCCGTCTCGTGCATCATTCCCAAAATTTCGAATATTCCTATCTAAAATGATTTATGACCTGCAAGGTTGCCAGAGTAATAATTATACACTGTTAATAATAGGCCAGAGGAGAACTGGCACCCCGACTGAGTCTGGTTTCTCCCAAGGTTTATTTTTCTCCATCATGCCCTGATGGAGTTTTGGTTCCTTGCCACTGTCGCCTTTGGCTTGGCTTGCCCAGTTGGGGACACTCAAATTATGATCCAAGTTACTCAACTAAATATACAAATAGAATTTATTAATTTGGTCATATATAATTCTATAAACTATCCAAATTAAACTAGCCAAATCAAATTTTGTTGCAATGTTGTCCTGTTTAACACTGTGAAGCTGCTTTGAAACAATCGTCATTGTAAAAGAGTTTGGCTTGGCTTGCCCAGTTGGGGACACTCAAATTATGATCCAAGTTACTCAACTAAATATACAAATAGAATTTATTAATTTGGTCATATATAATTCTATAAACTATCCAAATTAAACTAGCCAAATCAAATTTTGTTGCAATGTTGTCCTGTTTAACACTGTGAAGCTGCTTTGAAACAATCGTCATTGTAAAAGCGCTATATAAATAAAGTTGATTGATTGATTGATTGATTGATTGATTGACTTATTCTTATGTTACTTCAGCCATACATTAGTCTTTATTTGAATTTCTGAACATGCTCTGACTGTGCAGAAGTCCATATTTGACCTACTAAACATATTTTTGATGAAAGAGTCTTTAAGCATTGACTTTCTATCCATACGTGTTGACTCCTTATGTTACGTCAGCCATACATTAATCTTTATTTGACTCTCTGAACAATACTTCTGGCCAAAGGTTCCAGAAAAGTTTTTTTTTGCTATTTATTCTCATAGACTACTTCTGATATTAAATCAGCCCATATTTGACCCACTGAACATATTTTTGGCCCAAGAGTCCTCGATCATGAACTTACTACACATACTCATTGACTTCACTTCTGATTCCCTTTTCTGGATGAAGGGTCCACAAAAGCTTTTGTTTGTAATTATTTGTAAGGTGTTTTTTATTTTATTTTTATGAATTAATAGCTATTCAGAAGTCCAGATTTAATCATCTGAAGATATGCCTGCGGGGTCCACAAAAGTTTTTACTTTATGTTCTCAAAGTCTCCTTTTGAAGTTAAAGCCATGCAATCCATATTTGAACATATTTTTGACAAAAGAGTCTTTGAACACTGACATATTGATATTTATAAAAGTTTATTTATTTATTTATTTTACATGTTATGGCAGTAGAGACCTCCCTATTTGACCTACTGGACATATTTTTGGCCCAAGAGTCCAAAGAATCCAGAAAAGGTTTTGTGCTATATGTTTTCATAGACTCCTTCTGATATTAAATCAGATTGCAAAGTCTCCTATTGACGTTAAAGCCATGCAATCCATATTTGACCAAAATAACATATTTTTGACGAAAGAGGACATTGACTTTCTATCAAAACATATTGACTCCTTCTTATGTAATGTCAGGCATTACATTAGTCTTTATTTGCGTTTTGAACATACTTCTGGCCAAAGAGTCTTTAAACATAAACTTACTATGCACACTCTTTGACTTCCTTTCTGATTCTCATTTCTAGCAAAAAGTTCAACAACAGTTTTTTTTAAAGGTTTGTATTTATTTATTTACTTACTTACTTATTTTACATGTTATGGCAGTACAGAAGTCCATGTTTGACCTACTAAAGATAGGTTTGGCCAAAGAGTCCTTAAACACTAACTTACAATACTCCCTTCAATTCCCGTAAGTTCTACACAAGGTTTTTTATATAATGTTTTTTTATTTTCTTTTTTTACATGGCTGTGCATAAGTACTTATTTGACCTACTGTACATATTTTTGATGAAAGAGTCTTTGAACACTGACTTTTTATCCATACGTATTGATATTTATAAAAGTTTATTTATTTATTTATTTATTTTACATGTTATGGCAGTAGAGACTACCCTATTTGACATACTGGACGTATTTTTGGCCCAAGAGTCCAAAGGATCCAGAAAAGGTTTTGTGCTATATGTTTTCATAGACTCCTTCTGATATTAAATCAGTTCTCAAAGTCTCATTTTGACGTTAAAGCAATACGATCCATATTTGACCAAAAGAACATATTTTTGACGAAAGAGTCTTTAAACAATAACTTTCTATCCATACGCGTTGACTTATTTTTATGTTACTTCAGCCATACATTAGTCTTTATTTGACTTTCTGATCATGCTATGACTGTGCAGAAGTCCATATTTGACCTACTAAACATATTTTTGATGAAAGAGTCTTTAAGCATTGACTTTCTATCCAAACGTGTTGATTCCTTATGTTACGTCACCTATACATTAGTATACATTTGACTCTCTGAACATACTTCTGGCCAACGGGTCCATAATTTGTTTAGTTTTTTTATATTCTCTTACACTCCTTCTGATATTAAATCAGCCATACAGTAATCCATATTGATACATTAGTCTTTATTTTACGTTCTGAACATACTTCTGGCCAGAGTCCTTAATCACTAACTTACTATTCACTCATTGACTTGCCTTCGATTAATAGCCAAAAGTTCCACAAAAGGTTTTCTACGTTTTTTTAAAGGTTTATTTATTTATTTATTTTAATAAATAAACAGAAGTTCGTATTTTATCTGCTGAATATATCAAAAGTTCATACAGTGTGTTACTCCCTGCCCTCGTTACATCACGGTTGGGGATACACATCTGCTCTGTGTTAGGCTATGTGTTCGGGACGGGAGCATGCACAGTCAGTTCTCGAGGGAGCTGGCTGTGAGCACTGTGAAAAGTTACAGATGAAAACTCTCCGGTCCCGCCAAGCGCTCATCGAGGATGGCGTTTCGGCTCGCGTTCCCCAGGGTGCAGGTCCCGCTGCTGCCGAGGCACAGCGAAGGCTTACATATTGGGGTTCGCAGATGGATCTAACGGCGGGGTTAGAGACGGGTGATCCCCTATCTCTGCCCTTACCCATTAAATCCGACGCTCCAGTTGCCGAGTTAGCTCTGCGCTCTGATCAAGGACAGAGATAAAAATGTCCTATTAGATTCTCCTATCTCCCCTATCACCGGCGACTCAGTCAGTAAACACAGTCATCGAGAGGTTCCAAGAGGCAAAAAAGCAGGCAGCTGCGTTTCAAAAGTTCCTCCCCAGAAAGTCTCATGTGTCTGGGGTTGCTGGGCAGGAGCAGCCCCAGCCGAGTGTGTCCCCCTCTTACAGAGTGCAACAAAAAGAGAGTGTTGCTACCCGCGTTCCCCCACAGAGAGACTGGGGGCCGGGACAGAAAGCGGATCGGTTCGGTTGCTTCCTGCCGGCGCGCCGTTTCAGGACAAAGGGCTGCCCAAACAACAAAATCAAGAGGCTCCCTTAGTAGATTTTCTGGCAGCGTGGAAACTTCTGCCAAATATCTCAGATTGGGTCCTGCGTACAATAGAAAAAGGTTACAAAATTCAGTTGAATTTGGGCGGGTGTCAACGGGGAGAATCCACAGTGGTAAACTCCAAGCAGGCTATGGTAATGGAGCAAAAAGTAGTTTCAAAGAAGGATGGGGGACTGTGTCCTATTCTAGATCTGCGCCAGCTAAATCGGGCGGTAAAGATGTGTCAGATCAGGTCCGAGGACTGGTGTGTCACAATAGACCTAAAAGAAGCATACTTCCATGTCTCAATCCCTCTTCAACACAGGAAGTTCCTCAGGTTTGCTTTCGGGGGTGAAGCATTCCAATATCAGGTTCTTCCATTCGGCCTAGCGTTATCACCCCGCACCTTCATAAAGTGTGTGGATGCAGCTTTGGCTCCTCAGAGAACACCAGGGCATCCGCATTCTGAACTACATAGACGACTGGCTGATTCGAGCAGAGCGGAACATCTAGCAGATGTTCACTGGTAACCATGGCACATACGTAACCTGAGACGATTTATCTCTTCAATACACAACGCGTTTTTGTGTGCAAAGCACTAATCTCTTTAATGCACAATGAATTTTGCAGTGCAAAAGCTTTTTGCAGTGTAAAAAGTAATATCGTCAATGCACAAAGATTTCTAATATGCATTGCAATGCAAAAGCACTAATCTCTTCAGTACATAACTATTTCTTACATGCATTGCAATGCAAACGCACATCTCTTCAGTGCACAACTACATCTTACATGCATTGCATTGCAAAGGCACTGATCTCTAAGTGCACAACTATTTCTTACATGCAATGCATTACAAAACCACTTATCTCTTCAGTGCACAACTAGTTCTCTCATGCATTGCATTGCATTATGTGCCTTATGAATTGAATTGGAAAAACACTTAATTTCTTAATTGCAAAACTATTTCTTCAATGCAAAAGGCACTGATCTCTTCAGTACACAAATATTTCTTACACGCATTGTATTGCAAAGCACTTATCTCTTCATGCATAACTATTCTTTACATACATTGCAATGCAAAATAACTAATTTCTTCATTGCAAAACTTTTTCTTAAATGCATTGCATTGCAAAGCACTAATCTCTTCAATGCACATATATTTCTTACATGCATTTCAATGCAAAAGCATTTATCTCTTCCTTGCGCACCTATATCTTACATGCATTGCTGCATCGCAAATACGCATTTCTTCAGTGCACAACTATTTCTTACATGCAATTGCAATGCAAAATCACTAAATCTCTTCAATGCACAACTATTTCTTACAAGCATTGCATTGCAAAGGCACTTATCTCTTCAGTGCAATTACAGGCATTGCAATTTACCTCACCTGCAGCATATATCTCGGGTTTCAGTGCTCAACAATTTCTTACATGCATTGCATTGCAAAAGCACTAATCTGTTCAATGCACAACTATTACATGCATTGCATTACATTATATGCTTCATGTGTTACATTGCAAAAGCACTTCAGCCTTATGTAACTTATGTTACTTCAGCCATACATTAGTCTTTTTTTTACATACTTCTGGCCAAGGGGTCAAGAAAAGTTTTTTTTGCCATATATTGTCATAGACTCCTTCTGATATTAAATCACCCATACAGTAGTTTATATTTGACCCAATGAACATATTTTAGCCCAAGTGTCCTGATCATGAACCATAAATACTCACTGACCTCAGTTCTGATTCCCTTTTCTGGCTGAAGGGTCCACAAAAGTTTTATTTTTATTTTTATAATTTTAAAGGTGTTGTTTTTTATGAAATAATAGCTATACAGAAGTCTAATCTTCAATTTTTGACCCACTCAACATATTTTAGTCCCAAGAGTCCACAATCATGAACTCATGCTCATTGACCACTTCTGAAAGTTCATTTCTGGCTGAAAGGTTTTTTTGTTTCTTTCTTTTTCTTTTTATTACGGCTGTACTGGAAGTGATAATAGCTAACCAAAATTTTTTATTTTTTATTTAAAGGTTTATTTATTTATTTATTTGACATGTTATGGCAGTAGAGTCGTCCCTATTTGACCTACCAGTCGTATTTTTTGGCCCAAGAGTCCAAAGGATCCTTACTTACTTATTTTACATGTCATGGGATTAGAGAAGTTCATGTTTGACCTAATGAAGATAAGTTTGGCCAAAAAATCCTTAAACACTAACTGACAATTCTCATTGACTTCCCTTCAATTCCCTTTGATTTCCACACAAGGTTTTTTAAAATATTTTTTATTTTTTTGTACATTGTATGGCTGTGCAGAAGTCCTTATTAGACCTACTGTACATATTTTTGATGAAAGAGCCTTTAAACAATAACTTTCTATCCATACGTTGACTCCTTATGTTACGTCAGCCATACATTAGTCTTTATTTGACTTTCTGAACATGCTATGACTGTGCAGAAGGCCATATTTGACCTACTAAACATATTTTTGATGAAAGAGTCTTTAGGCATTGACTTTCTATCCATACGTGTTGACTCCTTATGTTACGTCAGCCATACATTAGTCTTTATTTGACTCTCTGAACAATACTTCTGGCCAAAGGTTCCAAAAAGTTTTTTTTTGTTATTTATTCTCATAGACTACTTCTGATAATAAATCAGCCCATATTTGACCCACTGAACATATTTTTGGCCAAAGAGTCCTCGATCATGAACTTACTACACATACTCATTGACTTCACTTCTGATTCCCTTTTCTGGATGAAGGGTCCACAAAAGGTTTTGTTTGTAATTATTTGTAAGGTGTTTTATTTTTATTTTTATGAATTAATAGCTATACAGAAGTCCAGATTTAACCATCTGAAGATTTGCCTGGCCAAGAGGTCCACAAAAGTTTTTACTTTATGTTCTCAAAGTCACCTTGTGAAGTTAAAGCCATACGATCCATATTTGACCTTTGGAACATATTTTTGATGAAAGAGTCTTTGAACAATACTCATTGACTTTTCAGTTCCACACAAGGTTATTTTAAATATATATATATATATATATATATATATATATATATATATATATATATATATATATATATATATATATATATATATATATATATATATATATATTTATTTATTTATTTTACATGGTATGGCTGTACATAAGTCCTTATTTGACCTACTGTACATATTTTTGATGAAAGAGTCTTTAAAAAACAACTTTCTATCCATACGCTTTGACTTATTATTATGTTACTTCAGCCATACATTAGTGTTTATTTGACTTTCTGAACATGCTATGACTGTGCAGAAGTCCATACTAAACATATTTTTGATGAAAGAGTCTTAAAGCATTGACTTTCTATCCATACGTGTTGACTCCTTATGTTACGTCAGCCATACATTAGTCTTTATTTGACTCTCTGAACAATAATTCTGGCCAAAGGTTCCAAAAGTTTTTTGCTATTTATTCTCATAGACTACTTCTGATATTAAATCAGCTCATATTTGACCCACTGAACATATTTTTGGCCCTAGAGTCCTCGATCATGAACTTACTACACATACTCATTGACTTCACTTCTGATTCCCTTTTCTGATGAAGGGTCCACACAAGGTTTTGTGTGTAATTTTTGTAAGTTGTTTATTTTATTTTTATGAATTAATAGCTATACAGTAGTCCAAATTTAACCATCTGAAGATAAATCTGGCCAAGGGGTCAACAAAAGTTTTTACTTTTTGTTCTCAAAGTCTCCTTTTGAAGTTAAAGCCATACGATCCATATTTGACCTTTGGAACATATTTTTGATGAAAGAGTCACTGACATATTGATATTTATAAAAGTTTTATTTATTTATTTATTTATTTTACATGTTATGGCAGTAGAGACGTCCCTATTTGACCTACTGTACGTATTTTTTGCCCATGAGTCTTTAAACACTAACTTACTATACATTCTCACTGACTTCCCTTCGATTCCCATTACTAGCTAAAAGATCCACAAAAGTTTTTTTAAGGTTTTCATTTTTTATTTGTACGTTTATTTGTACGCTGTACAGAAGTCCTTATTTGACCTTTGGGACATATTTTTGACGAAAGAGTCTTTGAACGTTGACTTTCTATCCATACATATTGACTCATGTTATGTCAGCATTACGTTAGTCTTTATTTGCGTTTTGAACATACTTCTGGCCAAAGAATCCTTAAACATAAACTTACTATGCACACTCATTGACTTCCCTTCTGATTCTGACTTCTGGTTCTCATTTCTAGCCAAAAGTTCAACAAAAGTTTTTTTAAAGGTTAATTTATTTATTTATTTATTTTACATGTTATGGCAGTAGAGAAGTCCATGTGTGACCTACTGAACATAGGTTTGGCCAAAGAGTCCTTAAACACTAACTTACAATACTCACTGACTTCCCTTCAATTCCCTTTAAGTTCCACAGAAGGTTTTTTTTTTATATATTTTTTTCTTTTTTCATTTTTTACATTTTATGGCTGTACATAAGTCCTTATGTGACCTACTCTACATATTCTTGATGAAAGAGTCTTTAAACAATAACTTTCTATCCATACGCGATGACTTATTCTTATGTTACTTCACCCATACATTAGTCTTTATTTGACTTTCTGAACATGCCATGACTGTGCAGAAGTCCATATTTGACCTACTAAACATATTTTTGATGAAAGAGTCTTTAAGCATTGACTTTCTATCCATACGTGTTGACTCCTTATGTTACGTCAGTCATTAGTCTTTATTTGACTCTCTGAACAATACTTCTGGCCAAAGGTTCCAAAAATTTTTTTTGCTATTTATTCTCATAGACTACTTCTGATATTAAATCAGCTCATATTTGACCCACTGAACATATTTTTGGCCCTAGAGTCCTCAATCATGAACTTACTACACATACCCATTGACTTCACTTCTGATTCCCTTTTCTGGATGAAGGGTCCACACAAGATTTTGTTTGTAATTTTTTGTAAGGTGTTTTTAAATTTTTTAATGAATTAATAGCTATAGAGTAGTCCAGATTTAACCATATGAAGATAAGTCTGGCCAAGGGGTCCACAAAAGTTTTTACTTTTTATTCTCAAAGTCTCCTTTTGAAGTTAAAGCCATACAATCCATATTTGACCTTTGGAACATATTTTTGATGAAAGAGTCTTTGAACACTGACATATTGATATTTATAAAAGTTTATTTATTTATTTTACATGTTATGGCAGTAGAGACGTCCCTATTTGACCTTCTGGATGTATTTTTGGCCCATGAGTCTTTAAACACTAACTTACTATACAAACTAATTGACTTCCCTTCGATTCCTATTACTAGCTAAAAGATCCACAATTTTTTTTTAAGGTTTTCATTTTTTATTTGTACGTTATATGGCTTTACAGAAATCCGTATTTGACCTTTGGGACATATTTTTAACGAAAGAGTCTTTGAACGTTGACTTTCTATCCATACATATTGACTCATGTTATGTCAGCATTACTTTAGTCTTTATTTGCGTTTTGAACATACTTCTGGCCAAAGAATCCTTAAACAAAAACTTACTATGCACACTCATTGACTTCCTTCTGATTCTGACTTCTGGTTCTCATTTCTAGCCAAAAGTTCAACAAAAGTTTTTTAAAGGTTAATTTATTTATTTATTTATTGGACATGTTATGGCAGTAGAGAAGTCCATGTGACCTACTGAACATAGGTTTGGCCAAAGAGTCCTTAAACACTAACTTACAATACTCACTGACTTCCTTTCAATTCCCTTTAAGTTCCACAGAAGGTTTTTAAATATATTTTTTCTTTTTCTTTTTTACATTTTATGGCTGTATATAAGTCCTTATTTGAACTACTGTACATGTTTTTGATGAAAGAGTCTTTAAACAATAACTTTCTATCCATACGCGTTGACTTATTCTTATGTTACTTCAGCCATACATTAGTCTTTATTTGACTTTCTGGACATGCCATGACTGTGCAGAAGTCCATATTTGACCTACTAAACATATTTTTGATGAAAGAGTCTTTAAGCATTGACTTTCTATCCATACGTGTTGACTCCTTATGTTACGTCAGCCATACATTAGTCTTTATTTGACTCTCTGAACAATACTTCTGCCAAAGGTTCCAAAAAGTTATTTTGCTATTTATTCTCATAGACTACTTCTGATATTAAATCAGATCATATTTGACCCACTGAACATATTTTTGGCCCGAGAGTCCTCGATCATGAACTTACACATACTCTTTGACTTCACTTCTGATTCCCTTTTCTGGATGAAGGGTCCACACAAGGTTTTGTTTGTAATTTTTTGTAAGGTGTTTTTTAAATTTTTTATGACTTAATAGCTATAGAATAGTCCAGATTTAACCATATAAAGATAAGTCTGGCCAAGGGGTCCACAAAAGTTTTTACTTTTTATTCTCAAAGTCTCCTTTTGAAGTTAAAGCCATACGATCCATATTTGACCTTTGGAACATATTTTTGATGAAAGAGTCTTTGAACACTGACATATTGATATTTATAAAAGTTTATTTATTTATTTTACATGTTATGGCAGTAGAGACGTCCCTATTTGACCTACTGGATGTATTTTTGGCCCATGAGTCTTTAAACACTAACTTACTATACATACTAATTGACTTCCCTTCGATTCCCATTACTAGCTAAAAGATCCACAATTTTTTTTTTAAGGTTTTCATTTTTTATTTGTACGTTATATGGCTTTACAGAAACTGTGATTTGACCTTTGGGACATATTTTTAACGAAAGAGTCTTTGAACGTTGACTTTCTATCCATACATATTGACTCATGTTATGTCAGCATTACTTTAGTCTTTATTTGCGTTTTGAACATACTTCTGGCCAAAGAATCCTTAAACAAAAACTTACTATGCACACTCATTGACTTCCCTTCTGATTCTGACTTCTGGTTCTCATTTCTAGCCAAAAGTTCAACAAAAGTTTTTTAAAGGTTAATTTATTTATTGGACATGTTATGGCAGTAGAAGTCCATGTGTGACCTACTGAAGATAGGTTTGGCCAAAGAGTCCTTAAACACTAACTTACAATACTCACTGACTAACACAATACTTTCAATTCCCTTTAAGTTCCACAGAAGGTTTTAAATATATTTTTTTCTTTTTTCTTTTTTTTTACATTTTATGGCGGTATATAAGTCCTTATTTGAACTACTGTACATGTTTTTGATGAAAGAGTCTTTAAACAATAACTTTCTATCCATACGCGTTGACTTATTCTTATGTTACTTCAGCCATACATTAGTCTTTATTTGACTTTCTGGACATGCCATGACTGTGCAGAAGTCCATATTTGACCTACTGCACATATTTTTGATGAAAGAGTCTTTAAGCATTGACTTTCTATCCATACGTGTTGACTCCTTATGTTACGTCAGCCATACATTAGTCTTTATTTGACTCTCTGAACAATACTTCTGGCCAAAGGTTCCAAAAAGTTTTTTTGCTATTTATTCTCATAGACTACTTCTGATATTAAATCAGCTCATATTTGACCCACTGAACATATTTTTGGCCCGAGAGTCCTCGATCATGAACTTACACATACTCTTTGACTTCACTTCTGATTCCCTTTTCTGGATGAAGGGTCCACACAAGGTTTTGTTTGTAATTTTTTGTAAGGTGTTTTTTACATTTTTTATGACTTAATAGCTATAGAGTAGTCCAGATTTAACCATATGAAGATAAGTCTGGCCAAGGGGTCCACAAAAGTTTTTACTTTTTATTCTCAAAGTCTCCTTTTGAAGTTAAAGCCATACGATCCATATTTGACCTTTGGAACATATTTTTGATGAAAGAGTCTTTGAACACTGACATATTGATATTTATAAAAGTTTATTTATTTATTTTACATATTATGGCAGTAGAGACGTCCCTATTTGACCTACTGGATGTATTTTTGGCCCATGAGTCTTTAAACACTAACTTACTATACATACTAATTGACTTCCCTTCGATTCCCATTACTAGCTAAAAGATCCACAATTTTTTTTTTAAGGTTTTCATTTTTTATTTGTACGTTATATGGCTTTACAGAAATCCGTATTTTACCTTTGGGACATATTTTTAACGAAAGAGTCTTTGAACGTTGACTTTCTATCCATACATATTGACTCATGTTATGTCAGCATTACTTTAGTCTTTATTTGCGTTTTGAACATACTTCTGGCCAAAGAATCCTTAAACAAAAACTTACTATGCACACTCATTGACTTCCCTTCTGATTCTGACTTCTGGTTCTCATTTTTAGCCAAAAGTTCAACAAAAGTTTTTTAAAGGTTAATTTATTTATTTATTTATTGGACATGTTATGGCAGTAGAGAAGTCCATGTGTGACCTACTGAACATAGGTTTGGCCAAAGAGTCCTTAAACACTAACTTACAATACTCACTGACTTCCTTTCAATTCCCTTTAAGTTCCACAGAAGGTTTTTTTAAATATATTTTTTTCTTTTTTCTTTTTTTTACATTTTATGGCGGTATATAAGTCCTTATTTGAACTACTGTACATGTTTTTGATGAAAGAGTCTTTAAACAATAAATTTCTATCCATACCCGTTGACTTATTCTTATGTTACTTCAGCCATACATTAGTCTTTATTTGACTTTCTGGACATGCCATGACTGTGCAGAAGTCCATATTTGACCTACTAAACATATTTTTGATGAAAGAGTCTTTAAGCATTGACTTTCTATCCATACGTGTTGACTCCTTATGTTACGTCAGCCATACATTAGTCTTTATTTGACTCTCTGAACAATACTTCTGGCCAAAGGTTCCAAAAAGTTTTTTTGCTATTTATTCTCATAGACTACTTCTGATATTAAATCAGCTCATATTTGACCCACTGAACATATTTTTGGCCCTAGAGTCCTCAATCATGAACTTACTACACATACCCATTGACTTCACTTCTGATTCCCTTTTCTGGATGAAGGGTCCACACAAGATTTTGTTTGTAATTATTTGTAAGGTTTTTTTTTATTTTTTTTTTAATGAATTAATAGCTATACAGAAGTCCAGATTTAACCATATGAAGATATGCCTGGCCAAGGAGTCCACAAAAGTTTTTACTTTATTTTCTCAAAGTCTCCTTTTGAAGTTAAAGCCATACGATCCATATTTGACCTTTGGAACATATTTTTGATGAAAGAGTCTTTGAACACTGACATATTGATATTTATAAACGTTTATTTATTTATTTATTTTACATGTTATGGCAGTAGAGACGTCCCTATTTGACCTACTGGATGTATTTTTGGCCCATGAGTCTTTAAACACTAACTTACTATACATACTAATTGACTTCCCTTCGATTCCCATTACTAGCTAAAAGATCCACAAATTTTTTTTGAAGGTTTTCATTTTTTATTTGTACGTTATATGGCTTTACAGAAATCCGTATTTGACCTTTGGGACATATTTTTAACGAAAGAGTCTTTGAACGTTGACTTTCTATCCATACATATTGACTCATGTTATGTCAGCATTACGTTAGTCTTTATTTGCGTTTTGAACATACTTCTGGCCAAAGAATCCTTAAACAAAAACTTACTATGCACACTCATTGACTTCCTTCTGATTCTGACTTCTGGTTCTCATTTCTAGCCAAAATTTCAACAAAAGTTTTTAAGGTTAATTTATTTTTTATTTATTGGACATGTTATGGCAGTAGAGAAGTCCATGTGTGACCTACTGAACATAGGTTTGGCCAAAGAGTCCTTAAACACTAACTTACAATACTCACTGACTTCCTTTCAATTCCCTTTAAGTTCCACAGAAGGTTTTTAAATATATTTTTTTCTTTTTTTTACATTTTATGGCTGTATATAAGTCCTTATTTGAACTACTGTACATGTTTTTGATGAAAGAGTCTTTAAACAATAACTTTCTATCCATACGTTGACTTATTCTTATGTTACTTCAGCCATACATTAGTCTTTATTTGACTTTCTGGACATGCCATGACTGTGCAGAAGTCCATATTTGACCTACTAAACATATTTTTGATGAAAGAGTCTTTAAGCATTGACTTTCTATCCATACGTGTTGACTCCTTATGTTACGTCAGCCATATGTCTTTATTTGACTCTCTGAACAATAATTCTGGCCAAAGGTTCCAGAAATGTTTTATTTGCTATTTAGTCTCATAGCCTACTTCTGATATTAAATCAGCCCATATTTGACCCACTGAACATATTTTTGGCCCAAGAGTCCTCGATCATGAACTTACTACACATACTCATTGACTTCACTTCTGATTCCCTTTTCTGGATGAAGGGTCCACAAAAGGTTTTGTTTGTAATTATTTGTAAGGTTTTTTTTTATTTTTTTTAATGAATTAATAGCTATACAGAAGTCCAGATTTAACCATATGAAGATATGCCTGGCCAAGGGGTCCACAAAAGTTTTTACTTTATTTTCTCAAAGTCTCCTTTTGAAGTTAAAGCCATACGATCCATATTTGACCTTTGGAACATATTTTTGATGAAAGAGTCTTGAACACTGACATATTGATATTTATATTTATTTATTTATTTATTTATTTATTTATTTATTTATTTATTTATTTATTTATTTATTTATTTTACATGTTATGGCAGTAGAGACGTCCCTATTTGACCTACTGGTTTTGTTTGTAATTATTTGTTTTTTTTTTTTTTTCATGAATTAATAGCTAAATAATATATATATATATATATATATATATATATATATATTTTTTTTTAAAAACCTTGTGTGGAACTTAAAGGGAATTGAAGGGAAGTCAATGAGTATTGTAAGTTAGTGTTTAAGGACTCTTTGGCCAAACCTATCTTCACTAGGTCAAACATGGACTTCTCTACTGCCATAACATGTAAAATAAGTAAGTAAGTAAGTATAAATAAATAAATACAAACCTTTAAAAAAAACTGTTGTTGAACTTTTTGCTAGAAATGAGAATCAGAAGGGAAGTCAAAGAGTGTGCATAGTAAGTTTATGTTAAAAGACTCTTTGGCCAGAAGTATGTTCAAAACGCAAATAAAGACTAATGTAACGGGCTGACATATCATAAGAAGGAGTCAATATGTTTGGATAGAAAGTCAATGTTCATATATTTTTTTTTTTTTTTTTTTTTTTAATTGAAGGGAAGCAGAACTGATTTAATATCAGAAGGAGTCTATGAAAACATATAGCACAAAACCTTTTCTGGAACCTATGGAATCTTGGGCCAAAAATACGTCCAGTAGGTCAAATAGGACGTCTTTACTGCCATAACATGTAAAATAAATAAACTTTTATAAATATCAATATGTCAGTAACATAAGGAGTCAACACGTCTATGAAAACATAGACTTTATTTAGAAAGTCAATGCTTAAAGACTCTTTCATCAAAAATATGTTTAGTAGGTCAAATATGGACCTCTGCACAGTCATAGCATGTTCAGAAAGTCAAATAAAGACTAATGTATGGCTGAAGTAACATAAGAATAAGTCAACGCGTATGGATAGAAAGTTATTGTTTAAAGACTCTTTCATCAAGAATATGTACAGTAGTTCAAATAAGGACTTATGTACAGCCATAAAAAAAAAGAAAAAATATATATATATTAAAAAAAACCTTCTGTGGAACTTAAAGGGAATTGAAGGGAAGTTAGTGAGTATTGTAAGTTAGTGTTTAAGGACTCTTTGGCCAAACCTATGTTCAGTAGGTCACACATGGACTTCTCTACTGCCATAACATGTCCAATAAATAAATAAATAAATTAACCTTAAAAAACTTTTGTTGAACTTTTGGCTAGAAATGAGAACCAGAAGTCAGAATCAGAAGGGAAGTCAATGAGTGTGCATAGTAAGTTTATGTTTAAGGATTCTTTGGCCAGAAGTATGTTCAAAACGCAAATAAAGACTAACGTAATGCTGACATAACATGAGTCAATATGTATGGATAGAAAGTCAACGTTCAAAGACTCTTTCGTTAAAAATATGTCCCAAAGGTCAAATACGGATTTCTGTAAAGCCATATAACGTACAAATAAAAATGAAAACCTTAAAAAAAAATGTGTGGATCTTTTAGCTAGTAATGGGAATCGAAGGGAAGTCAATGAGTATGTATAGTAAGTTAGTGTTTAAAGACTCATGGGCCAAAAATACATCCAGTAGGTCAAATAGGGACATCTCTACTGCCATAACATGTAAAATAAATAAATAAATAAACGTTTATAAATATCAATATGTCAGTGTTCAAAGACTCTTTCATCAAAAATATGTTCCAAAGGTCAAATATGGATCGTATGGCTTTAACTTCAAAAGGAGACTTTGAGAACATAAAGTAAAAACTTTTGTGGACCCCAGGCATATCTTCATATGGTTAAATCTGGACTTCTGTATAGCTATTAATTCATTAAAAATAAAAAAAGACCTTACAAATAATTACAAACAAAATCTTGTGTGGACCCTTCATCCAGAAAAGGGAATCAGAAGTGAAGTCAATTAGTATGTGTAGTAAGTTCATGATCGAGAACTCTTGGGCCAAAAATATGTTCAGTGGGTCAAATATGGGCTGATGTAATATCAGAAGTAGTCTATGAGACTAAATAGCAAATAAAACATTTCTGGAACCTTTGGCCAGAATTATTGTTCAGAGAGTCAAATAAAGACTAATGTATGGCTGACGTAACATAAGGAGTCAACACGTCTATGAAAACATAGACTTTATTTAGAAAGTCAATGCTTAAAGACTCTTTCATCAAAAATATGTTTAGTAGGTCAAATATGGACCTCTGCACAGTCATAGCATGTTCAGAAAGTCAAATAAAGACTAATTTATGGCTGAAGTAACATAAGAATAAGTCAACGCGTATGGATAGAAAGTTATTGTTTAAAGACTCTTTCATCAAGAATATGTACAGTAGTTCAAATAAGGACTTATGTACAGCCATAAAATGTAAAAAAAGAAAAAAGAAAAAAATATATTAAAAAAAACCTTCTGTGGAACTTAAAGGGAATTGAAGGGAAGTTAGTGAGTATTGTAAGTTAGTGTTTAAGGACTCTTTGGCCAAACCTATGTTCAGTAGGTCACACGTATCTACTGGTACATTATAAAATACGTATTTTTAAAAGTTTTTAAAAATACGTCCAGTAGGTCAAAAAGGGACGTCTCTACTGCCATAACATGTAAAATAAATAAATAAACTTTTATAAATATCAATATGTCAAAGTTCAAAGACTCTTTCATCAAAAATATGTTCCAAAAGTCAAATATGGATCGTATGGCTTTAACTTCAAAAGGAGACTTTGAGAACAAAAAGTAAAAAGTTTTGTGGACCCCAGACTTATCTTTAGATGGTTAAATCTGGACTACTGTATAGCTATTAATTCATAAAAATAAAAAAAACACCTTAAAAAAAATTACAAACAAAACCAGTAGGTCAAATAGGGACGTCTCTACTGCCATAACATGTAAAATAAATAAATAAATGTTTATAAATATCAATATGTCAGTGTTCAAAGACTCTTTCATCAAAAATATGTTCCAAAGGTCAAATATGGATCGTATGGCTTTAACTTCAAAAGGAGACTTTGAGAAAAAAAAGTAAAAACTTTTTTGGACCCCTTGGCAAGACTTATCTTCAGATGGTTAAATCTGGACTACTGTATAGCTATTAATTCATAAAAATAAAAAAAACACCTTACAAAAAATTACAAACAAAACCTTGTGTGGACCCTTCATCCAGAAAAGGGAATCAGAAGTGAAGTCAATGAGTATGTGTAGTAAGTTCATGATCGAGGACTCTAGGGCCAAAAATATGTTCAATGGGTCAAATATGAGCTGATTTAATATCAGAAGTAGTCTATGAGAATAAATAGCAAAAAAACTTTTTGGAACCTTTGGCCAAAAGTATTGTTCAGAGAGTCAAATAAAGACTAATATATGGCTGACGTAACATAAGGAGTCAACACGTATGGATAGAAAGTCAATGCTTAAAGACTCTTTCATCAAAAATATGTTTAGTAGGTCAAATATGGACTTCTGCACAGTCAGAGCATGTTCAGAAATTCAAATAAAGACTAATGTATGGCTGAAGTAACATAAGAATAAGTCAAAAGCGTATAGATAGAAAGTTATTGTTTAAATACTCTTTCATCAAAAATATGTACAGTAGGTCAAATAAGGACTTACCATAACCTTATACCATGTACAAAAAAATGAAAATTTTTTTAAAACCTGTGTGGAACTTAAAGGGAATTGAAGGGAAGTCAATGAGTATTGTAAGTTAGTGTTTAAGGACTCTTTGGCCAAACCTATCTTCACTAGGTCAAACATGGACTTCTCTACTGCCATAACATGTAAAATAAGTAAGTAAGTAAGTAAGTAAATAAATACAAACCTTTAAAAAAAACTGTTGTTGAACTTTTTGCTAGAAATGAGAATCAGAAGGGAAGTCAAAGAGTGTGCATAGTAAGTTTATGTTAAAAGACTCTTTGGCCAGAAGTATGTTCAAACGCAAATAAAGACTAATGTAATGGCTGACATAACATAAGAAGGAGTCAATATGTTTGGATAGAAAGTCAATGTTCGAAGACTCTTTCAAAAATATGTTATTTTGGTCAAATATGGATTGCATGGCTTTAATGTCAATAGGAGACTTTGAGAACTGATTTAATATCAGAAGGAGTCTATGAAAACATATAGCACAAAACCTTTTTTGGAACCTATGGAATCTTGGGCCAAAAATACGTCCAGTAGGTCAAATAGGACGTCTCTACTGCCATAACATGTAAAATAATTTTTTTTTAATAAATATCAATATGTCAGTGTTCAAAGACTCTTTCATCAAAAATATGTTCCAAATGTCAAATATGGATCGTATGGCTCTGTAAAGAATAAAATGAAAAATGAAAACCTTAAAAAAACTTTTGTGGATCTTTTAGCTAGTAATGGGCATAGAAGGGAAGTCAATGAGTATGTATAGTAAGTTAGTGTGGGCCAAAAATACGTCCAGTAGGTCAAATAGGGACGTCTCTACTGCCATAACATGTAAAATAAATAAATAAATAAATAAACTTTTATAAATATCAATATGTCAGTGTTCAAAGACTCTTTCATCAAAAATATGTTCCAAAGGTCAATAATGGATCGATGGCTTTAACTTCAAAAGGAGACTTTGAGAACAAAAAGTAAAAACTTTTGTGGACCCCTTGACAAGACTTATCTTCATATGGTTAAATCTGGACTACTCTGCTACATGACGGATCAATTGTGCAGAGAATGAGCAAGTGGTTGGTCGAGGCCATCTCTCTTGCCTATGAAACAGCCGTCTCCTCTGGCTGTCCGGCACAGGGTTACATAATCGAGACGTATGGCTCTGTAAAGAATAAAATGAAAAATGAAAACCTTAAAAAAACTTTTGTGGATCTTTTAGCTAGTAATGGGAATAGAAGGGAAGTCAATGAGTATGTATAGTAAGTTAGTGTTTAAAGACTCATGGGCCAAAAATACGTCCAGTAGGTCAAATAGGGACGTCTCTACTGCCATAACATGTAAAATAAATAAATAAATAAATAAACTTTTATAAATATCAATATGTCAGTGTTCAAAGACTCTTTCATCAAAAAATGTTCCAAAGGTCAATAATGGATCGTATGGCTTTAACTTCAAAAGGAGACTTTGAGAACAAAAAGTAAAAACTTTTGTGGACCCCTTTGCAAGACTTATCTTCATATGGTTAAATCTGGACTACTCTATAGCTATTAATTCATTAAAAAAAAAAAAACACCTTACAAAAAATTACAAACATAACCTTGTGTGGACCCTTCATCCAGAAAAGGGAATCAGAAGTGAAGTCAATTAGTATGTGTAGTAAGTTCATGATCGAGGACTCTAGGGCCAAAAATATGTTCAATGGGTCAAATATGAGCTGATTTAATATCAGAAGTAGTCTATGAGAATAAATAGCAAAAAAAACTTTTTGGAACCTTTGGCCAAAAGTATTGTTCAGAGAGTCAAATAAAGACTAATATATGGCTGACGTAACATAAGGAGTCAACACGTATGGATAGAAAGTCAATGCTTAAAGACTCTTTCATCAAAAATATGTTTAGTAGGTCAAATATGGACTTCTGCACAGTCAGAGCATGTTCAGAAATTCAAATAAAGACTAATGTATGGCTGAAGTAACATAAGAATAAGTCAAAAGCGTATAGATAGAAAGTTATTGTTTAAAGACTCTTTCATCAAAAATATGTACAGTAGGTCAAATAAGGACTTACCATGTAAGTCATACCATGTACAAAAAAAATGAAAATTTTTTTAAAAACCTTGTGTGGAACTTAAAGGGAATTGAAGGGAAGTCAATGAGTATTGTAAGTTAGTGTTTAAGGACTCTTTGGCCAAACCTATCTTCACTAGGTCAAACATGGACTTCTCTACTGCCATAACATGTAAAATAAGTAAGTAAGTAAGTAAGTAAATAAATAAATACAAACCTTTAAAAAAAACTGTTGTTGAACTTTTTGCTAGAAATGAGAATCAGAAGGGAAGTCAAAGAGTGTGCATAGTAAGTTTATGTTAAAAGACTCTTTGGCCAGAAGTATGTTCAAAACGCAAATAAAGACTAATGTAATGGCTGACATAACATAAGAAGGAGTCAATATGTTTGGATAGAAAGTCAATGTTCGAAGACTCTTTCGTCAAAAATATGTTATTTTGGTCAAATATGGATTGCATGGCTTTAATGTCAATAGGAGACTTTGAGAACTGATTTAATATCAGAAGGAGTCTATGAAAACATATAGCACAAAACCTTTTTTGGAACCTATGGAATCTTGGGCCAAAAATACGTCCAGTAGGTCAAATAGGGACGTCTCTACTGCCATAACATGTAAAATAAATTTTTTTTAATAAATATCAATATGTCAGTGTTCAAAGACTCTTTCATCAAAAATATGTTCCAAATGTCAAATATGGATCGTATGGCTCTGTAAAGAATAAAATGAAAAATGAAAACCTTAAAAAAACTTTTGTGGATCTTTTAGCTAGTAATGGGCATAGAAGGGAAGTCAATGAGTATGTATAGTAAGTTAGTGTTTAAGACTCATGGCCAAAAATACGTCCAGTAGGTCAAATAGGACGTCTCTACTGCCATAACATGTAAAATAAATAAATAAATAAATAAACTTTTATAAATATCAATATGTCAGTGTTCAAAGACTCTTTCATCAAAAATATGTTCCAAAGGTCAATAATGGATCGTATGGCTTTAACTTCAAAAGGAGACTTTGAGAACAAAAAGTAAAAACTTTTGTGGACCCCTTGACAAGACTTATCTTCATATGGTTAAATCTGGACTACTCTATAGCTATTAATTCATTAAAAAAAAAAAAGACGGATCAATTGTTTGTCTGTTTCAGAGCCCCTAAGAAAGGGGCGCCAGTGTCTAAGCAGAGAATGAGCAAGTGGTTGGTCGAGGCCATCTCTCTTGCCTATGAAGCGGTCGGACAGCCGTCTCCTCTGGCTGTCCGGCACAGGGTTACATACGTAACCGAGACGTATGGCTCTGTAAAGAATAAAATGAAAAATGAAAACCTTAAAAAAACTTTTGTGGATCTTTTAGCTAGTAATGGGAATAGAAGGGAAGTCAATGAGTATGTATAGTAAGTTAGTGTTTAAAGACTCATGGGCCAAAAATACGTCCAGTAGGTCAAATAGGGACGTCTCTACTGCCATAACATGTAAAATAAATAAATAAATAAATAAACTTTTATAAATATCAATATGTCAGTGTTCAAAGACTCTTTCATCAAAAAAATGTTCCAAAGGTCAATAATGGATCGTATGGCTTTAACTTCAAAAGGAGACTTTGAGAACAAAAAGTAAAAACTTTTGTGGACCCCTTTGCAAGACTTATCTTCATATGGTTAAATCTGGACTACTCTATAGCTATTAATTCATTAAAAAAAAAAAACACCTTACAAAAAATTACAAACATAACCTTGTGTGGACCCTTCATCCAGAAAAGGGAATCAGAAGTGAAGTCAATGAGTATGTGTAGTAAGTTCATGATCGAGGACTCTAGGGCCAAAAATATGTTCAATGGGTCAAATATGAGCTGATTTAATATCAGAAGTAATCTATGAGAATAAATAGCAAAAAAAACTTTTTGGAACCTTTGGCCAAAAGTATTGTTCAGAGAGTCAAATAAAGACTAATATATGGCTGACGTAACATAAGGAGTCAACACGTATGGATAGAAAGTCAATGCTTAAAGACTCTTTCATCAAAAATATGTTTAGTAGGTCAAATATGGACTTCTGCACAGTCAGAGCATGTTCAGAAATTCAAATAAAGACTAATGTATGGCTGAAGTAACATAAGAATAAGTCAAAAGCGTATAGATAGAAAGTTATTGTTTAAATACTCTTTCATCAAAAATATGTACAGTAGGTCAAATAAGGACTTACCATGTAAGTCATACCATGTACAAAAAAAATGAAAATTTTTTTTTTTAAAAACCTTGTGTGGAACTTAAAGGGAATTGAAGGGAAGTCAATGAGTATTGTAAGTTAGTGTTTAAGGACTCTTTGGCCAAACCTATCTTCACTAGGTCAAACATGGACTTCTACTGCCATAACATGTAAAATAAGTAAGTAAGTAAGTAAATAAATAAATACAAACCTTTAAAAAAAACTGTTGTTGAACTTTTTGCTAGAAATGAGAATCAGAAGGGAAGTCAAAGAGTGTGCATAGTAAGTTTATGTTAAAAGACTCTTTGGCCAGAAGTATGTTCAAAACGCAAATAAAGACTAATGTAATGGCTGACATAACATAAGAAGGAGTCAATATGTTTGGATAGAAAGTCAATGTTCGAAGACTCTTTCGTCAAAAATATGTTATTTTGGTCAAATATGGATTGCATGGCTTTAATGTCAATAGGAGACTTTGAGAACTGATTTAATATCAGAAGGAGTCTATGAAAACATATAGCACAAAACCTTTTTTGGAACCTATGGAATCTTGGGCCAAAAATACGTCAGTAGGTCAAATAGGACGTCTCTACTGCCATAACATGTAAAATAAATTTTTTTTAATAAATATCAATATGTCAGTGTTCAAAGACTCTTTCATCAAAAATATGTTCCAAATGTCAAATATGGATCGTATGGCTCTGTAAAGAATAAAATGAAAAATGAAAACCTTAAAAAAACTTTTGTGGATCTTTTAGCTAGTAATGGGCATAGAAGGGAAGTCAATGAGTATGTATAGTAAGTTAGTGTTTAAAGACTCATGGGCCAAAAATACGTCCAGTAGGTCAAATAGGGACGTCTCTACTGCCAAAACATGTAAAATAAATAAATAAATAAATAAATAAACTTTTATAAATATCAATATGTCAGTGTTCAAAGACTCTTTCATCAAAAATATGTTCCAAAGGTCAAATATGGATCGTATGGCTTTAACTTCAAAAGGAGACTTTGAGAACAAAAGTAAAACTTTTGTGGACCCCTTGGCAAGACTTATCTTCATATGGTTAAATCTGGACTACTCTATAGCTATTAATTCATAAAAATAAAATAAAAACACCTTAAAAAAAATTACAAACAAAACCTTGTGTGGACCCTTCATCCAGAAAAGGGAATCAGAAGTGAAGTCAATGAGTATGTTGTAGTAAGTTCATGATTGAGGACTCTAGGGCCAAAAATATGTTCAGTGGGTCAAATATGAGCTGATTTAATATCAGAAGTAGTCTATGAGAATAAATAGCAAAAAAACTTTTTGGAACCTTTGGCCAGAAGTGTTGTTCAGAGAGTCAAATAAAGACTAATGTATGGCTGACGTAACATAAGTCAACACGTATGGATAGAAAGTTATTGTTTAAAAACTCTTTCATCAAAAATATGTACAGTAGGTCAAATAAGGACTTCTGCACAGCCATACCATGTACAAAAAAAAAAGAAAAAAATATATTAAAAAAACCTTGTGTGGAAATCAAAGGAAATTGAAGGGAAGTCAATGAGTATTGTAAGTTAGTGTTTAAGGACTCTTTGGCCAAACCTATCTTCACTAGGTCAAACATGGACTTCTCTACTGCCATAACATGTAAAATAAGTAAGTAAGTAAGTAAGTAAATAAATAAATACAAACCTTTAAAAAAAACTGTTGTTGAACTTTTTGCTAGAAATGAGAATCAGAAGGGAAGTCAAAGAGTGTGCATAGTAAGTTTATGTTAAAAGACTCTTTGGCCAAAAGTATGTTCAAAACGCAAATAAAGACTAATGTAATGGCTGACATAACATAAGAAGGAGTCAATATGTTTGGATAGAAAGTCAATGTTCGAAGACTCTTTTGTCAAAAATATGTTATTTTGGTCAAATATGGATTGCATGGCTTTAATGTCAATAGGAGACTTTGAGAACTGATTTAATATCAGAAGGAGTCTATGAAAACATATAGCACAAAACCTTTTTTGGAACCTATGGAATCTTGGGCCAAAAATACGTCCAGTAGGTCAAATAGGGACGTCTCTACTGCCATAACATGTAAAATAAATAAATTTTTATAAATATCAATATGTCAGTGTTCAAAGACTCTTTCATCAAAAATATGTTCCAAATGTCAAATATGGATCGTATGGCTCTGTAAAGAATAAAATGAAAAATGAAAACCTTAAAAAAACTTTTGTCGATCTTTTAGCTAGTAATGGGAATAGAATGGGCCAAAAATACGTCCAGTAGGTCAAATAGGGACGTCTCTACTGCCATAACATGTAAAATAAATAAATAAATAAATAAATAAACTTTTATAAATATCAATATGTCAGTGTTCAAAAACTCTTTCATCAAAAATATGTTCCAAAGTTCAAATATGGATCGTATGGCTTTAACTTCAAAAGGAGACTTTGAGAACAAAAAGTAAAAACTTTTGTGGACCCCTTGGCAAGACTTATGGTTAAATCTGGACTACTCTATAGCTATTAATTCATAAAAATAAAATAAAAACACCTTACAAAAAATTACAAACAAAACCTTGTGTGGACCCTTCATCCAGAAAAGGGAATCAGAAGTGAAGTCAGTTGTAGTGAAGTCAGAAGTGGAGTATGTTGTAGTAAGTTCATGATTGAGGACTCTAGGGCCAAAAATGTGTTCAGTGGGTCAAATATGGGCTGATTGAATATCAGATGTAGTCTATGAGAATAAATAGCAAAAAAAACTTTTCTGGAACCTTTGGCCAGAAGTATTGTTCAGAGAGTCAAATAAAGTCTAATGTATGGCTGAAGTAACATAAGGAGTCAACACGTATGGATAGAAAGTCAATGCTTAAAGACTCTTTCATCAAAAATATGTTTAGTAGGTCAAATATGGACTTATTTACAGCCATACCATGAAAAAAAGAAATACATTTTTTTAAAAACTTTGTGTGGAACTTAAAGGGAATTGAAGGGAAGTCAGTGAGTATTGTAAGTTAGTGTTTAAGGACTCTTTGGCCAAACCTATGTTCAGTAGGTCAGACATGAACGTCTCTAATCCCATGACATGTAAAATAAGTAAGTAAGGATCCTTTGGACTCTTGGGCCAAAAATACGACTGGTAGGCCAAATATGGACGACTCTACTGCCATAACATGCCAAAAAATAAAAATCTTTTGGTTAACTATTATCACTTCCGTACAGCCGTAATAAAAAGAAAAAGAAAGAATCAAAAAAAAACTTTCAGCCAGAAATGAACTTTCAGAAGTGGTCAATGAGCATGAGTTCATGATTGAGGACTCTTTGGACTAAAATATGTTGAGTGGTTCAAAAATTGAAGATTAGACTTCTGTATAGCTATTTTTTCATAAAAAACAACACCTTTAAAATTATTTAAAAAAACAAAAAAAAACTTTTGTGGACCCTTCAGCCAGAAAAGGGAATCAGAACTGAGGTCAGTGAGTATTTATGGTTCATGATCAGGGACACTTGGGCTAAAATATGTTCATTGGGTCAAATATAAACTACTGTATGGGTGATTTAATATCAAAAGGAGTCTATGACAATATATGGCAAAAAAAAAACTTTTCTGGACCCCTTGGCCAGAAGTAGAGAAAGTCAAAAAAAGACTAATGTATGGCTGAAGTAACATAAGTTGCATAAGGCTGAAGTGCTTTTGCAATGTAACACATGAAGCATAACATGTAAAATGAACTTACTACACTTACTCATTGACTTCACTTCTGATTCCCTTTTCTGTATGAAGGGTCCATAAAAGGTTTTGTTTGTAATTATTTGTAAGGTGTTTTTTTTATTTTTTATTAATTAATAGCTATACAGAAGTCCAGATTTAACCATCTGAAGATATGCCTGGCCAATGGGTCCACAAAAGTTTTTACCTTATGTTCTCAAAGTCTCCGTTTGAAGTTAAAGCCATACGATCCATATTTGACTTAACATATTTTTTGATGAAAGAGTCTTTGAACACTGACTTTTTATCCATTTATATTGATATTTATAAAAGTTTATTTATTTATTTATTTTACATGTTATGGCAGTAGAGACGTCCCTATTTGACCTACTGGACGAATATTTGGCCAATGAGTCTTTAAACACTAACTTACTTTACTCATTGACTTCCCTTCAATTCCATCAAGTTCCACAGAAGTTTTTTTAAAGATTTTCTTTTCTTTTTTGTCTTCTTTTTTTTACATGCTATGACTGTGCAGAAGTCCATATTTGACCTACTAAACAAGTTTTTGACGACTCAAGCATTGACTTTCTATCTATATCTGTTGACTTCTTATGTTACGTCACCTATACGTTAGTCTTTATTTGACTCTCTGAACATACTTCTGGCCATATTCTGCATTGCAAAAACGCATTTCTTCAATGCACAACTATTTCTTACATGCATTGCAATGCAAATTACTAAATCTCTTCAGTGCTCAACTATTTCTTACAAGCATTGCATTGCAAAGGCACTTATCTCTTAGTGCACAACTATTTCTTACATGCAGTGCAAGCAAAAGTACTGAGCTCTTCAGTACACAACTATATCTTACATGCATTGCATTGCAAAGGCACTTATCTCTTAGTACACAACTATTTCTTACATGCATTGCATTGCATTATGTGTATTATGAATTGCATCATAAAAACACATTTCTTAATTGCAAAACTTTTTCTTAAATGCATTGCATTAAAAAGCACTGATCTCTTCAATGCACAAATATTTCTTACATGCATTGAAATGCAAAAGCACTTATCTGTACTTAAAGCACTGTAGAAATAAGAGTTTTTGCAATGCAATGCAATAGGTGCGCACTTCGCATTGCATTGCAAAAACTCTTATTTCTACAGTTTCTCAACTATTTCTTATATGCATTGCATTGCAAAGCACTGAGCTCTTTAGTGCACAACAATTTCTTACATGCATTGCATTGCAAAAAGCACTTATCTCTTCAGTGCACAAGTATTAATGACATGCATTGCATTGCTAAGCACAGAGCTCTTCAGTGCACAACAATTTCTTAAATGCATTTCAAGGAAAAGCACCGAGCTCTTCAGTGCACAACTATTTCTACATGAATTGCATTGCAAAAGCACTTATCTCCTTAATGCACAAATGTTTCTGACATGCATTGCAATGCAAAAGCACTGAGCTCTTCAGTGCACAACTATTTCTTACATGCATTGTATTGCAAAAGCAATTGCAATGCAAAAGCACTAATTTCTTCATTGCAAATCTTTTTCTAAATGTATTGCAATGCAAACGCACTGAGCTCTTCTGTGAACAACTATATCTTACATGCATTGCATTGCAAAGGCACTTATCTCTTCAGTGCAAAACGATTAATTACATGCATGGCTTTACAAAGGCACTTATCTCTTCAGTGCACAACTAGTTATCTCATGCATTGCATTGCATTATGTGCATTATGAATTGCATTGCAAAAGCACTAATTTCTTCATTGCTAAACTTTTTCCTAAATGTATTGCATTGCAAAAGAACTTATCTTTTCAATGCACAAATGTTTCTTACATGCATTGCTATGCAAACGCACTGAGCTCTTCTGTGCACAACTATTTCTTACATGCAAAGCATTACAAAACCACTTATCTCATCAATGCACAAATATTTATCCCATGCATTGTATTGCATTATGCGCATTATGTGCACAAAAACACGAATTTCTTTATTGCAAAACTTTTTCTTAAAATTTAATTACAAAAGCACTAATTACATCAATGCATAAATATTTCTTACATGCATTGCAATGCAAAATCACTAATCTCAATGCAGAAACACTTCTAACATGCATTGTATTGAAAAGCACTTATCTCTTCAGTGCACAACAATTTCTTACATGCATTGTATTGCAAAAGCACTTACCTCTTCATGCATAACTATTTCTTACATACATTGCAATGCAAAAGCACTAATTTCTTCATTGCAAATCTTTTTCTAAATGTATTGCAATGCAAACGCACTGAGCTCTTCTGTGCACAACTACTTCTTACATGCATTGCAAGCAAACGCACTGAGCTGTTCAGTACACAACTATATCTTGCATTGCATTGCAAAGGCACTTATCTCTTCAGTGCACAACTAGTTCTCTCATGCATTGCATTGCATTATGAATTGCATTGCAAAAGCACTAATTTCTTCATTGCTAAACCTTTTCTCTAATGCATTGCATTGCATTATGTGCATTATGAATTGCATTGCAAAAGCACTAATTTCTTCATTGTTAAACCTTTTCTTTAATGCATTGCAGTGCAAAAGCACTTAACTCTTCAATGCACAAATGTTTCTTACATGCATTGCTATGCAATCGCACTGAGCTCTTCTGTGCAAAAATATTTCTTACATGCAATGCATTACAAAACCACTTATCTCTTCAGTGCACAACTATTTCTCAAATGCATTGCATTGCATTATGTGCATTATGAATTGCATTGCAAAAGCACTAATTTCTTCATTGCTAAACTTTTTCCTAAATGTATTGCATTGCAAAAGCACTTATCTCTTCAATGCACAAATGTTTCTTACATGCAATGCATTACAAAACCACTTATCTCTTCAGTGCACAACTAGTTCTCTCATGCATTGCATTGCATTATGTGCATTATGAATTGCATTGAAAAAAACACTAATTTCTTCATTACAAAACTTTTTCTTAAAAGGCATTGCATTGCAAAAGCACTAATCTCATCAATGCACAAATATTTCTCCAATGCATTATATTGCATTATGCGCATTATGTGCACAAAAATTGCAAAAACACTAATTTCTTCATTGCACAATTTTTTTTCTTAAAATTTCATTACAAAAGCACTAATTACATCAATGCACAAATATTTCTTACATGCATTGCAATGCAAAATCACTAATCTCAATGCAGAAACACTTCTAACATGCATTGTATTGAAAAGCACTTATCTCTTCAGTGCACAACAATTTCTTACATGCATTGTATTGCAAAAGCACTTACCTCTTCATGCATAACTATTTCTTACATACATTGCAATGCAAAAGCACTAATTTATTCATTGCAAATCTTTTTCTAAATGCATTGCAATGCAATCGCACTGAGCTCTTCTGTGCACAACTACTTCTTACATGCATTGCAAGCAAACGCACTGAGCTCTTCAGTACACAACTATATGTTGCATTGCATTGCAAAGGCACTTATCTCTTCAGTGAAAAACGATTAATTACATGCATGGCTTTACAAAGGCACTTATCTCTTCATTGCACAACTAGTTCTCTCATGCATTGCATTGCATTATGAATTGCATTGCAAAAGCACTAATTTCTTCATTGCTAAACCTTTTCTTAATGCATTGCATTGCAAAAGCACTTAACTCTTCAATGCACAAATGTTTCTTACATGCATTGCTATGCAATCGCACTGAGCTCTTCTGTGCCAAACAATTTCTTACATGCAATGCATTACAAAACCACGTATATCTTCAGTGCACAAGTAGTTCTCTCATGCATTGCATTGGTTTATGTGCCTTAGGAATTGCATTGCAAAAAACACTTATTTCTTCAGTGCAAAACTATTTCTTACATGCATTGCAAGCAAAAGCACTGAGCTCTTCAGTACACAACTATTTCTATATGCATTGCATTGCAAAATCACTTATCTCTTTAATGCACAACTATTTCTTACATGCATTGCAAGCAAAAGCACTGGTTTCTTCAGTACACAAATATTTATTACATGCATTGCATTGCAAAAGCACTTAACTATTCAGTGCACAAACTATTTCTCACATGCATTGCATTGCATTATGTGCATTATGAATTGCATTGCAAGAACACTAATTTCTTCATTGCAAAACGTTTTCTTAAAATGCATTGCATTACAAAAGCACTAATTACATCAATGCACAAATATTTATTACATGCATTGCGATGCAAAATCACTAATCTCAATACAGAAACACTTCTTACATACATTGTATTGAAAAGCAATTATCTCTTCAGTGCACAACTATATCTTACATGCATTCCATTGCAAACGCACTTATCTCTAGTGCACAACTATATCTTACATGCATTGCATTGCAAAGGCACTTATCTCTTCAGTGCACAACTAGTTCTCTCATGCATTGCATTGCATTATGTGCATTATGAATTGCATTGCAAAAGCACTAATTTCTTGATTGCTAAACTTTTTCTTTAATGCATTGCATTGCAAAAGCACTTATCTCTTCAATGCACAAATGTTTCTTACATGCATTGCTATGCAATCGCACTGAGCTCTTCTGTGCAAAACTATTTCTTACATGCGATGCATTACAAAACCACGTAACTCTTCAGTGCACAACTAGTTCTCTCATGCATTGCATTGCATTATGTGCCTTATGAATTGAATTGCAAAAACACTTAATTTATTAATTGCAAAACTATTTCTTCAATGCAAAAGGCACTGATCTCTTCAGTACACAAATATTTCTTACACGCATTGTATTGCAAAAGCACTTATCTCTACATGCATAACTATTCTTTACATACATTGCAATGCAAACAAACTAATTTCTTCATTGCAAAACTTTTTCTTAAATGCATTGCATTGCAAAGCACTAATCTCATCAATGCAGAAACATTTCTTACTTGCATTGTATTGCAAAGGCACTTATCTCTTCAGTGCACAACTATATATTACATGCATTGCATTGCAAAAGGCACTGATCTCTTCAGTACACAAATATTTCTTACATTGTATTGCAAAGCACTTATCTCTTCATGCATAACTATTCTTTACATACATTGCAATGCAAAATAACTAATTTCTTCATTGCAAAACTTTTTCTTAAATGCATTGCATTGCAAAGCACTAATCTCTTCAATGCACATATATTTCTTACATGCATTTCAATGCAAAAGCATTTATCTCTTCCTTGCGCACCTATATCTTACATGCATTGCTGCATCGCAAATACGCATTTCTTCAGTGCAAAACTATTTCTTACATGCAATTGCAATGCAAAATCACTAAATCTCTTCAATGCACAACTATTTCTTACAAGCATTGCATTGCAAAGGCACTTATCTCTTCAGTGCACATCTATTTCTTACAGGCATTGCATTGCAAAGCCCTTATCTCTTTCAGTGCTCAACAATTTCTTACATGCATTGCATTGCAAAAGCACTAATCTGTTCAATGCACAACTATTACATGCATTGCATTACATTATATGCTTCATGTGTTACATTGCAAAAGCACGTCAGCCTTATGTAACATGTTACTTCAGCCATACATTAGTCTTTTTTTGACTTTCTCAACATACTTCTGGCGAAGAGGTCCAGAAAAGTTTTTTTTGCCATTTATTGTCATAGACTCCTTCTGATATTAATTCAGCCATACAGTAGTTTATATTTGACCCAATGAACATATTTTAGCCCAAGTGTCCCTGATCATGAACCATAAATACTCACTGACCTCAGTTCTGATTCCCTTTTCTGGCTGAAGGGTCCACAAAAGTTTTTTTTTTTTTTTAATAATTTTAAAGGTGTTGTTTTTTATGAAATAATAGCTATACAGAAGTCTAATCTTCAATTTTTGACCCACTCAACATATTTTAGTCCCAAGAGTCCACAATCATGAACTCATGCTCATTGACCACTTCTGAAAGTTCATTTCTGGCTGAAAGGTTTTTTTGTTTCTTTCTTTTTCTTTTTATTACGGCTGTACGGAAGTGATAATAGCTAACCAAAATTTTTATTTTTTATTTAAAGGTTTATTTATTTATTTATTTATTTGACATGTTATGGCAGTAGAGTCGTCCCTATTTGACCTACCAGTCGTATTTTTTGGCCCAAGAGTCCAAAGGATCCTTACTTATTTTACATGTCATGGGATTAGAGAAGTTCATGTTTGACCTAATGAAGATAGGTTTGGCCAAAAAATCCTTAAACACTAACTTACAATTCTGATTGACTTCCCTTCAATTCCCTTTGATTTCCACACAAGGTTTTTTTAATATATTTTTTTTTTTTTTGTACATGGTATGGCTGTGCAGAAGTCCTTATTTGAGAAAGTCTTTAAACAATAACTTTCTATCCATACGCGTTGACTTATGTTACGTCAGCCATACATTAGTCTTTATTTGACTCTCTGAACAATACTTCTGACCAAAGGTTCCAAAAAGTTTTTTTGCTATTTATTCTCATAGACTACTTCTGATATTAAATCAGCTCATATTTGACCCACTGAACATATTTTTGGCCCTAGAGTCCTCAATCATGAACTTACTACAAAGGTTTTCATTTTTTATTTGTACGTTATATGGCTTTACAGAAATCCGTATTTTACCTTTAGGACATATTTTTAACGAAAGAGTCTTTGAACGTTGACTTTCTATCCATACATATTGACTCATGTTATGTCAGCATTACTTTAGTCTTTATTTGCGTTTTGAACATACTTCTGGCCAAAGAATCCTTAAACAAAAACTTACTATGCACACTCATTGACTTCCCTTCTGATTCTGACTTCTGGTTCTCATTTCTAGCCAAAAGTTCAACAAAAGTTTTTTAAAGGTTAATTTATTTATTTATTTATTGGACATGTTATGGCAGTAGAGAAGTCCATGTGTGACCTACTGAACATAGGTTTGGCCAAAGAGTCCTTAAACACTAACTTACAATACTCACTGACTTCCTTTCAATTCCCTTTAAGTTCCACAGAAGGTTTTTTTAAATATATTTTTCTTTTTCTTTTTTTACATTTTATGGCTGTATATAAGTCCTTATTTGAACTACTGTACATGTTTTTGATGAAAGAGTCTTTAAACAATAACTTTCTATCCATACGCGTTGACTTATTCTTATGTTACTTCAGCCATACATTAGTCTTTATTTGACTTTCTGAACATGCCATGACTGTGCAGAAGTCCATATTTGACCTACTAAACATATTTTTGATGAAAGAGTCTTTGAGCATTGACTTTCTATCCATACGTGTTGACTCCTTATGTTACGTCAGCCATACATTAGTCTTTATTTGACTCTCTGAACAATACTTCTGGCCAAAGGTTCCAAAAAGTTTTTTGCTATTTATTCTCATAGACTACTTCTGATATTAAATCAGCTCATATTTGACCCACTGAACATATTTTTGGCCCTAGAGTCCTCAATCATGAACTTACTACACATACCCATTGACTTCACTTCTGATTCCCTTTTCTGGATGAAGGGTCCACACAAGATTTTGTTTGTAATTTTTTGTAAGGTGTTTTTTAAATTTTTTATGAATTAATAGCTATAGAGTAGTCCAGATTTAACCATATGAAGATAAGTCTGGCCAAGGGGTCCACAAAAGTTTTTACTTTTTATTCTCAAAGTCTCCTTTTGAAGTTAAAGCCAAACGATCCATATTTGTTCTTTGGAACATATTTTTGATGAAAGAGTCTTTGAACACTGACATATTGATATTTATAAAAGTTTATTTATTTATTTTACATGTTATGGCAGTAGAGACGTCCCTATTTGACCTACTGGATGTATTTTTGGCCCATGAGTCTTTAAACACTAACTTACTATACATACTAATTGACTTCCCTTCGATTCCCATTACTAGCTAAAAGATCCACATTTTTTTTTTTAAGGTTTTCATTTTTTATTTGTACGTTATATGGCTTTACAGAAATCTGTATTTGACCTTTGGGACATATTTTTAACGAAAGAGTCTTTGAACGTTGACTTTCTATCCATACATATTGACTCATGTTATATCAGCATTACTTTAGTCTTTATTTGCGTTTTGAACATACTTCTGGCCAAAGAATCCTTAAACAAAAACTTACTATGCACACTCATTGACTTCCCTTCTGATTCTGACTTCTGGTTCTCATTTCTAGCCAAAAGTTCAACAAAAGTTTTTTAAAGGTTAATTTATTTATTTATTTATTGGACATGTTATGGCAGTAGAGAAGTCCATGTGTGACCTACTGAACATAGGTTTGGCCAAAGAGTCCTTAAACACTATCTTACAATACTCACTGACTTCCTTTAAATTCCCTTTAAGTTCCACAGAAGGTTTTTTTAAATATATTTTTTCCTTTTTTCTTTTTTTACATACATTTATGGCTGTATATAAGTCCTTATTTGAACTACTGTACATGTTTTTGATGAAAGAGTCTTTAAACAATAACTTTCTATCCATACGCGTTGACTTATTCTTATGTTACTTCAGCCATACATTAGTCTTTATTTGACTTTCTGGACATGCCATGCCTGTGCAGAAGTCCATATTTGACCTACTAAACATATTTTTGATGAAAGAGTCTTTAAGCATTGACTTTCTATCCATACGTGTTGACTCCTTATGTTACGTCAGCCATATGTCTTTATTTGACTCTGAACAATAATTCTGGCCAAAGGTTCCAGAAATGTTTTATTTGCTATTTAGTCTCATAGCCTACTTCTGATATTAAATCAGCCCATATTTGACCCACTGAACATATTTTTGGCCCAAGAGTCCTCGATCATGAACTTACTACACATACTCATTGACTTCACTTCTGATTCCCTTTTCTGGATGAAGGGTCCACAAAAGGTTTTGTTTGTAATTATTTGTAAGGTTTTTTTTTTTTTTTATGAATTAATAGCTATACAGAAGTCCAGATTTAACCATATGAAGATATGCCTGGCCAAGGGGTCCACAAAAGTTTTTATTTTATTTTCTCAAAGTCTCCTTTTGAAGTTAAAGCCATACGATCCATATTTGACCTTTGGAACATATTTTTGATGAAAGAGTCTTTGAACACTGACATATTGATATTTATAAACATTTATTTATTTATTTATTTATTTATTTATTTATTTATTTATTTATTTATTTATTTATTTATTTATTTATTTATTTATTTATTTATTTATTTATTTTACATGTTATGGCAGTAGAGACGTCCCTATTTGACCTACTGGTTTTGTTTGTAATTATTTGTAGGTGTCTTTTTTTTTTTTTTATGAATTAATAATATAATATATATATATATATATATATATATATATATATATATATATATATATATATATATATATATATATATTGTGACGGGTGAAGAAGGACACGACACTGGAGTGCAGGTGAGTTCCCGAGGTGGATTTTATTTACAGGCGTGGTGAAATAGCAATCGTGGTGTAAGGCAGGCGGTGGGTGCTCGGCGTCTCTCCTTTTGTCCTAGTGCGCAGTCTAGGCATGGGGTAGCCGCCGAAGCAGCCGCCGAACCGAGACCTCATTTAGCCGGCGAAGTCACGGGAAGGCTGGCGTGACGCGTAGTGACCGGGCCGACCTTCTCTGTGACGGTAAACGGCCCTGCCTGCCACGGCTAAGAATTTACAGGCGCCGGGGAACCATGACGGGTCTCCTCCGAACTCCGTTGGGCCGCCCTGTTGTAGTGTCGCTTGTTGGGCCATGTGCTTGGGTGAGGTGTTCTCGGACGATGCGGCATTACCCGTCCGATCCGCTCGCATCTGCCTTACGCGTCGACGGTGGTGGGCGGCCGGCTGCTGTTCCCAGGCCTCTCGGCTACGCCCAGTAGGCCGCTGGGTTGCCGCCGAAGAGGAGTTCGAACGGGTAAAGCCAGTGGACGCCTGGGGTACCTCTCAGATCCCAAGAGCACGTAAGGCAGCATCAGAGGGGGTCTTCGCCGCCACCGGCGCAGCATCCTCTTGAGCGCTTGGTTGAACCGCTCGACTAGGCCATCGGTCTGGGGATGGTAGACGGTCGTATGGATTTGGTGGACCTTCAGGAGCATGCACATTTCGCCATCACCCTGACATGAACGGGTGCCCTGGTCAGTCAGTATCTGGGCGGAGACCCACCCGCTACCCAGCAGGAAAAGTTCCTGGGCGATGGCTGCAGTGGCCTTACGGAGGGGGACGGCTTCTGGGTAGCGGGTGGCATAATCCACGATGACCAGGATGTGCTCATGTCTCCGGCGGATTTCGTAGCGGCCCTACCAGATCCATTCCTTATCCGCTCAAGGGCACCTCGATGATGGGCAGGGAATCAGCTGGCTGGGGGAGGAAGCCGGGGCGACGCCGCTGACAGGTCGGGCAGGACTGGCAAACCGCTTGACTTCGGCCTCCAGGCCTGGCCAGTGGAACCGATCCCGAGGCGCTGAATGGTGTTCCTGGGCCCCCAGGTGGCCTGCCATGGGATGCGTGTGGCTATCTCTAACAGGGCCTCCGCTTTGAGCGGGCACGACTCAGCAATCGCTTTCCTCCCTCCGCTGGGCAACACAGTAGAGCAGACCATTCTGTATCATAAAGTGTGGAGTGGGGTGGGGTCCCGGCTGAGCTCCTTCCCATCCACCACTCTCACCTGGGTCCAGCAGTGTTTCAGGCGGTCATCCTCGTGTTGCTCCTTGGCGAAGGCCCCAGCCCCCGTGACCTGCTGGTAGAGATCAAAGAACAGGTTAGAATCACGGGGTTTGACTCCACCATCCTAGGGCTGTCCGAGGCCAGCAACACGGGACGCCTGATCTCCTGGACGCCCTCCGTCGCGGGCGGTTCCCGGCCACGCTGGCGGGCTGGGTGGTAGCGGCAGCAGGTGTCAAACCCTGGCCAGTCTCTCCCGAGAGTGCGGGCACTGGCAGCTCCTTGAGGATCCCCACTTCCACGGCCAGGATCCGGCGGGGCGGCAATGGTGACGCGTCTGGCCGGTACTTCCCTCGTGTCGCCATGTACACAGGTGACAGCCAGCCTCGTCTTCGTCTCAGCCCGCGGAGGTAGGACGCTGGTCTTCACCAGGCTGACCGCGCTGCCAGAGTCCAAGAGGCGAGGTACGGCCGGCCGTTGATCGTGACTTCCGCCGCGGCGCGTTGGCCGGTGTGTATCACACAGCCCGCCAGCCAAGCTCGTCCGGGAACGAGGTTCTTCGGTGGGCATGGGTTCATCCTGTGGGCCGGGAACCGCCGGTCTGCCTACTGGCCGCGGGGTGCCCTCCGGCGCGCGTCGCTCCTGGACCACCCTTCGGGGAAAAGGTGGCGCTCGCTCCCCAACCTCCCGATGTTGGGCGGCCTCCGCCAGCTCAATGGCCTCCGCCAGCTCGTCGATGTTCGCCGGGTTCCGCATCCCCGCTGCTTGACGAAGCATACGCGGGAGAGCTCGAAGAAGCGATGCGACCACGGCGCTCCGCTACCTGGTGGGCGGTGGGATCCCCGGCCAACAGCCAATGTTGAGCTAGGCGGAACAGGCTCGCTGCTTGCGCCCGAGCGGGCCGTCGTGTGTCATAAGCCCACTCGTGAAACTGCTGTGCGGCACTAAGCGGCGATAAGCCCGCCCGACCCAAAATCTCCTTTTTCAATTCCTCATACGAAGCACTTTGCTCGGGGTTAGAGGCGAAATAGCGCGCTGCGCCTCTCCGTCAGGAGCGGACCCACAATCCGTCCCCACTCTTCTCTGGGCCACGCCTCCCGGGCCGCGATGGCTTCAAACATCTGCAGATACAATCCGACATCGTCGTGTACCGTCATCCGTGGCATTAGCTGAGTGGCCTGAGCCCGGGGATCAGGTAGCGGAGTTCGCTGGGCAGCGGCAGTGCGGAGCGCGAGCTCTCGGTTTCCCCTTGTCGGGAGGCCATATGCTCCATTATTTGTTGCTGGCGGATGCTCACCTAGTGAGGTGTTTCAGAAGCTCGTCCATGCTGGGGGAGGAGCGCCACCTGTGGGAACAGAGAGGGAATGTGATCCACCAGTAACAGAAAAAAACGGAAGTCCCACAACCAAAACAAACCAGCCGGTTTCCGGGGTGAACCCGGAAGTGGTGAACTCCGCGTGCAGGAAGTGTCGGTGTCTTCTTCACTGTAATGCCCGCATTCTCCACCAGTGTGACGGGGTGAAGAAGGACACGACACTGGAGTGCAGGTGAGTTCCCCGAGGGGTGGATTTTATTTACAGGCGTGGTGAAATAGCAATCGTGGTGTAAGGCAGGCGGTGGGTGCTCGGTGCTCGGCGTCTCTCCTTTTGTCCTAGTGCGCAGTGGTGCAGAGTGGGTCCGTGCTCTCCCGTGGTGAAGGGGCTGGCGGTCACACGCTGCTCTCTGTGGGGAATAGCATAGGATAAGGTTAGCCGAGTCTTGTGGAGACATCTCTCACCTCTCTGTACGTCTGTCCCGCTTATGAAGCGGGCTCCTGATCCTCCACAGGTGTGACCGCTCAGAGCGGGTGCAGGTGTGGCTGATCGGTTTCAGGCGCTGATGAAGGCTCGGGGCGCTTGTCACAATATATATATATATATATATATATATATATATATATATATATATATATATATATATATATATATATATATATATATATATATATATATATATATATATATATATATATATATATTTTTTTTTAAAACCTTGTGTGGAACTTAAAGGAATTGAAGGGAAGTCAATGAGTATTGTAAGTTAGTGTTTAAGGACTCTTTGGCCAAACCTATCTTCACTAGGTCAAACATGGACTTCTCTACTGCCATAACATGTAAAATAAGTAAGTAAGTAAATAAATAAATAAATACAAACCTTTAAAAAAAACTGTTGTTGAACTTTTTGCTAGAAATGAGAATCAGAAGGGAAGTCAAAGAGTGTGCATAGTAAGTTTATGTTAAAAGACTCTTTGGCCAGAAGTATGTTCAAAACGCAAATAAAGACTAATGTAATGGCTGACATATCATAAGAAGGAGTCAATATGTTTGGATAGAAAGTCAATGTTCGAAGACTCTTTTCGTCAAAAATATGTTATTTTGGTCAAATATGGATTGCATGGCTTTAACGTCAATAGGAGACTTTGAGAACTGATTTAATATCAGAAGGAGTCTATGAAAACAAGTAGCACAAAACCTTTTCTGGAACCTATGGAATCTTGGGCCAAAAATACGTCCAGTAGGTCAAATAGGGACGTCTCTACTGCCATAACATGTAAAATAAATAAACTTTTATAAATATCAATATGTCAGTAACATAAGGAGTCAACACGTCTATGAAAACATAGACTTTATTTAGAAAGTCAATGCTTAAAGACTCTTTCATCAAAAATATGTTTAGTAGGTCAAATATGGACCTCTGCACAGTCATAGCATGTTCAGAAAGTCAAATAAAGACTAATGTATGGCTGAAGTAACATAAGAATAAGTCAACGCGTATGGATAGAAAGTTATTGTTTAAAGACTCTTTCATCAAGAATATGTACAGTAGTTCAAATAAGGACTTATGTACAGCCATAAAATGTAAAAAAAGAAAAAAATATATATATATTAAAAAAAACCTTCTGTGGAACTTAAAGGGAATTGAAGGGAAGTTAGTGAGTATTGTAAGTTAGTGTTTAAGGACTCTTTGGCCAAACCTATGTTCAGTAGGTCACACATGGACTTCTCTACTGCCATAACATGTCCAATAAATAAATAAATAAATTAACCTTAAAAAACTTTTGTTGAAATTTTGGCTAGAAATGAGAACCAGAAGTCAGAATCAGAAGGGAAGTCAATGAGTGTGCATAGTAAGTTTATGTTTAAGGATTCTTTGGCCAGAAGTATGTTCAAAACGCAAATAAAGACTAACGTAATGCTGACATAACATGAGTCAATATGTATGGATAGAAAGTCAACGTTCAAAGACTCTTTCGTTAAAAATATGTCCCAAAGGTCAAATATGGATTTCTGTAAAGCCATATAACGTACAAATAAAAAATGAAAACCTTAAAAAAAAATGTGTGGATCTTTTAGCTAGTAATGGGAATCGAAGGAAAGTCAATGAGTATGTATAGTAAGTTAGTGTTTAATGACTCATGGGCCAAAAATACATCCAGTAGGTCAAATAGGGACGTCTCTACTGCCATAACATGTAAAATAAATAAATAAATAAACGTTTATAAATATCAATATGTCAGTGTTCAAAGACTCTTTCATCAAAAATATGTTCCAAAGGTCAAATATGGATCGTATGGCTTTAACTTCAAAAGGAGACTTTGAGAACAAAAAGTAAAAAGTTTTGTGGACCCCTTGGCCAGACTTATCTTCAGATGGTTAAATCTGGACTACTGTATAGCTATTAATTCATAAAAATAAAAAAAACACCTTACAAAAAATTACAAACAAAACAAGTAGGTCAAATAGGGACGTCTCTACTGCCATAACATGTAAAATAAATAAATAAATAAATGTTTATAAATATCAATATGTCAGTGTTCAAAGACTCTTTCATCAAAAATATGTTCCAAAGGTCAAATATGGATCGTATGGCTTTAACTTCAAAAGGAGACTTTGAGAAAAAAAAGTAAAATCTTTTTTGGACCCCTTGGCAAGACTTATCTTCAGATGGTTAAATCTGGACTACTGTATAGCTATTAATTCAAATATGAGCTGATTTAATATCAGAAGTAGTCTATGAGAATAAATAGCAAAAAAAACTTTTTGGAACCTTTGGCCAAAAGTATTGTTCAGAGAGTCAAATAAAGACTAATATATGGCTGAGGTAACATAAGGAGTCAACTCGTATGGATAGAAAGTCAATGCTTAAAGACTCTTTCATCAAAAATATGTTTAGTAAGTCAAATATGGACTTCTGCACAGTCAGAGCATGTTCAGAAATTCAAATAAAGACTAATGTATGGCTGAAGTAACATAAGAATAAGTCAAAAGCGTATGGATAGAAAGTTATTGTTTAAAGACTCTTTCATCAATAATATGTACAGTAGGTCAAATAAGGACTTATGTACAGCCATACCATGTAAAAAAAAAAAAAAAAAATATATATATATATATATATATATATATATATATATATATATATATATATATATATATATATATATATATATATATATATATATATATATATATATATATATATATATATATATATAGTGGAACTTAAAGGAATTGAAGTCAAGTCAATGAGTATTGTAAGTTAGTGTTTAAGGACTCTTTGGCCAAACCTATCTTCACTAGGTCAAACATGGACTTCTCTACTGCCATAACATGTAAAATAGGTAAGTAAGTAAATAAATAGATACAAACCTTTAAAAAAAACTGTTGTTGAACTTTTTGCTGGAAATGAAAATCAGAAGGGAAGTCAAAGAGTGTGCATAGTAAGTTTATGTTTAAAGACTCTTTGGCCAGAAGTTTGTTCAAAACGCAAATAAAGACAAATGTAATGGCTGACATATCATCAGAAGGAGTCAATATGTTTGCATAGAAAGTCAATGTTCGAAGACTCTTTCGTCAAAAATATGTTCTTTTGGTCAAATATGGATTGCATGGCTTTAACGTCAATAGGAGACTTTGAGAACTGATTTAATATCAGAAGGAGTCTATGAAAACATATAGCACAAAACCTTTTCTGGATCCTATGGAATCTTGGGCCAAAAATACGTCCAGTAGGTCAAATAGGGACGTCTCTACTGCCATAACATGTAAAATAAATAAATTTTTATAAATATCAATATGTCAGTGTTCAAAGACTCTTTCATCAAAAATATGTTCCAAATGTCAAATATGGATCGTATGGCTCTGTAAAGAATAAAATGAAAAATGAAAACCTTAAAAAAACTTTTGTGGATCTTTTAGCTAGTAATGGGAATAGAAGGGAAGTCAATGAGTATGTATAGTAAGTTAGTGTTTAAAGACTCATGGGCCAAAAATACGTCCAGTAGGTCAAATAGGGACGTCTCTACTGCCATAACATGTAAAATAAATAAATAAATAAATAAATAAATAAATAAATAAATAAATAAATAAATAAATAAATAAATAAATAAATAAATAAATAAATAAATAAATAAATAAATAAATAAATAAATAAATAAACTTTTATAAATATCAATATGTCAGTGTTCAAAGACTCTTTCATCAAAAATATGTTCCAAAGGTCAAATATGGATCGTATGGCTTTAACTTCAAAAGGAGACTTTGAGAACAAAAAGTAAAAACTTTTGTGGACCCCTTGGCAAGACTTATCTTCATATGGTTAAATCTGGACTACTCTATAGCTATTAATTCATAAAAATAAAAAAAAACACCTTACAAAAAAATTACAAACAAAACCATGTGTGGACCCTTCATCCAGAAAAGGGAATCAGAAGTGAAGTCAATGAGTATGTTGTAGTAAGTTCATGATTGAGGACTCTAGGGCCAAAAATATGTTCAGTGGGTCAAATATGAGCTGATTTAATATCAGAAGTAGTCTATGAGAATAAATAGCAAAAAAACTTTTTGGAACCTTTGGCCAGAAGTATTGTTCAGAGAGTCAAATAAAGACTAATGTATGGCTGACGTAACATAAGGAGTCAACACGTATGGATAGAAAGTCAATGCCTAAAGACTCTTTCATCAAAAATATGTTTAGTAGGTCAAATATGGCCTTCTGCACAGTCATAGCATGTTCAGAAAGTCAAATAAAGACTAATGTATGGGTGAAGTAACATAACAATAAGTCAACGCGTATGGATAGAAAGTTATTGTTTAAAGACTCTTTCATCAAGAATATGTACAGTAGGTCAAATAAGGACTTATGTACAGCCATACCATGTAAAAAAGAAAAAAATTTTTTTAAAAAACCTTGTGTGGAACTTAAAGGGAATTGAAGGGAAGTCAGTGAGTATTGTAAATTAGTGTTTAAGGAATCTTTGGCCAAACCTATGTTCAGTAGGTCAGACATGGACTTCTCTACTGCCATAACATGTCAAATAAATAAATAAATAAATTAACCTTTAAAAAACTTTTGTTGATTTTTTGGCTAGAAATGAGAACCAGAAGTCAGAATCAGAAGGGAAGTCAATGAGTGTGCATAGTAAGTTTATGTTTAAGGATTCTTTGGCCAGAAGTATGTTCAAAGCGGAATAAAGACTAAAGTAATGCTGACATAACATGAGTCAATATGTATGGATAGAAAGTCAACGTTCAAAGACTCTTTCGTCAAAAATATGTCCCAAAGGTCAAATACGGACTTCTGTAAAGCCATATAACGTACAAATAAAAATGAAAACCTTAAAAAAACTTTTGTGGATCTTTTAGCTAGTAATGGGAATCGAAGGGAAAACAATGAGTATGTATAGTAAGTTAGTGTTTAAAGACTCATGGGCCAAAAATACGTCCAGTAGGTCAAATAGGGACGTCTCTACTGTCATAACAGGTAAAATAAATAAACTTTTATCAATATGTCAGAGTTCAAAGACTCTTTCATCAAAAATATGTTCCAAAGGTCAAATATGGATTGTATGCTTTAACTTTAAAAGGAGACTTTAAGAACTTTTGTGGACCCCTTGGCCAGGCATATCTTCATATGGTTAAATCTGGACTTCTGTATAGCTATTAATTCATAAAAATAAAATAAAAAACACCTTACAAATAATTACAAACAAAACCTTTTGTGGACCCTTCATCCAGAAAAGGGAATCAGAAGTGAAGTCAATGAGCATGTGTAGTAAGTACATGATCGAGGACTCTTGGGCCAAAAATATGTTCAGTGGGTCATATATGGGCTGATTTAATATCAGATGTAGTCTATGAGAATAAATAGCAAAAAAAACTTTTCTGGAACCTTTGGCCAGAAGTATTGTTCAGAGAGTCAAATAAAGTCTAATGTATGGCTGACGTAACATAAGGAGTCAGCACGTATGGATAGAAAGTCAATGCTTAAAGACTCTTTCATCAAAAATATGTTTAGTAGGTCAAATATGGACTTATTTACAGCCATACCATGAAAAAAAGAAATACATTTTTTTAAAACTTTGTGTGGAACTTAAAGGGAATTGAAGGGAAGTCAGTGAGTATTGTAAGTTAGTGTTTAAGGACTCTTTGGCCAAACCTATGTTCAGTAGGTCAGACATGAACGTCTCTAATCCCATGACATGTAAAATAAGTAAGTAAGGATCCTTTGGACTCTTGGGCCAAAAATACGACTGGTAGGCCAAATATGGACGACTGTACTGCCATAACATGCCAAAAAATAAAAATCTTTTGGTTAACTATTATCACTTCCGTACAGCCGTAATAAAAAGAAAAAGAAAGAAACAAAAAAAAACTTTCAGCCAGAAATGAACTTTCAGAAGTGGTCAATGAGCATGAGTTCATGATTGAGGACTCTTTGGACTAAAATATGTTGAGTGGTTCAAAAATTGAAGATTAGACTTCTGTATAGCTATTATTTCATAAAAAAAACAACACCTTTAAAATTATTTAAAAAAAAAAAAAAACTTTTGTGGACCCTTCAGCCAGAAAAGGGAATCAGAACTGAGGTCAGTGAGTATTTATGGTTCATGATCAGGGACACTTGGGCTAAAATATGTTCATTGGGTCAAATATAAACTACTGTATGGGTGATTTAATATCAAAAGGAGTCTATGACAATATATGGCAAAAAAAAAACTTTTCTGGACCCCTTGGCCAGAAGTAGAGAAAGTCAAAAAAAGACTAATGTATGGCTGAAGTAACATAAGTTGCATAAGGCTGAAGTGCTTTTGCAATGTAACACATGAAGCATAAAATGTAAAATGAAGCTCATATTTGACCCACTGAACATATTTTTGGCCCTAGAGTCCTCAATCATGAACTTACTACAACATACTCATTGACTTCACTTCTGATTCCCTTTTCTGGATGAAGGGTCCATAAAAGGTTTTGTTTGTAATTATTTGTAAGGTGTTTTTTTTTTTTATTAATTAATAGCTATACAGAAGTCCAGATTTAACCATCTGAAGATATGCCTGGCCAAGGGGTCCACAAAAGTTTTTACCTTATGTTCTCAAAGTCTCCGTTTGAAGTTAAAGCCATCCATATTTGACCTTTGGAACATATTTTTTGATGAAAGAGTCTTTGAACACTGACTTTTTATCCATTTATATTGATATTTATAAAAGTTTATTTATTTATTTATTTTACATGTTATGGCAGTAGAGAAGTCCCTATTTGACCTACTGGACGAATATTTGGCCAATGAGTCTCTAAACACTAACTTACTTTACTCATTGACTTCCCTTCAATTCCATCAAGTTCCACAGAAGTTTTTTTAAAGATTTTCTTTTCTTTTTTGTCTTCTTTTTTTTACATGCTATGACTGTGCAGAAGTCCATATTTGACCTACTAAACAAATTTTTGACGAAAGACTCTTTAAGCATTGCCTTTCTATCTATATCTGTTGACTTCTTATGTTACGTCACCTATACGTTAGTCTTTATTTGACTCTCTGAACATACTTCTGGCCATACTTCTGCATTGCAAAAACGCATTCCTTCAGTGCACAACTATTTCTTACATGCATTGCAATGCAAATTACTAAATCTCTTCAGTGCTCAACTATTTCTTACAAGCATTGCATTGCAAAGGCACTTATCTCTTAGTGCACAACTATTTCTTACATGCAGTGCAAGCAAAAGTACTGAGCTCTTCAGTACACAACTATATCTTACATGCATTGCATTGCAAAGGCACTTATCTCTTAGTACACAACTATTTCTTACATGCATTGCATTGCATTATGTGTATTATGAATTGCATCATAAAAACACATTTCTTAATTGCAAAACTTTTTCTTAAATGCATTGCATTAAAAAGCACTGATCTCTTCAATGCACAAATATTTCTTACATGCATTGAAATGCAAAAGCACTTATCTGTACTTAAAGCACTGTAGAAATAAGAGTTTTTGCAATGCAATGCAATAGGTGCGCACTTCGCATTGCATTGCAAAAACTCTTATTTCTACAGTTTCTCAACTATTTCTTATATGCATTGCATTGCAAAGCACTGAGCTCTTTAGTGCACAACAATTTCTTACATGCATTGCATTGCAAAAAGCACTTATCTCTTCAGTGCACAAGTATTAATGACATGCATTGCATTGCTAAGCACAGAGCTCTTCAGTGCACAACAATTTCTTACATGCATTTCAAGGAAAAGCACCGACCTCTTCAGTGCACAACTATTTCTACATGAATTGCATTGCAAAAGCACATCTCTTTAATGCACAAATGTTTCTGACATGCATTGCAATGCAAAAGCACTGAGCTCTTCAGTGCACAACTATTTCTTACATGCATTGTATTGCAAAAGCACTTACCTCTTCATGCATAACTATTGCTTACATACATTGCAATACAAAAGCACCAATTTCTTTATTGCAAATCTTTTTTTAAATGTATTGCAATGCAAACGCACTGAGCTCTTCTGTGAACAACTATATCTTACATGGCACTTATCTCTTCAGTGCAAAACGATTAATTACATGCATGGCTTTACAAAGGCACTTATCTCTTCAGTGCACAACTAGTTCTCTCATGCATTGCATTGCATTATGTGCATTATGAATTGCATTGCAAAAGCACTAATTTCTTCATTGCTAAACTTTTTCCTAAATGTTTTGCATTGCAAAAGCACTTATCTCTTCAATGCACAAATGTTTCTTACATGCATTGCTATGCAAACGCACTGAACTCTTCTGTGCACAACTATTTCTTACATGCAATGCATTACAAAACCACTTATCTCATCAATGCACAAATATTTCTCCCATGCATTGTACTGCATTATGCGCATTATGTGCACAAAAATTGCAAAAACACTAATTTCTTCATTGCAAAACTTTTTCTTAAAATTTCATTACAAAAGCACTAATTACATCAATGCACAAATATTTCTTACATGCAATGCAAAATCACTAATCTCAATGCAGAAACACTTCTAACATGCATTGTATTGAAAAGCACTTATCTCTTCAGTTCACAACAATTTCTTACATGCATTGTATTGCAAAAGCACTTACCTCTTATGCATAACTATTTCTTACATACATTGCAATGCAAAAGCACTAATTTCTTAATTGCAAATCTTTTTCTAAATGCATTGCAATGCAAACGCACTGAGCTCTTCTGTGCACAACTATTTCTTACATGCATTGCAAGCAAACGCACTGAGCTCTTCAGTACACAACTATATCTTGCATTGCATTGCAAAGGCACTTATCTCTTCAGTGCAAAACGATTAATTACATGCATGGCTTTACAAAGGCACTTATCTCTTCAGTGCACAACTAGTTCTCTAATGCATTGCATTGCATTATGTGCATTATGAATTGCATTGCAAAAGCACTAATTTCTTCATTGCTAAACCTTTTCTTTAATGCATTGCAGTGCAAAAGCACTTAACTCTTCAATGCACAAATGTTTCTTACATGCATTGCTATGCAATCGCACTGAGCTCTTCTGTGCACAACTATTTCTTACATGCAATGCATTACAAAACCACTTATCTCTTCAGTGCACAACTATTTCTCACATGCATTGCATTGCATTTGTGCATTATGAATTGCATTGCAAAAGCACTAATTTCTTCATTGCTAAACTTTTTCCTAAATGTATTGCATTGCAAAAGCTCTTATCTCTTCAATGCACAAATGTTTCTTACATGCATTGCTATGCGAACGCACTGAGCTCTTCTGTGCACAACTATTTCTTACATGCAATGAATTACAAAACCACTTATCTCTTCAGTGCACAACTAGTTCTCTCATGCATTGCATTGCATTGCATTATGAATTGCATTGAAAAAAACACTAATTTCTTCATTACAAAACTTTTTCTTAAAAGGCATTGCATTGCAAAAGCAGTAATCTCATCAATGCACAAATATTTCTCCCATGCATTGTATTGCATTATGCGCATTATGTGCACAAAAATTGCAAAAACACTAATTTCTTCATTGCAAAAAAAATTTTCTTAAAATTTCATTACAAAAGCACTAATTACATCAATGCACAAATATTTCTTACATGCATTGCAATGCAAAATCACTAATCTCAATGCACAACACTTCTAACATGCATTGTATTAAAAGCACTTATCTCTTCAGTGCACAACAATTTTTTTACATGCATTGTATTGCAAAAGCACTTACCTCTTCATGCATAACTATTTCTTACATACATTGCAATGCAAAAGCACTAATTTCTTCATTGCAAATCTTTTTCTAAATGCATTGCAATGCAAACGCACTGAGCTCTTCTGTGCACAACTACTTCTTACATGCATTGCAAGCAAACGCACTGAGCTCTTCAGTACACAACTATATCTTGCATTGCATTGCAAAGGCACTTATCTCTTCAGTGAAAAACGATTAATTACATGCATGGCTTTACAAAGGCACTTATCTCTTCAGTGCACAACTAGTTCTCTCATGCATTGCATTGCATTATGAATTGCATTGGAAAAGCACTAATTTCTTCATTGCTAAACCTTTTCTTTAATGCATTGCATTGCAAAGCATAACTCTTCAATGCACAAATGTTTCTTTCATGCATTGCTATGCAATCGCACTGAGCTCTTCTGTGCACAACTATTTCTTACATGCAATGCATTACAAAACCATGTATATCTTCAGTGCACAACTAGTTCTCTCATGCATTGCATTGCATTATGTGCCTTAGGAATTGCATTGCAAAAACACTTATTTCTTCATTGCAAAACTGTTTCTTAAATGCATTGGAATGCAAACGCACAATTTCTTCAGTGCAAAACTATTTCTTACATGCATTGCAAGCAAAAGCACTGAGCTCTTCAGTACACAACTATTTCTACATGCATTGCATTGCAAAAGCACTTATCTCTTTAATGCACAACTATTTCTTACATGCATTGCAAGCAAAAGCACTGATTTCTTCAGTACACAAATATTTATTACATGCATTGCATTGCAAAAGCACTTAACTATTCAGTGCACAAACTATTTCTCACATGCATTACATTGCATTGCATTATGTGCATTATGAATTGCATTGCAAGAACACTAGTTTCTTCATTGCAAAACGTTTTCTTAAAATGCATTGCATTACAAAAGCACTAATTACATCAATGCACAAATATTTATTACATGCATTGCGATGCAAAATCACTAATCTCAATGCAGAAACACTTCTTACATACATTGTATTGAAAAGCACTTATCTCTTCAGTGCACAACTATATCTTACATGCATTGCATTGCAAACGCACTTATCTCTAGTGCACAACTATATCTTACATGCATTGCATTGCAAAAGCACTTATCTCTTCAATGCACAAATGTTTCTTACATGCATTGCTATGCAATCGCACTGAGCTCTTCTGTGCACAACTATTTCTTACATGCGATGCATTACAAAACCACGTAACTCTTCAGTGCACAACTAGTTCTCTCATGCATTGCATTGCATTATGTGCCTTATGAATTGAATTGCAAAAACACTTAATTTCTATTTCTATTAAAACTATTTCTTCAATGCAAAAGGCACTGATCTCTTCAGTACACAAATATTTCTTACACGCATTGTATTGCAAAAGCAATTATCTCTACATGCATAACTATTCGTTACATACATTGCAATGCAAACAAACTAATTTCTTCATTGCAAAACTTTTTCTTAAATGCATTGCATTGCAAAGCACTTATCTCTTCATGCATAACTATTCTTTACGTACATTGCAATGCAAAATAACTATTTTCTTCATTGCAAAACTTTTTCTTAAATGCATTGCATTGCAAAGCACTAATCTCTTCAATGCACATATATTTCTTACATGCATTTCAATGTAAAAGCATTTATCTCTTCCTTGCGCACCTATATCTTACATGCATTGCTGCATCGCAAATACGCATTTCTTCAGTGCACAACTATTTCTTACATGCAATTGCAATGCAAAATCACTAAATCTCTTAAATGCACAACTATTTCTTACAAGCATTGCATTGCAAAGGCACTTATCTCTTCACTGCACATCTATTTCTTACACGCATTGCATTGCAAAGCAAAGCCCTTATCTCTTTCAGTGCTCAACAATTTCTTACATGCATTGCATTGCAAAAGCACTAATCTGTTCAATGCACAACTATTACATGCATTGCATTACATTATATGCTTCATGTGTTACATTGCAAAAGCACTTCAGCCTTATGTAACTTATGTTACTTAAGCCATACATTAGTCTTTTTTTGACTTTCTCAACATACTTCTGGCCAAGGGGTCAAGAAAAGTTTTTTTTGCCATATATTGTCATCGACTCCTTCTGATATTAAATCAGCCATACAGTAGTTTATATTTGACCCAATGAACATATTTTAGCCCAAGTGTCCCTGATCATGAACCATAAATACTCACTGACCTCAGTTCTGATTCCCTTTTCTGGCTGAAGGGTCCACAAAAGTTTTTTATTTTTTTTTATAATTTTAAAGGTGTTGTTTTTTATGAAATAATAGCTATACAGAAGTTTAATCTTCAATTTTTGACCCACTCAACATATTTTAGTCCCAAGAGTCCACAATCATGAACTCATGCTCATTGACCACTTCTGAAAGTTCATTTCTGGCTGAAAGGTTTTTTTGTTTCTTTCTTTTTCTTTTTATTACGGCTGTACGGAAGTGATAATAGCTAACCAAAATTTTTTTTTTTTTTAAAGGTTTATTTATTTGACATGTTATGGCAGTAGAGTCGTCCCTATTTGACCTACCAGTCGTATTTTTTGGCCCAAGAGTCCAAAGGATCCTTACTTACTTATTTTACATCTCATGGGATTAGAGAAGTTCATGTTTGACCTAATGAAGATAGGTTTGGCCAAAAAATCCTTAAACACTAACTTACAATTCTCATTGACTTCCCTTCAATTCCCTTTGATTTCCACACAAGGTTTTTTTAATATATTTTTTTCTTTTTTTTTGTACATGGTATGGCTGTGCAGAAGTCCTTATTTGACCTACTGTACATATTTTTGATGAAAGAGTCTTTAAACAATAACTTTCTATCCATACGCGTTGACTTATGTTACGTCAGCCATACATTAGTCTTTATTTGACTCTCTGAACAATACTTCTGACCAAATGTTCCAGAAAAGTTTTTTTTTGCTATTTATTCTCATAGACTACTTCTGATAATAAATCAGCCCATATTTGACCCACTGAACATATTTTTGGCCAAAGAGTCCTCGATCATGAACTTACTACACATACTCATTGACTTCACTTCTGATTCCCTTTTCTGGATGAAGGGTCCACAAAAGGTTTTGTTTGTAATTATTTGTAAGGTGTTTTATTTTTATTTTTATGAATTAATAGCTATACAGAAGTCCAGATTTAACCATCTGAAGATATGCCTGCCCAAGAGGTCCACAAAAGTTTTTACTTTATGTTCTCAAAGTCTCCTTGTGAAGTTAAAGCCATACGATCCATATTTGACCTTTGGAACATATTTTTGATGAAAGAGTCTTTGAACACTGACATTTTTATTTTTTATTTGTACGTTATATGGCTTTACAGAAATCTGTATTTGACCTTTGGGACATATTTTTAACGAAAGAGTCTTTGAACGTTGACTTTCTTTCCATACATATTGACTCATGTTATGTCAGCATTACTTTAGTCTTTATTTGCGTTTTGAACATACTTCTGGCCAAAGAATCCTTAAACAAAAACTTACTATGCACACTCATTGACTTCCCTTCTGATTCTGACTTCTGGTTCTCATTTCTAGCCAAAAGTTCAACAAAAGTTTTTTAAAGGTTAATTTATTTATTTATTTATTGGACATGTTATGGCAGTTGAGAAGTCCATGTGTGACCTACTGAACATAGGTTTGGCCAAAGAGTCCTTAAACACTAACTTACAATACTCACTGACTTCCTTTCAATTCCCTTTAAGTTCCACAGAAGGTTTTTAAATATATTTTTTCTTTTTCTTTTTTACATTTTATGGCGGTATATAAGTCCTTATTTGAACTACTGTACATGTTTTTGATGAAAGAGTCTTTAAACAATAACTTTCTATCCATACGCGTTGACTTATTCTTATGTTACTTCAGCCATACATTAGTCTTTATTTGACTTTCTGGACATGCCATGACTGTGAAGAAGTCCATATTTGACCTACTAAACATATTTTTGATGAAAGAGTCTTTAAGCATTGACTTTCTATCCATACGTGTTGACTCCTTATATTCGCCAGCCATACATTAGTCTTTATTTGACTCTCTGAACAATACTTCCGGCCAAAGGTTCCAAAAAGTTATTTTGCTATTTATTCTCATAGACTACTTCTGATATTAAATCAGATCATATTTGACCCACTGAACATATTTTTGGCCCGAGAGTCCTCGATCATGAACTTACACATACTCTTTGACTTCACTTCTGATTCCCTTTTCTGGATGAAGGGTCCACACAAGGTTTTGTTTGTAATTTTTGTAAAGGTGTTTTTACATTTTTATGACTTAATAGCTATAGAGTAGTCCAGATTTAACCATATGAAGATAAGTCTGGCCAAGGGGTCCACAAAGTTTTTACTTTTTATTCTCAAAGTCTCCTTTTGAAGTTAAATACGATCCATATTTGACCTTTGGAACATATTTTTGATGAAAGAGTCTTTGAACACTGACATATTGATATTTATAAAAGTTTATTTATTTATTTTACATGTTATGGCAGTAGAGACGTCCCTATTTGACCTACTGGATGTATTTTTATTTATTTATTTATTTATTTATTTATTTATTTATTTATTTATTTATTTATTTATTTATTTATTTATATATTTATATATTTATTTATTTATTTATTTATTTACATGTTATATGGCAGTAGAGACGATCCATACATATTGACTCATGTTATGTCAGCATTACTTTAGTCTTTATTTGCGTTTTGAACATACTTCTGGCCAAAGAATCCTTAAACAAAAACTTACTATGCACACTCATTGACTTCCCTTCTGATTCTGACTTCTGGTTCTCATTTCTAGCCAAAAGTTCAACAAAAGTTTTTTAAAGGTTAATTTATTTATTTATTTATTGGACATGTTATGGCAGTAGAGAAGTCCATGTGTGACCTACTGAACATAGGTTTGGCCAAAGAGTCCTTAAACACTAACTTACAATACTCACTGACTTCCTTTCAATTCCCTTTAAGTTCCACAGAAGGTTTTTTTAAATATATTTTTTTCTTTTTTTTACATTTTATGGCTGTATATAAGTCCTTATTTGAACTACTGTACATGTTTTTGATGAAAGAGTCTTTAAACAATAACTTTCTATCCATACGCGTTGACTTATTCTTATGTTACTTCAGCCATACATTAGTCTTTATTTGAATTTTTGAACATGCTCTGACTGTGCAGAAGTCCATATTTGACCTTCTAAACATATTTTTGATGAAAGAGTCTTTAAGCATTGACTTTCTCTCCATACGTGTTGACTCCTTATGTTACGTCAGCCATATATTAGTCTTTATTTGACTCTCTGAACAATACTTTTGGCCAAAGGTTCCAAAAAGTTTTTTTTGCTATTTATTCTCATAGACTACTTCTGATATTAAATCAGCCCATATTTGACCCACTTAACATATTTTTGGCCCAAGAGTCCTCGATCATGAACTTACTACACATACTCATTGACTTCACTTCTGATTCCCTTTTCTGGATGAAGGGTCCACAAAAGGTTTTGTTTGTAATTATTTGTAAGGTTTTTTTTTTTTTTTTTAATGAATTAATAGCTATACAGAAGTCCAGATTTAACCATATGAAGATATGCCTGGCCAAGGGGTCCACAAAAATTTTTACTTTTTGTTCTCAAAGTCTCCTTTTGAAGTTAAAGCCATACGATCCATATTTGACCTTTGGAACATATTTTTGATGAAAGAGTCTTTGAACACTGACATATTGATATTTATAAACGTTTATTTATTTATTTATTATTTATTTATTTATTATTTATTTATTTATTATTTATTTATTTATTTATTTATTTATTTATTTATTTATTTATTTATTTATTTATTTATTTATTTATTTATTTATTTATTTATTTATTTATTTATTTATATATTTATATATTTATTTATTTATTTATTTATTTTACATGTTATGGCAGTAGAGACGTCCTATTTGACCTACTGGTTTTGTTTGTAATTATTTGTAAGGTCTTTTTTTTTTTTTTTATGAATTAATAGCTAAATAATATATATATATACATATGTATATATATATGTATATATATATATATATATATATATATATATATATATATATATATATATATATATATATATATATATATATATATATATATATATATATATATATATATATATATATATATATATATATATATATATATATATATATATATTTTTTTTTTTTTAAAAACCTTGTGGAACTAAAGAAGAATTGAAGGGAAGTCAATGAGTATTGTAAGTTAGTGTTTAAGGACTCTTTGGCCAAACCTATCTTCACTAGGTCAAACATGGACTTCTACTGCCATAACATGTAAAATAAGTAAGTAAGTAAGTAAATAAATAAATAAATACAAACCTTTAAAAAAAACTGTTGTTGAACTTTTTGCTAGAAATGAGAATCAGAAGGGAAGTCAAAGAGTGTGCATAGTAAGTTTATGTTAAAAGACTCTTTGGCCAGAAGTATGTTCAAAACGCAAATAAAGACTAATGTAACGGCTGACATATCATAAGAAGGAGTCAATATGTTTGGATAGAAAGTCAATGTTCAAGACTCTTTCACAAAAATATTTTATTTTGGTCAAATATGGATTGCATGGCTTTAACGTCAATAGGAGACTTTGAGAACTGATTTAATATCAGAAGGAGTCTATGAAAACATATAGCACAAAACCTTTTCTGGAACCTATGGAATCTTGGGCCAAAAATACGTCCAGTAGGTCAAATAGGGACGTCTCTACTGCCATAACATGTAAAATAAATAAACTTTTATAAATATCAATATGTCAGTAACATAAGGAGTCAACACGTCTATGAAAACCTAGACTTTATTTAGAAAGTCAATGCTTAAAGACTCTTTCATCAAAAATATGTTTAGTAGGTCAAATATGGACCTCTGCACAGTCATAGCATGTTCAGAAAGTCAAATAAAGACTAATGTATGGCTGAAGTAACATAAGAATAAGTCAACGCGTATGGATAGAAAGTTATTGTTTAAAGACTCTTTCATCAAGAATATGTACAGTAGTTCAAATAAGGACTTATGTACAGCCATAAAATGTAAAAAAAGAAAAATATATATATATATTAAAAAAAACCTTCTGTGGAACTTAAAGGGAATTGAAGGGAAGTTAGTGAGTATTGTAAGTTAGTGTTTAAGGACTCTTTGGCCAAACCTATGTTCAGTAGGTCACACATGGACTTCTCTACTGCCATAACATGTCCAATAAATAAATAAATAAATTAACCTTAAAAAACTTTTGTTGAACTTTTGGCTAGAAATGAGAACCAGAAGTCAGAATCAGAAGGGAAGTCAATGAGTGTGCATAGTAAGTTTATGTTTAAGGATTCTTTGGCCAGAAGTATGTTCAAAACGCAAATAAAGACTAACGTAATGCTGACATAACATGAGTCAATATGTATGGATAGAAAGTCAACGTTCAAAGACTCTTTCGTTAAAAATATGTCCCAAAGGTCAAATACGGATTTCTGTAAAGCCATATAAAAAATGAAAACCTTAAAAAAAAATGTGTGGATCTTTTAGCTAGTAATGGGAATCGAAGGGAAGTCAATGAGTATGTATAGTAAGTTAGTGTTTAAAGACTCATGGGCCAAAAATACATCCAGTAGGTCAAATAGGGACGTCTCTACTGTCATAACATGTAAAATAAATAAATAAATAAATAAACGTTTATAAATATCAATATGTCAGTGTTCAAAGACTCTTTCATCAAAAATATGTTCCAAAGGTCAAATATGGATCGGATGGCTTTAACTTCAAAAGGAGACTTTGAGAACATAAAGTAAAAACTTTTGTGGACCCCTTGGCCAGGCATATCTTCATTTGGTTAAATCTGGACTTCTGTATAGCTATTAATTCATTAAAAATTAAAAAAAAAGACCTTACAAATAATTACAAACAAAATCTTGTGTGGACCCTTCATCCAGAAAAGGGAATCAGAAGTGAAGTCAATTAGTATGTGTAGTAAGTTCATGATCGAGAACTCTTGGGCCAAAAATATGTTCAGTGGGTCAAATATGGGCTGATGTAATATCAGAAGTAGTCTATGAGACTAAATAGCAAATAAAACATTTCTGGAACCTTTGGCCAGAATTATTGTTCAGAGAGTCAAATAAAGACTAATGTATGGCTGACGTAACATAAGGAGTCAACACGTCTATGAAAACATAGACTTTATTTAGAAAGTCAATGCTTAAAGACTCTTTCATCAAAAATATGTTTAGTAGGTCAAATATGGACCTCTGCACAGTCATAGCATGTTCAGAAAGTCAAATAAAGACTTATGTATGGCTGAAGTAACATAAGACATGAGACATGACATAAGTCAACGCGTATAGATAGAAAGTTATTGTTTAAAGACTCTTTCATCAAGAATATGTACAGTAGTTCAAATAAGGACTTATGTACAGCCATAAAATGTAAAAAAAGAAAAAAGAAAAAAATATATTAAAAAAAACCTTCTGTGGAACTTAAAGGGAATTGAAGGGAAGTTAGTGAGTATTGTAAGTTAGTGTTTAAGGACTCTTTGGCCAAACCTATGTTCAGTAGGTCACACGTATCTACTGGACGTACATTATAAAATACGTATTTTTAAAAGTTTTTTTAAAAATACGTCCAGTAGGTCAAAAAGGGACGTCTCTACTGCCATAACATGTAAAATAAATAAATAAACTTTTATAAATATCAATATGTCAAAGTTCAAAGACTCTTTGAAGACTCTCTAACTTCAAAAGGAGACTTTGAGAACAAAAAGTAAAAACTTTTGTGGACCCCAGACTTATCTTTAGATGGTTAAATCTGGACTACTGTATAGCTATTAATTCATAAAAATAAAAAAAACACCTTACAAAAAATTACAAACAAAACCAGTAGGTCAAATAGGGACGTCTCTACTGCCATAACATGTAAAATAAATAAATAAATAAATGTTTATAAATATCAATATGTCAGTGTTCAAAGACTCTTTCATCAAAAATATGTTCCAAAGGTCAAATATGGATCGTATGGCTTTAACTTCAAAAGGAGACTTTGAGAAAAAAAAGTAAAAACTTTTTTGGACCCCTTGGCAAGACTTATCTTCAGATGGTTAAATCTGGACTACTGTATAGCTATTAATTCATAAAAATAAAAAAAAACACCTTACAAAAAATTACAAACAAAACCTTGTGTGGACCCTTCATCCAGTTAAGGGAATCAGAAGTGAATGTGATGTGTAGTAAGTTCATGATCGAGGACTCTAGGGCCAAAAATATGTTCAATGGGTCAAATATGGGCTGATTTAATATCAGAAGTAGTCTATGAGAATAAATAGCAAAAAAAAAACTTTTCTGGAACCTTTGGCCAGAAGTATTGTTCAGAGAGTTTAAACAAAGACTAATGTATGGCTGACGTAACATAAAGAGTCAACACGTCTGGATAGAAAGTCAATGCTTAAAGACTCTTTCATCAAAAATATGTGCAGTAGGTCAAATATGGACTTCTGCACAGTCAGAGCATGTTCAGAAATTCAAATAAAGACTAATGTATGGCAGAAGTAACATAAGAATAAGTCAACGGGTATGGATAGAAAGTTATTGTTTAAATACTCTTTCATCAAAAATATGTACAGTAGGTCAAATAAGGACTTACCATGTAAGTCATACCATGTACAAAAAAAATGAAAAAAAAATATTAAAAAAACCTTGTGTGGAACTTAAAGGGAATTGAAGGGAAGTCAATGAGTATTGTAAGTTAGTGTTTAAGGACTCTTTGGCCAATCCTATCTTCACTAGGTCAAACATGGACTTCTCTACTGCCATAACATGTAAAATAAGTAAGTAAGTAAGTAAGTAAATAAATAAATACAAACCTTTAAAAAAAACTGTTGTTGAACTTTTTGCTAGAAATGAGAATCAGAAGGGAAGTCAAAGAGTGTGCATAGTAAGTTTATGTTAAAAGACTCTTTGGCCAGAAGTATGTTCAAAACGCAAATAAAGACTAATGTAATGGCTGACATAACATAAGAAGGAGTCAATATGTTTGGATAGAAAGTCAATGTTCGAAGACTCTTTCGTCAAAAATATGTTATTTTGGTCAAATATGGATTGCATGGCTTTAATGTCAATAGGAGACTTTGAGAACTGATTTAATATCAGAAGGAGTCTATGAAAACATATAGCACAAAACCTTTTTTGGAACCTATGGAATCTTGGGCCAAAAATACGTCAGTAGGTCAAATAGGGACGTCTCTACTGCCATAACATGTAAAATAAATAAATTTTTATAAATATCAATATGTCAGTGTTCAAAGACTCTTTCATCAAAAATATGTTCCAAATGTCAAATATGGATCGTTCCCTATCTGGGAACTCGAGCTGCGTCGAAACGCTGTGAGAACGCTGTGAGAACGCCTCTGCGTGATCGCGTCATGAAGCGTGTGTAGAACCAATCCAATCAGGAGATAGAACGTCATCGGCTGGGTGACGTCATCGACCGGAAACTATAAAACATCCGTGAAAACAAACAGGAACTAGCTTCTGTGCCTTCAGTAAGCGATCTGTGTGAACCTGTCCGTCTATTTGGTGTTTTTGTCTGTCTATGAGAGAGAATTTTCCACCTTTTGTTAAATTATTACAAAAAAGAGAAAAAAAGGAGAAAAAATGGCGAGTGAACAGTTCACGAAGTGTGTTCATCCCTGCCCTCGTTTTATAACGGCTGGGGATACACACTCTCTGTGTGTGATCTGTTTGGGAGCGCAGCATGCCCAGGCAGCCCTTGAGGGGGCTGCTTGCGAGCATTGCGAGCGGCTTCCGCTGAGCAGCTGCGCTCCGCCAGGCACTCTTTGAGGAGGGTGCCTCGGCGCGTGTTCCCCGCGGCTCGGGTCCCGCTTCTGCCGAGGCAGAGCAGCGGCTTCAGTCGTGGGGTTCACAAATGGACCTTGCAGAGGGTGTGAGGCGGGCCCAGCCTTATCTCAGCCCTCACCTGCATCGTCCAGCGCTTCATCTCGGGGTTTGGAAGCCCGCCTTGCGGTTTCTTCCCCTCCGGGTGAGGCGCCGATGCTCCAACTATCCAGCTCTGAGGAGTTGGACGTTGAGAGCATCGCGACTGAAGACTCGCCACTTCAGTCACCAGCAGGCGAGGAGCTAATTGAGGTGCTCACGAGAGCGGTGACCAGGTTAAATATCGACTGGCCAACCGAGAGATCAGAATCCCATCAAATTAGAAAAAGTAAATTAGATGAGCGATTCCTGCCCTCTCGTGCAGCAGAGCCTCAACGTCGGGGCCTGCCGTTCTTCCCTGACCTGCACACCGAGGTGTCTAGGTCCTGGAAGAAACCGGCATCATTTAGAGTTTTCAGCCCTCAAACATCGACTTACAGTAACATCATAGGGCTGAAACAGCATGGTTATGGGCGTGCGAAGGTCGAAGAGACGCTTGCGAGCCATCTCTCGCCTTCATCGGCATCGTCCCTAAAGGCCCCGACTTTACCCACCAAGCCGTTAAAAACTTCCCTTCGGTCTAGCACTGTCACCCCGCACCTTTACCAAGTGTGTGGATGCAGCTCTGGCGCCGTTGCGTCTGCAGGGCATCCGCATACTCAATTATATCGACGATTGGTTGATCCTAGCTCACTCCGAGCAGATGGCGGTTCAGCATCGAGATGCTGTTCTCGCGCACATGTCAAGGTTGGGGTTGAGACTGAACGCAAAGAAAAGTGTGCTTTCTCCGGCTCAGAGGACCACCTTTCTAGGCGTGAAGTGGGATTCGGTAATTATGCGGGCGCAATTATCGCCGACACGCATAACATCGATCCGCACAGCAGTAAAAGAACTGAAGACCGTGCTATCACTGTAAAGCAGTTTCAGAAACTGTTAGGCCTCATGGCAGCTGCGTCCAACGTGATACCTTTTGGCCTGCTGAACATGAGGCCGTTACAGTGGTGGCTCAGAAACGAGGTTTTCCCGAGAAATCCGCTCCATACGATCAAAATCACGCGGCGATGCCTTCTGCTCTGGTCATGTGGAAGAATCCCGGGTTTCTGGCCCAGGGACCGGTGTTGGGGGCTCAGGTTTGTCGCGTAACGCTAACGACAGATCCTTCCCTCACGGGGTGGGGGGCGATCATGAGTGGTCGCTCATCCCAGGGTCTATGGCAGGAACATCAGCGGCTATGGCACATAAATCGGCTAGAGATGCTGGCTGTGTTTCTTGCATTGAAACAGTTCCTGCCCGACCTCAGGGGCCACCATGTGTTAGTCAGGACAGACAACACATCGGTGGTCGCCTATATAAATCACCAGGGGGGTCTGAGGTCTCGCCCCTTATACAAGCTGGCACGTCAGATCCTCCTGTGGGCCCAAGGGAAACTGCGTTCCATCAGGGCAGTTTACATCCCAGGGGTCTTGAATCAGGAAGCAGACATCCTGTCGAGGCAGGGGCCGAGGCCCGGGGAATGGAGACTTCACCCCGAGGTGGTGGAGCCCCTCTGGGGCTGGACGCCATGGTACAGGAGTGGCCGAGGCTGCCCCTGTACGCATTTCCCCCGATTGCTCTGCTTCCGGGAGTTCTGGAGAGGGTGCGCCGGGACGGAGTCCGTGTGCTACTAGTGGCTCCGTGCTGGCCGACCAGGATCTGGTTTTCGGACCTGATATCTCTCCTGGAAGGCTCTCCCATGGAGATTCCAACCAGGAGGGACCTCCTTTCCCAAGCGGGCGGGAGATTCCTTCATCCCCGCCCGGAGTTGTGGAAACTGTGGGCCTGGCCTCTGAGGGGGCTAGGCTCCTAGAAGAGGGTCTCTCGACTGAGGTCGTGGAGACCATTCTTCACTCCAGAGCTCCGTCCACGAGGAAGCTGTACGCACTAAAATGGAGATTGTTCTCAGTGTGGTGTAGAGAACGCCAGTTGGACCCAGTTAACTGCCCGGTTGGTACAGTGCTGGAGTTCCTGCAGGCGAGATTCTCAGCAGGGTTGACCCCCTCCACAATAAAGGTGTACGTGGCGGCCTTAGCTGCTTTCCACACTCCTTTGGGTGGAGTGTCTTTGGGAAGACACCCTTTAGTTACACGTTTCCTCCGTGGCACTTTGAGGTTGAGGCGGTGGTACATTCGAGGTCCCGACCTGGGATTTGGCTATTGTTCTGCAGGGCCTGTCTGAGGCTCCCTTTGAACCATTGGAAGAAGTGCCAGATAAATTTCTGACACTTAAGACCATCTTTTTATTGGCCATTTCGTCCCTTAAAAGAGTAGGGGACATGCAGTCCCTGTCGGTAGGGCCCTCATGTCTAGAGTTTGCGCCTGGCATGGTGAAGGCTTTTCTTCACTCCAGACCAGGATATATCCCCAAGGTTCAGACGAGCCCGAGGGGTCCTATTACTCTGCAAGCCTTCTGTCCTCCTCCTTTCGTGACGTCAGACCAGGAAAAATTAAATCTGCTTTGCCCGGTTAGGGCGCTTGATGCCTATGTCCACAGAGCTGCCCTGTGGAGAAAGACGGATCAATTGTTTGTCTGTTTCAGAGCCCCTAAGAAAGGGGCGCCAGTGTCTAAGGAGAGAATGAGCAAGTGGTTGGTCGAGGCCATCTCTCTTGCCTATGAAGCGGTCGGACAGCCGTCTCCTCTGGCTGTCCGGCACAGGGTTACATACGTAACCGAGACGTATGGCTCTGTAAAGAATAAAATGAAAAATGAAAACCTTAAAAAAACTTTTGTGGATCTTTTAGCTAGTAATGGGAATAGAAGGGAAGTCAATGAGTATGTATAGTAAGTTAGTGTTTAAAGACTCATGGGCCAAAAAATAGTAGGTCAAATAGGGACGTCTCTACTGCCATAACATGTAAAATAAATAAATAAATAAATAAACTTTTATAAATATCAATATGTCAGTGTTCAAAGACTCTTTCATCAAAAATATGTTCCAAAGGTCAATAATGGATCGTATGGCTTTAACTTCAAAAGGAGACTTTGAGAACAAAAAGTAAAAACTTTTGTGGACCCCTTGGCAAGACTTATCTTCATATGGTTAAATCTGGACTACTCTATAGCTATTAATTCATTAAAAAAAAAAAAAACGGATCAATTGTTTGTCTGTTTCAGAGCCCCTAAGAAAGGGGCGCCAGTGTCTAAGCAGAGAATGAGCAAGTGGTTGGTCGAGGCCATCTCTCTTGCCTATGAGCGGTCGGACAGCCGTCTCCTCTGGCTGTCAGGGCGCATTCTACTAGGGGTATGGCTGCTTCTAAAGCACTTCTGTCGGGGGCTTCCCTCCAAGATATCTGTAACGCGGCGGGTTGGTCCTCGCCGCTGACCTTTGTAAGATTCTACGAACTTGATGTAGCATCTACAGTTGGGGCACAGGTGTTATCGTAGTCGTGTGCGCTACGGTTTCACACATACGAAGCACTTGGTCCTATGGCGATGTGGGTATAAGCGTTCTCACAGCGTTTGGACGCAGCTCGAGTTCCCAGATAGGGAACGTCTCGGTTACGTATGTAACCCTAGTTCCCTGAGGGAGCGAGGCGCTGCGTCGCCCGGCCATACTCCCGGCATGCCCGTGATCACTTACTTCAGGCTTTTGCAGAAGCTAGTTCCTGTTTGTTTTCACAGTTTCCGGTCGATGACGTCACCCAGCCGATGACGTTCTATCTCCTGATTGGATTGGTTCTACACGCGCTTCATGACGCGATCACGCAGAGGCGTTCTCACAGCGTTCTCACAGCGTTTCGACGCAGCGTCTCGTTCCCCTCAGGGAACTAGGGTTACATACGTAACCGAGACGTATGGCTCTGTAAAGAATAAAATGAAAAATGAAAACCTTAAAAAAACTTTTGTGGATCTTTTAGCTAGTAATGGGAATAGAAGGGAAGTCAATGAGTATGTATAGTAAGTTAGTGTTTAAAGACTCATGGGCCAAAAATACGTCCAGTAGGTCAAATAGGGACGTCTCTACTGCCATAACATGTAAAATAAATAAATAAATAAATAAACTTTTATAAATATCAATATGTCAGTGTTCAAAGACTCTTTCATCAAAAAAATGTTCCAAAGGTCAATAATGGATCGTATGGCTTTAACTTCAAAAGGAGACTTTGAGAACAAAAAGTAAAAACTTTTGTGGACCCCTTGGCAAGACTTATCTTCATATGGTTAAATCTGGACTACTCTATAGCTATTAATTCATTAAAAAAAAAAAAACACCTTACAAAAAATTACAAACAAAACCTTGTGTGGACCCTTCATCCAGAAAAGGGAATCAGAAGTGAAGTCAATGAGTATGTGTAGTAAGTTCATGATCGAGGACTCTAGGGCCAAAAATATGTTCAATGGGTCAAATATGAGCTGATTTAATATCAGAAGTAGTCTATGAGAATAAATAGCAAAAAAAACGTTTTGGAACCTTTGGCCAGAAGTATTGTTCAGAGAGTCAAACAAAGACTAATGTATGGCTGACGTAACATAAAGAGTCAACACGTCTGGATAGAAAGTCAATGCTTAAAGACTCTTTCATCAAAAATATGTGCAGTAGGTCAAATATGGACTTCTGCACAGTCAGAGCATGTTCAGAAATTCAAATAAAGACTAATGTATGGCAGAAGTAACATAAGAATAAGTCAACGCGTATGGATAGAAAGTTATTGTTTAAATACTCTTTCATCAAAAATATGTACAGTAGGTCAAATAAGGACTTACCATGTAAGTCATACCATGTACAAAAAAAATGAAAATTTTTTTTTTTAAAACCTTGTGTGGAACTTAAAGGGAATTGAAGGGAAGTCAATGAGTATTGTAAGTTAGTGTTTAAGGACTCTTTGGCCAAACCTATCTTCACTAGGTCAAACATGGACTTCTCTACTGCCATAACATGTAAAATAAGTAAGTAAGTAAGTAAATAAATAAATACAAACCTTTAAAAAAAACTGTTGTTGAACTTTTTGCTAGAAATGAGAATCAGAAGGGAAGTCAAAGAGTGTGAATAATAAGTTTATGTTAAAAGACACTTTGGCCAGAAGTATGTTCAAAACGCAAATAAAGACTAATGTAATGGCTGACATAACATAAGAAGGAGTCAATATGTTTGGATAGAAAGTCAATGTTCGAAGACTCTTTCGTCAAAAATATGTTATTTTGGTCAAATATGGATTGCATGGCTTTAATGTCAATAGGAGACTTTGAGAACTGATTTAATATCAGAAGGAGTCTATGAAAACATATAGCACAAAACCTTTTTTGGAACCTATGGAATCTTGGGCCAAAAATACGTCCAGTAGGTCAAATAGGGACGTCTCTACTGCCATAACATGTAAAATAAATAAATTTTTATAAATATCAATATGTCAGTGTTCAAAGACTCTTTCATCAAAAATATGTTCCAAATGTCAAATATGGATCGTATGGCTCTGTAAAGAATAAAATGAAAAATGAAAACCTTAAAAAAACTTTTGTGGATCTTTTAGCTAGTAATGGGCATAGAAGGGAAGTCAATGAGTATGTATAGTAAGTTAGTGTTTAAAGACTCATGGGCCAAAAATACGTCCAGTAGGTCAAATAGGGACGTCTCTACTGCCATAACATGTAAAATAAATAAATAAATAAATAAATAAATAAATAAATAAATAAACTTTTATAAATATCAATATGTCAGTGTTCAAAGACTCTTTCATCAAAAATATGTTCCAAAGGTCAAATATGGATCGTATGGCTTTAACTTCAAAAGGAGACTTTGAGAACAAAAAGTAAAAACTTTTTTGGACCCCTTGGCAAGACTTATCTTCATATGGTTAAATCTGGACTACTCTATAGCTATTAATTCATAAAAATAAAATAAAAACACCTTACAAAAAATTACAAACAAAACCTTGTGTGGACCCTTCATCCAGAAAAGGGAATCAGAAGTGAAGTCAATGAGTATGTTGTAGTAAGTTCATGATTGAGGACTCTAGGGCCAAAAATATGTTCAGTGGGTCAAATATGAGCTGATTTAATATCAGAAGTAGTCTATGAGAATAAATAGCAAAAAAACTTTTTGGAACCTTTGGCCAGAAGTATTGTTCAGAGAGTCAAATAAAGACTAATGTATGGCTGACGTAACATAAGGAGTCAACACGTATGGATAGAAAGTCAATGCTTAAAGACTCTTTCATCAAAAATATGTTTAGTAGGTCAAATATGGACTTCTGCACAGTCATAGCATGTTCAGAAAGTCAAACAAAGACTAATGTATAGCTGAAGTAACATAAGAATAAGTCAACGCGTATGGATAGAAAGTTGTTGTTTAAAGACTCTTTCATCAAAAAAAATATGTACAGTAGGTCAAATAAGGACTTATGTACAGCCATATCATGTAAAAAAAAAATATGTTCAGTGGGTCAAATATGAGCTGATTTAATATCAGAAGTAGTCTTTGAGAATAAATAGCAAAAAAAAAACTTTTCTGGAACCTTTGGTCAGAAGTATTGTTCAGAGAGTCAAATAAAGACTAATGTATGGCTGTCGTAACATAAGTCAACACGTATGGATAGAAAGTTATTGTTTAAAGACTCTTTCATCAAAAATATGTACAGTAGGTCAAATAAGGACTTCTGCACAGCCATACCATGTACAAAAAAAAAGAAAAAATATATTAAAAAAACCTTGTGTGGAAATCAAAGGAAATTGAAGGGAAGTCAATGAGTATTGTAAGTTAGTGTTTAAGGACTCTTTGGCCAAACCTATCTTCAGTAGGTCAAACATGGACTTCTCTACTGCCATAACATGTAAAATAAGTAAGTAAGTAAATAAATAAATAAATACAAACCGTTAAAAAAGACTGTTGTTGAACTTTTTGCTAGAAATGAGAATCAGAAGGGAAGTCAAAGAGTGTGCATAGTAAGTTTATGTTAAAAGACTCTTTGGCCAGAAGCATAAATAAAGACTAATAACATAACGGCTGACATAACAGTCAATATGTTTGGATAGAAAGTCAATGTTCGAAGACTCTTTCGTCAAAAATATGTTATTTTGGTCAAATATGGATTGGATGGCTTTAACGTCAATAGGAGACTTTGAGAACTGATTTAATATCAGAAGGAGTCTATGAAAACATATGGCACAAAACCTTTTTTGGAACCTATGGAATCTTGGGCCAAAAATACGTCCAGTAGGTCAAATAGGGATGTCTCTACTGCCATAACATGTAAAATAAATACACTTTTATAAATATCAATATGTCAGTGTTCAAAGACTCTTTCATCAAAAATACGTTCCAAAGGTCAAATATGGATCGTATGGCTTTAACTTCAAAAGGAGATTTTGAGAACATAAAGTAAAAACTTTTGTGGACCCCTTGGCCAGGCATATCTTCATATGGTTAAATCTGGACTTCTGTATAGCTATTAATTCATAAAAAAATAAAAAAAACACCTTACAAATAATTACAAACGAAACCTTTTGTGGACCCTTCATCCAGAAAAGGGAATCAGAAGTGAAGTCAATGAGTATGTGTAGTAAGTTCATGATCGAGAACTCTTGGGCCAAAAATATGTTCAGTGGGTCAAATATGGGCTGATGTAATATAAGAAGTAGTCTATGAGACTAAATAGCAAATAAAACATTTCTGGAACCTTTGGCCAGAATTATTGTTCAGAGAGTCAAATAAAGCCTAATGTATGGCTGACGTATCATAAGGAGTCAACACGTCTATGAAAACATAGACTTTATTTAGAAAGTCAATGCTTAAAGACTCTTTCATCAAAAATATGTTTAGTAGGTCAAATATGGACCTCTGCAAAGTCATAGCATGTTCAGAAAGTCAAATAAAGACTGAAGTAACATAAAAATAAGTCAACGCGTATGGATAGAAAGTTATTGTTTAAAGACTCTTTCATCAAGAATATGTACAGTAGTTCAAATAAGGACTTATGTACAGCCATAAAATGTAAAAAAGAAAAAGAAAAAATATATTAAAAACCTTCTGTGGAACTTAAAGGGAATTGAAGGGAAGTTAGTGAGGTTAGTGTTTAAGGACTCTTTGGCCAAACCTATGTTCAGTAGGTCTGCGTATCTACTGGGCGTACATTATAAAATACGTATTTTTAAAAGTTTTTAAAAATACGTCCAGTAGGTCAAAAAGGGACGTCTCTACTGCCATAACATGTAAAATAAATAAATAAACTTTTATAAATATCAATATGTCAAAGTTCAAAGACTCTTTCATCAAAAATATGTTCCAAAAGTCAAATATGGATCGTATGGCTTTAACTTCAAAAGGAGACTTTGAGAACAAAAAGTAAAAAGTTTTGTGGACCCCTTGGCCAGACTTATCTTCAGATGGTTAAATCTGGACTACTGTATAGCTATTAATTCATAAAAATAAAAAAAAACACCTTACAAAAAATTACAAAAAAAACCTTGTGTGGACCCTTCATCCAGAAAAGGGAATCAGAAGTGAAGTCAATGAGTATGTGTAGTAAGTTCATGATCGAGGACTCTAGGGCCAAAAATATGTTCAGTGGGTCAAATATGAGCTGATTTAATATCAGAAGTAGTCTATGAGAATAAATAGCAAAAAAAACTTTTTGGAACCTTTGGCCAAAAGTATTGTTCAGAGAGTCAAATAAAGACTAATATATGGCTGACGTAACATAAGGAGTCAACACGTATGGATAGAAAGTCAATGCTTAAAGACTCTTTCATCAAAAATATGTTTAGTAGGTCAAATATGGACTTCTGCACAGTCAGAGCATGTTCAGAAATTCAAATAAAGACTAATGTATGGCTGAAGTAACATAAGAATAAGTCAAAAGCGTATGGATAGAAAAATATTGTTTAAAGACTCTTTCATCAATAATATGTACAGTAGGTCAAATAAGGACTTATGTACAGCCATACCATGTAAAAAAAAAAAAAAGAAAAAAATATATATATATATATATATATATATATATATATATATATATATATATATTAAAAAAAACCTTGTGTGGAACTTAAAGGGAATTGAAGTCAAGTCAATGAGTATTGTAAGTTAGTGTTTAAGGACTCTTTGGCCAAACCTATCTTCACTAGGTCAAACATGGACTTCTCTACTGCCATAACATGTAAAATAAGTAAGTAAGTAAATAAATAGATACAAACCTTTAAAAAAAACTGTTGTTGAACTTTTTGCTGGAAATGAAAATCAGAAGGAAGTCAAAGAGTGTGCATAGTAAGTTTATGTTTAAAGACTCTTTTGGCCAGAAGTTTGTTCAAAAGCATAAATAAAGACAAATGTAATGGCTGACATAACATCAGAAGGAGTCAATATGTTTGCATAGAAAGTCAATGTTCGAAGACTCTTTCGTCAAAAATATGTTCTTTTGGTCAAATATGGATTGCATGGCTTTAACGTCAATAGGAGACTTTGAGAACTGATTTAATATCAGAAGGAGTCTATGAAAACATATAGCACAAAACCTTTTCTGGATCCTATGGAATCTTGGGCCAAAAATACGTCCAGTAGGTCAAATAGGGACGTCTCTACTGCCATAACATGTCAAATAAATAAACTTTTATAAATATCAATATGTCAGTGTTCAAAGACTCTTTCATCAAAAATATGTTCCAAAGGTCAAATACGGATTTCTGTAAAGCCATATAACGTACAAATAAAAAATGAAAACCTTAAAAAAAAAATTGTGGATCTTTTAGCTAGTAATGGGAATCGAAGGGAAGTCAATTAGTATGTATAGTAAGTTAGTGTTTAAAGACTCATGGGCCAAAAATACATCCAGTAGGTCAAATAGGGACGTCTCTACTGCCATAACATGTAAAATAAATAAATAAACTTTTATAAATATCAATATGTCAGTGTTCAAAGACTCTTTCATCAAAAATATGTTCCAAAGGTCAAATATGGATCGTATGGCTTTAACTTCAAAAGGAAACTTTGAGAATAAAAAGTAAAAACTTTTGTGGACCCCTTGGCCAGACTTATCTTCATATGGTTAAATCTGGACTACTCTATAGCTATTAAGTCATAAAAAATTCAAAAAACACCTTACAAAAAATTACAAACAAAACCTTGTGTGGACCCTTCATCCAGAAAAGGGAATCAGAAGTGAAGTCAAAGAGTATGTGTAAGTTCATGATCGAGGACTCTCGGGCCAAAAATATGTTCAGTGGGTCAAATATGATCTGATTTAATATCAGAAGTAGTCTATGAGAATAAATAGCAAAAAAACTTTTTGGAACCTTTGGCCGGAAGTATTGTTCAGAGAGTCAAATAAAGACTAATGTATGGCTGACGTAACATAAGGAGTCAACACGTCTATGAAAACATAGACTTTATTTAGAAAGTCAATGCTTAAAGACTCTTTCATCAAAAATATGTTTAGTAGGTCAAATATGGACCTCTGCAAAGTCATAGCATGTTCAGAAAGTCAAATAAAGACTGAAGTAACATAAAAATAAGTCAACGCATATGGATAGAAAGTTATTGTTTAAAGACTCTTTCATCAAGAATATGTACAGTAGTTCAAATAAGGACTTATGTACAGCCATAAAATGTAAAAAAAGAAAAAAGAAAAAAATATATAAAAAAAAACCTTCTGTGGAACTTAAAGGGAATTGAAGGGAAGTTAGTGAGTATTGTAAGTTAGTGTTTAAGGACTCTTTGGCCAAACCTATGTTCAGTAGGTCACACGTATCTACTGGACGTACATTATAAAATACGTATTTTTAAAAGTTTTTTTAAAAATACGTCCAGTAGGTCAAAAAGGGACGTCTCTACTGCCATAACATGTAAAATAAATAAATAAACTTTTATAAATATCAATATGTCAAAGTTCAAAGACTCTTTCATCAAAAATATGTTCCAAAAGTCAAATATGGATCGTGGCTTTAACTTCAAAAGGAGACTTTGAGAACAAAAAGTAAAAAGTTTTGTGGACCCCTTGGCCAGACTTATCTTCAGATGGTTAAATCTGGACTACTGTATAGCTATTAATTCATAAAAATAAAAAAAACACCTTACAAAAAATTACAAACAAAACCAGTAGGTCAAATAGGGACGTCTCTACTGCCATAACATATAAAATAAATAAATAAATAAATAAATAAATGTTTATAAATATCAATATGTCAGTGTTCAAAGACTCTTTCATCAAAAATATGTTCCAAAGGTCAAATATGGATCGTATGGCTTTAACTTCAAAAGGAGACTTTGAGAAAAAAAAGTAAAAACTTTTTTGGACCCCTTGGCAAGACTTATCTTCAGATGGTTAAATCTGGACTACTGTATAGCTATTAATTCATAAAAATAAAAAAAAAACACCTTACAAAAAATTACAAAAAAAACCTTGTGTGGACCCTTCATCCAGAAAAGGGAATCAGAAGTGAAGTCAATGAGTATGTGTAGTAAGTTCATGATCGAGGACTCTAGGGCCAAAAATATGTTCAGTGGGTCAAATATGAGCTGATTTAATATCAGAAGTAGTCTATGAGAATAAATAGCAAAAAAAAACTTTTTGCATGTTCAGAAATTCAAATAAAGACTAATGTATGGCTGAAGTAACATAAGAATAAGTCAAAAGCGTATGGATAGAAAGTTATTGTTTAAAGACTCTTTCATCAATAATATGTACAGTAGGTCAAATAAGGACTTATGTACGGCCATACCATGTAAAAAAATATATATATATATATATTAAAAAAAACCTTGTGTGGAACTTAAAGGGAATTGAAGTCAAGTCAATGAGTATTGTAAGTTAGTGTTTAAGGACTCTTTGGCCAAACCTATCTTCACTAGGTCAAACATGGACTTCTCTACTGCCATAACATGTAAAATAAGTAAGTAAGTAAGTAAATAAATAGATACAAACCTTTAAAAAAAACTGTTGTTGAACTTTTTGCTGGAAATGAAAATCAGAAGGGAAGTCAAAGAGTGTGCATAGTAAGTTTATGTTTAAAGACTCTTTGGCCAGAAGTTTGTTCAAAACGCAAATAAAGACAAATGTAATGGCTGACATAACATCAGAAGGAGTCAATATGTTTGCATAGAAAGTCAATGTTCGAAGACTCTTTCGTCAAAAATATGTTCTTTTGGTCAAATATGGATTGCATGGCTTTAACGTCAATAGGAGACTTTGAGAACTGATTTAATATCAGAAGGAGTCTATGAAAACATATAGCACAAAACCTTTTCTGGATCCTATGGAATCTTGGGCCAAAAATACGTCCAGTAGGTCAAATAGGGACGTCTCTACTGCCATAACATGTCAAATAAATAAACTTTTATAAATATCAATATGTCAGTGTTCAAAGACTCTTTCATCAAAAATATGTTCCAAAGGTCAAATACAGTTCTGTAAAGCCATATAACGTACAAATAAAAAATGAAAACCTTAAAAAAAAAATTGTGGATCTTTTAGCTAGTAATGGGAATCGAAGGGAAGTCAATTAGTATGTATAGTAAGTTAGTGTTTAAAGACTCATGGGCCAAAAATACATCCAGTAGGTCAAATAGGGACGTCTCTACTGCCATAACATGTAAAATAAATAAATAAACTTTTATAAATATCAATATGTCAGTGTTCAAAGACTCTTTCATCAAAAATATGTTCCAAAGGTCAAATATGGATCGTATGGCTTTAACTTCAAAAGGAGACTTTGAGAATAAAAAGTAAAAACTTTTGTGGACCCCTTGGCCAGACTTATCTTCATATGGTTAAATCTGGACTACTCTATAGCTATTAAGTCATAAAAAATTCAAAAACACCTTACAAAAATTACAAACAAAACCTTGTGTGGACCCTTCATCCAGAAAAGGGAATCAGAAGTGAAGTCAAGAGTATGTGTAAGTTCATGATCGAGGACTCTGGGCCAAAAATATGTTCAGTGGGTCAAATATGATCTGATTTAATATCAGAAGTAGTCTATGAGAATAAATAGCAAAAAAACTTTTTGGAACCTTTGGCCGGAAGTATTGTTCAGAGAGTCAAATAAAGACTAATGTATGGCTGACGTAACATAAGGAGTCAACACGTCTATGAAAACATAGACTTTATTTAGAAAGTCAATGCTTAAAGACTCTTTCATCAAAAATATGTTTAGTAGGTCAAATATGGACCTCTGCAAAGTCATAGCATGTTCAGAAAGTCAAATAAAGACTGAAGTAACATAAAAATAAGTCAACGCATATGGATAGAAAGTTATTGTTTAAAGACTCTTTCATCAAGAATATGTACAGTAGTTCAAATAAGGACTTATGTACAGCCATAAAATGTAAAAAAAGAAAAAAATATATAAAAAAACCTTCTGTGGAACTTAAAGGAATTGAAGGAAGTTAGTGAGTATTGTAAGTTAGTGTTTAAGGACTCTTTGGCCAAACCTATGTTCAGTAGGTCACACGTATCTACTGGACGTACATTATAAAATACGTATTTTTAAAAGTTTTTTTAAAAATACGTCCAGTAGGTCAAAAAGGGACGTCTCTACTGCCATAACATGTAAAATAAATAAATAAACTTTTATAAATATCAATATGTCAAAGTTCAAAGACTCTTTCATCAAAAATATGTTCCAAAAGTCAAATATGGATCGTATGGCTTTAACTTCAAAAGGAGACTTTGAGAACAAAAAGTAAAAAGTTTTGTGGACCCCTTGGCCAGACTTATCTTCAGATGGTTAAATCTGGACTACTGTATAGCTATTAATTCATAAAAATAAAAAAACACCTTACAAAAATTACAAACAAAACCAGTAGGTCAAATAGGGACGTCTCTACTGCCATAACATATAAAATAAATAAATAAATAAATAAATAAATGTTTATAAATATCAATATGTCAGTGTTCAAAGACTCTTTCATCAAAAATATGTTCCAAAGGTCAAATATGGATCGTATGGCTTTAACTTCAAAAGGAGACTTTGAGAAAAAAAAGTAAAAACTTTTTTGGACCCCTTGGCAAGACTTATCTTCAGATGGTTAAATCTGGACTACTGTATAGCTATTAATTCATAAAAATAAAAAAAAAACACCTTACAAAAATTACAAAAAAACCTTGTGTGGACCCTTCATCCAGAAAAGGGAATCAGAAGTGAAGTCAATGAGTATGTGTAGTAAGTTCATGATCGAGGACTCTAGGGCCAAAAATATGTTCAGTGGGTCAAATATGAGCTGATTTAATATCAGAAGTAGTCTATGAGAATAAATAGCAAAAAAAAACTTTTTGCATGTTCAGAAATTCAAATAAAGACTAATGTATGGCTGAAGTAACATAAGAATAAGTCAAAAGCGTATGGATAGAAAGTTATTGTTTAAAGACTCTTTCATCAATAATATGTACAGTAGGTCAAATAAGGACTTATGTATGCCATACCATGTAAAAAAAATATATATATATATATATTAAAAAAAACCTTGTGTGGAACTTAAAGGGAATTGAAGTCAAGTCAATGAGTATTGTAAGTTAGTGTTTAAGGACTCTTTGGCCAAACCTATCTTCACTAGGTCAAACATGGACTTCTCTACTGCCATAACATGTAAAATAAGTAAGTAAGTAAATAAATAGATACAAACCTTTAAAAAAACTGTTGTTGAACTTTTTGCTGGAAATGAAAATCAGAAGGGAAGTCAAAGAGTGTGCATAGTAAGTTTATGTTTAAAGACTCTTTGGCCAGAAGTTTGTTCAAAACGCAAATAAAGACAAATGTAATGGCTGACATAACATCAGAAGGAGTCAATATGTTTGCATAGAAAGTCAATGTTCGAAGACTCTTTCGTCAAAAATATGTTCTTTTGGTCAAATATGGATTGCATGGCTTTAACGTCAATAGGAGACTTTGAGAACTGATTTAATATCAGAAGGAGTCTATGAAAATAAGTGGAAAATAAGACATGGAGAATTCTTGGGCCAAAAATACGTCAGTAGGTCAAATAGGGACGTCTCTACTGCCATAACATGTAAAATAAATAAATTTTTATAAATATCAATATGTCAGTGTTCAAAGACTCTTTCATCAAAAATATGTTCCAAATGTCAAATATGGATCGTATGGCTCTGTAAAGAATAAAATGAAAAATGAAAACCTTAAAAAAACTTTTGTGGATCTTTTAGCTTGTAATGGGAATAGAATGGGCCAAAAATACGTCCAGTAGGTCAAATAGGGACGTCTCTACTGCCATAACATGTAAAATAAATAAATAAATAAATAAATAAACTTTTATAAATATCAATATGTCAGTGTTCAAAGACTCTTTCATCAAAAATATGTTCCAAAGGTCAAATATGGATTGTATGGCTTTAACTTCAAAAGGAGACTTTGAGAACAAAAAGTAAAAACTTTTGTGGACCCCTTGGCAAGACTTATGGTTAAATCTGGACTACTCTATAGCTATTAATTCATAAAAATAAAATAAAAACACCTTACAAAAAATTACAAACAAAACCTTGTGTGGACCCTTCATCCAGAAAAGGGAATCAGAAGTGAAGTCAGTTGTAGTGAAGTCAGAAGTGGAGTATGTTGTAGTAAGTTCATGATTGAGGACTCTAGGGCCAAAAATATGTTCAGTGGGTCAAATATGGGCTGATTGAATATCAGATGTAGTCTATGAGAATAAATAGCAAAAAAAACTTTTCTGGAACCTTTGGCCAGAAGTATTGTTCAGAGAGTCAAATAAAGTCTAATGTATGGCTGAAGTAACATAAGGAGTCAACACGTATGGATAGAAAGTCAATGCTTAAAGACTCTTTCATCAAAAATATGTTTAGTAGGTCAAATATGGACTTATTTACAGCCATACCATGAAAAAAAAGAAATACATTTTTTTAAAAACTTTGTGTGGAACTTAAAGGGAATTGAAGGGAAGTCAGTGAGTATTGTAAGTTAGTGTTTAAGGACTCTTTGGCCAAACCTATGTTCAGTAGGTCAGACATGAACGTCTCTAATCCCATGACATGTAAAATAAGTAAGTAAGGATCCTTTGGACTCTTGGGCCAAAAATACGACTGGTAGGCCAAATATGGACGACTCTACTGCCATAACATGCCAAAAAATAAAAATCTTTTGGTTAACTATTATCACTTCCATTACAGCAATAAAAAGAAAAAGAAAGAATCAAAAAAAAACTTTCAGCCAGAAATGAACTTTCAGAAGTGGTCAATGAGCATGAGTTCATGATTGAGGACTCTTTGGACTAAAATATGTTGAGTGGTTCAAAAATTGAAGATTAGACTTCTGTATAGCTATTATTTCATAAAAAACAACACCTTTAAAATTATTTAAAAAAACAAAAAAAACAAAAAAAAACTTTTGTGGACCCTTCAGCCAGAAAAGGGAATCAGAACTGAGGTCAGTGAGTATTTATGGTTCATGATCAGGGACACTTGGGCTAAAATATGTTCATTGGGTCAAATATAAACTACTGTATGGGTGATTTAATATCAAAAGGAGTCTATGACAATATATGGCAAAAAAAAAAAACTTTTCTGGACCCCTTGGCCAGAAGTAGAGAAAGTCAAAAAAAGACTAATGTATGGCTGAAGTAACATAAGTTGCATAAGGCTGAAGTGCTTTTGCAATGTAACACATGAAGCATAACATGTAAAATGAACTTACTACACATACTCATTGACTTCACTTCTGATTCCCTTTTCTGGATGAAGGGTCCATAAAAGGTTTTGTTTGTAATTATTTGTAAGGTGTTTTTTTTATTTTTTATTAATTAATAGCTATACAGAAGTCCAGATTTAACCATCTGAAGATATGCCTGGCCAAGGGGTCCACAAAAGTTTTTACCTTATGTTCTCAAAGTCTCAGTTTGAAGTTAAAGCCATACGATCCATATTTGACTTTTGGAACATATTTTTTGATGAAAGAGTCTTTGAACACTGACTTTTTATCCATTTATATTGATATTTATAAAAGTTTATTTATTTATTTATTTTACATGTTATGGCAGTAGAGACGTCCCTATTTGACCTACTGGACGAATATTTGGCCAATGAGTCTTTAAACACTAACTTACTTTACTCATTGACTTCCCTTCAATTCCATCAAGTTCCACAGAAGTTTTTTTAAAGATTTTCTTTTCTTTTTTGTCTTCTTTTTTTTACATGCTATGACTGTGCAGAAGTCCATATTTGACCTACTAAACAAGTTTTTGACGACTCTTTAAGCATTGACTTTCTATCTATATCTGTTGACTTCTTATGTTACGTCACCTATACGTTAGTCTTTATTTGACTCTCTGAACATACTTCTGGCCATATTCTGCATTGCAAAAACGCATTTCTTCAGTGCACAACTATTTCTTACATGCATTGCAATGCAAATTACTAAATCTCTTCAGTGCTCAACTATTTCTTACAAGCATTGCATTGCAAAGGCACTTATCTCTTAGTGCACAACTATTTCTTACATACAGTGCAAGCAAAAGTACTGAGCTCTTCAGTACACAACTATATCTTACATGCATTGCATTGCAAAGGCACTTATCTCTTAGTACACAACTATTTCTTACATGCATTGCATTGCATTATGTGTATTATGAATTGCATCATAAAAACACATTTCTTAATTGCAAAACTTTTTCTTAAATGCATTGCATTAAAAAGCACTGATCTCTTCAATGCACAAATATTTCTTACATGCATTGAAATGCAAAAGCACTTATCTGTACTTAAAGCACTGTAGAAACAAGAGTTTTTGCAATGCAATGCAATAGGTGCGCACTTCGCATTGCATTGCAAAAACTCTTATTTCTACAGTTTCTCAACTATTTCTTATATGCATTGCATTGCAAAGCACTGAGCTCTTTAGTGCACAACAATTTCTTACATGCATTGCATTGCAAAAAGCACTTATCTCTTCAGTGCACAAGTATTAGACATGCATTGCATTGCTAAGCACAGAGCTCTTCAGTGCACAACAATTTCTTAAATGCATTTCAAGGAAAAGCACCGAGCTCTTCAGTGCACAACTATTTCTACATGAATTGCATTGCAAAAGCACTTATCTCTTTAATGCACAAATGTTTCTGACATGCATTGCAATGCAAAAGCACTGAGCTCTTCAGTGCACAACTATTTCTTACATGCATTGTATTGCAAAAGCACTTATCTCTTCATGCATAACTATTGCTTACATACATTGCAATGCAAAAGCACTAATTTCTTCATTGCAAATCTTTTTCTAAATGTATTGCAATGCAAACGCACTGAGCTCTTCTGTGAACAACTATATCTTACATGCATTGCATTGCAAAGGCACTTATCTCTTCAGTGCAAAACGATTAATTACATGCATGGCTTTACAAAGGCACTTATCTCTTCAGTGCACAACTAGTTCTCTCATGCATTGCATTGCATTATGTGCATTATGAATTGCATTGCAAAAGCACTAATTTCTTCATTGCTAAACTTTTTCCTAAATGTATTGCATTGCAAAAGCACTTATCTCTTCAATGCACAAATGTTTCTTACATGCATTGCTATGCAAACGCACTGAGCTCTTCTGTGCACAACTATTTCTTACATGCAATGCATTACAAAACCACTTATCTCATCAATGCACAAATATTTCTCCCATGCATTGTATTGCATTATGCATTATGTGCACAAAAAAAACACAAATTTCTTCATTGCAAAACTTTTTCTTAAAATTTCATTACAAAAGCACTAATTACATCAATGCACAAATATTTCTTACATGCATTGCAATGCAAAATCACTAATCTCAATGCAGAAACACTTCTAACATGCATTGTATTGAAAAGCACTTATCTCTTCAGTGCACAACAATTTCTTACATGCATTGCATTGCAAAGCACTGTACCTCTTCATGCATAACTATTTCTTACATACATTGCAATGCAAAAGCACTAATTTCTTCATTGCAAAACTTTTTCTAAATGCATTGCATTGCAAAGGCACTTATCTCTTCAGTGCAAAACGATTAATTACATGCATGGCTTTACAAAGGCACTTATCTCCTCAGTGCACAACTAGTTCTCTAATGCATTGCATTGCATTATGTGCATTATGAATTGCATTGCAAAAGCACTAATTTCTTAATTGCTAAACCTTTTCTTTAATGCATTGCATTGCAAAAGCACTTAACTCTTCAATGCACAAATGTTTCTTACATGCATTGCTATGCAATCGCACTGAGCTCTTCTGTGCACAACTATTTCTTACATGCAATGCATTACAAAACCACTTATCTCTTCAGTGCACAACTATTTCTCACATGCATTGCATTGCATTATGTGCATTATGAATTGCATTGCAAAAGCACTAATTTCTTCATTGCTAAACTTTTCCTAAATGTATTGCATTGCAAAAGCACTTATCTCTTCAATGCACAAATGTTTCTTACATGCATTGCTATGCGAACGCACTGAGCTCTTCTGTGCACAACTATTTCTTACATGCAATGCATTACAAAACCACTTATCTCTTCAGTGCACAACTAGTTCTCTCATGCATTGCATTGCATTGCATTATGTGCATTATGAATTGCATTAAAAAAACACTAATTTCTTCATTACAAAACTTTTTCTTAAAAGGCATTGCATTGCAAAAGCACTAATCTCATCAATGCACAAATATTTCTCCCATGCATTGTATTGCATTATGCGCATTATGTGCACAAAAATTGCAAAAACACAAATTTCTTCATTGCAAAACTTTTTCTTAAAATTTCATTACAAAAGCACTAATTACATCAATGCACACATATTTCTTACATGCATTGCAATGCAAAATCACTAATCTCAATGCAGAAACACTTCTAACATGCATTGTATTGAAAAGCACTTATCTCTCCAGTGCACAACAATTTCTTACATGCATTGTATTGCAAAAGCACTTACCTCTTCATGCATAACTATTTCTTACATACATTGCAATGCAAAAGCACTAATTTCTTCATTGCAAATCTTTTTCTATCTTGCATTGCATTGCAAAGGCACTTATCTCTTCAGTGCACAAATAGTTCTCGCATGCATTGCATTGCATTATGAATTGCATTGCAAAAGCACTAATTTCTTCATTGCTAAACCTTTTCTTTAATGCATTGCATTGCAAAAGCACTTAACTCTTCAATGCACAAATGTTTCTTACATGCATTGCTATGCAATCGCAATGAGCTCTTCTGTGCACAACTATTTCTTACATGCAATGCATTACAAAACCACGTATATCTTCAGTGCACAACTAGTTCTCTCATGCATTGCATTGCATTATGTGCCTTAGGAATTGCATTGCAAAAACACTTATTTCTTCATTGTAAAACTGTTTCTTTGCAATGCAAACGCACAATTTCTTCAGTGCAAAACTATTTCTTACATGCATTGCAAGCAAAAGCTCTGATTTCTTCAGTACACAAATATTTATTACATGCATTGCATTGCAAAAGCACTTAACTATTCAGTGCACAAACTATTTCTCACATGCATTGCATTGCATTGCATTATGTGCATTATGAATTGCATTGCAAGAACACTAATTTCTTCATTGCAAAACTTTTTCTTAAAATGCATTGCATTACAAAAGCACTAATTACATCAATGCACAAATATTTCTTACATGCATTGCAATGCAAAATCACTAATCTCAATGCAGAAACACTTTCTTACATGCATTGCATTGCATTATGTGTATTATGAATTGCATCATAAAAACATATTTCTTAATTGCAAAACTTTTTCTTAAATGCATTGCATTAAAAAGCACTGATCTCTTCAATGCACAAATATTTATTACACGCATTGAAATGCAAAAGCACTTATCTGTACTTAAAGCACTGTAGAAATAAGAGTTTTTGCAATGCAATGCACTTGGCACCAATAGCTTACATGCATTGCATTGCAAAAACTCTTATTTCTACAGTTTCTCAACTATTTCTTATATGCATTGCATTGCAAAGCACTGAGCTCTTTAGTGCAAAACTATTTCTTACATGCATTGCAAAGCAAAAGCACTTGGCACCAATAGCTTACATGCATTGCATTGCAAAAACTCTTATTTCTACAGTTTCTCAACTATTTCTTATATGCATTGCATTGCAAAGCACTGATCTCTTCAGTGCACAACTATTTCTCACATGCATTGCATTGCATTATGTGCATTATGAATTGCATTGCAAAAGCACTAATTTCTTCATTGCTAAACTTTTTCCTAAATGTATTGCATTGCAAAAGCACTTATCTCTTCAATGCACAAATGTTTCTTACATGCATTGCTATGCGAACGCACTGAGCTCTTCTGTGCACAACTATTTCTTACATGCAACGCATTACAAAACCACTTATCTCTTCAGTGCACAACTAGTTCTCTCATGCATTGCATTGCATTGCATTATGTGCATTATGAATTGCATTAAAAAAACACTAATTTCTTCATTACAAAACTTTTTCTTAAAAGGCATTGCATTGCAAAAGCACTAATCTCATCAATGCACAAATATTTCTCCCATGCATTGTATTGCATTATGCGCATTATGTGCACAAAAATTGCAAAAACACAAATTTCTTCATTGCAAAACTTTTTCTTAAAATTTCATTACAAAAGCACTAATTACATCAATGCACAAATATTTCTTACATGCATTGCAATGCAAAATCACTAATCTCAATGCAGAAACACTTCTAACATGCATTGTATTGAAAAGCACTTATCTCTCCAGTGCACAACAATTTCTTACATGCATTGTATTGCAAAAGCACTTACCTCTTCATGCATAACTATTTCTTACATACATTGCAATGCAAAAGCACTAATTTCTTCATTGCAAATCTTTTTCTATCTTGCATTGCATTGCAAAGGCACTTATCTCTTCAGTGCACAACTAGTTCTCGCATGCATTGCATTGCATTATGAATTGCATTGCAAAAGCACTAATTTCTTCATTGCTAAACCTTTTCTTTAATGCATTGCATTGCAAAAGCACTTAACTCTTCAATGCACAAATGTTTCTTACATGCATTGCTATGCAATCGCACTGAGCTCTTCTGTGCACAACTATTTCTTACATGCAATGCATTACAAAACCACGTATATCTTCAGTGCACAACTAGTTCTCTCATGCATTGCATTGCATTATGTGCCTTAGGAATTGCATTGCAACTTTTTCTTAAAATGCATTGCATTGTAAAATCAGTAATTTCATCAATGCACAAATATTTCTTACAAGCATTGCAATGCAAAATCGCTAATCTCAATGCAGAAACACTTCTTACAATGCAAAGCACTTATCTATTCAGTGCACATCAATTTCTTACATGCATTGTATTGCAAAAGCACTTACCTCTTCATGCATAACTATTTCTTACATACATTGCAAAAGCCCTAATTTCTTCATTGCAAAACCTTTTCTAAATGCATTGCAATGCAAACGCACTGAGCTCTTCAGTGCAAAACGAGTTCTCTCATGCATTGTATTGCATTGGATTATGTGCATTATGAATTGCATTGCAAAAGCACTAATTTCATCAATGCACAAATATTTCTTACATGCATTGCAATGTAAAATCACTAATCTAAATGCAGAAACATTTCTTACATGCATTGTATTGCAAAAGCACTAATTTCATCAATGCACAAATATTTCTTACATGCATTGTATTGCAAAGCACTTATCTCTTCAGTGCACAACAATTTCTTACATGCATTGTATTGCAAAAGCACTTACGTCTTCATGCATAACTAGTTCTTACATACATTGCAATGCAAAAACTTTTTCTTAATGCATTGCACAAATGTCTTAAATGCATTGCTATGCAAACGCACTGAGCTCTTCTGTGCACAACAATTTTTTACATGCAATGCATTGCAATGCATTTTGTGCATTATGAATTGCATTGCAAAAACACTCATTTCTTCATTACAAAACTTTTTCTTAAAAGGCATTGCATTGCAAAAGCACTAATCTCATCAATGCATTATGCGCATAAGCATTGCAAAAACACTAATTTCTTCATTATAAATCTTTTTCTTAAAAGGCATTTCATTGCAAAAGCACGAATCTCATCAATGCACAAATATTTCTTACATGCATTGCAATGCAAAAGCGCTTATCTCTTTAGTGATTAACTATTTCTTACATACATTGCTTTGCAAAAGCACTCATTTCTTTATTGCAAAACTTTTTCTTACATGCATTTCTATACAATCGCACTGAGCTCTTCTGTGCACAACTATTTCTTAAATGCAATGCATTACAAAACCACGTATCTCTTTCGTGCACAACTAGTTCTCTCATGCATTGCATTGCATTATGTGCCTTATGAATTGCATTGCAAAAACAGTTATTTCTTCATTGCAAAACAGTTTCTTAAATGCATTGCATTGTAAAAGCACTAATCTCTTCAGTACACAACTATTTCTTACATGCATTGCAATGCAAACGTACAATTTCTTCAGTGCAAAACTATTTCTCGCGTGCATTGCATTATTATGAATTGGATTGGAAAAACACATTTCTTTTCATTGCAAAACTATTTGTTAAATGCATTGCATTGCAAAAGCACATCTCTTCAATGCACATACATTTCTTACTTGCATTTCAATGCAAAAGCATTTATCTCTTCCTTGCGCACCTATACATGCATTGCTGCATTGCAAATACGCATTTCTTTAGTGCACAACTATTTTTTACATGCAATTGCTCAATTACTCAATTTAGTAATCATAAATTGAGATTTAGTGATTACTAAATCTCTTCAATGCACAACTATTTCTTACAAGCATTGCATTGCAAAGGCACTTATCTCTTCAGTGCTCAACAATTTCTTACATGCATTGCATTGCAAAAGCACTAATCTGTTCAATGCACAACTATTTCTTACATGCATTGGATTACATTATATGCTTCATGTGTTACATTGCAAAAGCACTTCAGCCTTATGTAACATGATACTTCAGCCATACATGTCTTTTTTTGACTTTCTCAACATACTTCTGGCCAAGGGGTCCAGAAAAGTTTTTTTTGCCACATATTGTCATAGACTCCTTCTGATATTAAATCAGCCATACAGTAGTTTATATTTGACCCAGTTAACATATTTTAGCCCAAGTGTCCTCGATAATGAACTTACTACTTCATGATCCTACTACTTACATACTCATTGACTTCACTTCTGATTCCCTTTTCTGGATGAAGGGTCCACAAAAGGTTTTGTTTGTAATTATTAGTAAGGTGTTTTTTTTATTTTTTATGAATTAATAGCTGAAGATATGTCTGGCCAAGGGGTCCACAAAAGTTTTTACTTTATGTTCTCAAAGTCTCCTTTTGAAGTTAAAGCCATACGATCCACATTTGACCTTTGGAACATATTTTTGATGAAAGAGTCTTTGAACACTGACTTTTTATCCATACATATTGATATTTATAAAAGTTTATTTATTTATTTATTTGACATGTTATGGCGGTAGAGACGTCCATATTTGACCTACTGGACGTATTTTTGGCCCATGAGTCTTTAAACACCAAGTTACTATACATACTCATTGACTTTCCTTCGATTCCCATTACTAGCTAAAAGATCCACAAAAGTTTTTTTTAAGGTTTTCATTATTTATTTGTACGTTATGGCACTTTTAAACTTTTTAAGAAAAGTTTTTTTTTGCCATATATTCTCATAGACTCCTTCTGATATTAAATCAGCCATACAGTAGTCCATATTTGACCCAATTAACATATTTTAGCCCAAGTGTCCTTGATCATGAACCATAAATACTCACTGACCTCAGTTCTGATTCCCTTTTCTGGCTGAAGGGTCCACAAATTTTTTTTTTTTCTTAATTATTTTTAAGGTGTCGTTTTTTATGAAATAAAACAGAAGTCTATACAGAAGTCTAATTTTCAATTTTTGACCCACTCAACATATTTTAGTCCCAAGAGTCCTCGATCATGAACTCATGCTCATTGACCACTTCTGAAAGTTCATTTCTGGCTGAAAGGTTTTTTTTTCTTTCTTTTTCTTTTTATTACGGTTGTACGGAAGTGATAATACCTAACCAAAAGTTTTTTTATTTTTATTTAAAGGTTAATTAACTTATTTATTTTACATGTTATGGCAGTAGAGTCGTTCCTATCTGAACTACCAGTCGTATTTTTGGCCCAAGAGTCCAAAGGATCCAGAAAAGGTTTTGTGCTATATGTTTTCATAGACTCCTTCTGATATTAAATCAGTTCTCAAAGTCTCCTTTTGACGTTAAAGCCATACGATCCATATTTGACCAAAATAACATTTTTTTGACGAAAGAGTCTTCGAACATTGACTTTCTATCCAAACATATTGACTCCTTCTGATGTTATGTCAGCCATTACATTAGTCTTTATTTGCGTTTTGAACATACTTCTGGCCAAAGAGTCTTTAAACATAAACTTACTATGTACACTCTTTGACTTCCCTTCTGATTCTCATTTCTAGCAAAAAGTTCAACAACAGTTTTTTTAAAGGTTAGTATTTATTTATTTATTTATTTATTTACCTACTTATTTTACATGTTATGGCAGTAAAGAAGTCCATGTTTGACCTACTGAAGATAGGTTTGGCCAAAGAGTCCTTAAACACTAACTTACAATACTCATTGACTTCCCTTCAATTGCCCATTAAGTTCCACACAAGGTTTTTAAATATATATATATATATATATATATATATATATATATATATATATATATATATATATATATATATATATATATATATATATATATATATATATATATATATATATATATATTTTTTTTTACATGGTATGGCTGTACATAAGTCCTTATTTGACCTACTGTACATATTTTGATGAAAGAGTCTTTAAACAACAACTTTCTATCAATACGCGTTGACATTCTTATGTTACTTTAGCCATACATTAGTCTTTATTTGACTTTCTGAACATGCTATGACTGTGCAGAAGTCCATATTTGACCTACTAAACATATTTTTGATGAAAGAGTCTTTAAGCATTGACTTTCTATCCATACATGTTGACTTCTTATGATACGTCAGCCATACATTAGTCTTTATTTGACTCTCTGAACAATACTTCTGGCCAAAGGTTCCAGAAATGTTTTTTTTTGCTATTTAGTCTCATAGACTACTTCTGATATTAAATCAGCCCATATTTGACCCACTGAACATATTTTTGGCCCAAGAGTCCTCGATCATGAACTTACTACACATACTCATTGACTTCACTTCTGATTCCCTTTTCTGGATGAAGGGTCCACAAAATGTTTTGTTTGTAATTATTTGTAAGGTATTTTTTGATGTTTATGAATTAATAGCTTTAAAGTAGTCCAGATTTAACCATCTGAAGATATGTCTGGCCAAGGGGTCCACAAAAGTTTTTGCTTTATGTTCTCAAAGTCTCCTTTTGAAGTTAAAGCCATACGATCCATATTTGACCTTTGGAACATATTTTTGATGAAAGAGTCTTTGAACACTGACTTTTTATCCATACATATTGATATTTATAAAAGTTTATTTATTTATTTATTTGACATGTTATGGCGGTAGAGATGTCCCTATTTGACCTACTGGACGTATTTTTGGCCCATGAGTCTTTAAACACTAAGTTACTATACATACTCATTGACTCTTTCGATTCCCATTACTAGCTAAAATATCCACAAAAGTTTTTTTTAAGGTTTTCATTATTTATTTGTACGTTATGGCACTTTTAAACTTTTTAAGAAAAGTTTTTTTTGCCATATATTCTCATAGACTCCTTCTGATATTAAATCAGCCATACAGTAGTCCATATATGACCCAATGAACATATTTTAGCCCAAGTGTCCTTGATCATGAACCATAAATACTCACTGACCTCAGTTCTGATTCCCTTTTCTGGCTGAAGGGTCCACAAATTTTTTTTTTTTCTTAATTATTTTTAAGGTGTCGTTTTTTATGAAATAATAGCTATACAGAAGTCTAATTTTCAATTTTTGACCCACTCAACATATTTGAGTCCCAAGAGTCCTCGATCATGAACTCATGCTCATTGACCACTTCTGAAAGTTCATTTCTGGCTGAAAGTTTTTTTTTCTTTCTTTTTCTTTTTATTACGGTTGTACGGAAGTGATAATAGCTAACCAAAAGTTTTTTATTTTTTATTTAAAGGTTAATTAACTTATTTATTTTACATGTTATGGCAGTAGAGTCGTTCCTATCTGACCTACCAGTCGTATTTTTGGCCCAAGAGTCATTTATTTATTTATTTATTTATTTATTTATTTATTTATTTATTTATTTATTTATTTATTTATTTATTTATTTATTTATTTATTTATTTATTTATTTATTTACCTACTTATTTTACATGTTATGGCAGTAAAGAAGTCCATGTTTGACCTACTGAAGATAGGTTTGGCCAAAAGAGTCCTTAAACACTAACTTGCAATACTCATTGACTTCCCTTCAATTGCCCATTAAGTTCCACACAAGGTTTTTAAATATATATATATATATATATATATATATATATATATATATATATATATATATATATATATATATATATATATATATATATATATATATATATATATATATAGATATATATATATATATATATATATATATATATTTTTTTTTATATCATGGTATGGCTGTACATAAGTCCTTATTTGACCTACTGTACATATTTTGATGAAAGAGTCTTTAAACAACAACTTTCTATCAATACGCGTTGACATTCTTATGTTACTTCAGCCATACATTAGTCTTTAGTTGACTTTCTGAACATGCTATGACTGTGCAGAAGTCCATATTTGACCTACTAAACATATTTTTGATGAAAGAGTCTTTAAGCATTGACTTTCTATCCATACGTGTTGACTATATATATATATATATCATTAGTCTTTATTTGACTCTCTGAACAATACTTCTGGCCAAAGGTTCCAGAAATGTTTTTTTTTTGCTATTTAGTCTCATAGACTACTTCTGATATTAAATCAGCCCATATTTGACCACTGAACATATTTTTGGCCCAAGAGTCCTCGATCATGAACTTACTACACATACTCATTGACTTCACTTCTGATTCCCTTTTCTGGATGAAGGGTCCACAAAATGTTTTGTTTGTAATTATTTGTAAGGTGTTTTTTGATTTTTATGAATTAATAGCTTTAAAGTAGTCCAGATTTAACCATCTGAAGATATGTCTGGCCAAGGGGTCCACAAAAGTTTTTGCTTTATGTTCTCAAAGTCTCCTTTTGAAGTTAAAGCCATACGATCCATATTTGACCTTTGGAACATATTTTTGATGAAAGAGTCTTTGAACACTGACTTTTTATCCATACATATTGATATTTATAAAAGTTTATTTATTTATTTATTTGACATGTTATGGCGGTAGAGATGTCCCTATTTGACCTACTGGACGTATTTTTGGCCCATGAGTCTTTAAACACTAAGTTACTATACATACTCATTGACTTTCCTTCGATTCCCATTACTAGCTAAAAGATCCACAAAAGTTTTTTTAAGGTTTTCATTATTTATTTGTGCGTTATGGTACTTTTAAACTTTTTAAGAAAAGTTTTTTTTGCCATATATTCTCATAGACTTCTTCTGATATTAAATCAGCCATACAGTAGTCCATATTTGACCCAATGAACATATTTTAGCCCAAGTGTCCTTGATCATGAACCATAAATACTCACTGACCTCAGTTCTGATTCCCTTTTCTGGCTGAAGGGTCCACAAATTTTTTCTTAATTATTTTTAAGGTGTCGTTTTTTATGAAATAATAGCTATACAGAAGTCTAATTTTCAATTTTTGACCCACTCAACATATTTTAGTCCCAAGAGTCCTCGATCATGAACTCATGCTCATTGACCACTTCTGAAAGTTTATTTCTGGCTGAAAGTTTTTTTTTCTTTCTTTTTCTTTTTATTACGGTTGTACGGAAGTGATAATAGCTAACCAAAAGTTTTTTTTTTTTATTTAAAGGTTAATTAACTTATTTATTTTACATGTTATGGCAGTAGAGTCGTTCCTATCTGACCTACCAGTCGTATTTTTGGCCCAAGAGTCCAAAGGATCCAGAAAAGGTTTTGTGCTATATGTTTTCATAGACTCCTTCTGATATTAAATCAGTTCTCAAAGTCTCCTTTTGACGTTAAAGCCATACAATCCATATTTGACCAAAATAACATATTTTTGTGAAAGAGTCTTGAACATTGACTTTCTATCCAAACATATTGACTCCTTCTGATGTTATGTCAGCCATTACATTAGTCTTTATTTGCGTTTTGAACATACTTCTGGCCAAAGAGTCTTTAAACATAAACTTACTATGTACACTCTTTGACTTCCCTTCTGATTCTCATTTCTAGCAAAAAGTTCAACAACAGTTTTTTTAAAGGTTAGTATTTATTTATTATTTATTTATTTATTTATTTATTTATTTATTTATTTATTTATTTATTTATTTATTTATTTATTTATTTATTTATTTATTTATTTATTTATTTATTTATTTATTTATTTATTTATTTATTTATTTATTTACCTACTTATTTTACATGTTATGGCAGTAAAGAAGTCCATGTTTGACCTACTGAAGATAGGTTTGGCCAAAGAGTCCTTAAACACTAACTTACAATACTCATTGACTTCCCTTCAATCGCCCATTCAGTTCCACACAAGGTTTTTAAATATATATGTATATATATATATATATATATATATATATATATATATATATATATATATATATATATATATATATATATATATATATATATTTTTTTTTTTTTTTTTTTACATGTATGGCTGTACATAAGTCCTTATTTGACCTACTGTACATATTTTGATGAAAGAGTCTTTAAACAACAACTTTCTATCAATACGCGTTGACATTCTTATGTTACTTCAGCCATACATTAGTCTTTAGTTGACTTTCTGAACATGCTATGACTGTGCAGAAGTCCATATTTGACCTACTAAACATATTTTTGATGAAAGAGTCTTTAAGCATTGACTTTCTATTTATTTATTTATTTATTTATTTATTTACATTATTTATTTATTTATTTATTTATTTATTTATTTTTTGCTATTTAGTCTCATAGACTACTTCTGATATTAAATCAGCCCATATTTGACCCACTGAACATATTTTTGGCCCAAGAGTCCTCGATCATGAACTTACTACACATACTCATTGACTTCACTTCTGATTCCCTTTTCTGGATGAAGGGTCCACACAAGGTTTTGTTTGTAATTTTTTGTAAGGTGTTTTTTTTTTTTTAATGAATTAATAGCTATAGAGTAGTCCAGATTTAACCATATGAAGATAAGTCTTGCCAAGGGGTCCACAAAAGTTTTTGCTTTATGTTCTCAAAGTCTCCTTTTGAAGTTAAAGCCATACGATCCATATTTGACCTTTGGGAACATATTTTTGATGAAAGAGTCTTTGAACACTGACTTTTTATCCATACATATTGATATTTATAAAAGTTTATTTATTTATTTATTTGACATGTTATGGCGGTAGAGATGTCCCTATTTGACCTACTGGACGTATTTTTGGCCCATGAGTCTTTAAACACTAAGTTACTATACATACTCATTGACTTTCCTTCGATTCCCATTACTAGCTAAAAGATCCACAAAAGTTTTTTTAAGGTTTTCATTATTTAATTTGTACGTTATGGCACTTTTAAACTTTTTAAGAAAAGTTTTTTTGCCATATATTCTCAAAGACTCCTTCTGATATTAAATCAGCCATACAGTAGTCCATATTTGACCCAGTGAACATATTTTAGCCCAAGTGTCCTTGATCATGAACCATAAATACTCACTGAACTCAGTTCTGATTCCCTTTTCTGGCTGAAGGGTCCACAAAAGTTTTTTTTTTTTTAGTTATTTTTAAGGTGTCGTTTTTTTTATTAAATAATAGCTATACAGAAGTCTAATCTTCAATTTTTGACCCACTCAACATATTTGAGTCCCAAGAGTCCTCGATCATGAACTCATGCTCATTGACCACTTCCGAAAGTTCATTTCTGTCTGAAAGGTTTTTTTTTCTTTCTTTTTCTTTTTATTACGGTTGTAATGGAAGTGATAATAGCTAACCAAAAGTTTTTTATTTTTTATTTAAAGGTGAATTTATTTATTTATTTTACATGTTATGGCAGTAGAGACGTCCTTATTTGACCTACTAGACGTATTTTTGGCCCAAGAGTCCAAAGAATCCAGAAAAGGTTTTGTGCTATATGTTTTCATAGACTCCTTCTGATATTAAATCAGTTCTCAAAGTCTCCTTTTGATGTTAAAGCCATACGATCCATATTTGACCAAAATAACATATTTTTGACGAAAGAGTCTTCGAACATTGACTTTCTATCCAAACATATTGACTCCTTGTGATGTTATGTCAGCCATTACATTAGTCTTTATTTGCGTTTTGAACATACTTCTGGCCAAAGAGTCTTTAAACATAAACTTACTATGCACACTCTTTGACTTCATTTCTGATTCTCATTTGTAGCAAAAAGTTCAACAACAGTTTTTTTTAAAGGTTTGTTTGTATTTATTTATTTATTTATTTATTTATTTACTTAATTACTTACTTACTTTACATGTTATGGCAGTAGAGAAGTCCATGTTTGACCTACTGAAGATAGGTTGGGCCAAAGAGTCCTTAAACACTAACTTACAATACTCATTAACTTCCCTTCAATTACATTTAAGTTCCACACAAGGTTTTTTAAATATTTTTTTCCCCCTTTTTTTTAACATATTTTTGTATATTCTGGCTTATTTTACCTTATTTGACCCATATTTTTGATGAAAGAGTCTTTAATCAATTACTTTCTATCCATATGCGTTGACTTATTCTTATGTTACTTCTGGCCAAAGGTTCCAGAAATGTTTTTTTTTTTGCTATTTAGTCTCATAGACTACTTCTGATATTAAATCAGCTCATATTTGACCCACTGAACATATTTTTGGCCCAAGAGTCCTCGATCATGAACTTACACATACTCATTGACTTCACTTCTGATTCCCTTTTCTGGATGAAGGGTCCACACAAGGTTTTGTTTGTAATTTTTTGTAAGGTGTTTATTTTTATTTTTTTGAATTAATAGCTATACAGTAGTCCAGATTTAACCATCTGAAGATAAGTCTGGCCAAATAGGTCCACAAAAGTTTTTACTTTATGTTCTCAAAGTCTCCTTTTGAAGTTAAAGCCATACGATCCATATTTGACCTTTGGAACAAATTTTTGATGAAAGAGTCTTTGAACACTGACATATTGATATTTATAAAAGTTTATTTATTTATTTATTTGACATGTTATGGCAGTAGAGACGTCCCTATTTGACCTACTGGACGTATTTTTGGCCCATGAGTCTTTAAACACTAAGTTACTATACATACTCATTGACTTCCCTTCGATTCCCATTACTAGCTAAAAGAACCACAAAAGTTTTTTTTAAGGTTTTCATTTTTTATTTGTACATTATGGCTTTAGTTATTTTTAAGGTGTTGTTTTTTTATGAAATAATAGCTATACAGAAGTCTAATCTTCAATTTTTGACCCACTCAACATATTTTAGTCCCAAGAGTCCTCGATCATGAACTCATGCTCATTGGCCACTTCTAAAAGTTAATTTCTGGCTGAAAGGTTTTTTTGTTTCTTTCTTTTTCTTTTTTTTTTTTTTTTTACATGTAATTGCTGTACGGAAGTGATAATAGCTAACCAAAAGTTTATTATTTTTTATTTAAAGGTTTATTTATTTATTTATTTTATATGTTATGGCAGTAGAGATGTCCCTATTTGACCTACTGGATGTATTTTTGGCCCATGAGTCTTTAAACACTAACTTACTATACATACTCATTGACTTCCCTTCGATTCCCATTACTAGTTCTTAGATCCACAAAAGTTTTTTTAAGTTTTTCATTTTTTATTTGTACGTTATGGCTTTATAGAAGTCCGTATTTGACCTTTGGGACATATTTTTGACAAAAGAGTCTTTGAACATTGACTTTCTATCCATACATATTGACTCATGTTATGTCAGCATTACGTTAGTCTTTATTTGCGTTTTGAACAAAGTGGCCAAAGATTCCTTAAACATAAAACTTACAATGTACACTCATTGACTTCCCTTCTCTGATTCTTATTTCTAGCCAAAGGTTCAACAAAAGTTTTTTAAAGGTTTATTTATTTATTTATTTATTTTACATGTTATGGCAGTAGAGAAGTCCATGTTTGACCTACTGAACATAGGTTTGGCCAAAGAGTCTTTAAACACTAACTTACTATACTCATTGACTTCCCTTCAATTCCCATCAAGTTCCACAGAAGGTTTTTTAAAGATTTTCTTTTCTTTTTTTTCTTCTTTTTTTTACATGCTATGACTGTGCAGAAGTCCATATTTGACCTACTAAACCTATTTTTGACGAAAGACTCTTTAAGCATTGACTTTCTATCTATATGTGTTGAATCCTTATGTTACGTCACCTATACATTAGTCTTTATTTGACTCTCTGAACATACTTCTGGCCAAAGTGTCCAGAATTTGTTTAGTTTTTTTGCTTTATGTTCTCATTCACTCCTTCTGATATTAAATCAGCCATACAGTAACCCATATTGAACATTAGTCTTTATTTGACGTTCTGAACATACTTCTGGCCAAAGGGTCCAGAATTTGTTTAGTTTTTTGCTATATATTCTCATACACTCCTTCTGATATTAAATCAGCCATACAGTAATCCATATTGATACATTAGTCTTTATTTGAAGTTCTGAACATACTTCTGGCCAAAGAGTCCTTAAACACTAACTTACTATTCACTCATTGACTTGCCTTCGATTACTAGCCAAAAGTTCCACAAAAGGTTTTCTAAGTTTTTTTAAAGGTTTATTTATTTATTTATTTTATCATGTTATAGCTGTACAGAAGTTCATATTTTACCCGCTGAATAATCAGCAGTTCAGACAGTGTGGTACTCCCTGCCCTCGTTACATCACGGGTGGGGATACACATCTGCTCTGTGTTATGTGTTCGGAACTGGAGCATGCACAGTCAGCTCTCGAGGGAGCACTGTGAAAAGTTACAGATGAAAACTCTCCAGTCCCGCCGAGCGCTCATCGAGGAGAGCGCTCCGGCTCGCGTTCCCCAGGTTGCAGGTCCCGCTGCTGCCGAGGCACAGCAAAGGCTTACATCTTGGGGTTTGCAGATGGATCTAACGGCAGGGTTAGAGACGGGTGATCCCGTATCTCTGCCCTTACCCGTTAAATCTGACGCTCCAGTTGCCGAGTTAGAAGCACGCTCTGCGCTCTGATCAAGGACAGAGATAAAAATGTCCTATTAGATTCTCCTATCTACCCTATCTTCGGCGACTCAGTAAACACAGTCATTGAGAGGTTCCAAGAGGCAAAAAAGCAGGCAGCTGCATTTCAAAAGTTCCTCCCCAGAAAGTCTCATGTGTCTGGGGTTGCTGGGCAGGAGCAGCCAAAGGCAAGTGTGTCCCCCTCTTACAGAGTGCAACAAAAAGAGAGTGTTGCTACCCGCGCTCCCCCACAGAGAGACTGAGGGCCGGGACAGAAAGTGGGTCGGTTCGGTTGTTTCCTGCCGGCGCGCCGTTTCAGGACACCGGGCTGCCCAAACAACAAAATCCAGAGGCCAGCCTCGAGAGTAGACAATAGAAAAAGGTTACAAAATTCAGTTGAACTTGGGCGGGTGTCAACGGGGTAGAATCCACAGTGGTAAACTCCAAGCAGGCTCTGGCAGGCTCTTGAGCAAGAAGTAGTTCCAAAGAAGGATGGAGGACTGCATCCTATTCTAGATCTGCGCCAGCTAAATCGGGCGGTAAAGATGTGTCAGATCAGGTCCGAGGACTGGTGTGTCACAATAGACCTAAAAGACGCATACTTCCATGTCTCCATCCTTCCTCAACACAGGAAGTTCCTCAGGTTTGCTTTCGGGGGCGAAGCATTCCAATATCAGGTTCTTCCATTCGGCCTAGCGTTATCACCTCTCACCTTCACAAAGTGCGTGGATGCAGCTTTGGCTCCTCTGAGACTCCAGGGCATCTGCATTCTGAACTACATGGACGGCTGGCTGATTCGAGCAGAGCGGAACATCTAGCAGCTCAGCATCGAGATGCTGTTCTCGCTTATATGAAGGTGTTGGGGTTGAGGTTAAACGCAAAGAAAAGTGTGCTAGCTCCACAACAGAGTACCACTTTTCTCTGTGTAGTTTGGGACACGAACACCATGGCGCGCGCCAGTGGGAAATCAATCCTTTATCCAGGATAAAGCTAGGCCAGTCACTCACTGTAAAGCAGTTCCAGAGACTACAGGGTTTGATGGCAGCAGCGTCCAAAATGTTACCTTTGAGACCCCTACTGTGGTGGCTCAAGACCAAGGGATTCACGCGGCGATGCCTACGTGCCTTAGTTATTTTTGCCCTGGGAAAGATCTTTGGTTCTTGTTCCAGGGTCCAGTGCTGAGAGCTCCTTGTCGTCGCTTAACGCTAACAACAAATGCATCTCTCACCGGCTGGGGGGCGACCATGAGTGGTCCACCAGCGACCATCAGCTCTCCTGGCACATAAACCAGCTGGAGCTGATGGCCGTGTTTCTGGCACTCAGGCACTTTCTCCCAGATCTGAGGGGCCATCATGTGTTGGTTCGCTCGAACAATACATCGGTGGTCTCCTATATAAATCGCCAGGGGGGGTCTACACTCGCGTCGGCTGTGGAAGCTGGAACATCAAGTTCTGGTGTGGGGCCAGGGCAAATTGCTATCGGTCCGAGCAGTGTACATTCGGGGCACCTGAACAAGACGGCAGACTCCCTGTTGAGGCAGGGGGTTGGAGGTGGTGGTGGAGCTCCTATGGAGCCACTTTGGTCAGGCTCAGGTGGATCTGTTTGCGTCTCAAGAAACAACGCACTGTCCCCTATTTTACCCCTCTGGGGTTGGATGCCATGGTGCAGACGAGGCAGAGTCTGTACGCCTTCCCACCTCTGACGGTGCTCCCAGGAGTGCTGGAGAGAGTTTGCCGGGAAAGGGTCCGTCTGTTACTAATAGCCCCGTTCTGGCCAGGCTATCGGATATTGTGTCTCTTCTCGTGGGTCCCCCTAGGTAGATTCCGATCAGGAGGGACCTTCTCTCCCAGGCGTCGGGGGCAGTCCTGCACCCAGGACCGGAGTTATGGAAACTGTGGGCTTGGCCCCTGAGGGGGCTCAGCTAATAGACTCAGGTCTCTCTGCCGAAGTGGTTGAGACCATATTGCACTCCAGAGCTACTTCAACGAGGAGGCTGCATGCCCTTAAATGGAGAGTCTTTGTCGAATGGTGTTCCAAACATTCTCTAAATCCAGTCAACTGCCAAGTACACTCAGTGCTAGATTTTCTGCAAGAAAAGTTCTCTTCAGGGTTATCTCCGTCCACCTTGAATGTATATATGTGACGGCAATATCTGCCTACCACGTCCATCGGTGGGGAAACTTGCTTCCTTCGTGGTACTCTGGCTAAGGCCTGCGGCACGCTCGAGGATGCCGACCTGGGATCTGGCTGTGGTGCTAGAAGGTCTAGCTTTGGCCCCCTTAGAGCTTATTGCGGAGGTGTCAGAGAAGTTCCTCACACTAAAAAATGTATTTCTCTTGGGTATTTCTTCTCTAAAGAGATTGGGGGATTTGCAAGCATTACCTGTTGCTCGCTCCTGTCTTGAGTTTGCGCCAGGTATGGTGAAAGTATTTCTGTTTCCGAAAGAAGGATATGTCCCCAAAGTTCCCACGAACGTGACAGGTCCTATAATGCTGCAGGCCTTTTCTCCGCCTCCCTTTCAGAATTCAGACCAGGAGAAGTTGAATCTGCTCTGCCCAGTGAGTGCACGTACGTCCACAGAGCTGCCCTGTGGCGAAATTCTGAGCAGTTGTTCGTCTGTTTCGGGTCCCCAAATAAAGGGACACCCGCATCTAAGCAGACTTAAGTGGACGTAAGATAAGTGGATAGTCGAGGCTATTTCACTCGTATGAGTCGGCTGGCCAACCTTCGCCACTAAAGGTCCGAACCCACTCTTCTCGGAGTATGGCTGCCTCCATGGCTCTTCTGTCAGCAGTCTCCCTTCAGGAGGTTTGTGATGCGGCAGGGTGGTCCTCTCCACACACTTTTGTGAGGTTTTATAACTTAGATGTAGCCTCTATTCCAGGTTCTCGGGTGCTTGTAGCTTAAATGTGCGCTACGACTTCACATATACCTAACTTGAGAGTTAAGGCGGCGTGAAAAAAAAGTTCCCGCAGCGCTTGAAAGGGAACGTTTCAGGTTACATACGTACGTACGTAACCTGAGACGATTTATCTGCATTATGTGCATTATGAATTGTATTGCAAAAACACTTATTTCTTCATTGCAAAACTTTTTCTTAAATGCATTGCATTGCAAAAGCACTAATCTCTTCAGTACACAACTATTTCTTACATGCATTGCAATGCAAACGCACAATCTCTTCAGTGCACAACTATATCTTACAAGCATTGCATTGCAAAGGCACTTATCTCTTAGTGCACAACTATTTCTTACATGCATTGCAAGCAAAAGCACTGAGCTATTCAGTGCACAACAATTTCTTACATGAATTGCATTGCAAAAGCACTTATCTCTTCAGTGCACAAGTATTAATTACATGCATTGCATTGCTAAGCACAGAGCTCTTCAGTGTGCAGCAATTTCTTACATGCATTGCAAGGAAAAGCACTGAGCTCTTCAGTGCACAACAATTTCTTACATGCATTGCGTTGCAAAAGCACTTATCTTCAGTAATTAATACTTCAGTGCACAAGTATTAATTACATGCATTGCATTGCTAAGCACAGAGCTCTTCAGTGCACAACTATTTCTACATGCATTGCATTGCAAAAGCACTTATCTCTTCAATGCACAACTATTTCTCTCATGCATTGCATTGCATTATGTGCATTATGAATGCATTGCAAAAACACAATTTCTTCATTGCAAAAATTTTTCTTAAAATGCATTGCATTGTATTATGTGCATTATGAATGCATTGCAAAAACACAATTTCTTCATTGCAAAACTTTTTCTTAAAATGCATTGCATTGCAAAAGCACTAATCTCATCAATGCACAAATATTTTACAATGCATGTTAAAAATATTTGTGCAATGATGAGATTAGTGCTTTTGCAATGCAATGCATTTTAAGAAAGCTTGGCAATGAAGAAATTGTGTTTTTGCAATGCATTCATAATGCACATAATGCAAAGCACTTATCTCTTCAGTGCACAACAATTTCTTACATACATTGCAATGCAAAAGCACAAATTTCTTCATTGCAAAACTTTTTTTACATGCATTGCTTTGCAAAAGAACTTATCTCTTCAATGCACAAATGTTTCTTACATATGCATTGCAATGCAAACGCACTGAGCTCTACAGTACACAACTACATCTTACATGCATTGGATTGCAAAGGCACTTATCTCTTAGTGCACAACTATTTCTTACATGCATTGCAAGCAAAAAGCACTGCGCTCTTCTGTGCATAACTATTTCTACATGCATTGCATTGCAAAAGCACTTATCTCTTTAATGCACAAATGTTTCTGACATGCATTGCAATGCAAAATCACTGAGCTCTTCTGTGCACAACTATTTCTTACATGCAATGAATTACAAAACCACTTATCTCTTCAGTGCACAACTATTTCTCACATGCATTGCATTGCATTATGTGCATTATGAAATGCATCGCAAAATCACATTTCTTCATTGCAAAACTTTTTCTTCAATGCATTGCATTGAAAAAGCACTGATCTCTTCAGTGCGCACCTATAGCTTACATGCATTACATTGCAAAAACTCTTATTTCTACAGTGCACAACTATTTCTTATATGCATTGCATTGCAAATCACTGAGCTCTTCAGTGCACAACAATTTCTTACATGCATTGCAAAAGCACTTATTTCTTCAGTGCACAAGTATTAATTACATGCATTGCATTGCTAAGCACAGAGCTCTTCAGTGCACAACTATTTCTACATGCATTGCATTGCAAAAGCACTTATCTCTTCAATGCACAACTATTTCTCTCATGCATTGCATTGCATTATGTGCATTATGAATGCATTGCAAAAACACAATTTCTTCATTGCAAAACTTTTTCTTAAAATGCATTGCATTGCAAAAGCACTCATCAATGCACAAATATTTTTAACATGCATTGATTGCAAAGCACTTATCTCTTCAGTGCACAACAATTTCTTACATACATTGCAATGCAAAAGCACTAATTTCTTCATTGCAAAACTTTTTTTTTACATACATTGCATTGCAAAAGCACTTCAATGCACAAATGTTTCTTACATATGCATTGCAATGCAAACGCACTGAGCTCTTCAGTACACAACTATTTCTACATGCATTGCATTGAAAAAGCACTGATCTCTTCAGTGCGCACCTATAGCTTACATGCATTACATTGCAAAAACTCTTATTTCTTCAGTACACAACTATTTCTACATGCATTGCAAAAGCACTTATCTCTTCAATGCAAAACTATTTCTCTCATGCATTACATTGCATTATGTGCATTATGAGTGCACAACAATTTCTTACATGCATTGTAATGCAAAAGCACTTATCTCTTCAGTGCACAAGTATTAATTACATGCATTGCATTGCTAAGCACAGAGCTCTTCAGTGCACAACACTTTCTTACATGCATTTCAAGGAAAAGCACAGAGCTCTTCAGTGCACAACTATTTCTACATGCATTGCATTGCAAAAGCACTATCTCTTCAATGCACAAATGTTTCTTACATGCATTGCAATGCAAAAGCACTGAGCTCTTCTGTGCACAACTATTTCTTACATGCAATGCATTACAAAACCACTTAGCTCTTCAGTGCACAACTATTTCTACATGCATTGCATTGCAAAAGCACTATCTCTTCAATGCACAAATGTTTCTTACATGCATTGCAATGCAAAAGCACTGAGCTCTTCTGTGCACAACTATTTCTTACATGCAATGCATTACAAAACCACTTAGCTCTTCAGTGCACAACTATTTCTCTCATGCATTGCATTGCATTGCATTATGTGCATTATGAATTGCATTGCAAAAGCACTAATTTCTTCATTGCAAAACTTTTTCTTAAATGCATTGCATTGCAAAAGCACTTATCTCTTCAATGCACAAATGTTTCTTACATGCAATTGCTATGCAAACGCACTGAGCTCTTCTGGGCACAACTATTTATTACATGCAATGCATTACAAAACCACTTATCTCTTCAGTGCACAACTATTTCTCTCATGCATTGCATTGCATTGCATTGTGTGCATTATGAATTGCATTGCAAAAACACAATTTCTTCATTGCAAAACGTTTTCTTAAAATGCATTGCATTGCAAAAGCACTTATCTCTTCAATGCACAAATGTTTCTTACATGCATTGCTATGCAAACGCACTGAGCTCTTCTGTGCACAACTATTCATTACATGCAATGCATTACAAAACCACTTATCTCTTCAGTGCACAACTAGTTCTCTCATGCATTGCATTGCATTATGTGCATTATGAATTGCATTGCAAAATCACTAATCTCTTCAGTAAACAACTATTTCTTACATGCATTGCTATGCAGACGCACTGAGCTCTTCAGTACACAACTACATCTTACATGCATTGCATTGCAAAGCACTTATCTCTTAGTGCACAACTATTTCTTACATGGATTGCAAGCAAAAGCACTGAGCTCTTCTGTGCACAACTATTTCTACATGCATTGCATTGCAAAAGCACATATCTCTTTAATGCACAAATGTTTCTGACATACATTACAATGCAAAATCACTGAGCTCTTCTGTGCACAACTATTTCTTACATGCAATGCATTACAAAACCACTTATCTCTTCAGTGCACAACTATTTCTCACATGCATTGCATTGCATTATGAATTGCATCGCAAAAACACATTTCTTCATTGCAAAACTTTTTCTTAAATGCAAAAAGAACTGATCTCTTCAGTACATAAATATTTCTTACACGCATTGCAATGCAAAAGCATTTATCTCTTCAGTGCGCACCTATAGCTTACATGCATTGCATTGCAAAAACTCGTATTTCTACAGTGCACAACTATATCTTACATGCATTGCAAAGGCACCTATCTCTCAGTCACAACTATTTCTTACATGCATTTCAAGGAAACGCACCGAGCTCTTCAGTACACAACTATTTCTACATGCATTGCATTGCAAAAGCACTTATCTCTTCAATGCACAAATGTTTCTTACATGCATTGCAATGCAAAATCACTGAGCTCTTCTGTGCACAACTATTTCTTACATGCAATGCATTACAAAACCACTTTTCTCTTCAGTGCACAACTATTTCTCACATGCATTATGTGCATTAAGAATTGCATCGCAAAAACACATTTCTTCATTGCAAAACTTTTTCTTAAATGCAAAAAGCACTAATCTCTTAAGTACACAAATATTTCTTACACGCATTGCAATGCAAAAGCATTTATCTCTTCAGTGCGCACATATAGCTTACATGCATTGCATTGCAAAAGCACTTATCTCTTCAATGCAAAAATGTTTCTTACATACATTGCAATGCAAAAGCACTGAGCTCTTCTGTGCACAACTAGTTCTTACGTGCAAAACCACGTAGCTCCTCGGTGCACAACTATTTCTCTCATGCATTGCATTATTCGCATTATGAATTGCATTGCAAAAACACTCAATTCTTCATTGCAAAACTTTTTCTTAAAATGCATTGCATTGCAAAAGCAGTAATCTCATCAATGCACAAATATTTCTTACATGCATTGCAATACAAAATCACTAATCTCAATGCAGAAACATTTCTTACATGCATTGTATTGCAAAGCACTTATCTCTTCAGTGCACAACAATTTCTTACATGCATTGTATTGCAAAAGCACTTATCTCTTCATGCATAACTATTCTTTACATACATTGCAATGCAAAAGCACTAATTTCTTCATTGCAAATTTTTTTCTTAATGCATTGCATTGCAAAAGCACTTATCTCTTCAATGCACAAATGTTTTTTTACATGCATTGCATTGCAAAGGCACTTATCTCTTCAGTGCACAACTATTAATTACATACATTGCAATGCAAAAGCACTAATTTCTTCATTGCAATACTTTTTCTTAAATGCATTGCACAAATGTTTCTTACATGCATTGCTATGCAAACGCACTGAGCTCTTCGGTGCACAACTAGTTCTCTCATGCATTGCATTATGTGCATTATGAATTGCATTGCAAAAACACTTATCTCTAGATTACAAAATTTTTTCTTAAAATGCATTGCGTTGCAAAAGCACTAATCTCATCAATGCACAAATATTTCTTACATGCATTACAATGCAAAATCACTAATCTCAATGCAGAAACATTTCTTACATGCATTTTACTGCAAAGCACTTCAGTGCACAACAATTTCTTACATGCATTGCATTGCAAAAGCACTTATCTCTTCAGTGGACAACTATTTCTTACATACATTGCAATGCAAAAGCACTCATTTCTTCATTGCAAAACTTTTTCTTAAATGCATTGCATTGCAAAAGCACTTATATCTTCAATGCACAAATGTTTCTTCCTATGCAAAGGCACTTATCTCTTAGTGCACAACTATTTCTTACATGCATTGCATTGCAAAAGCACTTATCTCTTCAATGCACAACTATTTCTCACATGCATTGCATTGCATAATGTGCATTATGAATTGCATCGCAAAAACACATTTCTTCATTGCAAAACTTTTTCATAAATGCATTGCATTGAAAAAGCACTGATCTCTTCAATGCACAAATATTTCTTACACGCATTGCAATGCAAAAGCACTTATCTCTTCAGTGCGCACCTATAGCTTACATGCATTGCATTGCAAAAACTCTTATTTCTACAGTGCACAACTATTAATTACATGCATTGCAATGCAAAAACTCTTATTTCTACAGTGCACAACTATTAATTACATGCATTGCATGCAAAAGCACTAATCTCTTCAGTGCACAACTATATCTTACATACATTGCATTACATTATATACTTCATGTGTTACATTGCAAAAGCACTTATCTCTTTAGAGCACAAATATTTCTTAAAATATTTCAATGCACAACTATTTCTTACATGCATTGCAAAGGCACTTATCGCTTCAGTGCACAACTTTGTTTTTACATGCATTGGATTGCAAAGGCGCTTATCTCTTCCGTTCACAACCATTTATTTCAATGCATTGTAATGCACTTATCTCTTTAATGCACAATTAGTTCTTGAATGTATTGCAAAAGCACTGATCTCCTCAGGTGCAGAAATATTTCTTACAGGCAACGCATGCAAAAGTACTAGTTTTCTCTTCAGGGCACACCCTTTTATTCCAATGCATTGTAAATTTCTTTGATGCACGAGTTCTTGAATGTATTGCAAAAGTTTTTCTATACATTGCAATGCAAACGCACTTAATCTCTTCCGCGCACAACTATTTCTTACATGCATTGCATTGCTCTTCAGCGCACAACTATTTCATTCAAGTATTGCATAGCGAAAGCAGTTCACGAGTTCGTTTACCCATATACTCTTTAGCTGATAAGGTTTAACATATGTGGCTTGCTGTCCGCGGTGGAGGGGCTCGAGGAAGCCACTTGTACTCGAGCTTAGATGTACCCCCCAGGGACTAATAGTGCTAGGAAGAAAAGACGGGTAAACATGGATGTAAGTATGTGGAGTTGGGGAGGTGGTGGATGGATGCAAAACGACTGATGCCTAAAGGAGGTAGGAGGCTGCTTATATGCTTAGCGGTTTATTGAAAGATTAGGTGGGTTCACGCCTCCCTAACTTGCATCTGTGTTCGTTGCTAATTGAAAGATTAGATGGGTTCACTCCTCCCGAAATTATGTTATAAACTTCACTTATCTCTTCAGCGCACAACTATTTCTTACAAGCATTGCATTACATTTAGTGCATCGTTAATGCGATACAATGAAGTATTTAACAATGTAACAGCACGTTGTGTTCTCTTTTCAATTATAACGGAATCAGTTTGTTTGTATACAATGCAAGCACATGTGTATATGTTATATTTATTATTCAATGCGATTAAGTTAGATTGTGTGTGCAGTGCAATGCAACAGCAAATGTTATTTAAATGCAAAACGGAATAATGAAGTTTTGTATGCACTCTAGCAGACCCCAAAATAGCATTTTAAGGGCGTTCATCAAGTTCCTGACTAAACAGATAAGTTAGTGTAAGAAGAACATACTGAACATTTGTCTGACCAAGTGGTCCACAAAAGGTTTTCAGCTATATATTCTCAAAGATTCCTAATGTAAAAAAAAAAAAAAAAACAGACTCCCATTACTTAAATCTTAAGTTCCACAAAATATTTTTTTATGGTTTTCTTTTTTATTTATACATATTATGGCGTAGTTCGTATTTGACCAAAAGAACATATTTTTTATGAAAGAGTCATATTGACTCCTTTTTATGTTATGTCAGCTATACATTAGTCTTTATTTGACATTCTGAACATACTTCTGGCCAAAGAGTCCTTAAACACTAACGGACTATACATACAGACTATAATCGACTTCCCTTGGATTCCCATTACTTGCCAAAGGTTCCACAAAAGGTTTTTTTTCTTTTAACATGTTATATAGTCCTTATTTGACCTACTGAACATATTTTTGATGAAAGCAATTTTTTATTAAACAATGACCTTCTATCCCTACGTGTCGAATCTTTATGTTACTTCAGCCATACATTAGTCTTTACTTGACTTTCTCAACATACTTCTGGCCAACGGGTCCAGAAAAGTTTTTTTGCCATATTTTCTCAAAGACTCCTTCTGATTTTAAATCAGCCATATACAGTAGTAGTCCATATTTGACCCAATGAACATATTATAGCCCAAGTGTCCTCGATCATGAACCATACATACTCATTGACCTCACTTCTGATTCCCTTTTCTGGCTGAAAGGTTTTTTTGTTTCTTTCTTTTTCCTTTTTTTTATACATGTTATGGCTGTACGGAAGTGATAATAGCTAACCAAAAGTTTTTATTTTTTTATTTAAGGGTTTATTTATTTATTTCACATGTTATGGCAGTAGAGACATCCCTATCTGACCTACTGGATGTATTTTTGGCCCAAGAGTCCAAAGGATCCAGAAAAGGTTTTGTGCTTTATGTTTTCATAGACTCTAGATATTAAATCAGTTCTCAAAGTCTCCTTTTGACGTTTAAGCCATATGATCCATATTTGACCAAAAGAACATATTTTTGACGAAAGAGTATTCGAACATTGACTTTCTATCCAAATATATTGACTCCTTCTGATGTTATGTCAGCCATTACATTAGTCTTTATTTGCGTTTTAAACATACTTCTGGCCAAAGTCTTTAAAGTCTTTAAATATAAACTTACTATGCACACTCTTTGACTTACCTTCTGATTCTCATTTCTAGCTAAAAGTTCAACAACAGTTTTTTTAATGGTTTGTATTTATTTATTTATTTATTTTACATGTGAAATGGAAAAATTCTAATGACTGATGAAGAATGATTAATTATGTGGACGAGAGTTTGAATTCATACAGGAGTAACATGTCGTTCTGCCAAGCAGGGCACTTCTAAGGAAAACTACTGAAGGATTGTTTTGACACAGAGGGTATAAGAGATTGTGACTTTTGTTATGTCTTCAGTAACACTCGATGCAGGCACTGATGACTGTGTTGACTGTGGCTCTTTCTTGCAAGAAATAAATCTTTATAAAGACAATTGGCTAAAGTTTGTCTCTTATCCAGTAATGCAACAGAGTTAATTTTAATTGCCATTACAATTGGTGTCAGAATAGTGGGATTCCTTGGATGTGCCTTCTGGACCCCGAGAGCGGAGGAAGACTGATCATCCTGGACGTTAGAGTCACAGCCTTATTTTTTGAGGGAGATTGAGGGAGAAGGGCCGACTGCTCTGGGGTCTGGAGGGTCCGACCACTGGAATCAGAAAACAACCCGAGTTGGCAACGGGATGCTTCTGGTAAGAGACAAATTTAAAATTCAGGGAAGAATTTTTATTGGGAATTTGGTTGAAATAAGATTTGGGAAAACTAAGGGGTAAACGATAGGGATGGCTGACGCGAAACTGACGTTTCGACGCTGTGTCGAGATCCCGAAGCGCAGATTTTTCGAAACACTGCTCCGGACTGTGATTCAACACACCCATGTCACGTGACTACCGCTAAACGAAGTGCCGAAATGTTTCATCAGGTGCGCCTATCGAAACTGCTTTGATTGAAAGAGGCAGGCACAAAGCACACAGTCACACATCATGAACCTAATTCCCCACAGTTTAAAAGTGAAGTTAATCCATCTTCACCTCGTGGGTTTTGTGAGAGGAGATACATTTTGTGACAGCAGTGATTTTGTGATATAAGAAAGATTTATAGTGCGCTTTGGTTAGTTATAATAAAGCTAGATTTAATTGAGATATATTGACTGATAGGTATAGACTGTGACAGACAGGATAGATATAGGCTAGTAACACATTCGGGCTAAGTTAGATAGTGACAGACAGCACAGCATAAGATATATAATTATATAGAAATAGATTATATAGATATTTAGGTGATATATAGATGGAAGCTCCACATAAGAGATCTGTGGTGTGGGAGCATTTCCATTTGGAAATACCAAATAAAGTGAGATGTATGATTTGCAACAGTAGAAGTTAAAAGGTACCTCAAGGGTGCGTTTTTGCCCAGAACGCATGATCCATTCATTTATTGATAAGAGAGAGCAATACATTTCCCTAATTTGTATGTACTTGCTAAAAATATTTGTGCATGCCAGCAACAAGTGTCCCTTGTAGAGGATTTTTCAAAGGCTGGAGAAATTATATGTAAAAAAAGAAGTCAGCTAAGTCCTTCAACAGCAGAGAAATTTATATATATTTTTAATAAACATGTAATGTAACAACTGTGACACATTGTGGCTGTATTTATTTTATAAATTTTCATTTTTCATGAAAAAAACAACAAGGAGGCTACAAAACCAAGTAGTTGTCAGACAGATGTTAAAAACTATTTTTTACTGTTAAAAAAACTACTGTTTTTTTTATATAGATCACTGTCAAGGTTATTTCAGATCAATTACATGCAAGTGACCACTAGATGGCGTCATGGAGACGGGTGTCGGGTGATGTTTCGAAGCTTCGGCACATTTGCTTCAACTGTTTCAGTGCTTCACGAAGCCTCGGTCTGCCCATCACTAGTATACGGTTGGACGTTAGATGGCACTATAGGTAATTTTCCCTGAGCAATTGCGCAAAAATAACGCTCTTGACCCTGGACCTTTTCACTTCAGCATTTCTCTGTTTTCTGGAACTGTTTATTCATCACATTTGAAACAGCAGGAATAACAGGAGAACAATTTGATCAGACGATAATTTTATCATCACATGCATTTGTTGAGCTTGGCAAGTGTTTGATATCATATTCTTCTTTTGTAATTCATATTTTTATAATAATGTAATTATTTGCACATTTGTTTTTAGATGCAGTATTCAGTGTGTACAGGATGTTATAGTTTATGGTACCACAAAGACACACACACACACACACACACACACACACACACACACACACACACACACACACACACACACACACACACACACACACACACACACACACACACACACACACACACACACACACACACACACACACACACACACACACACGCCTCGTTTACTATCTTTGTGGGGACTCTCCATAGACGTAATGCATTTTATACTGTACAAACCGTATTTTCTATCCCCCTACACTGCTCCTGCCCCTAAACCTACCCATCACAGGAGACATGCTGCATTTTTACATTTTCAAAAAAACTAATTTTGTATGATTTATAAGCTCTTTTCCTCATGGGGACCTCAATTTAGGTCCCCACGGTGACACGAGTCCCCATGAGTCTGTGTGCAGTCAGGTTTAAGTCCCCACCAGGATAGAAAACATGACACACACACACACACACACACACACACACACACACACACACACACACACACACAGACACACACACACACACACACACACACACACACACACACACACACACACACACACACACACACACACACACACACACACACACACACACACACACACACCTCTGTTAATCTTAATAAGAGCTTGTGTGTGTGTGTAGATTCATGATGTCTAAAACAGCCAGGTAATAAAATGTTCAAACAAACTCTTTATTAAACACCACTGGACTAAACACAAGTTAACAATACGGTTCAGTGTTCACCCAAACACAGGAAGTAACTCTGGCAAATAAACACCTACAGTCACATGTAAAACACATCTGACAGAATGTGTGTAATTATAACACATTAGTGTGTAAAAGGTTTCAACACACTTCTGTGTAAGAGGAATAAAACATTAGTTGAGTTACAGGTAATATGTGTTAAAGAAAAGACACAGGTTTTGTGTTAAATTTGACACAAAATGTCAAATTTACAAATTTAACTATATGTGCTGAGGGACGTACATATAGTTAGTGCGTCCCTCAGCGCACTAACTATATGTGTTAAAAATTACACAAGTTGTGTCAATTAACACATCTCTTTTTAGAGTGTATAATTACGTATAGCCTACTATAAAGCCGGGCCGTAACCACCATAGACTTTGCAAAAAACAAAAAAACTACATATCATGACATCTTGACATCAAATAAATGTTGAGTTGAAATCAAATGCCAACATCAACAATACATCAAAATGACATCAGCAGAGGTCAGACAGGCCATTGACGATTCAGTGATTTACGTTGTACAGACAGAAAAGCTTTCACAATTTAATTACGAAATGAAAATAACATGTATTTGAATCACATTTATGCAAATTAAGTAAAATAAAATTGCTAATGAATTATGTCAGCCAGGTAATAAAATGTTCAAACAAACTCTTTATTAAACACCACTGGACTAAACACAAGTTAACAATACGGTTCAGTGTTCACCCAAACACAGGAAGTAACTCTGGCAAATAAACACCTACAGTCACATGTAAAACACATCTGACACAATGTGTGTAATTATAACACATTAGTGTGTAAAAGGTTTCAACACACTTCTGTGTAAGAGGAATAAAACATTAGTTGAGTTACAGGTAACACAAATATGTGTTAAAGAAAAGACACAGGTTGTGTGTTAAATTTGACACAAAATGTCAAATTTACAAATTTAACTATATGTGCTGAGGGACGCACATATAGTTAGTGCGTCCCTCAGCGCACTAACTATATGTGTTAAAAATTACACAAGTTGTGTCAATTAACACATCTCTTTTTAGAGTGTATAATTACGTATAGCCTACTATAAAGCCGGGCCGTAACCACCATAGACTTTGCAAAAAACAAAAAAACTACATCTTGACATCAAATAAATGTTGAGTTGAAATCAAATGCCAACATCAACAATACATCAAAATGACATCAGCAGAGGTCAAAAACATCACATTGACATCAAAACATTGACGTCATTATTACTTTCATTCTAGACCTATTTTGTTATGTAGTTTTGACATTATGTTTGATGTCATATTGATGTTAAATTTGACATCAAATGCCCACTGGGCAGCATCAAAGTAACACCAAAGTAAGTTTTTGCGACAGTACAAAAAAAACATTAACAATAACAGGAAGAAAGAAAATATTAATTATAAAACAAATAAAATTAGCAACAACATAACAAGGATGAATATACACAGGGGTATTGAAATCAAAACCATATTTAATAATTTACAAAATAAATACAAAGGTCCTTATAAAGGATAACATTTCAAGGCTTTACAGCAGTCTAAAGTCTTTTTTTGCCTTGGTGTTCCTCACATCCTCCAATGATTTAAGATACTGACAAAGCTCAAACTTAAATTGTATGAAACTAGGTGTATTTTCCAATAATACTATAAACTATGTGATATTTTCCTAAAATAATAACAATAATAATTAAGAACAAAGCAAATATTATTTTATAAAGGCTTGTCATAAAAATAATAATATTTTTACCTTCAGAGTAATGTCAGCTCCAGAAATCTCCTTAAAAAAGACCTTAAAATCACACCAGAACAATTTAGTACAAATACAATAAAAAAGATGACAAAAAGTCTCATCATTCAAATGACAAAACACACATTCCAATTAATAATTTTAATGACCTGATTTATTGGCTAAAATACAGTGAATACAGACAGGCCATTGATTCAGTGATTTACGTTGTACAGACAGAAAAGCTTTCACAATTTAATTACGAAATGAAAATAACATGTATTTGAATCACATTTATGCAAATTAAGTAAAATAAAATTGCTAATGAATTATGTCAGTATTGGGAGGAATACAAAAATAAAGATGAAAATATTATTAAGGTTTATGTGGTGCAAACAAAAATACAAAAGGTTTCATAATAATAATAATAATAATAATAATAATAATAATAATTATTAGTAGTAGAAGTAGTAGTAGTAGTAGTATATAATTACTACTCTTGACATTTTTGCTAGAAGAATCCAAGATAGACTAGGCTACATTTTTATAGAAAAAGAAAGAAAAAGAAACATAAAATGTAAACACTTTAATAAGAGCAAATGTTTGTAGTTCAGTTTAGAATTTACAGTTAAATTCTTTTTTGAAGGTTTACTGATAATTTATTGACTTCTCTACAAAAATGTTGCATTTATCAACCTTAAAGCAGGGATGTTTCATGGCTGTAGTTTTGCTTAAATTCTTTTAAAACTAACAGGTGAACAATTATTGAGTGGCTTTAATGATTCAAGTGCTTCAAGGCAATTTTTGGAATATGTACAAATTAAAATGTTCCATTCTTGTGCATGTTTCGGTATATGTTCAGGGACTAAAAGCAAAGCAAGGGCTTCAGCTAATAACAAAATAGTTAAATCTTTACAGTCCATCAAAGGTTCATAAAGGAACCTTAACATTAGGCCAGGTTCTTAAATTAACCCTTCTGCCACAACAAAGGTTATAAAATGAACTGACAACATGTGCCAAATAATCAGTTGCTTATTATAGAACCTATAGGTTCAACCTTGATAGAAGTCACTTTAAAGTTATTTTTTGAATGCCAAAGATTCAATCTCTTCCAAGAGGGAATCTCACTCTGAGATGAGACTCTGAAATGAGACATTTTCTGAAACATATAAAGATTTGTATGGTTATATTTATTTCAACGTATTTATGAATACAGAGTTTGTCTTAATGTTTTATTAAGAGACAACACAGAGGACCGATTGAGTAACAACCTAATATTGTTTACTGTTAAATTTTTACCGCTTACTTACAGGCAACCTAACACTGTCATAATTATATATATATATATATATACACACTCACCTAAAGGATTATTAGGAACACCATACTAATACTGTGTTTGACCCCCTTTCGTCTTCAGAACTGCCTTAATTCTATGTTGCATTGATTCAACAAGGTGCTGAAAGCATTCTTTAGAAATGTTGGCCCATATTGATAGGATAGCATCTTGCAGCTGATGGAGATTTGTGGGATGCACATCCAGGGTACGAAGCTCCCGTTCCACCACATCCCAAAGATGCTCTATTGGGTTGAGATCTGGTGAATGTGGGGGCCATTTTAGTACAGTGAACTCATTGTCATGTTCAAGAAACCAATTTGAAATGGTTCGAGCTTTGTGACATGGTGCATTATCCTGCTGGAAGTAGCCATCAGAGGATGGGTACATGGTGGTCATAAAGGGATGGACATGGTCAGAAACAAAGCTCAGGTAGGCCGTGGCATTTAAACGATGCCCAATTGGCACTAAGGGGTCTAAAGTGAGCCAAGAAAACATCCCCCACACTATTACACCACCACCACCAACCTGCACAGTGGTAACAAGGCATGATGAATCCATGTTCTCACTCTGTTTATGCCAAATTCTGACCATCTGATTGTCTCAACAGAAATCAAGACTCATCAGACCAGGCAACATTTTTTCCAGTCTTCAACTGTCCAATTTTGGTGAGCTCTTGCAAATTGTAGCCTCTTTTTCCTATTTGTAGTGGAGATGAGTGGTACCCGGTGGGGTCTTCTGCTGTTGTAGCCCATCCGCCTCAAGGTTGTGTGTGTTGTGGCTTCACAAATGTTTTACTTTTTACCTCGGTTGTAACGAGTGGTTATTTCAGTCAAAATCTATCAGCTCTTTTATCAGCTTGAATCAGTTGGCCCATTTCCTCTGACCTCTAGCATCAACAAGGCATTTTCGCCGCATACAGGACTGCCGCATACTGGATGTTTTTCCCTTTTCACACCATTCTTTGTAAACCCTAGAAATTGTTGTGCCTGAAAATCCCAACAACTGAGCAGATTGTGAAATACTCAGACCGGCCCGTCTGGTACCAACAACCATGCCACACTCAAAATTGCTTAAATCACCTTTCTTTCCCATTCTGACATTCAGTTTGGAGTTCAGGAGAGTCTTGACCAGGACCTCTTGATCGATTGCTCCCTGATCGATTGCTCCAGTCTACCTACTGCTGCTACTGCATGCGTCAGTGTTTGTAGCTCTGTATAGCTGCGTTTGAATCTCTATTTGATATATTTTCTTTGTTATCTATACTGCTAAAAATAACTTACTCATCACCATATATTGTTTAATATAGCCTATCAAGTTAAATCTGACATCATTAGCTTTTAATCTAAATCACTACCACGTGTTAGCTTTTCGCTAGCCTGGTAGCTTTCCATCCCGGCACCCGGGTCTCCTGTTTTCTGAGTTCATTAGACAACTGTGGTGAGTTGGATTATTAAATAGACTCCATCAAACAAAGTAAGTGGAGTAAGTTGTGTGGTAAGTTTTGGATTCATCAACAAATACGGTAAGCCATGTCTTCTTCTCCTGTCATTGTCACTTGCACTGCATGCTACATGTTTAGCATATCTATCTCCGTTGGCGAACAGGGCTTCACATGTGTTAAATGTAAGGAATTAATCAGGCTGACGGAGAAGATTTCAGATTTAGAGACACGCATCCAGACTTTATGTGAGAGTAGTGAGAATGGTACAGCTTTAGATACTCTTTTGGATGCGACTAGCTTAGTGAACACTCATTGTTTGGTTCCGGCTGAGCCCCGCAGCAGGGCAATTGGGTGACTGTGAGACAGCATAGTCGCGGATCTAAAAACCACTCTGCCGTTCGATTAGAACATCAAACAGGTTCTCCCCACTCAGTGATGCACCCACTGAGGATCCTGTTGAAAGTGCCTAGTTATTGGCGATTCTATTACACGGAACGTGAAAATAGAGACACCAGCCACCATAGTCACATGTTTACCGGGAGCCAGAGCGCCTGACATCAAAGCAAATTTAAAAGTGCTGGCTAAAGCTAATCGTAAATTCTCTAAGATTATTATTCACGCCGGCACTAATGATGTTCGACTTCAGTCGGAGATCACCAAAATTAACATTAAAGAGGTGTGTAAACTCGCAAGTACGATGTCACCGCAGTCTGTTTATCTGGCCCTCCTGTTAAAAGGAGTGATGAAATAGTTAGCAGATTATCATCACTCAATGGCTGGTTGTCTAAGTGGTGTCCATAAAATAACATAGGGTTCATAGACAATTGGAAAAGTTTTTGGGGCAGACCTGACCTGTTGAAGATAGATGGCATTCATCCTACCCGGGCTGGTGCTGCTCTTCTCTCTAGTAATTTGGCACATAATCTTAGAGCTAAACCTTGACTCACTGGGGCCCAGGTCAGGAAGCAGACAAACTGGCTAAACCAACCGTCTGCTAGCTGTCTCACGTCACCAGAGTCAGCTAAATCCTAGCACATAGAGACGCTTTCACCTAGATATTATCACATAGAGACTGTGTCTGTTCCTCGAATCAGTAAATACAAAAAAACCATCAAAACCATTCAACAGTAAAAATTTAATTGATGTCCAACAAATAAACAACAGATATAATACGGATGAACAATTGATAAATCTCGGGTTGCTGAATATTCGATCCCTTTAAAAACGCTTATTGTTAATGATATGATTATAGATCATAACCTAGATGTGCTGTGTTTGACAGAAACCTGGCTAAAACCTGACGACTACATTACTTTAAATGAGTCCACTCCCCAAGATTATTGTTATAAACATGAGCCGCGTCTGAAAGGAAAAGGGGGAGGTGTTGCTGTAATTTATAATGATAACTTCAGTATTACTCAGAAGTCTAGTTTCAAATATAATTCCTTTGAAGTTTTGGTGCTTTATGTAACATTGTGTAGTGTAAATGATAAATCCCGTTTGACATTAGTGTTGGCTACTGTATACAGGCCACCAGGGCACAATACAGACTTTATCAAAGAATTTGCTGGTTTTCTATCAGAGTTAGTACTGGCTGCAGATAAAGTACTAATTGTTGGTGATTTTAATATCCATGTTGACAATGAAAAAGACGCATTGGGATTGGCATTTAAAGACATTATAAACTCTATTGGAGTTAGACAACACGTATCTGGACCCACTCATCGCCTTAATCATACTTTAGATCTAATACTGTCACATGGACTAAATGTTGATACCATTAAAATTCTGCAGCAGAGTGATGACATCTCAGATCATTACCTAATATCATGTATGTATTAATATAGCTAAGGCTGCAAAGCCATCCCCTTGCTTCAAATATGGCAGGACTATAACCGCTGCGACTAAAGATTGCTTTATGCATAATCTTCCTCATCAGTTCCATCTCCTCAGAATTACAGATAGCCAAGAGGAACTTGATGTTGCAACAGAAACTACTGACTCTCTCTTTACTAGCACTTTAGACATAGTTGCTCCTCGGCGCTTAAAGAAGATTAAAGCAAATAATCCAACGCCGTGGTACAACGAGCACACTCGGGCCCTTAAAACAGCAGCCAGAAAAATGGAGCGCAGCTGGAAGAAAACAAAACTGGAGGTTTTTCGCAATTTGTGGAAAGAGAGCATGATTGCATACAGAAAGGCCATAAAAACTGCTAGATCTGCTTATTTCTCAACTCTTTTAGAAGAAAACAAACACAACCCTAGGTATTTATTTGATACAGTGGCTAAATTAACAAAGGATAAAGCTTCAACTTCTGACATTTGTAAACAACACAGCAGTAATGACTTTATGAACTTCTTTACTAGTAAGATTGATAACATTAGGAATAAAATTATAACCATGCAGCCGTCTACTACAGTATCACTTCAGACAGAACATTGTAGTCTCACTGAGGAAAAATTACACTCATTCACTGCTATAGGAGGAGAAGAATTGGCTAAACTTGTTAAATCATCAAAATCAACAACATGTATGCTTGACCCTATACCGACTAGCCTATTAAAAGAGATGCTTCCAGAGGTCATAGATCCTCTGCTTAATATTATTAATTCATCCTTGAAATTAGGATATGTACCAAAAACTTTTAAGTTGGCTGTAATTAAACCACTTATTAAAAAACCGCAACTTGATCCTAAAGAATTAGTCAATTACAGACCAATCTCGAATCTACCGTTTCTATCAAAAATATTAGAAAAGGCAGTGTCTTCACAATTATGTTCCTTTTAGAAAGAAATTGTATATGTGAGGATTTCCAGTCAGGATTTAGACCGTATCATAGTACTGAGACTGCTCTAATTAGAGTTACAAATGATTTACTCTTATCATCTGATCGTGGTTGTATCTCTCTATTAGTGTTACTCGATCTTAGCGCTGCATTCGATACTATCGATCACAATATTCTTTTGAATAGACTCGAAAATTATGTTGGCATTAGTGGAACTGCATTGGCATGGTTTAAATCTTACTTATCTGACCGTTATCAGTTTGTAGCAGTAAATGAAGAGATGTCACACCGATCACAAGTTCAGTATGGAGTACCGCAAGGCTCAGTGTTAGGACCGTTGCTTTTCACCCTGTATATGCTACCACTGGGAGATATCATTAGGAAGCATGGCGTTAGTTTTCATTGTTATGCTGATGATACTCAGCTCTATATTTCTTCACACCCTGACGAAACTTACCAATTCACAAGATTAACGGAATGCATAGCTGATATTAAAAATTGGATGAATAGTAATTTCCTGCAACTTAATTCAGATAAAACTGAATTTTTAATTATTGGACAGAAAAGCTCCACAAGTAGTGCCCTAGAATACTGTCTAACCCTTGATGGCTGCTCTGTCAAGTCCTCGCCGTCAGTGAGGAACCTGGGTGTGCTCTTTGATACCAATCTTTCGTTTGAAAGCCACGTTTCTAGCATCTGTAAAACTGCATTCTACCATCTTAAAAATATATCTAAATTACGTCACATGCTTTCAATGCAAAATGCTGAACAATTAGTACATGCGTTCATGAGCTCAAGGCTAGATTATTGTAATGCTCTACTGGGTGGTTGCCCTGCTCGCCTAATAAATAAACTCCAGCTGGTCCAAAACGCAGCAGCTCGAGTTCTTACTAGAACCAGGAAGTACGATCATATTAGTCCAGTTCTGTCAACACTGCACTGGCTCCCTATTAAACATCGCATACATTTTAAAATCTTGCTTATTACTTATAAAGCAATAAATGGTTTAGCTCCCAGTCTTTAAGCGAGCTCTTAACGCATTATACTCCATCACGTCAATTGCGGTCTCTAAACTCTGGCCAGTTGAAAATACCTAGAATATCTAAATCAACTGCAGGCGGTCGATCCTTTCCTATTTAGCACCTAAACTCTGGAACAGTCTTCCTAGCATTGTTCGGGAAGCAGACACACTCTGTCAGTTTAAATCTAGACTAAAAACACATCTCTTTACTATGGCATACACATAGAACATTTTTAACTTTCTTTATTCAAATCAAATGACTGATTGTTAGGCTGCATTAACTAGGTCAGCCGGAACCGAACACTTCCCATAACACCTGATGTACTCGTTACATCATAAAAGAGTGGCATCCACACTAATGTTAGTCTCTCTGTTTATCCCGAGGTTTACTGCAGTCGGCCGGATCCAGGCCGTGTCCGGATCGGATGGTGGACCTGCATCTGGACATGACCAGCTCATCCTGGAGTGTCTGCTGAGACCGTGTCCATTAGTGTCTCCTCTGAATTCGCCTCACCGAACGTCATCCTCAATTAACCCGCCTCCAGCGCAATAACTCCGATCTTTCAAGTATTCATATTCTTGTGTAATCGACGCGCCATCCTAAATGAACCCGCCTCGGCATCATACCCAAAATTTCGAATATTCCTATCTAATATGATTTATGACCTGCAAGGTTGCCAGAGTAATAATTATACACTGTTAATAATAGGCCAAAGGAGAACTGGCACCCCGACTGAGTCTGGTTTCTCCCAAGGTTTATTTTTCCATCATGCCCTGATGGAGTTTTGGTTCCTTGCCACTGTCGCCTTTGGCTTGGCTTGCTCAGTTGGGGACACTCAAATTATGATCCAAGTTACTCAACTAAATATACAAATAGAATTTATTAATTTGGTCATATATAATTCTATAAACTATCCAAATTAAACTAGCCAAATCAAATTTTGTTGCAATGTTGTCCTGTTTAACACTGTGAAGCTGCTTTGAAACAATCGTCATTGTAAAAGCGCTATATAAATAAAGTTGATTGATTGATTGACCACACCCCTAAATGCGTTGAAGCAACTGCCATGTGATTGGTTGATTAGAGAATTGATTAGAGAATCATGCCTGACACCTTTGTAAATGACTAAAACTAATATTTAAGCTATTTAATATTAATATTTAAATATTTAAAATAGTAAAAACTAGCTCCTAACAATGCCTATGGAAAAAACACGATTACATTTTTTTCTGAATGCTTAAACCCTAACCTTGATTCTTATAGCACAATTTCTAAAACTATTAATACTTATTCAAACTATTAAAACTAAAAGCACACTTTGCAAAACTGTAGGTACAATCCACTGCACAGGACTCTTTTTGCGGAACTTTAAACACAACTCACTGCTTTACACTCAATTTCTAAATGATCAACACACTCCTAGCAAAACTATACACATGTCTGGCTATTATTTACCATATTTTGCCAACTGTCTGGCACACTGTCACATGTGAAAACTTCATTTGTTCACTTTGCAATCAGCCTAAGCACTATAAATAAGCCACAGGTAAGCTGTCCGTGTGGAGTACAATGGAAGTAGCAGGATGAGTGAGAATTAGAGAAAGTAGAGGAAGAGGAAGTGATGGTGAAGAAGTAGGAGGAAGAAGAGGACGCGGAGGTGAAGAAGCGAGAGGGAGAGGAACGAAGGACAAGGAGGTGAAGTTAGAGGAAGAGGACAAGGAGGAGCAAGAGGAGGATGAGGAGGAGGAAGAGGAAGGGGAAGAGGAGGAAGAAATAGAATTACTGATGACATCAGAGCTACAATTGTGGACCATGTAATCAACCATGGAATTACCCTGAGGGAAGCTGGCCAATGGGTTCAGCCTAACATTTTCGAAATGAGAATCGGTTAGTACAGTCACTTTAGTTTACACTAAGTTTTGTAGCACTGCCATACTCTAATGAGAAACACAACAATACATGTAAAAATACTGAAATTGTTACTTTACAGAATTGCTAGACGTCCAGATGCTTGGGGCAGAGGAAGAATGTTCACTGCAGAAGAAGAGACCCATATAGTCAATATGTGATTGCAAATAATTCCATAAGGCTACGAGAAACACCCACACTTTACTGTACTCAACCTCCCCCCATACTCTCCATTCTTGAATCCAATTGAAGAGTTCTTTGCCTGGCGCTCTCTACATCCCCATCAACGCATAGCCCTTTTACAGGCAATGGTGGAGACATGTGGGGATATTAACCAGCCATCATGTCAGGCCTGGATACTGCATTCCAGAAGATATTTTCCCCACTGCCTTGGACTAATGGACATTGCATGTGATGTAGATGAAATTTTGTGGCCGGACCCAGAGTGAGTTCAATGCACACCTTCAAATTGACTTCCAGGCAGTTGTACATGCGAAGGTATGAAGGTTTTGAGTTAAGACACCGTGGAAAGAAATAGTATTTACTAGGCCCTTTGGAATTAGTTGGTTTCCTGCATGATTTGGTCATAAAATGTCATATCATCTTTGAAGTCACAAAGTATAGACAAATATACAACAAAATACAAACAACTATATTTCATGTGTTTGAGTGCATTCTATTAAAAATCAAACACATCAAACACAACTAAACAGTGATATGTTAACAAATGTAGATATTGAAGGGGGGAGTCTGAAATCCCTGCCACTTCAATATACATGTAAATATCTTAATCAGATTCATAATCAAAGCCTTAATTAATATTTCTCCTCCTATTTCTAATGATTAATTCCAGTTGATTTTACTCAATAGAACTACTGACTGTTTGTTCTTCTTTTATGTTTTCTAAAGTTTGTATTTGGTCTTTGAGTGGCGTCTGGCCTATGTTTAACACAGCCCCTAACATGCTGGGAGTGCAGTAACAGTGTTTGCTCACTTAGCCCAGCTTCCAGAGATTAAATATGAATGCGTCTTTCATTTTTATTATATTTTATTAGTTTTATATTTCCTTTTACTGAAACACTAAAGAATGAAGATGAATATTGCCTGTACTATTGTCTGTACCTCTCACTGAGAGAAAGCACCTGTTATCAGTATGTTTTGGTCAAGTGCTTTGTTGATATGGAGTTAAGACTCTCCAACCTTGGGAGAGCTGTGATGCTGGGGAGCTTTTGTGTGTGTGCGTTGGACATTTTCTGCACACAACACCAGACGTGAAGACGCCTTTCTGCAACCTCCGAGGTCAACAATGATCTAAATCTAGTCATGGGGCGACAACTAGTCTACCTAGTTTAATGATATGCTCTGCTATCTATCGTTGTGTGGAAATTTACCATGACTGCATTTTCTCTGAGCCAATCAGAATCATACACCTTGCAATAATGACGTGACTAGACCTTGAAAACAGTATAACTGTTGGGACAATTGTATGTACGGTACGACGAGACTGGTAGAGAAGAAGCGCGGCCTACGAACTCCTTGTGAGACTTGAAGCTGGCTTCTGCTGATGAAACTGCAAACTATTCTTAAGTAAAATTTTTCTTTAATTAATTGCACTCCTGACTCTTAGTCTTCATTCGTCACTACTGGTCTCTGGGTCTAAACTGTTAAACCCCTAACAATATTATATTTTCAATTCAAGGTTTGCTGTTCATTGCTGTGTGTGCTTGTCATGATGTAGCATGATGTTCTGCATGTTTCTCTTATATTTTGAATGTAAAATGTTTTGCAATGCAGTAAGTGGTAATTTTTGCTTTAGAACAATAAACTGCAATTTTATACAAATTTTTATTGTCATAGAAAAACCAAAAAATAGCTGTTAATTGATGAGAAGAATCACCCCAGGACAATGGAAGCTGATCAAAAATAAGGTTAGTTTTATAAAGCTTTAATAAAGACTTAAGCTACCGATACAGATGGTGTGTTGTTATCTGTCACATCTTTTTCAGGAATAACTTCATATTCTATTGTTTTAGAATGTTTCACAACAGTTGGCTGGCTCTACTCTATCTTCATATTGATAGTAAGAAAAAGAAGGAAAAGGTACATTTTTTTATAATTTACTAACTTCTCATTAGGGCTTCTCACAATTGAAATAGTTAACCCTGGGTGACAGTTAAACCCAGGTAAACGGAAACCTGGGTTATCTTGTTTCCTGTTTCACACTGATCACCATTTACCTGAGGTTAACAATTAATCCTGGGTATTCATACGCTGTCATTTCACACTGTACATTACTAAACCATATCATTATGTTTCATATCCTTATTTGCATATTTGTCATCTCAGTGTCACTGATTGGAAGAACATCACAAAATACACTCACCTAAAAGATTATTAGGAACACCATACTACTGTGTTTGACCACCTTTCGCCTTCAGAACTGCATTAATTTAACAAGGTGCTGAAAGCATTCTTTAGAAATGTATGCCCATATTGAAAACATCCCCCACATCATTACACCACCACCACCAGCCTGCACAGTGGTACCAAGGCATGTTGGATCCATGTTCTCATTCTGTTTACGCCAAATTCTGACTCTACCATCTGAATGTCTCAACAGAAATCGAGACTCATCAGACCAGGCAACATTACAGTCTTCAACTGTCCAATTTTGGTGAGCTCATGGAAATTGTAGACTCTTTTTCTATTTGTAGTGGAGATGAGTGGTACCCGGTGTTGTCTTCTGCTGTTGTAGCCCATCCGCCTCAAGGTTGTGCTTGTTGTGATTTCACAAATGCTTTGCTGCATACCTCGGTTGTAACGAGTGGTTATTTAGTCAAAGTTGCTCTTCTATCAGCTTGAATCAGTCGGCCCATTCTCCTCTGACCTCTAGCATCAACAAGGCATTTTCGCCCACAGGAAAGCCGCATACTGGATGTTTTTCCCTTTTCACACCATACTGTGTAAACCCTAGAAATGGTTGTGCGTGAAAATCCCAGTAACTGAGCAAATTGTGAAATACTCAGACCGGCCCGTCTGGCACCAACAACCATGCCACGCTCAAAATTGCTTAAATCCTTTCTTTCCCATTCTGACATTCAGTTTGGATTTCAGGAGATTGTCTTGACCAGTACCACACCCTTAAATGCATTGAAGCAACTGCCATGTGATTGGTTGAATAGATAATAGCATTAATGATAAATTGAACAGGTGTTCCTAATAATCCTTTAGGTGAGTGTATGTTTACATAATTGATCAATCATTGCACATCCTCATTTGCACATGTAATCATTTAGCTAACTTTACAATCAAGTTTATCCTGAATGGACTTCAAACTATAAAATAATTAAGCAGTCTCCTCTTCTCTGCAGTTATTGCGTTTTCTGACAGCATTACGTTTTTAACGCTGAATTTACCTTTATATACAATGCGCAGTGTTTCAGTGACTGCAAAGCATGTAGAATCTACAACCATGAAACGTTTAACCCAGGGTTGAAAGCCGTGAACTATGACAACCCAGGTTCAAGCTCAGTGTGAAAAGCCCTATGAAGTACATCCCTTTGATTTCTGTATAAATTTTAAAATGAATATGATTGATCAATTTTAGAATCGTGGCAGGACAGAAAGGCAAAACCAGGCCGTTTGTGTGTAAATGAAGATAACAGTCAATATACAGGCATGTGTGGGTGGTTTCTCTTTGGCTGTATATGAATGTTAAGCGAAGAGTGCCACTTCATTATTGACTGTTATCTAATGCAGTGGTGGAACATTCACATACAATACCACCAATGAAATGTAAAAAAAGTGCAGATTTTCACACAGGACAAATTCAATCACAATGTACAGCGTTTTAATATTGTGCAATGTAGTGGTCAGATTGTAGGCTTCAATGCAGCCACAAACCATCAAACATCTGTTCAGCAATGTTTAAAGTTTGAAATGTCAACTAATCGCAAACAGATCTTATTATCAACAATATATGACAATAATAAAATTACTCAAAATTATTTAAAATAAACAGATCTTTCAACCAGTCCAATAAACTAAAAATAAAAAAAACAAAAAACTAAAAAATAAACTAAATTAGATATAATATAAAATATTCAAAAGCCCTATAAAATAAATAAAACAAGGGAAAACCAGTGGATGTAACCTCTCATTGCAAATAAACAAGTCCAGATGCAAAGACTTTTTAGAAATGGCTTTGAATTTCCCCATGAGATTTGTATTGCTTAACATTTGATTCAGTTTTGTGAAATAGTTAAGGGCTTATAGTGGTATTTGATTGCCTGTAGTTGATTGCCAGGTTGTGCATTCCTAGCCCTGTAGGGCCACTTTCATGCAAAGTTTAGCATCAACCCTGATTAAACACCTAAACCAGCTAATGAAAGTCTTCAGGATTACTACAAACTTCCAGGCAGGTGTGTTGGAGTTAAACTTTGTAGGAAGGTGGCCCTCCAGGAGCAGGATTAGACACCCCTGCTGTAGCATGTACAGCAGTGGTTTTCAATCCTGTTGCTGAGGACCCATTGCACTGCATATATACAGAGGGATGGGTCTCCATAACTGAGATTAAAACCACAGATATACAGAAGGCATAAACCTTTTAATTGTGATTTTATCAAAAGCACTTTATCAAATCTCAACAGAATCATTTTCTAATACTGATGCCTATGCCAATGGTCAGCCACTAGCTTCACACAGATACTCCTGTAGTAGCTACAGTAATGTCTATCTCAGCCGAAAGCAGAGGGTGGAACAGGAAATTAAAGGCAAAAGCAAAGGCATTTCGTGCGTTAACCCTCCAATCCTGCTCAATCTTGACCTGTCGTCGTATTGGTATAAGTGGGGAGGCACATGTTTTGCAGTGCAAGGCTTTGAGTTCAAACACTGGCCATTTGCTGCCCAGTCTACCTTCAAGTACCGTGCTAAACTCTACCACACTGCCTGAGCTGAGTGCCAGTAGGACATGTCTGAATTCGCTACTAGCCCGAAGCACAATGTCTTTAGTGGCATCATCGAAATCTTGTGCCCCATTGCGCCCCTTCTGTGGCATGCCCATGGTCACTTCAAACTTGTAGTGGTCAAAACGTTTGACATGGCACTTATGCTTTGCAAGCGCCTTGAGCTGACAAAGCGTTTCAGCAGGTCCCAGCTGGGTCTCGTCACAAGCAGGGTACTCCTCGCCGTATAGACATCGGACCCAGTCTGCTATAAAGACTGGCAGAAGGTTGATGACAGCTTGTGCTCCATTCTCAATCTCAGTGACGCGAACGTACTTAAATCGACCCTCCCACGTCACCCGGTGTCCCTCCAAGTGGCTGCAGAGGATCTGGGTGTGTGCCATGTTACGCTCCTTCCAGGCACGAGGGCCACACAGGTCACTGTACTCCTGCCAAGTCAGGGTGGAGTTGTATACCTTCATCCCCTCAGAACGGTACACGTAGAACCAGCTGAAGAGCACAAGAGCTGAAATCCACACAAGGATTAACTTGACCACACTGCTACGGCGCAAAAAGCGCAGCACTGCCCAGGGCGACACGCTAAAACGTGCCCACCAGCGAAGCAAGACAGGAAGCACGCAAACGCACACTGTTACAACCATTTTGGTCAGTTCCAGGGCGAGGAACCACTGCACCAGCTGAACTAGCATTACGGCTGCTAGAGCCAGTGAGAGGACTGGCAAAGCAAAGAAGAAAAGGAGGTAGCCCACAGCTGTGCGCATTAGCCCCAATGCGGTAGACTCTTGCAAAAGCATGACGGACAGTTCACACCAGATGAAGCACACCAGGTAGGGCAGCAGCACACAGTAGATGCCACGTGCACCACCTGCTGTGGCCATACGAGTACACAGATAAAGGAGGTAGAGATACAGAAAACAAGGCACACCTACATGCAGTACCAACCAGTTGCCAAGGTGCATGTTGAACCAAACACCACCAACTATACGACCCACCCAGCCTCCCAGCAACTGATTCATGAACACAGAAATGGCGGAGGCAACCTGGGAGAGCAGAGCAAGTTTGGCATGTTGCTGTGCTGCTGGTCGCAGGCTTAAGTAGCTGCTCACAGTGAAAAAGACTGCAACCATAGCCAGTTCCGAACATGGCAACCAAGACTTGTCTGCCATGGGAAACGAAAGGATGAGGAAAAGCGAAGAAAGGAGGAAGCAGAAGTATGGCTCAAGGTGGTTCCATGTGAAGTTTGACTCTGCCTGCTCAAGGTCTATGCCTGGCTCAAAATGAGACAACATGGCCGTCAATGCTCGAAAGTTTTCCCATGCCTTGCTGTTCTGAAAGACTCGGAGAGTACAGATTACCATTGACACGAAAGAGAGGTAGAATATAATGAGAGGAATGACAAGGACAAAAAAATCCAGGGTTAGGTTGGAGATGATAAAGAAGAAGATGAGGGTATTGATGTGATGAGTAGGTATGAGGGCGCTAATCCACTGCATACCCACACGGGATGCCCAGTCAATCAACACCTCTTTCACCTCCAACACGGCATGAAGTGGAAACTTCAACACCTGTAAGTATGAACAAAATTAATTAGTCAAAATGAATATGTAGTACAGTATAATATTGGCGGTCTCAAAACATAATGAGCTGCTAAACTAAATAATAGAATGTACATTTTCAAGAATACTCTGTATTTGTAGTCCTTAAAGGGATAGTTCACCAAAAAATATAATTGTCATTGTTTTTCTAAACCCATAAGGCTTTTTCTTCATCTTCAGAACACAAAGATGTTTTTATTATCCTATTTAATGAAAATCCTTTTTTTCAACCGCCAAGCCCTTTTGAGCTTCTGCTGACCATATTTGATGTAAACACTGATCAACACGCATACAGAACATGTAAATAAACCATAAAGCAACGTTTCTTTTCAGTAGACCTGGATTAAAACATTCAAGTCATATGGGCGCATATCAACTGCAAAGCACCCCTCTGACACATAAAATGACAGATGGGACACCCTACTTGGACTTAACAGACATGTGCAAACATCACCTATTTTAAGTCCACAGACCATAAGTGGTTATTAAGTGTGCCATTTGGGACAGGAGTTTACATGGGTTAAACTTTAAAATGAAGTTAAAAAACACTGCGTTCACGATCGGATTTCAGAAGTTCGATAGATTTAGTCATGCATCATGTCATGTCACTCCGGGAGGATTTTCTCGAGATCTACACAATGTTATGCTGTGTGTGGGCTAATTTGAATTGAGACAAACCGATCTGCGGCCAAACAATCGGAGCATCCCTATTAAAAATATCCTAATTTGATTTTCGAAGATGAACAAAAGCCGAGTCTAGAACAACATGAGGGAGAGTAAATGACAGAATTAAAATTTTTGGATGAACTATCCCAATAAAATCGACAAACAATTACTCATTACATTAATTCCGCAGAACAGAGAACTCCAAATATCATGTACATGTGGCCTACTTTTATGTAAGAACATGTATAAAATACAGATAAGACTTCATTACAACCTCATATTGTACTTGTGCATTGTCTCAGACATCAACATGGCATCATGACTTTGCGTCAACATACTCGCCACTTTCTAAAGGCAAAAATGGCGTTATCTGTACGCATTTTGAGCTATCAGCGTATGTCTACGCCGCGTGATTCCGCGTGCATGTGTACGCCGAAACGAACCATCATCTCCGCATGTATGTCTACGCCGTGTGATTTTGCGTGTATGTCTACGCCGTGTGATTCCGTGTGTATGTCTACGCCGAAACGAACCATTATGTGTGTGTGTGTCCACTATGTAAATGGATTTATAAACATTCTAAATTATGTTTTTTTTAATGAAAATGTAAAAATGCTAAATGTTTCTTGTGATGGGTAGGTTTAGGGGCAATGTGTGTGTGTGTGTGTGATGGGTAGGTTTAGGGGTAGGGGCAGTGTAGGGGGATAGAATGAAACGGCGTTGATAAACATGTGATTATGCGTCTTGATAGCACGCCAAAATGGCATACAAATTGGCGTGTTATACATTTCATGAGATCAGTCTGCAGACATTAAATAACATGCAGAGCAAGTTCAAGTGTTTTGGATGATTGTATAAGCAGTGGTTTCTATCTATTTAAAAGGTTTATCATTTCACTCAGTGCGTACATGTTTTATATTGCATGTTCTTATTCACGTACACAACAAGTAATCTCGCCAGGTTTTAACATGGACAGATACAAGCAGAAATAATAACACCTTCTGATGCAAAGGCAGTTCATCTGGGTTCTTTACTAGCCCTTCATGATCATCATCATCATCATCATCTGCTGCTTCCATGGCAGGTGTTGGTGAAATACCCTCAGAATATTGTTTAGTATTCTCAACAAACTCTTCTACACCTACATAGTCAGCCCCTGCCAAAGCAAAAATACACAGATTTAGGTTATCACATTCATATTACCACATATGTAATATAAGTCTAAAACATATTAGATCTTAAAGGAAAGATAACAAAAAATTCACCATCTCTTGAGACCAAACTCTCCAAAACTTTTCTTTGTTTCTGTGCTGGGCTTGAGAGAGGGCTGCTCGAAGCACCATCTAGAGGAGGAGCAGAACACACAACATATGTTCTAAAGATAGTTACAGTCGACCCTTTTGATTTATGGAAAATAACTGCATGAAGATTTCTTCATTTTTTTATTTGGAGTGCCACAGAAAAACAATAACAGGTTGAGAACATGTTACTGTAATTTGATTTATTTTTTAGTAATGGAGTAATTTAACATGTTATAATTTCCAAAATAGTAATTAGAGTATAGTTCCAAGCTCAGGTCACTATACATTACAGCAGGTCACTATATGTTACATTGTGGTAAGCACCTGCGAGGCGGGTATACTAATGAAAACAAATTCAGCATGGAGAGAGAAAAGTATCCAATCTGTTTCTGGAAATACAATCATTATTTTGAGTTTATTTCTGTCAAAGACCATTATTGTAAGGCTAAATGTGATAAAAACACATTTAATTACAATGTCATGAAATAGTTACGCGTTGCCTATTAACAACCTACACGTGATCTCAGCATAAACACTCTTGTTATTAAAGTGGTTATATTCACAAACCACTATAATTTGAATAGGCATGCGTATGCGTGATTTGGCATGGCAGCCAGTGCAAATAATAAATAGCCTAACCATTGCCTTACTAACCATTGTTTTTCTGTGTGCAACAAAACGTGTTTTCTTCACATTCTGAATGGTGTGGAGGAAAAATTTAATCATAGAAGAAGATTTATGTTTAAGGTTATACACTGATGGGGGAAGATAAGAGGGGGGAACCACTGTGTCCCTTGCTTTTCTTATTTGCTTTTGTTACAGAAGGGTGGGAGACATTTGTATCACCTTTTCCTCTGTACGGAAAAACACTGAGACACTGAGAGGTATAAAAGCTTGGGCCTTCTATTGTTCCTCAGTTCACACTCGATGCAGGTGAAAGGCTTTAAAAAGTAATGCCGGTTTGTCTGGTTGAGGACAATGGACACTTTTTGGAGACAACATCACACTGAGTGAATCAACTTAGAATGGCTCTAATTTACATGTATTTATTTCTCCCCCCATCCTACTTCCCCTCAGGTTGTGACCATTAGAAATATACCCAAAATCTATATGATCTAAAAATGAACAAATACTAAACAATATATATGTGTTTGATATCATTGGAAATGTCTTAGTGCGACTGGAAGATAAGAAGATAACAATGACAAGAAGATAACAATGGTTTTAAGAGTTTAAAGAGATGTTGCATAGTATGGTAGGTGTGGCTTTCAACCATTTGGTTTTTTGTCAATACAGGTCTGAGACAGTGATTAAATGTAAATTCCCTTTGTTAACATATGTTACCATTTGAAAGAAGTTATTGTCAGGTCTGAATACTTAAGGCAGTGTAGCAGAAGAGTCAGGGCGCAATACTGTAATCAGATTTGCCCGTAATGTTGTGTCCAGTCAACTTTACGTAACCTATGGAAAGTCAGGAACGCATCTCTTTACTTAAGAGTATTCGATGTTTTGAGGATCTTTGAATTGATTATGTAATTGGAATTATACCTGACTGTTTAATAAATTGTTACATTTTGATTTATTCTGACTTACTCTGGAATTATTAACGATCTCTATGAGATCATGAATGGGTACTTTCCACAAAGGGTTAAACGGAATAATTAAATGTGTGTCTAACTATTAAACATAAATGACCAAATAACCAAATTGGCATTCTAATCTAAATTCTAAATTATAATAAAATGGAGTCAGATAAAGAGGAATTGGAATTAGATCCATTTTGCCCAGCTGAGAACACCGAACGCGCAGATACCTTCGCCCGCTCTTCGCTGCCGCCATTGGAGCGATTTCAGCGGCCCTACAGCTTGGTGACCCGGCGACGTGATTGCTGCAGTGCTCGAACACAACGAGCAGCATGTTTTTCAGCGAAGTATTGGATTCTAAAATCATCAAGAGGTTTGAGCTTCTCTTTCTTCAGCTGTTGTGGTAAGTCAAATTCATTCTGTCTTGTTTAGAAATGTTTTGGGAAAACCCGAATGTTTGACCGTGTAAATCCGGAGTTTGTGAATTGATTGAATAGACATAACCACATATCAGACATGGTTAACAACAGCGCAGATAAGAAATGAAAACTCTTGCTATTAATTGTTAAAGATCTCCTTGTCGGCATACGCAACAAGAGATTCAAACTAAACTAGAACGATCTATTTTCTGAGACTCGACGAAGAACTATAAATTAGAGCCTAATGTGATTAAATCAGCTAAATGAGTCTCCATTGTCTCATTAACTATGTGCAACGCGCGATGAGAGCGATCAGACAATAGAATGAAAAATCTAAGTTCAGAAACAATTAAAAAACATGCGATTTGATAATGCATTTGTTTATGAAAAGCAAAATTGGGAGAAACAAGGGTGATGCAATGCAATGTGTTAAAGTTAAGAACCAATTGCTGTTACTGCTACAAAATCGAAAATACTCGACAAAAAATAATCAAGAGGCGGTAAGATTAAAATCTAAAACTGATAAACAGAATGATAGTGATGTTTGTTACTATTTTTGTCAAGAAAACGCATGATTTAATGTTTCTGAGTGGCTCAGCTGAGCCCACGGGGCATACCACGCCCACTCGGAGAACACAGACTTTCTCTCCCTGTTCCATTGGAGTGTTTAGCCAAAGAAGTAACTCAAGCTAAATCTATCACATTTTGTAAATCAGTTAAAATTGCCACTGTGCCATCGTGCAGGTTAGTCTTTAAATAGACTAAATCAAGCAAATAGGCATTTGAAATCTAAAAAGAGATACAATGAATGTGCCACATCATCCCTGAACCACAGCCTTTTCATATTCAAATGTATTGACACGAAAATACAATACAAAACTTCACTCTCAAAAACAGAATTTGAGCAGGGATTGGGCTGCACAGCATGTGCTGTTAGTTCATTGGATGTTAACGACAACAGAGTCCTCTCATTGGCTTTAATCCTGACTGTTGTTGTACATGCAAGGAACATGCCAGTCGGCTGTGACTGCAGGGCCAAACCAAAATCACGGTCTTTAATACACTTTGACAAATATGTTGTTGCGTTTGACTTCGTTCTGATTTACTCCAAAAGTATTGATTTTAGTGCATTATGTATCCATTGTTTCTGCATATCTGTGTCAGGTTAGTAACGGACTGCAGTCCAGTTTTGGGTGGAGCTTTGAGGCACGCCGACTGAGATTGCAGAGCTCCGCCTAACATTTGGCATTAATTACCAAGACTGACAAGTTATGTGATCGTGGGCCCGCATAATGGAAAGTGCGAGGACCCTGTGCGACTCTGAGAACCTAGTGAACGATTTCAATGAATGTAAAGAGTTAAGTAGAATAGTCAAACGTTTATTCATGTTTGTAAAGTATTAGAAATCAGTAAAAACCTTTTCATTAATTGAGCCAGATCAAATAACAAGGTAATAATACATATCTTTATGGACCAGAAATAATATCATTGAATTAATATTCTTTTTAATATAATATAATTATATAATAAACAAAAATATAATATAGGCTACATTGTATTATATTTACCACACAGGGCATCGCGTGGAGAAAGATTACATGATTTATAGATTGTTACGTTGTGACTTTAGTAGATTACGTTGTATCCATTTGTTACCGCAAATCTGCGACCAGGGTTAAGTTCATACTAGATCTCGGATAGTATGGAGCATGGGGCACATATGGCGAGATTCTCGATTTCTGACTAACTGCTCGACTTTAACTAAGTTGTTATGCAATCGCACTATAGGGGGCCAGATAAAATACTATTGAGATAATATGGCATTATTTTATGGTACTGGTCATAACCTCTGGTTATTGTTTTAACTTTAACTAAGTTGTTATGTAGGCGATTGTAGGGGGCTACATGGGTACCTTCTAACAATAGCAAGCATGGGCGGCAATTGTTAGATTGCTTTAGCCATAACCTCTGGTTAATGAATCGGACTGGCGAGTTTGTGATCGTAGGCCCGCATAACGGCCAAAAGAGGACCTTATGCGACGATGAGACCCGAATGAACAGGTTCAGTAAGAGTAAAGAGTTAAATAGAATAATCAAACGTTTATCCATATTTATGAATTATTAAAAATCTTTGGAAACCGTTTCATTAATAGAGTAATGAAATCAGGTGAAATAACGAGGTAATACATATAAGGAAATGGATTGAATTTAATATTGTTATGTTGCATTGATTCAATTCCCAGTGCCAAAAGGGAGGGAGTTGTACTTTTTATCTTGTGCCTTTACAAAGAAGAGTGGCACTGATAATAGCAAACCAATTCATCCTACACTGAGATGCAACATCTAAAATTAATTCAATTTGATCAGGGAAATACACAAGGAGGATGTGAAATACTAAACACCAAGCAGAAGTGCCTCAGTTTTCACAGGTCACAGAGATCTCCATTAATCAAATGTGTGAACGACATCTTAAAACAGCAAATGCAAAGCAGACAACAGGCATTATCTGGTTGTATTGACTGTGGATTCATTCTTGCAAGAATTAAATCTTTATAAAGACTCAATTGGCTAAGGTTTGTCTCTTATTCAGAAATGCAACGGAGTTAACGTTATTTTGCCGCAACAATTTGGTGTCAGGAAGTTGGATTCCTTGGATGTGCCTTCCGGAACCCTGGGAGCGGATGGTGACTGATCATCCTGGATTTTAGAGTCACAGCCTTACCCCGACTGATTAAGGGAGAAGGGCCGGCTGCTCTAGGGGTTCTGGAGGGTCCGACCACTGGAATAAAAGAAAAACGAACCCGAGATGGCAACGGGACACTCTGGTAAGAGACAAATCCAAAATTTTGGGAATTTTAATGTGAATTTGGTTAAATTAAGATTTGGGAAACTAAGGGATAAACCATAGGGGAGGTCTGATTCTGTGGCGATTGCAACGTGGTTTGATTTGTTTATGTTGAGAAACTAAAATCACGTTGGCAGTGAAAAGGGCAGAGTTGTCCTTGTGGTTTGATTTGTTTATGTTGAGAAACTAAAATCACAGAGAGTGAGAAGGGCTAAGTGGTCCTTAAGGCTTTGAGTAAAGCGCCCTTCCCGCCTGTCCTGGGTGAAGGTTCAGATCTGTACGGAGACGTCCGACAGATTAATAGCGTGCACGCGAACAGCCACAGAAACAGACTGCCACTATGGAAAATCCCAAAGAAGCTAGCAGAATATGATACTTTGTCAAATGAAAAAAATATATATATATGGCCAGAGATGTATGGGGGATATAGAGAAATTAATTAAATATCATGATTTCCAAAAGAAAATAAACGCTATGAGTCAACAGGATGAGAGGGGTGAAATAATCTGTTGAGGAGAGGAGACAAATCTAAGGGCTTTTGTGGGGGATGTGTGTGTGAGAAATGCAAATGAAGATTGTTATAAGAAGCAGATAACAGGGAAAGGAAAAAATTTTGTCTGATCACAAAGAAGCTACAGCTGTTTAAAGATAATTGGTGAGTATGAACTTTGATTATGGATAACAGTTTGTGATAACAAAATTAGAGCTAACAATTTGAGAGACATGATCAGTAACTTGATCAGGCCGGATAAAGTTTTTGAGACGAGAGAGCTGTAAGCAGCTCTGCTCTGAAGCCAGCAATTTAAAGAAATAAGTAGAACTTATTAAGAAAATGGACAGCAATGTTTTAATTATGTTTAGAAAATTATACGGCAATTTAACTGGCTACAAATTAATTGAGAACAAGAGAAATCTACCTTTAGTAAGCAGACCAGATGGCTCTGATGACTCTTGAATGCACTCTATGCAAAGCTCCAGAAAACATCATCCTGTTGAGGGTCACAAAAAAAAAAAAAAAAAAATTTAAGCGATGACAAATGTGCGTGAGATGATTCGCCAAAGACGGTCAAGATCCTCTCTTGGCCAGCAGGGGGACAACCTAAGCCAGGGTTTCATCGACATTTGGGCACCTCCAAGAAGGGGAGTGTTTTTATGTGAGGTGTGTATGAGAGTTGAGCAGATGTCTGTGAGGCCAGCAGCATCATAAAGGGAGGAGTTGTGTTTTTGTAGGGGCCGAGAGTCAAGACAGATATACAGCAGTCCGACCCAGAGATGTTCCTCTATACCGCTCACCCAAGAACCGCTTATATTGTTTGTGAATTCCAGGGAAGACCCTGAGGGAAAGTTATGATGGTAAGGGGCATTCAAGAGCCAGCTGAGACCATGCTGTGAATTGTCATAAATTTTATGGAGAACAGAACAAAATTAATTGGTAAAATTAATTATTGGCAAAATTAATTATTAATTGGTATAAGTAAAACTGTGTGATATTGAACTAATATGTCTCTATCATAGTCTTAACATAGGATCATTCGGAAACATGGTGATGGCTTTAAGATGAGGACAGCTTTTGAAGTTCAAAAGAGAAGGTCTGGATAACAAAGGTATTTAAACTAAAGATTATAGTTTGTTCTGAGTTAAAGTTTCAGAGGCTGTTGAAAAGATTATCTGTGTAAGAGAGAGAGAGAGAGAGAGAGAGAGAGAGAGAGAGAGAGAGAGAGAGAGAGAGAGAGAGAGAGAGAGAGAGAGAGAGAGAGAGAGAGGCTGCTTGTGGAGGCGGGGATGGCACAGTGTCTGTTCTTGGCCATGTTAAAGCGTAGACAAAACCAAAACAACCCAGCTGACTTTTCTAAAGACAACTTAATAGTGAACAGACATGATTTGAAAATGATTAAGAAACCAAGTAGAAGCAAATTTGGAGAATGAGCAATTCATATTTATGCCCTGATTGAGCGTAGTGTTTTATCACTACAGATGGGTTAAGCCAAACGACAAACTTTAAAAGAAGCGTATTATTCTGAGTGATTCTGATAAAAGATGATCCAGAACATGGACGAGCTTTAAGTGGATTGATATCCAGCTGGGTCTGTTACTGGTAATAATAATGACTACTTTTGTCATTTATGATGAGGATTTGAATTACTCTCTGGATTAGTTAAAATAGTAAGCGTAAAAATTATAGACTTGAGGACAGAGAAAAAACGACAAATTGGCTTAAGTCATTATCTAAATTATCCAGAGAATCCGTCACAATTATGAAAGGCCAGAGGGCGAACGAAGGAATATAAACTTTAAAATGAAAAGTTTTATTTTTGTGTTTCCTCCATTAAATGGAGGCAGGACATGAATTTATCTAGAGAACTACAATTAATGTAAGAGAAAAACAAAACAAAAACAATACAAAACAAAACAAGAGGCTGTGAGGTTTTCTGTGTGACTAGGATTGAGATGGAGGACAGTAATATTTTGGATTTCTGCAGAGCAGTGGACAGTGGAAAGGTGTGCCGTAGGTGAGACAGAGGACTTCACGGTGAAGGTGAGACTGCATCAAGGATCGGCTCTGAGCCCCTTTTTGTTTGCAGTGGTGATGGACAGGCTGACAGAGGAGGTCAGACAGGAATCTACATGGACTATGATGTTTGAGGATAACATTGTGATCTGTAGTGAGAGCAGGTGGACGAAAGTCTAGAGAGGTGAAGGTTTGCTCAGGAGAGAAGAGGAATGAACGTTAGTCGCAGGAAGACAGAATACATGTGTGTGAATGAGAGGGAACCAAGTGGAACAGTGAGGTTCCAGGGAAAAGAGGTAAAGAAGTGTGTGTGTGCAGGCAGGTTGGAACGGGTGGAGAAAAGTGTCAGGTCTGTTGTGTGAGGGTTACAGTAAGAATGAAAGGGAAGGTGTGCAGAACAGTAGTGAGAACAGTGATGATGTGCGGTTTGGAGACAGTCACACTGAGGAAAAGACAGGAGGTTTAAGGAAGACCAAAGAGGAGGTTTATGGATGTAGTCAAGGAGGAACATGAAGGTAGAGAAAGAAGGAAAAGAAGATTCAAGACATTGAAAGGAAAATGTACTTTAAAATCCTAATTAATTGGAAAGATTTTGATAAAGAAATGGGTATTGAATATGATTAAGCATAATGTCACAAGAGAAAGATGAGTGAACGAGCTGATTGAATGTAATACGAATAGATAATTATGTCGTTTTGATGAAAAGTTTTCAACATTAGCAAATTTAGGTTTATGTTATAAATGGTTAGATATGATGAGTGAAATTGCAGTTGATGGAAACAGTAATTTTGAACAAAAACATGGTGGTTTGTAAAAGAATTGTGTTGAAACAACGGACTGGAGGAAGTTTGACAAGAATATGATGTTCAGTGAGAAACTGGGAGCATTTAGATCTGAATATAAACATGAAGTTGAGTTAGAGAGAATAATGACAACCATGACAGATGCACAAAAGAGAATCAGTGCATTTCAAACATTCGGCCTGCATGGGCAGAGGAGTCCTCTGAACTGTGGCCAAAGCACAAACTGAAGGATGTTTATATGGAGATTTAAAGCGCTTAGATGGATTATTATCTATCTTACTTATTTTTTTTTTTGTCGTTTAATTTGAATAGGACAACATTGGGGTCTGTGATGATTTGGATTTATCAAGAGAATCAATGATTGTTTTTTCTTCCTTTACACTAATCATGTATTTGGTCTCTGAGGAGTGACTGAGGGTCTGGCCTAGGGATGTGTGATGTGTCGTTAAAACAACAAGCAACAACTTGAAAGCAACAAGGTGTCATGTGTTTGGATTTTGAAGGTATCACACACCCCTAAATTGACAGGAGTGCAATAACAGAGCTTACTCATTTAGCCCGGCATCCAGATTTGAAATACAGATTTTATATTAACTTTCACTGAAACACGAAAGAATCAGGATAAAGATTGCCTGGTTAAGACTGGAGCTTGTAGCCCTGACTGAAATATGCAAGCTGATGAAAGGTAAAAGTGTAACAATTTGAACAGATTTGCGTTTTGAGTTCGGAGTTGGGCATAATTTTGGGGCATTGTGGAAACACAGGAAAATTTTAATATCGGATGGGCGCCCAATTCTGAATGTTTCAACTGTGTCTGCTTCTCAAGACACAATTTTCTTGACTGGCCAGGTTGATATCTATGAATGCGCAGCGCACATTAATAACAAAGATTTTATTTAAACAGGCAGATGAGATTGCGAAGGCCGAGGAAGAAGCAGTCAAAGGAACCATAATGTCTTTTTGATATTTGAAATAACCACAAACGCTTTCACTTCTTTACAGAGTACGGAGACCTTCGCCACAACAGCGGAGAAACAGCTGTGGAAACTGTGGCTGCACTTTTCAAAATGGTGTGGTGATGGCAAGCCTTGTTTACCCCAAACATTCTTTGACCATTATGTTTAGATGGCTGCATAGATGATCAGGCAGCCAAAGGGGGAATTACTGTCTGGGGTACAGTATTTTTATGAACATTTTTGTAGAAGGAAAGGCCTAGAGCAAATCTGAGTCTGTTCGAGAGGAAGGAAGGGGTAAACAATAGCTTACATCAATATAATTTGTGAATTATTTCAAAATAAATGTCCTCTCTGTGTCTAAGATCTGTGTGCAGGTTAAGGGACTCCTTTACATAACATCAGACCGGATGTTTGATGTCGTGATACGGGACTACAGAAGGAACAGATGGAGAGTGAAAAGGTGACTAGGGCCTTTTGTCGTGCTTCTGATGACAAACACCGCCATCAAGGTAGCTGAGAAAGATCCCACCAGTGATCGGGGAGAAGGAGCCGAGAGGAGCTAGAGGCACACGTCTGTGCGGACGGAGGTCACACAAACATCACTTGCCGCTACCATCTCAGGAGCAGAGACGCTGGCACAACATGGAGCTGAGACAACAAGTTAAGAACATGTTGCAAGCCCACAGAATCAGAGTTGCACAATCTACAGAGAGGTGGCATCCTTTCATTAACAGAGCAGAAAAGACTAATCTTCATAACTCTTTCTGGGCGCATAGCTGTGCGATTCATCTTGCCATCTGAAAGACTGGAGCAAAGCGCCGTGGTGCCCTTTCGATGTTTGGACTGTGCGACTTAAGAAGAACAACATTCATATATACATTTCATATTTTTCTTGTGAATTATCAAAGAATGATAAAAGGGGGAATTGTGGAGGAAAAATGTAATCATAGAAGAAGATTTATGTTTAAGGTTATACAGAAATCAACATCTGTCTCTGTTATTCAAAAACACCTCTTAGCATGGGGTCACGGGACACCTAGATTGGGACTCTCCGGGCCTTAGATGTCACTTATTAAATCACACACACACACACACACACACACACACACACACACACACACACACACACACACACACACACACACACACACACACACACACACACACACACACACACACACACACACACACACACACGTTGTGTTTCCATGTTTTATGGGGACATTCCATAGGCGTAATGCATTTTATACTGTACAAACCGTATTTTCTATCCCCCTACACTGCCCCTGCCCCTAAACCTACCCATCACAGGAGACATGCTGCATTTTTACTTTTTCAAAAAACATCACTTAGTGTGATTTATAAGATGTTTTCCTCATGGGGACCAAAAAATGTCCCCACAAGGACAAAAATTTGGATATTGCCATCTTTGTGGGGACATTTTGTCCCCATACCGTAGGGATTACCAGTCCACACACACACACACACACACACACACACACACACACACACACACACACACACACACACACACACACACACACAGGGAAGTTAAGAGGGGGGAACCACTGTGTCCCTTGCTTTTCTTATTTGCTTTTGTTACAGAAGGGTGGGGGGGGGGAAGACATTTGTATCACCTTTTCCTCTGTACGGAAAAACACTGAGACACTGAGAGGTATAAAAGCTTGGGCCTTCTATTGTTCCTCAGTTCACACTCGATGCAGGCATTATCTGGTTGTATTGACTGTGGATTCATTCTTGCAAGAATTAAATCTTTATAAAGACTCAATTGGCTAAGGTTTGTCTCTTATTCAGAAATCCAACGGAGTTAACGTTATTTTGCCGCAACAATGGATTTATGCATTCTGAATGCATAAACATGCTTCCTTTTATAATCACTAAGTTGTCACTCATCTTAATTCATTGCAATCTCACAAAGTTCTGCTAATCGATTAAGCTGAGTACAATGAATATCTAATTTAGCTTACTTGTCTGCACTTTTGTGTTTCAAGTTAAATTCTAACGAGAGGATTTGAGTGTGCAGAACAGCACTGGACAAAAACTAAGGCGTTTTAATTGGTGAGGGGATTCTAACATAAACACGTCTGATTGGCCATTGCTTTCAAGAAATCATTGGATATGTTTGTGATTGCAGAGTTCAGCTCACGCACTGAACAAAACTCTAGTGTTTCAGCGATTACTACTCTTAATGGATATAGTGCACAACTCTGTAAAACCTGTAAAAAGTATGATGCAGATCTAAATTTAATGCAGCAGGCTAAAGAGGTTATTATTATATTTCTGATGTTTCACCTGTCTCAGTGTTGAGCTGGCTGACATTTTCCAGAAGTTCAGAGGCAGTGATGTTTTTCTTCCTCTCTGGATTGAGTTTCCAGTACATGAGCAGAGCTGCTTTCCTTACACTGCGCTGAAAACGAGATTCACATGCCAGGGAACACACCTCCTCTCTGTTCTCAGCTGTGATGCCTGGCACAAACACAGACACAGAGACACACATTTTAAAGTCAGTCTAAATGTTAGTATAGAGAAAGGGATGTCATATGTTTACAATCAATATGTCATAAGTATCTGCCTTACCCTTCCTGTCATGCAGGCAATGCTGTAGCAGCTTCACTGCATCTTTTCGTCCATTTTTCGCCGCCTGGAGTAGCCATGTTACCGCAGTGACAGAATTTACTTCTTCGTCTTCTTGCTCGGCTAATCTCAGGTAATATCTACCAATCTGTCCAAAAGGAGTGTAAGTTTTCGAATTACTATAACAATTTATACTGCGAGTGTGTTTGTGGCATTCAGACCTCTGTCTGTGCTTTGGCATCCCCATTCTTTGCCCTCTGTTTAAGATCATCAATGCTTAGCTCCTCTGGGTTTTCCCCTAGAAAATGAAAAGAATCACAAACACAAACAGCCTTATACTCACATTGTGCTGTAACAACAAATATGTATAGTAAAGCAAACCAGTCCTGTTCGTACTTAAATGTTCACAGCAGATTTTCACAATTTGTTTTTTAAATCAGATCTTCAGGACGACTGCCTAATCCACCTTATTTGCAACTATTGAAAGCATATCGGATGTGTTTAAAGGGTTACTTCAGCGATTAGCATTAAGCTTTATATCAGTAGAAACCCGGGAGTATATTCGAATTATCGTACTTTCCCCCCCTCATATCCCCCTGAGACGAGAGAATTATGTATTTCATTTCTGGAAACAATCCTCCGATGACAAAAATATTGTCATTTTGCATCATCTGAGGATTTTTTGGCCAGAGGCTAAAGACTACAGCCAGCAGTAGGCGCTATTTCCACGTTTTCAACATCGCACTCACAGCACTCGGCTCGGGCAGCTGCGGGGATTCATGTAAACGGAGTGGTGGAGAGCAAAGTGAGTGTTTTAACTTTTCAAATGAATTCCTATGAAAGTTAAGCTTTCAAAGACATGAACTGAAAATGCACCAGAATGAACATGTACTGTGAATGCAGCCGCGATTACCCCAGTTCTAGTGATGAATGTAATCTGATTCCTGCTGCGTTTGTGCCGTGACACTCAATCGGCTCACTCACATTATATTGAACAGACATGTTCAGTTTTTAATTGTAGTGTCTCTAACTGAACTGATTTTATAAAAATGAACGCGGTGGGCAAGTGATCCAGTGATCCAGTAGACGTGACTAGAGTGGCCTCGTAGGGCAGCGAAGTGCATTCTGGGAGTTTTTGTCTTTCACCCCCATGAGATAAAAATACATTTTCTGTCTTTTCTCAGTCTAGAAGGCACCAAATTCAAAAATAATTTCACATTTCTACTACATAAATGACCCAGTATAAATACAGATTCTTCTTCCCAGCACTGAAGTACCCCTCTAAGCAATCCAGTTCCAGCATATCTATGATAAGATGAGAGTTCTACACTTTCTTGGTAGTTGAAAGCAGGAAATATTAAAACATTAGGTTAACTGACAACATATTGGTGCTCTTCATATGCCAGTTGGATGTTGTCTTGTATTATTTATGACAGTTGTCAGCGTGTTATTTATACACTATTATAGTATTTATTCATATTTTAAATTAGCTTTTATTTACAGTTATAGTTTTTGTTTTAAATTTAGTTGTTTTCTTATGTGATTGTCATTAAAAAAAAAATTAAATTACTATCTAGCTTTATTTTTATTTCAGTTTTAGTAACTTAAAGGGTTAGTTCACCCAAAAATTTAAATTCTGTCATTTTACTCGCCCTCATACCGTTCCCAACACGCAAGACCTTCGTTTATCTTCAGAACACAAATGAAGATATTCTTCACAGATGTGAAGAAATTGTTGAATAAAGTTATTTTTGTTAGTTTTTGCTTACAAAAAGTATTCTTGTCACGTCATAACATTAAGATTGAACCACTGGACTATTTAAACGATGTCTTTACTCCCTTTCTGGACCTTGAAAGTGTTAAATAACTGTCTATGGAGGGGTAAAAGCTCTTGGATTTCATCAAAAATATCGTAATTTGTTTTCTGAAGATGAACGAAGCGCTTACGTGTTTGGAACGACATGAGGGTGCAGAATTTTCATTTATGGTTGAACTAACCCTTTAAGCTTATTTCGGTTTGTTGCCCAGGTAACATTTATAATTTAGTTTAATAGTTTAATTCTAATTAAAATTTTAATTTGGCTGGTGTGTCACTTCATATTGAGAGCCCGGTAATACAGTAAGTCATGACTTACCACTTAAGTGTTCCTTATCACGAGGGTAAACAAAAAAAGTTTTTAAAAAATAATAATAAAAAACCTTGTATATGAATGGGAATATACTTCGAAATATGGGAATATACAGTTAGATTTTTACTTATTAGAATTTGTAGCGGTGCAAATAATTTTGTCACACATTAAGTATTTTGGAGAAAAACATATTTATATATATATATAAATGTAAATATCCAAAAGCTATTTTTAATAGTTCTAGATGGCAAAAACAACGCATGTGTAACAGAAGATCGGAAATAAGTCTACACAATGACTTGTGAGTCGTGACAAAGGAACTTGTGGTAATACAAGCATGGGAGACTTATGACTTCTGACTTTCCTTGACTGGGTAAAATAATAATCAATGACAGCATTTATGCACATTTTATCGTTGTTACTCTTATGGATTAGCACTGTTAAGACAACACAATCTTATGGCAAGTTTTACTATTTTATGTTTTGGCGAATTGGTGGATAATTAGTATGAATTTGATTGATCTCATTTGTACGTTTTTGTATGTTCTGCTTATGCCCCAGTTGTGGGTATGGTTATGGTTACTTTTATATAATGCTTACCGTCATGCTTACTTTTTTCTAATAATCATATGTTTTTGTATGATTCACACTGTACACATTTATACAAAATCGCCACCTCATCAAATTGTTGTTTTCCCATATGATCGGGTTGCTTACGAGCATGAACTGTGTGCTTAACGGAGTGAATCTGTACCCTGTGGAGGAAAAGATGATTGTCCAGGAAAGACAATGTGACAATTGCTGGCTGCATTCAGCTGGGATCGACCTGTCTGTGAGGCAAGGTGTGGGGGTGGAGTCATTGCTGAAGGGGAGGAGCTAGGCTTTGAAGAAGAGGACACTGTATGAATGGTATGCCCAGATGCAGAGAATGCTGTGGGAACAGGTGATGCTGAGGACAACAGAGGAGATTCAAGTAGAGAAGCGTCCATTTCTAAGCCCTGAACTAAGGAAAAAAAAGAGGGAAAAAAAATTAATAATGGAGAGTGCAAAACAAATGGTTGCAGCATTTTTTATATCCATTTTTCCTGAAATGTCCTACTGCCTTAATAGAGAGGGAAAATCATATAGTAAAACATAATATAAAGTAATATTTAATGACAAAATATACAAATTATATATGTTTTAGAGAGTCCATTTCAGTATGTTTTTGGTATTAGTGATTAATTAGTAAGTGAGTATATTTTAAAGGGATACCCAAAAAAATTAATTACCCCAGGGTCATCATAAAAACAACAACAAAAAAGACAATGAAAGATTCTTAAGGAGTCCGTGTTAATTTATTACACGTTTACAGTAGCTGAAACAATTACTTTAGTATTATATGAAAAGAAAACGAATAGAAGCTATTGTTACCATGGTAAAAGTTTTGCAAACTTTGAATTTGCACAAGTCAGAGACGCAAATGAGTCTGAGCTGTCATTCTGTCATTGCTCACCCGTGTCACCTTCACTCACCGGCAGAACAGAAAGTAAAGTTACAGTCAAACAGACACACATGAACGTTTGTTAAACCGCGTCAAACAAGCGAAGGGGAGCAAACAGAAGCGCACCCGAACATCTTCAAACGCTCAAACTCTGTATTTCGGCATGTCTGTTCACATATACGTTACATAAATAAATTAAACTACAGCGAGTCTTCAATCACCAGCTGCAATGACATTTCTGTCGCTTTATTTCTCTTACCTGAGCTCCTTCATCAGTTCATCATGAGTATGAGTGAGCTGTCAGCACAAGCTTGCAGTTACTTTAGTATGTTCTGAAACTAGACGCGATGTAAATAAAAAGTGATGAGCAGAGGCCCGTCCAGATGCTGCTAACTAATAAACCCTCCATCACAGACTAACTGCACTAGAATGTTGACGTTGTCTATTTCAAGTTCCTGTTGCTGCATCCCTCGATTTTCAAAATAAAAGACTTAAAATGATAACGAAAAAAGAACAGAAAAAATTTTCCTTTGTGCTCGATTTTTGTTTTACCCATTTTTTTTGTAATACAATTAATCATTCATGAATTTCAAACCTTTAATTTAAATACAAGGAAGTAGAATTAAAGTCACATTAATAATGAACATCTTTTTTCATGGAATATTGCAGTATTTATTATAAATATCCATGCACATCATTTTATTGTTTAATGAATGTCCATCAGAATCAAAATAGGTGTGTTTGACTTGAAGCAGTTTTCACACAAATCACACAACAAATAGATCACAAATAACAACAATAATAGTGATATAAATAAACAACACAAAAAATAAGACTTTTATACAGAGGGGTATTGAAATTAAATCCATATCTCTAATTCCAAAATTAATGCAAAAGTCTTTAAAAATGACACTATCCAATGCTTTAAAATACTGGTAAAGTTCAAACTTAAATTATTATTTATGAATGTGATATATACCTAAAATAATAAAACAATTAAGACCAAAACTGATTTTCTTTTCTAAAGGCTTATTATATATTGTTAGGGGGTTATTTCTTCTAAATGAATTACAAATCTGTTTACGGAAACTACTGTTAAACTTGTAACATCTAACTTTAAAAATAAGTAAATTGTTATATTCAAATCAACAATATCATGTAAGGCCGCCCAATCGTCCCAATGGAGGTTTAAGATTGGTGGGTGAAGGTTCCTTGTGTGTTCAGTCTTTTCAGCCGGGCAAAGGGATTTAATTAGGGGCCAAGCACCGAAGGATTTCTTGATTGTGTACTGATTGATTTATTGACTTTATTATGGTGTTTTTTTGTTTTTTTTGCTTTTCCTTTCATTACTTATGTGATGGCCAATGCTTTGGCAATACTGTACAAGTCATGCCAATAAAGCTTATTTGAATTTGAATGTGAGAGAGAGAGAGAGAGAGAGAGAGAGAGAGAGAGAGAGAGAGAGAGAGAGAGAGGGAGAGATAGGGTGTGTGTGTGTGTGTGTGAGAGAGAGAGTGTGGGAGAGGGAGAGAGAGAGGTAGTGTGTGTGTGTGTGTGTGTGTGTGTGAGAGAGAGAGAGAGAGAGAGAGAGAGAGAGAGAGAGAGAGAGAGAGAGAGAGAGAGAGAGAGAGAGAGAGAGAGAGAGAGAGAATACTCTTAAGTACTACTCTTAAACACTCTTACTCTTAAATAAAATTTCTGTGTGCACTGTGCACACATCCTTCTTTCAAGTCATTTCCATTGTCAGTTTGAAATACTCTAAAACGTTTCCCCACACTTGTTTGTAGTTCTTTCTTCATGTAGGCCTAAGTGCAGATAGTCTTGGCAGAAATACATATTATGTTCCTTATTGTCTTCTGTAAACAACATTGAAGGGATTATTTTCCTCATTTAGATTATATAGATATATATTAGCCTTAGCCATTAGACCCATACTAATACAAAATTACTCAACTTAAAGGTTAACTATTAGCAGCTTTTAATTAAAAAAAAGACACAAACCGTCTTTGACAATACTACTGACCTCAGACCAAAACACGGCAAGTTAAGTAAATTAAGCCTAATACCAGCAATGAATCGCAAAGTATGGAGGAAACTGATCATGTATGTTCATTTAACGACTCACAACTCCTTTATTATTTTGGATTGCTAACCACGTAAAACATTGTAATGCATAGCGTAAGCTTCATTTAAAAGCATCAAAATTGACCCGCGATTAAATGTTAAACACAATACAACTAACGGTACACAAATATGACGCAAGTTGTGCTGCCTTGCTGTCAAGTGTTTTATTACTGTTTCATTACTGAAGGCCAACAGTATGGCGCTCGGAATGTACCATTCGGCGACTAGACTGACAAGCACGACAGACAACACACGTGTATTTCCCTTGTGGCCCATATGTTGTGAAATGAGGAGAGAAGTAGGCTATTTTGCATTAAACAAGTTGTTTTTTAAATGGCGTTTGAAAAAAGCAGTTCTTAACTTTCAAACTGATTATTGCAGTGGTCAGATAGACTACATTGGCTATTAGACCAATAATAATTTAGGCACTATATAAAATTAATGTAGGCTATTATTATTGTTATTAGACCTAATGTTTTGGTTTTCAAGGGCAAATAATATATATAATCTTTATGATCATCACAGCTCGGTGATGCCCTAAAGCAGATAGGCTACTCAACAGGTGGCCTGTAATTTTGTGGCCCACATCATGCTAAAGATGAATGCATTTTTATTTTTTTTTTATCATTTATTTATTTTTTTTTTTTCCCTCAAGTGTCTTATATCGTCGGATTCCCTGGCTCAAGACGGACAAAACGTATGCCTCGGATTGGCTCGCCCTTCAGGCACCAATTTCGAGATCTTTTGAGTTTTTTGAAAAACCTACTTTTGCTAACTACTTCCACATTTTTTCCCTGATCAAAACCAAACCATCGTAGAAATGTTCTTTGTAGAGAGACTATTAATAATTAATAAAAAACATAAACATTTTTGTTTCATGGTCGCTAAGGGGAATCAGAATATTCAATGCGTCGGGGGCCACTTTTACTTAAATGACTATAACTTGTGAACAGAACAAGATATTTTCACTAAACTCACATGTCTATGAGCTCAAAATGAGGTCCCTTGAAAAAAATTGATGATTGGCCACTTGGTGGCACTGTAAGGGGAAAAAATGTAATCAAAATGGCCATAACCACACCCCCAACCATTAGTCTGATAATATTTGGCATGCATTGACCTTGTCCAGGGTGCCATGATAATCTATGAGAACACTGGTATATCTCAAACTAAAAATCGGATAATCGCAAAACCAACGCAATGCCCTGCAGGAGCCTAAGAAGTTTCAAGCCACAGGAGACACCTCCTTGCTGAGTCCAACAATACCAAACATGGGAGGTATTGCCTTATGGTTTGTGTAACGGTGTCATTTAGACCATACAATTATGACAGGATGTAAAATCCAACCAATGTTGCACATGGGTAATTTTTATACACTCATAAATATATTTTAACTATATAATGGGGTGGCCAATACTGCTCCTGGAGGGCCACTAGACTTTAGCTCCAACCCCAAAACACACCTTTACCAGCTAATCAAGGTCTTAACACACCTGTCTGGAAGTTTCTATCATGTCTATTGAGGCAAGCTGGAGTCTAGAACTTCAAAACGAAATGAGATATTTAAAACAAATTTGACACACATATGTATGGACATGAGGACACCTAAAAAAAGTGGTGTCGATTGGGCAAGACGTAGTTCTATAACTGCTAAAAAAAAACTACTTAGTAAATTGGCTGTAAAACGTCTTTAAAATATCAAAATCAACAATTTACTATATATTGTGCCATTAACGTTTCTTTAATGATTTGTAAACTTAAAAAAAAAAACTTAAAATATGTAATATCTGATAGTCTATCTTTTATATATCTATCCTATATTTCCAATCATCTATACGTTGCAGTACGTTGTTTTACAGTAGTTTTAATCCAGTAGATTAGTAAAAAAAAACATCCTTTTGATTCATGCCTTGTGTTGAAATTAGCAGCAGTATCAAATTGGCGGGGCACTGCAGCAGCAGTCTCAAATTTGCCAGGGCACTGCAGCAGCAGTCTCAAATTTAGCAGGGCACTGTAGCAGCAGTCTCAAATTGGCAGGGCACTGCAGCGGCAGTCTCAAATTGGCAGGGCACTGCAGCAGCAGTCTCAAATTTGCCAGGGCACTGCAGCAGCAGTATCAAGAAAAATCACTGCAGCAGCAGTCTCAAATTTAGCAGGGCACTGCAGCAGCAGCAGTCTCAAATTGGCGGGGCACTGCAGCGGCAGTCTCAAATTGGCGGGCACTGCAGCGGCAGTCTCAAATTTAGCAGGAAACGGATGGTGTCCTTGTATAAAACTTGGAGGTCAGAGAAGGTTGGAATGGATGGCTGGGTTCAATTTAGAATTGGTTGTGAATTCAGGAACTCTGAGGAATCCAAAAGGCCAGGGTAAACATGGCATCTAGAGTTCTTGCTGTATCTGGGGGCATGTGACCAGAGCGGAGGAAGGTCAGACATTTAGCTAAAAGATCAATGGTTAGAGGTTCCCTTTCGAGAGTACTCTCGTATTGCGTTTGCTAACGCTACGGGGAATTCCTTTCTCGAGATATTGAAGCAAAATTTTTATCCTAAAAATTACCATATAACACGCAGTGCAGCTGCACAGCTCTCAGCAGGAAGCTGCTGCGTGCTGATTGGCTGTGCCGCTGCAACTGCAGCAACCTATGGCGAGACCGCTGGGCGGGACGGACCAATCGGGTCCCTCTATATTCCCGCCACAAGGGGCAACAGAATTTGCATAGCCAAGGGTACATAACTCCCTGTCTCGCTAGGTTAGTCAGATTAATTCTTCTTCAGCGACTCACCGCTGAGCTCTGGATCGAAGCCTGCCGTCGACACGCACCCAGCGGAACTCTGCAGCCTGAGGACGTCGGAATCTCCGCCTTCAGCCTGCCTTCCAGCTGCGCCATCCGGCATATATCCTTTTACCATTACTATGTCTCATTCTTGTGCCTCGTGCAGAGGTTTTATTGCGGACGAGGATCGACACATCGTCTGCGCATCATGTCTCGGACGAGACCACGCGCAGGCTGCACTCAACCAGGGCGGCTGCCCGGAGTGCGACGAACTAGTGCTGCAGACCCTTCGGGCTCGGCTCGCCAGTTTCGACCCGAATCCCGTCCCTTGCTCTCAGCCTCTCGAGCCACGGAAAAGAAACGCCGCGACCAGAGGCCCTCGAGCGCTCTGGCGAGCACACGCCGTCATTTCCCCGCTGCCTCGCCATCGCCTGTCATGTTCGTCGAGGAACAGCACAGCTCCCCTCGTTTGGCGGCTGCTGTTTCCTTCGGCGGACAGGAGGAGGAAGAGGAGGATGACAGCCTTTCTCTTGCTGCATCCGAAAGCGGGTGGTCGGATACCGTCTCGGAGCACGCCACTTCGACGCGGACTGCCAGCGGCGGCAAAACCTCGTGGACGCTGAGCTCATACGCCTGCTCACCAAGGCCGTGGACCTCGGCATTGACTGGTCTCAACCCGAGGAGCCCACGAAAGCAGACTTGACGAGTGGTTTTTCGAGAACCGTCGCCAACCAACCGCTCAAAAACCCGCTCCCTTCTTTCCGGAAGTCCACGAGGAACTAACCAAGTCGTGGAAGGCGCCATTTTCTTCTCGCGCCAAGTCCTCCTTTTCTTCAGCGCCTCGGTGGTCGATGGCGCTCAGAAAAGAGGATATCAAGCCCTTCCTCCTCGAGGAAGCCGTCGCCGCACACCTTTGCCCGCCTCCGCCAGAGGATGGCAGTCTAAGGCTGTGCACCCTTCCAAAGCCTGCCGACTACTTCCAACCTCGCCGGTCGAGCATACGCCTCCGCCGGCCAGGCGGCTTCAGCGCCACTCACTTCCAGGCCAAACTCCTCCGTTCCTTGGATGAGTCTGTCCCGGATAACGAGGTTCTGAGGGATCTGCGCGGCGCCACTGACTTGGCCCTGCGTGCCACAAAAGCCAGCGCCCAGGCGATCGGCAGATGTATGGCCAACTTGACGGTATTGGAGCGCCATTTGTGGCTTAACCTATCCGAGATGAAAGACTCGACAAGACTGCTTTCCTGGACGCGCCCATGTCGCCTTCAGGACTATTCGGTCCCTCCGTGGTTGGATTCACGGAACGCTTCACTGAGGCACAAAAGGCTTCACAGGCAATGCGACATTTCCTGCCCAAGCGTTCCAGCTCCTCTACTAGCCGCCATGCTAAAGCTAGACCGGCCCAGCCCACCAAGGCGGCGCAGCCAGCTCAACAGCCTCGCGCGGGCTTCAAGCCCGGACAGCGCCCCGCCCACGAGCCGCAGCAACCTCCGAGCGCCAGGTCCCCGACCCAGCAATGTGTCGAAACCTGAGCCGCCGGCTGTCTAGCCAGAGGCACGAAGAGAGGTTTGATAATGCCCGCCGGCCGGTTTACCACCTCGCTCTCTTCAAAACGCGTTCCCTAGCTCCCTTCAATCAGGTGGCTGGGAACATCACATACACAGTCAACGAGCCCGCAAGCAAACGCGCCGCCTGTACACAAACGCTGCTTTTACGGCGACCCACATGGGTCACGAAAAGAGTTTTTTCTCTGTAGGCAGTGTGCCAGCAATAAAGCATGTACCCCTACACTCAATCACTCCCCATGTTCCCAGCTCCCTGCACTCAGGTGGCTGGAAACACTATCCTCACAGACAACGAGCCCGTGCTCAAACGCGCTCGCCTGTACACAAGCACCTATATTATATGTCCCCCAGCCCCCTGTACTCAGGCGGGAAACAATTACCTCATAAGTGCCACTCTAACGCAACATTATCGGGCCACCGAGTCCCTGTTACTCAGCGACTCGACCCACAAATTAATCCAGCCCTGTCTTGAAGGCGAGGCCTGGCAGGCCATCCCGGCATTTCAAAATGGGTGTTGAACATAATAAAACAAGATTACTCGCTACAGTTTGTCAAGAGACCACCGCGCACGTGGAGGAGACAACGGTGAGAAGCGACACAAGTCACGTGCTTCGAACCGAGATATCAAAACTGTTAATAAAAGGGGCGGTGGAAGCCGTGCAACCCTCACAGAGCGAGTCGGGCTTTTACAGTCGCTACTTCCTTGTACCAAAAAAGGACGGTGGTCTCAGACCCATCCTAGACCTCAGACACCTGAACAAAGCCCTTATGAAGCGCCTGCTCAGAAGGTTGAGAACAAAACAAATCCTCGCGCACGTTCGCCCGGGAGATTGGTTTTTCACTGTGGATCTAGAGGATGCCTATTTCCACATACAGATTGCCCCTCATCACAGGCCATTCTTGAGATTCGCCGAGGAAAGTATACCAATACAGGGTGCTACCCTTTGGTCTATCTCTGCCCCCCCGCACGTTTACGAAGTGCATGGAAGCGGCGCTAACCCCGCTGAGGCTTCGGGGAATGAGAATTCTCAATTATCTCGACGACTGGCTCATAATAGCTCAGTCAGAGATACAGTTATTAAACCACAGATCTTGGCTTCTCAACCATTTGAAATGTTTGGGCCTCAGAATCAACGTGGCAAAGAGCTCATTGTCTCCCACACAGAACATTTCGCTTTCTGGGAACAGTATCGGACTCACTGCAGATGAACGCGGCTGACGCCACAGCGCGCTCTCTGTTCAGAACCAGTGGTTTCCCTCAGGTCCGTGCACTCACCCCTCTCAAACACTTTCAGAGGATGTTGGGTCTCATGGCCTCGGCGGCCCCAGTTCTCAGACTAGGTCTGTTACACATGCGCCCATTACAGCGCTGGCTGAATCGCTGCCCAGCTCACGCATGGCTCTCGGGCCGATTACGAATCAAGGTAGATCACAGCTGTGTTTTGGCTCTGGCTCCTTGGAAAATCCTGTCTGGTATCAGACGGGAGTGAGCTTGGGCACTGTTACGAAGTGGAAGGTTATCTCGACAGATGCATCCAACCTAGGTTGGGGAGCCCTTCACGAGGGCAGGCCAGTCTCCGGTCTCTGGTCAGACTCGGAAAAGAGCCTTCACATAAACTGTCTAGAGATGAAAGCGGTCACGTTATCGTTAAGAGCTTTCCTTCCAGACATAAAGCACCACCACGCCCTAGTCCGAACGGACAGCAGGTCGGTGGTAGCTTATATAAATCGCCAGGGCGGTCTAAGATCTTTCAATCTGCACGCAATGGCGGAAAAACTCCTAATATGGGCAGAGCGCAACCTGAGTTCGCTGAGGGCGACTCATGTGCCAGGCATTCTGAATTTGGGTCCGGACATGCTGTCCAGGGACAAAGTGTCCCCAGCAGAGTGGTCTCTTCACCCACACACAATTCAGACAATTTGGGGCAGGTTTGGAGAGGCAAAAGTGGATCTTTTCGCCACAAGACAATGATCAATGCCTAACATATTCTCCAAGCACAGGATGCGTTGGCCCACGAATGGCCCAATCTTCCTCTTTATGCTTTTCCCCCAGTCTCAATGTTACCTCAGGTTATAGAGAGGATCTGGGAGAGCAACTGCGCTGTGCTTTTAATAGCCCCGCTTTGGAGAAATCAACCATGGTTCTCACTGCTAAGTCAGATGTCAGATACTGCTCCGTGGCGATTCCGCTGAGGAGAGACCTCCTCATGCAGGCGAAACGGCAGATCTGGCATCCCCGTCCCGATCTATGGGCGCTTCATGTCTGGCCCATCAACGGGTACATGAGAACCTCTCTGAAAATGTATTAAACACTATTGCTGAAGCTAGAGCCCCCACGACCAGGCGGCTCTATTCAGGCAAAATTTCAGACTGGTGTAAAACACGGACCCTGACCCCACACAATTGTGAAGTGTCAGATGTGCTCATTTTACAAGAGCTGTTGGACGCGGTCGCTCTCTCCACGCTCAAAGTTTATGTGGCCGCTATAGCAGCGCACTACATTCAAGTGAACGGACTGTCACTGGGAAAGAACGTTCTTATCGCGGCGCTTCCTTAAAGGGGCTAGAAGGCTTCACCCACCTCGCCCCTTCAGTTCCTATATGGGACTTGTCTACAGTCCTGGATGCCATGAAAGGTTCTAAATTCGAGCCTCTGCATTCGGTGAGCTTAAAGCTCCTGTCACTAAAGACCGCTTTTCTGCTGGCGATTGCATCAGTTAAGCGGGTGGGTGATCTGCACGCGCTCTCTGTGAGCGCCTCTTGTCTGGAATTTGGGCCAAACGATTCTAAAGTCGCCCTCAAACCAAGGCATGGATACGCACCTAAAGTGCTTTCAACTCCTTTCAGAGCACAGGTCATTTCACTTTCAGCACTTTCATCATCGTTAGATGAAGAGGATGCTAATTTGCTCTGTCCTGTCAGAGCGCTGAGAATTTACATAGAGCGCCGCTGTTTTCAGGCACACTGAACAGCTCTTTGTGTGCTTTGGCCGACGCTGGTGCGCGGTTTCAAAGCAGACCTTGTCACGTTGGATAGTGGATGCTATCTCACTGGCTTATGAGTCTAAAAATCTCAGCTGCCCTTTAGGCGTCAAAGCCCATTCGACTAGAGGCATGGCCTCTTCGTGGGCTTGGTCTACTGGCATTTCTTTGAATGATATCTGTGCGGCGGCAGGCTGGGCCTCACCGTCCACTTTTATCAGGTTTATAATTTAGAGGTTCCTGCCCTACAGGCTGGGCTTCTTGCTGTGTAAATACATCTGACCCATTAAGGCTCGGTATTCTGGCCTGGGTAAAGTATTTGTATAAGTCATAAGCACTCCTTATATGACTCAGTTATCTGGTCATTCACTATTCATGACCTGACTATGTCTGGTCTACTCATATATAGATATATATATATATATATAAATATATATTGTATCTTATGTGTTACTTCATTAAATGGCCCGACTCAGGTCTGGCTTATATTGGACTTCATGATACCATGTTACGCCCACTTAGGTCGGCTGGGGTATGGTGTCTCCGGCTTCAGAGCCGTTAAGCAAGCACGGCGTTTTGCATTGGTTCCCGTAGCGTTAGCAAACGCATACGAGAGTACTCGAAGGGAACGCCGTTACTAACGTAACCTCGGTTCCCTGAGAAGAGGGAACGAGTATTGCGTTTGCTTGCCGTGCTTTGCTTTCTCAGGAGTCGCTTCAGTCGATTAACCTGACTAACCTAGCGAGACAGGGAGTTATGTACCCTTGGCTATGCAAATTCTGTTGCCCCTTGTGGCGGGAATATAGAGGGACCCGATTGGTCCGTCCCCAGCGGTCTCGCCATAGGTTGCTGCAGTTGCAGCGGCACAGCCAATCAGCACGCAGCAGCTTCCTGCTGAGAGCTGCAGCTGCACTGCGTGTTATATGGTAATTTTTAGGATAAAAATTTTGCTTCAATATCTCGAGGAAAGGAATTCCCCGTAGCGTTAGCAAACGCAATACTCGTTCCCTCTTCTCAGGGAACCGAGGTTACGTTAGTAACCGAAGCGTTACCTGGAATCAGGATGAGTAGGGTTGGTTTTTGAATTCCTTTGATTAGGAGTGTGATCTGGGGTTTTGTTGTGGCAGGACATGGATGGCCGTAGATTAGTTGCAGAAAATTGAATGCCACTGAGATAGACTTTGATGGTACTGGGTTGGATGGACTTGATCTGGTGGAGATATGAGATGAATGAAGACATTGATAGGAGGGAAAAGTTGGGGAAACTGGTTGTAGGAGGAATGGAATTGTTTGAAAGCTCTCCAAACTGTCCAGTAAAATTGCAGTGTTCTCAGTTAGAGGGTGTGAAATATCAAATCCAAAGAGATGGAGGTGTGGAGGTGTTTGAGTGGATGAGTTACTATAACAAGTCTATATAGGGCGGAACTGGGGTTGGATCTGGGTCCACCTCCAGGGCTAATGCTCTGAATTTTGTCTGCCTGAAGTGAACCTGAATTTGGGCTCTTCGAGTCACCCCTGGACTGCGGTACGCAATATGTGGAACTGACAAATTGAGAGGTGCTAGGATTGGTGCTCAAATTGCTTGAAGGGCCGGAATTAAAGAGGGGGCATGAGTAAGGCTTGTGTGTGGTGGAATTACACAACACGCAAGAGACACTGCGGCAGCCCGGAAAAACCTTATTGTATAGCTCCAATTCAAGAGGGACATTGATTCCACTGGATGACTCGAGCTGTGCATTTGGCTGAAAAAGCCCATAGTAAGTGAAGAAATTGGTACCGCCGAAGGTGTGTGACAGTTCTGCTATGATAGTTGTGTGACAGTTCTGCTAAGATAGTTGTGTGACAGTTCTGCTAAGATAGTTAAAAGTCATTCAACTCCTTGCATCTAGAGGGGAAGACAGAACAAATAATTTCTGTATATCTACCGAAAGCGATACACAATTCAGCCATGGTAAGTATGCGATTTGATTTGGAATTTGTGGTTTTCAGATTGATTGTCATATGACCACAGTCAAGGGTGCGATGGGGTTCACTTATTGAAACAGGGAAGGAGAGAAGAGAGGTCAATATCCGCATTTGCTAAAATTTGGAATGTAGATGCGTGGAGACGGGTGGTGGATCCATAGCAAGGGCGTTGGAAAGAACTGGAAGAGAAGATGCAGTTGAGAGTGTAGGGAGTGCAGAATTATTAGTTTTATTTTTGAGGATTAATTTTATTATTGAACAACAACCATGTTCTCAATGAACACAAAAAACTCATTAATATCAAAGCTGAATATTTTTGTAGTTTATTAGGAAGTAGTTTTTAGTTTTAGCTATTTTAGGGGGATATCTGTGTGTGTAGGTGACTATTACTGTGCATAATTTTTAAGCAACTTAACAAAAAACAAATTTATACCCATTTCAATTATTTATTTTTACCAGTGAAACCAATATAACATCTCAACATTCACAAATATACATTTCTGACATTCAAAAACCAAACAAAAACAAATCAGTGACCAATATAGCCACCTTTCTTTCCAAGGACACTCAAAAGCCTGCCATCCATGGATTCTGTCAGTGTTTTGATCTGTTCACCATCAACATTGCGTGCAGCAGCAACCACAGCCTCCCAGACACTGTTCAGAGAGGTGTACTGTTTTCCCTCCTTGTAAATCGCACATTTGATGATGGACCACAGGTTCTCAATGGGGTTCAGATCAGGTGAACAAGGAGGCCATATCATTAGATTTTCTTCTTTTATACCCTTTCTTGCCAGCAACGCTGTGGAGTACTTGGACGAGTGTGATGGAGCATTGTCCTGCATGAAAATCATGTTTTTCTTGAAGGATGCAGACTTCTTCCTGTACCACTGCTTGAAGAAGGTCTCTTCCAGAAACTGGCAGTAGGACTGGGAGTTGAGCTTGACTCCATCCTCAACCCGAAAAGGCCCCACAAGCTCATCTTTGATGATACCAGCCCAAACCAGTACTCCACCTCCACCTTGCTGGCGTCTGAGTCGGACTGGAGCTCTCTGCCCTTTACCAATCCAGCCACGGGCCCATCCATCTGGCCCATCAAGACTCACTCTCATTTCATCAGTCCATAAAACCTTAGAAAAATAAGCCTTGAGATATTTCTTGGCCCAGTCTTGACGTTTCAGCTTGTTTGTCTTGTTCAGTGGTGGTCGACTTTCTGCCTTTCTTACCTTGGCCATGTCTCTGAGTATTGCACACCTTGTGCTTTTGGGCACTCCAGTGATGTTGCAGCTCTGAAATATGGCCAAACTGGTGGCAAGTGGCATCTTGGCAGCTGCAAGCTTGACTTTTCTCAGTTCACGGGCAGTTATTTTGCGCCTTGGTTTTTCCACACGCTTCTTGCGACCCTGTTGAATATTTTGAATGAAACGCTTAATTGTTCGATGATCACGCTTCAGAAGCTTGGCTATTGTAAGACTGCTGCATCCCTCTGCAATATATCTCACTATTTTTGACTTTTCTGAGCCTGTCAAGAAACAGATAAGGAAGGGGAAACCAAGGGAGGGACAGGGAACACAAAGAGTTCAGGCGGCCAGGGGGGCCGGAGTGGCCAGCAGAGTTCAGGCGGCCGGGGGAGCCGGAGTGGCCAGCAGAGTTCAGGCGCCCGGGGGGCCAGCAGAGTTCAGGGGGCCAGCAGAGTTCAGGCGGCCGGGGGTTCGGAGTGGCCAACAGAGTTCAGGCGGCCGGGGGGGCCGGAGTGGCCAGCAGAGTTCAGGCGGCCGGAGCAGTCACGGCGCGCACCTTCCTTCTCCTCCTCCGCTTAAGGACCACCGGAACCGGAACACAGACCCCCGGCCCAGGGACCACCGGCACACGATCCACCGGAACACGATCCACTGGAACAGGGTCCGTCGGCACAGGGACCACCGGAGGGGTGACCCCGTTCTTCCTCCTCCCTCTCCCTGAAGGGGTCATCGGAGGACTGGGGACTTGGCAGTCTGTAGGAAAAAATGGGGGTGGCCCAAGAGGTGGAAGACCACCCCTCCAGGGTACCCCGCCCCCATCACGGTCATAAGTATACCCCACAAACTGCCAAAATGATAGTGTACCCAGCATTCCCATCTCCCAGGCGATGACGCTTGTTAAATATGTCCTTAAGCTCCGCCTGACTGATGTTAAGCCCCTCCGCTGCAAACAAGAACCGGTAAGCAAACTCCTTAATGCTGTTTCCCTCCTGCTTAAGGGAAAGGAGTCTGCTTAATTGTCCTTCTCCTGATGCAGCGGAAGGGCAGGGAGATGGGAATAGGAAGATTCCCATTCTGCTGAGTCCTCTGATGGTCGGATCGTTCTGTCACGTAACATAAAACGAGAAACATGGTCGAGGACTCAAGTGCAGTAAAAGAAAGGGATTTATTTACAAACAAAACATTTCAACTTTCTCTTCCAATCACTACCTATATATGTTCCTGCCTCCACCTTTACTATATTAGATAAATGGCTATCCAAATTTATTTGGCAAGCAAAGCGACCCAGACTACTTTGCACAAAGGAAAATGGAGACCTGGACTTGACTAGCCTTAAAACATATTATTGGGCAGCCCAACTGAGATCAATGGTTGCGTGGATGTCCCAAGATACTGACACTATATGGGTCGGAATGGAGCAGAGTGAATTCCCATTAGATTCAGTTCCATTCCTAAACCAAGACATATGGGGGAAAAAGAAGATTACTAATGTATGGAGTAAAAACACCTTAAAAATATGGTCAATTGTGAGGAAGAAACTACATCTTCCCATGACTATTTCCAGAGCTATAAGAATAGCAAACAATTGTGAGTTCTCCCCAGCTATCTGGATAAGGGTTTCCTGAAATGGACAGAAAGGGGTCTAGTGGTTTTGGACCAGCTGTTTGACGGAGCAGCCTTGAAATCATTTGAACAACTCAAAGAGAAATATGATTTACCGAACCAAGATTTCTTTAGATATTTACAAATTAGACATTACCTCCAAAATCATCAAGAACGGGGAATGCTCTGCTCTCTACCAACAAAAATAGAGCACTTTTTCATATCAATAACAGAAGGAAAAGTAAAGTCAAAATTAATTTAACATATTTACAAAATATTGCAAGAAGAATTTAATGTGGTTGACAGACATGTGGTTTACTTCATTTGAAAGCCAGTGATACAGGATCAGTTTCTAAATTTTGGAATATAAAACATTAAGGATACCTAGAAAGCTACACAAATTGATGGCTCAAGGGAAATATTGCCTGCATAAACCACAAATAACCTGATTTCCCTTTCTACAATAACCCATGTATCATACTGAGCTGCTAATGTTTTTATAATGATTATATATGATGATACAGAATCCATTAATGGTATGAAATAATATACATAAAATTAAACATGGAAAATGTGATATTTTATATCAATCAATCAACTTTATTTATATAGCGCTTTTACAATGACGATTGTTTCAAAGCAGCTTCACAGTGTTAAACAGGACAACATTGCAACAAAATTTGATTTGGCTAGTTTAATTTGGATAGTTTATAGAATTATATATGACCAAATTAATAAATTCTATTTGTATATTTAGTTGAGTAACTTGGATCATAATTTGAGTGTCCCCAACTAGAGAGTAAATTTTAATTTTATTACACTGGAAAACTTGGCAGTGAATAATTTTAAACGTGATTAAAGCTTCATTTAGTAGTTTGGTGCTTATTTAAATAGTATTACACGTTAAACAATTTATTTTGTTTTTATGTGTTTAGTCATCTAAATGGTGTAGCTACACTCACATGAAAACTGTACAAATACTTTTTTTAATTAAAGTTTTAATTGTGCATGGTGTGGGTCACCCCTCTCAATGTCGCCATGATTAAATGCTGTGATGAGAAGAGTGAAAATTATAGCACGTGCTTTATAGTACTCAAGGTTTAAGTTATATTATGGTTCCCTTTCAGTCATCTCACATCTCACGGTCCGCCCCGCAGCGCGGGTATAAAGCGGAAGTGAAATGCAGCGCGTATTTGTCATTCATTTCAGGCACTCATGGACATGCACAAGGCTAGGCCTAGCCCAGAGCTCCTCCGGGAGCTCCAGACTGCGATGGACCTTGAAAATCGTAGGCATTGCTTTGCCATTCTCTTCACCGTGGAACAGATACGTGTGCTTATATGCTCCAGTCGAGTTCCCCAGAAACAGCAAGCCCTGTGAGTCCTCCGCAACCCGTGGCTGTCGGATGTGGTGGAGCGTCCGACGCCAGGTCTGATACTTGTATACATTGGTGGAACTTGTGTCAGGCCGGGTTCCATATGTTGTGACCCCCACAGCGGTGCCATATGTGTATTCTCCACGGTGCAGCTCCCTACGGCGAGCTTGTGTCTTTCCCACGTTAGAGCTTCTCTGCCATCTCAGTACGGTGTTGTTCCCCGCCTGCAATGGCCAGGCCACCCCTTGGATTTCCGTAAGTTGTACTGCCAAATCCAGTCCATAAACGTGTATTCTCCACATGGTAAGGGCATGATGTGGCTTCCGCAGCGCACTCCCCTGGGCATGCTTTCCCAGCATTATCTAATAGTCTGCTGAGTGGGTCTTGCGGTTCTTTTGACCTCCTAACTGAACTCTTTCCCAGAAATTGTGTAAGTGCAAATAATAACCATAATACCATAATCAAAGTGCCCAGTATTCAAAGTGCAAATAGAGACCACATTTTTCTTCGAGCATGATACAGAGCTAAGAGATGGTTACAACTAGATCGCTTTCATATTGGGAGATATTTGCGTGCCTCAGGGAGTCACTTTCAAACAGCGGTAACGTATTGAAATCACATTTGAATGCGCAATCCCTTTTACTTTCGCGATCGTGTGCACTCTGTGAATAGAGAGAGGTAGTGCTGAACGCGCATTTTAAAATATAACTCTATAAATATAAATATAAATATAAATATAACGCTTCGGCTGCACAACGAATCCTCCGCCACGGTCTAGTCCACTAACATGTAACACACACATTTGTAACACACGCTCAATGCTTCACTAACTTGCAACACACACTCATAACGCCGTTCTCTTCCCCGTGGAACGGATACGTGGGCTTATGTGCTCCAGTCGAACTCCCAAGAAACGGCAAACCCTGTGAGTCCTCCGCAACTCGCGGCTGTCAGATGTGGTGGAGCGTCCGACGCCAGGTCTGACACTTGTATGCATTGGTGGAACTTTCCCTCAGGCAGAGCTTCTTGTTCTTGTTCCCCGCCTGCAATGGCCAGGGCCACCCCTTGGACTTCCGTAAGTTGTACTGCCAATGTCAGTCCATACGTGTATTCTCCACATGGTAAGGGCATGATGTGGCTTCCGCAGCACACCCCCCTGGGCACACTTTCCCAGTATTATCCAATAGTCTGCTGAGTGGGTCTTGCGGAACAGCAGTGTGACTCTCCCTGCGTAAATGTCCCTGCCTGGTACAGACAGGGTCTGAGGGGCTCTCGCTGGGCACTGGAAGTGGTAATAACTGTGGCGTTTTCCAAAGGGATCCCAATTCGTCTGTGACATCTGACGTACGTGACTGACTGAAAAGGAACATCTCGGTTACGTATGGTAACCCTCGTTCCCTGAAGGAGGGAACGGAGACGTACGTCCCGTCGCCACAGTTTCTGTACCATCACTGCATATCCGAGTCACTAGTTTCGGCTCCTCAGTGAAAAACAAATGTGCGCTGCATTTCGTTTCCGCTTATACCTGCGGGGTGGAGCGTGAGATTCAAATCTCGCATGCCAATTCTCATTGGCCTGTTCTCTATATCTCGAAGCTGATAGGGGCTCCCTGAAGTGAGCCCAATTCGTCGGTGACGTACGTCTCGGTTCCCTCCTTCAATTGTTTTGGATCACCAAGAAAAATAATATACAGATAAATACAATATAATAAAGTTATAAATAAAGTGTAGTATTCAGGTACAAATCTGTAATAATTAGGTAAACTCTTTTTTATATTAGCAGAAACTCTTCACATCCTGATAGCGATCAATAATAGAAGTGGTCTAAACACTAAAATATGTACATGTATGTGGCGGAGGGGGCGTGGTTCTGCGAAAGCTGCAGCGGGAGAAAGAGAGCGGAGCAGAGCGGTCGGTAAGTAGGTCAAGCAGATGATAACACCTGTCTCTGATTACAGTAATTGGCGTGGAGAGAGCGCTTATAAGCCTCTGCCGGGAGAGAGTGAGAGAGAGAATTGGACTGGGACTACACGCACGCTGCTGAGAGTGAACAAGAGAAACTGCTATTGCTGAGAACTGAACGGGGCGACCCATATCGTGGAACTTGAGTGTACGAGCCACTACGGTGTGCCGGTGTGAAACGGGGCGACCCATATCGTGGATTTTGAGTGTATACGCCAGAGAGCGTCTGTGTGTGCGTGAGAAAATAAAAGTGTGTAAGTCCCAGTCAAGCCGACCCTGTCTTCTTCCTTCCACCCACAACGAACCTCATTACACTGGTGCCGAAACCCGGGAAGGGAGAAGACCGCCGCCATGTCATCTCCGCCAAGACGCCGCTATGACATCGCCCAATCGCCGCCGGTCTTCACCAGGAACACCATCAGGATCTGCTGGCCGTGAGGGAGGAGCAACAGCGACGTTTCGAAGCTCTCCTCACGGCCCAGCATGAAGACCGCAAGCTGTTCCGGGGCTGGATAGACCGGGAGATCCGGGCCATTCCCCAGAGACCGACCACCGACTCAGCGCCGCCCCGCTGTCGAAGATGGGGCCTCAGGATGATCCTGAGGCCTTCATAGAACTCTTCGAGAGGGCGGCCAGGTTCCGGGAATGGCCCAAAGCGGACTGGCCGATGCGGCTACTTCCACTGCTGTCTGGAGAAGCTCAGGTAGCCGCACACCAACTGCCAGTCCAGAATCTCCTGGTCTACGACGATCTAAAGCGCGCCATTCTACAGCGGGTCGGCCGGACACCGGAACAACATCGTCAGCGGTTCCGCACCCTGACCCTCGACGAGTCCGGCCGACCATTCGTGTTTGCGCACCAGCTCCGGGACTCCTGCCGCAAGTGGCTGTTGGCCGACGAAAGCGACGTTGAGGAGATCATCGACCGTGTGGCACTGGAACAGTTCGTGGCAAGGCTGCCAAAGAAGACTGCCCAGTGGGTCCAGTGCCACCGCCCGACGTCGCTGGACCAGGCCATCCAACTGGCGGAGGACGAGATGGTGGCGTGCCGAGGGGTCGGCGAACCCCTACCATCAGCATCTCTCTCTCTCTCTCTCTTCTCCTTCCCCCTCCCCGTCTCTCTCAAAACCTGTCCCGTTTCCTAGGTATCGCGGGGTGCCTCCCAGGCCGGCCCCAAGATGGAGGATGGGTGGGTCAGGAGAACCACCCGCGACCACCCAGTCAGTGCCGAGGGGAGGAGGAGGAGCTCCAGACCCGACACCGCTGGCGGGCCGCCCGCGATCTCTCCACGCCACCCCGGGCCTGCTTCCAGCCACTAGGGCGGCGGGGAGGCCTGGGCCGGCGTGTTGGCGTTGTGGGGACCCTGGACACTTTATAGAGCAGTGTCTGGTGATGGAGGTGGGGACGCTGGTCAGGGTCCCCGACGCTCCCCACGCTGCCCCGATCAAGCTGGACTGTACCAAATACCGTAAGTATCAAGGGAGTGCGTATCAGGCTCTGGTGGATTCAGGTTGTAACCAGACCTCCGTACACCAAAGCCTGATTCAGCCCGGGCATGGGATAAGCGCCGCATGGTTATGGTGAGGTGTGTGCACGGGAGGTGAGAGAATACCCGTTAGTGCCAATGGATTTTCTATTCAGGGGAAAAAACCATAGAGTTGAGGTGGCAGTTAACCAGCACCTCCGGCACCCACTGATTTTGGGGACAAATTGGCCAGGTTTTAATGAATTATTGGGATGTTTGTGTGGGTGCCTCTTGGGAAAAAAAAGAGACAGGGAAGGTGGCGGTTGCACAGGCGGGGGAGGTGGAACCGGGACCACTGGGCACTGATCCGGGGAACTGAGCGCTCCGGAACGCCAGTGTTTCAGCGATGACTTTCCCCTGGAACAGTCCCAGGATGAAACGCTAAAAATGCTTTCAATCAGGTCTGTGCCATCGACGGCCATCCCCTCCGTCCTGATCAACCGCTCACTTTTCCTTATTTTTCTCTGATAAAGGACCGGTTGTATAGGGTGACCCAAGATGCCCAAACAAAGCAGACTACAACCCAGTTGTTAATTCCTAAAAGCCGCTGGAAATGCTTTTCCAGGCGGCTCATCACAATCCTATGGCCGGGCATTTAGGGCAAATAGCGACACTAAACCGCCTCATGGCCCGGTTCTTTTGGCCGGGCATTCACGAGAATGTACGCCGGTGGTGTGCGCCTTGTCGTGAATGTCAGTTGGTAAATCCACCGCCCAACCAAAAGCACCATTGTGCCCTCCCGTTGATGCAGGTCCCTTCGAAAGAATTGGGATGGACCTCATCGGGCCATTAGAGCGGTCAGCCGCGGACATCGCTTGCATTAGTCCTAGTGGATTATGCAACGCGATATCCGGAGGCAGTGCCACTGCGTAACATTTCGCGAAAAGTGTTGCGAGTGCACTGTTCTCCTAATCTCCCAGGTGGGAATCGAAAGAGATTCTCACCGATCAAGGCACGGCGTTTATGTCACGGACAATCCGCGAACTTTACGGATTATTGGGCATTAAGTCTATTCGGACCAGCGTCTATCACCCACAAACAGACGGGCTGGTAGAAAGATTTAATCGCACGTTGAAAACAATGATTCGTAAATTCGTTCACAAAGACGCCAAAAATTGGGACAAATGGCTAGAACCTCTCTTGTTCGCTGTCCGCGAGGTCCCCCAAGCCTCCACGGGGTTTTCCCCCTTCGAGCTTCTCTATGGCCGCCAGCCCCGAGGGGTTTTGGATGTCATTAGGGAAGCTTGGGAGGACGGACCGTCCGCTAGTAAAACGAAATTCAGTTTGTATTGGACCTGAGAACAAAACTCCACACGCTGGGGCGGCTTTCGATGGAGAATTTGTTACAGGCTCAAGACAAACAGAGACAGCTGTACAACAAAGGGGCTAGATTACAACAATTTGCGGAGAAAGTACTTCTGTTACTCCCCACCTCTAGTTCCAAATTACTCGCCAAGTGGCAAGGACCGTTTGAGGTCACACGACGAGTAGGGGATCTGAACTATGAGGTCATTCGGTCCGACAGGGACGGGGCACGTCAGATATACCATCTAAATTTATTAAAAAAATGGGTTGAGGCCGAGGCTGTGATGCTGGCGACGGTAGTGAGTGGAGAGGATGATCTCGGACCAGAGGCGGTTCAAAAGTCACAATCTCCCGCTCTGGTCCCGGGAGGAGATCACCTCTCACCCTCCAAGCTCAGAGACCTAAAACAATTACAGGCGGAGTTCGCCGACGTGTTCTCGCCCCTACCGGGTCGGACAGACCTCATCCAACACCACGTTGAGACCGAGCCGGGCGTCGTTGTACGCAGCCGACCATATAGGTTGCCTGAACACAAGAAAGAAGTGGTTCAGGCCGAATTAGAGGCAATGTTAGAGATGGGGGTAATAGAAGAATCCAACAGTGACTGGGCGAGCCCGATCGCTTTGGTACCAAAACCTGACGGCTCGGTCCGCGTGGATTACAGAAAAGTCAACGGTGTCGAAATTTGATGCATATCCCATGCCACGGATTCACGAATTGCTTGATCGGCTGGGTACTGCTCGTTTTTATTCGACACTGGACTTGACAAAGGGTTACTGGCAGATCCCCTTGTCTCCAGTAACCAAAGAAAAACGCTTTCACCACGCCGCTTTGGATTGCACCAATTCATTACGCTCTTTCGGGCTGTTCGGGCACCCGCGACTTTTCAGCGCCTGATGGACCGAATCCTTCGCCGCATGCTGCATATGCCGCTGCTTATCTCGATGATATCATCATTTATAGTGGGGACTGGCAGCGCCATATGCAGCGGCGAGCAGTCCTCAGGTCGCTGAGAAGGGCGGGCTCACGCCCAACCCGAAGAAGTGTGCAATTGGGCGGGTGGAAGTAAGATATCTGGGCTTCCACTTGGGTCATGGGCAGGTGCGTCCCCAAATTAATAAGACCGCAGCAGTTGCGGCCTGCCCAAGACCCAAGACCAAAAGGAGGTTAGACAGTTCCTGGGGCTGGCGGGATATTATAGGAGGTTTGTACCTAATTATTCGGACCTCGCCAGCCCGCTGACTGATCTAACTAAAAAGGAAGAACCAGATACAGTTCGGTGGACGGAGCAGTGCCAGCAGGCTTTTACCCAGTTAAAGGCTGCCCTGTGTGGTGGACCGCTCTTACAGGCTCCTAACTTTTCTCTCCCATTCTTGCTGCAGACAGACGCCTCGGGCGCAGTCCTGGCCCAGGAGGTGGAGGGGGAGGAGCGGCCACTGCTGTACATCAGTCGAAAGCTCTCTAAGAGAGAGACGATGTACAGCACCATAGAGAAGTAGTGTTTGGCCATCAGGTGGGCCGTCCTCACCCTTCGCTATTACCTCCTGGGGCGGGAGTTCACCCTCTGTTCGGATCACGCCTTGCAGTGGCTCCACCGCATGAAGGATACCAACGCGCGGATCACCCGTTGGTATCTAGCTTTACAGCCGTTTAAGTTCAAGGTGGTCCACAGGCCGGGTGCTCAGATGGCTGCGGCTGACTTCCTCCCGGAGAAGGGGGAGGCTGCAGGCCAGATGGCTCCCCGGCCTGAGTCGGGCGGTGGGGGTATGTGGCGGAGGGGGCGTGGTTCTGCGAAAGCTGCAGCGGGAGAAAGAGAGCGGAGCAGAGCGGTCGGTAAGTAGGTCAAGCAGATGATAACACCTGTCTCTGATTACAGTAATTGGCGTGGAGAGAGCGCTTATAAGCCGCTGCCGGGAGAGAGTGAGAGAGAGAGAATTGGACTGGGACTACACGCACGCTGCTGAGAGTGAACAAGAGAAACTGCTATTGCTGAGAACTGAACGGGGCGACCCATATCGTGGAACTTGAGTGTACAAGCCACTACGGTGTGCCGGTGTGAAACGGGGCGACCCATATCGTGGATTTTGAGTGTATACGCCAGAGAGCGTCTGTGTGTGCATGAGAAAATAAAAGTGTGTAAGTCCCAGTCAAGCCGACCCTGTCTTCTTCCTTCCACCCACAACGAACCTCATTACAATGTACATATACTGTCTCCCAAGGTTTATTTTTCTCCATTATGCCACCTGATGGAGTTTTGGTTCCTTGCCACTATCGCCTTTTGCTTGGCTTGCTCAGTTGGGAACACTACATTTTCAACTAAATATCCAAATAAATTTAATTACTAAACTAAATTAACAATATCTGTAACGAATACTGCTCTGAGACAGAAGGGTTGGAGATCCAAGTGCAGTATTTATTGAAAAGTGTTATCCACAAATGTAATCCAAACACAGGCAAAAGGTCATACACGAGTAATCAATCCAAACAGCAAAACAAGACAGACAGGAACAAAAGGCAAATGGTAAATCCAAGAGACCAAAACCAACAGACATGAACCAGAAGAACGCTCAGAATTGCAGTGAACCACTAAACAAGACTTAGCAGTGACTGATGGGGATGGCTGACGCAAAACTGACGTTTCGACGCTGTGTCGAGATCCTGAAGCGCAGATTTTTCGAAACACTGCTCCGTATGGCGCGCACTCCGGGCCAAAATTAAACATCAGAACGACCGATCGACCGATCAAACGTCTTACCGAACGTCTATTCGAACGTCTTGTTCTGTGAACGTCTGACTGAGCGGGTGACCCACGTGACGACCTGACGTGACGTCAACGTCTTGGAATTATGTTTTTTTTTACCATGTAAGTATCCAAGCTGATGTGTAAAGACTATAAATTGACATTGCAGGCACTAAATACAGAAATAGGGTGAATTTTATACCTTAAAGAATAACACAACCATTTCCTGCATCCGGCAGTACTTCCCTGAACAAGCCTTTAAATATGTTGTAGGCTATTCTGTAGTCTTTCTGAGTGATGAACTGAAAAAGCTATCACCTATCATGACTTTCTCTGTATTACATGACAGAATGAGCTAATGTTTTAAACTTTCAAACACCAGACTCACCTATTTTAACTGTAGGCTACATACAGTAGTAAGCTACTGTTAACTAATGTTTTTTTTCATATTTCATTTACATGTAGGCTAAGCTAAGATGTAATCATTTGCTTGTTTTTTATTTATTTATTTTATTATTATTTGTCAAACAGATTAATTTTATATTGTGTGTTATTGTTAAGAGAGTTAAAAGTTAGAAGATAAAGAGTTTTATTTTCTAAGTCTTCAATGTCATGGAACCATGTTGTCATTGACTATTCATACATTGAGTAAGATTAAGATTATTCAATAAACACAATGTTTATTTTTACCGTGATTTTGTCTCCTTCTTTCTGATATTTCCTCTGCTGACTCCACTGACCCATGGGCTGGTAAGACATTTAGTTAACATAAGCTGTTGATCTTTTTGGATATTAAAAATGAACTCTGATATATAAATATTGTGAGGTAATGTCAACTCAACACTGGATCTAACATTTCCACTGTCTCTTATGTTCTCTTCTTGTATTATTATCATTGAATACTGTGCTAGGGGCATAAAGTGATTTTGCAGAAAATGGTTAGAATGCATTATAATCATCCCACATCCTTGTTGATGTACATAAAGACTTCATCCTAGTCTGTACGATCGTATAGTTTAATATTCGAAACAGTAATAATAGTATAGTCTAGATGCCAGATATTTTAGAAAATCTTTTAAGATACTTTTTTTTGTTTATGGATAATAGGGATTTTTTTCACTGTAATCCAATGATTCTGAAAACAAAACATTAGACATCTAAACAAAATAACATATAGGCCTAATTTACTTGAGGTTCTACTATAAATGGTGTCTATTAAAAAATGTATTTCATTAATGAATAAAGAGTCCTTCATTATCCTGAGTTTTTGAAGGGATCTCTTGAATGAATGAAATAATGATAGGCTACATCAAATACGTTTTATCAGTCACTGGTCAACACCTAGTGGAATAAAATTGTAATAGAATCTTTATTTAAAGCTTAACATTCCTTTCAAGGGTCATTTACTCATTTTGATCATAGCCAACTTCTGTGTTTATATTTCCGACCATAAACTTTTATTCAATTTCATACTTATTTTTTATGTTGTTATTTGTAGTTCTTTATTCACAGACTGTAATGGCTGAATGTTTGTAGCCCAAATTATATTCTAAAATAATAATAAAAAATAAAAATAAACTTTTATTCCAATACTTTCGTTATTATTTGATGTTTGCGAAACAGAAATAGCTATCTTTTAATAAATAACAGTTCAAACAAGCCTTGAAATACATATATTTTTTTATATTATCATATTTGTATCAGACCTCAAAATAAGTAACAGCCCCAGCTTCTTTTTAAGGTGAAGAATCTTTTTCAAGGTCTTGCAATATTCATAATTAAGTTGCAATATATTAAAAATATGCAAACAAATTAGGCTAAATAACAAACTAATACAAAGTGTTTCAAATCTAAGATTTAATTTATTTCAAGACCTGCAGTTATATAGCCTATGGACTGCAGTTTTCGCTGCATTTAAATGCGCAGCTACAGCATATTTCTATTAAATAAGACGAAATTAGATTTAGATCTATTCCTGAACCTTCTGTTTTAATTAAATGTTTTGTTAATAATAGCCTCTGTAATAAACTTTATTAATAGTCCTACACTGCACATAACTTTATAAATCAGCAATTGCTGTAATCAAATGGGGACTTTAAAGGACACAATCGAAGAATAAGAACATTAAATTAAGGTAAGAAAGACAAACGTGTAACACCGTGTCTTAACACGAAGACAACACGTTGGGAAGACGATCGGTTACCGGACTCCGACCGGTCGCCATGGGTACGCGTTAACAACACGTAAGCACATTTAGGAACGTGGTATGCGATTTCATGAAACTGATCACTAATTTAGTTTGGGCTCATTGTTCATATGTGGAAGACATGGGAATCAACGAACCCTGATAGTTTATTTGAACAGAATCAGCTGAATGCCTATAGAACTAGAACACTTAAACATGTTTTTAATAAACCTTTCCACTTTTTCACATTATGATGGTTATTTGTGAAATATTATGATAATTTAGTTGGGTAATTTCATTAAGATTAAGTCAGTAATGACATTTCTCTTTAGTTCTTGAAATAAAAGCTTATACTTTCTCCACTTTTTTTTAAAAACTATTTTGTAGGCTATAGCCTATAAAAGCAACTTATAAGTTATGAATATTGCAAGACAAATTTCTTCACCTTAAAAAGAAGCTGGGGGATGGGTCACGTGATGGGCTCGAGGTAGTTAGACGTAGCCGTGAGAGCTCTCTAGAAATTTCCTAGTTCCTTTGAAATAAACACTGAAACATTTCCCAAATTAGTGGTAAAACTTCACCTGGTACTTGTGAACAAGAAAGAGTTTCGCGAGATCATTGGGAGTGTTAAGCAAGATCTGATCTCTCAAATGTCAGAACTTCGCAATTCCATTCAGGGATCAATTGATACCCTGGCAGTGTCTGTCTCATCTATGCAAGGCCGGATAACCACAGCTGAGCAAAGGATCAGCGATGTGGAAGATACGGTATCGGGAAACGAGCAGTCTCTCATCCTCCTCAAAAAAGAAAACGAGGTTCTCAGAAATAAGATGGAATACATGGAAAACTATAACAGGCGAAATAACATCCGCCTGATTGGTTTGAGTGAAGGAGTTGAAGGTCGAGACAGTCGAATTCTTTAAGACATGGCTACCGAGTGTTTTGGGAGAAGAGAAATTCGGCACTCCACTTGTCATCGAACGCGCCCAACGCGTTCCAACAGCGCAAATCCCGGGGAAGGGTCCACGGCCCATCCTAATTCGACTTCTGAGATTCCAGGACCGGGAAAATATTCTGCGTATCGCCCGAGATAAAGCTCCAATTACTATTGATGGGAAGAGAGTCAGCTTTTTCCCAGATTTTTCGTCGGAGGTGATGAATTGCAGAAGAGCAATGGTTCCAGCACTCAAGGCATTAAAGGAGAAGGATATCAATTGTCATCTCGTATATCCCGCTCGTATTCGAATTTTTACAGAGGACGGTGGAACACGGTTCTGTCACACGCCAGATGAAGCATTCAAGTTTCTGTTGGATCGCGACTGACATGGCGGAGTTTGCGGCGCTCCGGGACGCGGACACGGCCTCATATTTGTCTCGGCGATTAGTCTTTAGATCTGGATGGGTGAGTGATTTTGCTGACCGATACTTTGGGAACTTCACCTGATTATCCTTGGTCACCCATGCTTTTTATTTGGATGGGTATTTTTATTTATCTTTCCCATTTCCTCTGAGGAATTTTGGTGGGTGACTAATTTCTAATATATATATATTTTTTCTTCTTTCTTTGCTTCTATTTTTTTTGTCAGAGACTCTGTTATGGACTAAAAGACAGACACGAACAGTTTTTTTGGTACTTTGTTCAATACGCCTGGGGAATTATTTTATTTTTTAAACTACTGCTGCTTATCAGTGTACGTGTAAGGAGAGCTCGTGGGCTAGCCCCGCATTTTTGCTTGGGGAAAGAAGAGCGAGCTGATCGTTTCTCAACGGATTCGTTTTCCTCGCTGCTGTATAGTTCTGGTTCTGCATCAGCAGCTATGTTATGATTTATGTGTTTATATGTTTTCTTTTGTTTTTGTTTTTTCTGAGAGATACATGTTTTCATTTAGATTCTGTGGTAATATTAGATCGACCCGGTTAGGGTTCATTCTACATGTGGGCAATTTATATTGTGATTTGGTTATCATAAATTATACATGATAAAGCCCTTGAAACTTGTGACATTTAATACAAAGGGTCTACATAGTCCAGTCAAAAGAAAAAGAGTATACACGTACCTTAAGAAGCTGGGGGCAGAAATAGTTTTCCTCCAGGAAACGCATTTAACGGACTCTGAGCATAAAAAATTAAAAAGGGAGTGGGTAGGTCAGGTATTTGCATCCTCATTTAATTCTAAGTCGAGAGGAACGGCTATACTGACACATAAAAATATCCCTTTTACTGTTACAAAATCCTTACTTGACCCTTCAGGACGATATGTAATGATACAAGGGCATATGTACTCTGAACAGTGGACGATGTTAAATATATATGCTCCAAATATTGATGATCACTTGTTCATACAAAATGTTTTCCTTCAAATTGCTCAATCATCAGGCTCTCTCTTGGTGGGTGGAGACTTTAACGTTTGTCTTGACAACGTACTTGATAGAGCTTCGACTAGACCAATACCTCTTTCTAAAGCTGCAAAATCTACCACTGCTTTTATGAAAGATTTAAATTTAACTGATATTTGGAGGCGGGAACATCCACAGGATAGAGATTACTAATTTTATTCACACCCTCATGATACTCACACTCGTATAGACTATTTTTTGTTATCCACCCAGTTTTTATATCGTGTGCTGGATGTTGAATATCTCCCTCGGTTATTGAGTGACCATTCTCCCCTTGTTATGTTATTGTCCATCCTAGAGAAAACAGGACGGACTATAGGTGGAGACTAAATCCCATTCTTCCTAAACAAGCTGAATTTCATAAATTTATAAGAGAGCAAATTGATATTTTTACTTCTACGAACAAACCTTCTTGCTCCAATAGCTTTATTTCATGGGACACTTTAAAGGCGTATCTTAGAGGTCAATGTATTGCATATACTAAAGGTTTAATAAAAACCAAAAATTCCAAACTGAATAAGAATCTGAAATCTCAGCACTTGAAAAAATATACCATAAGGATCAGAAAAAGGATGTTTATAGGGAACTACTTAATAAAAAAATGAAGTATAATAAATTGAACACCTACCAGGCAGAGAGGGCTATTATCAGTTCTAAACAACGTTATTATGAGCTTGGTTAGAAAGAGCATAAAGTTTTGGCCTGGCAACTAAAACGTGATGAACAGAAACGAACGATAAATGCTATAGATACAGGTAACGCAGAAACGTACAATCCTGTAGAGATTGATGGTGCATTTAAGCAATACTACACAGAGTTATATACAGTATTGTTCAAAATAATAGCAGTACAATGTGACTAACCAGAATAATCAAGGTTTTTAGTATATTTTTTTATTGCTACGTGGCAAACAAGTTACCAGTAGGTTCAGTAGATTCTCAGAAAACAAATGAGACCCAGCATTCATGATATGCACGCTCTTAAGGCTGTGCAATTGGGCAATTAGTTGAATTAGTTGAAAGGGGTGTGTTAAAAAAAATAGCAGTGTGGCATTCAATCACTGAGGTCATCAATTTTGTGAAGAAACAGGTGTGAATCAGGTGGCCCCTATTTAAGGATGAAGCCAACACTTGTTGAACATGCATTTGAAAGCTGAGGAAAATGGGTCGTTCAAGACATTGTTCAGAAGAACAGCGTACTTTGATTAAAAGTTGATTGGAGGGAAAACCTATAAAGAGGTGCAAAAATGATAGGCTGTTCAGCTAAAATGATCTCCAATGCCTTAAAATGGAGAGCAAAACCAGAGAGGCGTGGAAGAAAAGCGGAAGACAACCATCAAAATGGATAGAAGAATAACCAGAATGGCAAAGGCTCAGCCAATGATCACCTCCAGGATGATCAAAGACAGTCTGGAGTTACATGTAAGTACTGTGACAGTTAGAAGACGTCTGTGTGAAGCTAATCTATTTTCAAGAATCCCCCATAAAGTCCCTCTGTTAAAAAAGGCATGTGCAGAAGAGGTTACAATTTGCCAAAGAACACATCAACTGGCCTAAAGAGAAATGGAGGAACATTTTGTGGACTGATGAGAGTAAAATTGTTCTTTTTGGGTCCAAGGGCCACAGGCAGTTTGTGAGACGACCCCCAAACTCTGAATTCAAGCCACAGTACACAGTGAAGACAGTGAAGCATGGAGGTGCAAGCATCATGATATGGACATGTTTCTCCTACTATGGTGTTGGGCCTATTTATCGCATACCAGGGATCATGGATCAGTTTGCATTATGTTAAAATACTTGAAGAGGTCATGTTGCCCTATGCTGAAGAGGACATGCCCTTGAAATGGTTGTTTCAACAAGACAATGACCCAAAACACACTAGTAAACGGGCAAAGTCTTGGTTCCAAACCAACAAAATTAATGTTATGGAGTGGCCAGCCCAATCTCCAGACCTTAATCCAACTGAGAACTTGTGGGGTGATATCAAAAATGCTGTTTCTGAAGCAAAACCAAGAAATGTGAATGAATTGTGGAAAGTTGTTAAAGAATCATGGAGTGGAATAACAGCTGAGAGGTGCCACAAGTTGGTTGACTCCATGCCACACAGATGTCAAGCAGTTTTAAAAAACTGTGGTCATACAACTAAATATTAGTTTAGTGATTCACAGGATAGCTAAATCCCAGAAAAATTTTTTTGTACAAAATAGGTTTGAGTTTGTACAGTCAAAGGTAGACACTGCTATTTTTTTGAACACACCCCTTTCAACTAATACCCCAATTGCACAGCCTTAAGAGCGTGCATATCATGAATGCTGGGTCTTGTTTGTTTTCTGAGAATCTACTGAACCTACAGGTAACTTGTTTGCCACGTAGCAATAAAAAATATACTAAAAACCTTGATTATTCTGGTTAGTCACATTGTACTGCTATTATTTTGAACAATACTGTAAATCTGCGTATCATCAGCATAAAAGTGATAGTTAAGGGCAAGAGATCTTAGTACAAGTGGCTACATATTAAAAAATAAGGGACCCAGTATAAACAGAACCACCCATTACAATAGGTCCACACATTGTTTTTAGATAGATAGATAGATAGATAGATAGATAGATAGATAGATAGATAGATAGATAGATAGATAGATAGATAGATAGATAGATAGATAGATAGATAGATAGATAGATAGATAGATAGATTGATGATAGATAGATAGATAGATAGATAGATAGATAGATAGATAGATAGATAGATAGATAGATAGATAGATAGATAAATACTTTATTCAACCCCAACAGGGGAAATTCAAGTGTCGAGTAGCATTCCATAAGAAATAGACACAGTAAGTACAAGAGATAAAAATGTAGATAAAAATAAAAACAAAAACACACTCTGCCCAGGCAATAAATAACAACAAAATAATAAATAAATACATAAGTTTAGTTAAGAATTACTATCAATAGTAATAAAGTGCACGTCAGAAAGCATCGGTGGAGAAAGCATCAAGGTGGTCCACACCTATAAATATCTGGGTGTCCATCTCGATAACAAACTTGACTGGTCCGTGCATGCTAATGTAGCATATAAGAAAGGTCAGAGCAGACTCTTCTTTCTCAGAAGACTCAAATCATTTGATGTCTGCAATGATATGTTGTACCTTTTTTATCAGTCTGTTTTTGCCAGTGCTATATTTTTCAGTGTTGTGTGCTGGGGGAACTGCCTGACTGTCAGAGACAGTAAACGACTAGATAAACTGGTCAAAAAATGTGGGTCGGTCATGGGGAGAGGCATGGACTCGGTGGGAGCTTTGGTAGAGAGGAGAATGATGAGCATGACCTAGGCCATCCTCAACAACAGCAGTCATCCTTTATATGACTTTTTGATGGCTCAGAAGAGCACACGTAGCGATCGGCTTCTCTCTCTGTGTTGTAGGACTGAACGATTCAGGAGATCATTTAAACCGGCTGCTATAAGACTTTACAATGAATGCCGCTTTCCAGTCTGACATACTGTGGCCGGTTTTCTAAGTAATTCGATATCCACACAATGAATGTAGAATCCATGCCTAATCTCTCGAGTTTCTCTCTAAGGATCAAGGGCTGAATAGTGTTAAATGCACTTGAGAAATCAAAGAACATTATTCTGACATATCCCCCAGATCCTTCTAAGAAGGACAGAGTCCGATGGAGAATATACAGGACCGCGTCCTCCACTCCCACATTTCCCTGATATGCGAACTGTAGTGGATCAAGTGCTTGCTGCACTTGGGGTTTCAATAGCCGCAGCAGAAGCCTCTCAAAGGTCTTCATAATCACCGATGTCAGAGCCACTGGTCTATAGTCCTTGACCCCCGCCGGTCTCCCTACTTTGGGCACCGGGACAATGCATGATGTCTTCCACCTCACAGGAACCTGCCCAGTTTGTAGACTTGTGTTAAAAATGGCGTGAAAAGGCACAGCCAACTCTGACGCACAGTCCTTTATAACCCGAGGTGAAATTCCATCCGGGCCCGCGGATTTATATGGGCGCACTCTTCTCATCTCCGCCCGCACCTCATCAACACTGAAATAGCCAACCGAAGGTACCAACGCAGCAGAGGTCTCCTCTTGCTGCCGCTGATTATAACCGGCAGGTGTAGTGGAACTGGAGGCAGCATTATAGATGTTAGAGCCGCAGGATGGAACAGAACAGGAGGCAGCAGTATAGATGTTAGAGCCGCAGGACGGAACAGAGCAGTTGGCAGCATTATAGATGTTAGAGCCGCAGGATGGAACAGAGCAGGAGGCAGCATTATAGATGTTAGAGCCGCAGGATGGAACAGAGCAGTTGCCAGCATTATAGATGGTAGAGCTGCTGGATGGAACAGAGCAGAAGGCAGCATTATAGATGGTAGAGCCGCTGGATGGAACAGAGCAGTTGGCAGCAGTATAGATGGTAGAGCCGCTGGATGGAACAGAGAAGGAGGCAGCAGTATAGATGGTAGAGCTGCTGGATGGAACAGAGCAGTTAGCAGCAGTATAGATGGTAGAGCCGCTGGATGGAACAGAGCATTTGGCAGCATTATAGATGGTAGAGCCGCTGGATGGAACAGAGCAGGAGGCAGCATTATAGATGGTGGAGCCGCTGGATGGAACAGAGCAGTTGGCAGCAGTATAGATTGTTGAGCCGATGGATGGAACAGAGCAGTTGGCAGCAGTATAGATGGTAAAGCCGCTGGATGGAGCAGAGCAGGAGGCAGCATTATAGATGGTAAAGCCGCTGGATGGAACAGAGCAGGAGGCAGCATTATAGATGGTAGAGCCGCTGGATGGAACAGAGCAGGAGGCAGCAGTATAGATGGTAGAGCGGCTGGATGGAACAGAGCAGGAGGCAGCATTATAGTTGGTAGAGCCGCTGGATGGAACAGAGCAGGAGGCAGCATTATAGATGGTAGAGCCGCTGGATGGAACAGAGCAGGAGGCAGCATTATAGATGGTAGAGCCGCTGGATGGAACAGAGCAGTTGGCAGCAGTATAGATGGTAGAGCCGCTGGATGGAACAGTGTAGGAGGCAGCATTATAGATGGTAAAGCGCTGGATGGAACAGAGCAGGAGGCAGCATTATATATGGTAGAGCCGCTGGATGGATACTGCAGTTAGCAGCAGTATAGATGGTAGAGCCGCTGGATGGAACAGAGCAGTTGGCAGCAGTATAGATGGTAGAGCCGCTGGATGGAACAGAGCAGTTGGCAGCAGTATAGATGGTAGAGCCGCTGGATGGAACAGAGCAGGAGGCAGCATTATAGATGGTAGAGCCACTGGATGGAACAGAGCACGAGGCAGCAGTATAGATGGTAGAGCCGCTGGATGGAACAGAGCAGGAGGTGGAAGTATCAGTGGTAGAGCCGCTAGGTGGAATAGGGCAAGAGACAGCAGCCGGGATGGTGCAGCTGTTGGGTAGAGACGGTAAGGGAGTGCATGCCGGGTCAAACCTGCTGTAAAAGCAACTGAACTCATTTGCCATGACAGTATCCCCTGACATCACATTCCCCTTCCCCTTGAAGCCAGTAATGGCTCTCATTCCCTTCCACACTTCCCTTGTATTGCCGTTCTGAAGTTTCCTCTCCAACTTCCTTTTATATTCCCCTCTGGCCTTCCTTATGTTTCTTTTCAGATCATGTTGAATAGTCCTGGCCCTGTCCCTGTCACCAGCCTTAAATGCCTCCTTTTTCTGATTCAGCAGGTTCTTAATGCTACTCGTAATCCAAGGCTTATTATTCGGGAAACACTTCACTGTTCTTACAGGGACTACCACATCCATGCAAAAATGTATGTAGTCAGTAACACAGTCCACTACCCTATCAATATTATCGTCAGACCCCTGTGTATTCATAAGTGTGCTCCAGTCCGTAGACTGAAAACAGTCCCTCAGAGCTTCGCTAGTCGCTGGAGTCCATTTCCTATATGATATGCTGGTTGTAGGCAGCCTCCTCACACAGGGTCTGTACGATGATTTAAGGAAAATCAAGTTATGATCTGACTTTCCAAGTGGGGGCAGGGCCAGTGCATTATAAGCGTCTTTAACGTTAATATAGCACAGATCCAGTGTGTTGTTGTGTCTTGTAGGACAGTTTACATACTGCATAAAGCCACCCAGATGAGTACTGATGTCCACATGATTAAAATCCCCCGAAATAACATGCATTGCCTCCGAATGTTGCAACTGACTTTTTGCCACTGTGTCCTGAATGACGTCACCCGCTACTGTAGGATCAGCGCGCGGAGGGATGTAAACAACAATGGCGACAATATGGGAAAATTCCCATGGCACATAATATGGTCTTAAGCTCACCACTAACACCTCTACGTCCCGACAGCAGACCTTGTATTTCACAGTTATGTGACTGGGACAGCACCATTTATTATTCACAAACAGTGCGAGTTTCCCCTTCTTTGGTTTTACCACTCGATCTAGGATCCCTATCCGCCCGTACCATGGTAAATCCTGGTGTACTAACAACAGTATCAGGGATGCTATCAGTTAGCCACGTCTCAGTAAAGCAATACAGGCTGCACTCACGATAAGTTCTGTCCATTCTCACCAGGGCCTCCATCTCCTCGCTTTTATTGGGTAGAGAGTTTATATTCCCCATGATGATCGCTGGTAGGAAAGGCTTATATCTCCACTTCCTGGTCCTAAACTTGACACCCGCACGGCGTCCACGGAAAGGTTTCCTGAGTTCATGCGGTATAGGATGAATAATACCTTTGGACTTTCCACTTCCCCGCAGTTGAAGGAGCTCTTACCACGAATACGTTATCGCGCCCATAGTAGCGTTAACTATTAATACAATCGCAACACAAACACACACACGGAGCTACTCAGACTTGCTGCCACCGCAGTTGGCGCATGCACTAAGCAAAGACCTATTGCCCCCCATAAAAACAAATTGACTGCGGTCAGTAAAATAAGACCTGAACCATCCAAGAACTGTCTCAGACAAACCAAATATATATTTTCAAACGATTAATTAACAGCAAATGATCAATAGCATCGAAGGCTGAACTAAGATCCAAGAGAATAAGAAGTGACAGGGAACCGGAGACGGAAGCTATTAGCAAGTCATTAGTGACTTTAACCAATGCAGTCTCAGTGCTGTGCAATTTTCGAAACCCTGATGGGGCTCAAATAAATTATTATCAATTAAATGTCTGCTCAACTGGGCCGCAACCACACCCTCTAAGATTTTAGCCAGGTAAGGAAGATTTGAGATTGGGCGATATTTTGAAAAAATGTTCACATCAGAGTTTTGCTTTTTTAAAACAGGAGTGACAGCAGCAGTTTTATGCACTGCTGGCACCACACCAGTTGACAAAGAGTCATTTATTATAGCAAGAACTGAGGGACATAAAGGACAGAAACAAGATTTAAATAGGCTACAAGGCATAGGATCAAGTACGCAAGTGGAAGCTTTCATACAAGAAACCTGCTGGCAGAGCAACTCAAATTGTAATAAAGTACATTTGGAAAATGGAGTGCCAGTAAAACTTAATGTGTTAACTATAAGATCTGTGGGCCCAGAGGAACTACGAATATTTGTGCGAACGTTATCAATTTTTACACTGAAAAATCGGAGAAACTCATTGCACAACCAATCAGATGAAATCAAAGAACGATCACCATCTACATTAAGAAGACATACATAAGGTAATTATACGAAATTACGAAATCTTGAATTGTTTTGATTATTTTCAACAATATGTGAAAAGTATGTAGATCTTGCAGTTTGTAGTATGTAGATCTTGCCAGACAGTTTTTCCATGCTTGGTGAAACAGTTAAACCTGAGCAACACCTTTTTCGCTTCAAGGGGCTGACTGAACAAATGAGACATTACGCATTTTTTTGGGTGCAAAAATGTCCAAGTTACCTGTAAGAACATTGTTAAATATAGAAATTTTATCCTCAAGAGGAGCAGAGGACATAACGCCAAAAGAAGAGACAATCGCATTTGCAAAAATTGCAAGATCAATTGATTGCTATTTACGGAATGAAATAGTTTGTGAAGTCTCTCTGCTAGAATGATAAATCACAACATTAAAGAAGATGACTAAATGATCAGAAAGTCCAACATCCACAACAGAAAAAATAATAATTTGCAAATAACTAAATCCAATGTGTGACCTTTGCAGTGGGTGGAAACATTTACAAACTGAGAAAGATTAAAACAGTCTAAAAGAAATAACAAATCCTTGGCCATGACACAGGCATTCTGATCGATATGTACTCTCACCTAAAGGATTATTAGGAACACCTGTTCAAGTTCTCAATAATGCAATTATCTAACCAATCACATGGCAGTTGCTTCAATGCATTTAGGGGTGTGGTCCTGGTCAAGACAATCTCCTGAACTCCAAACTGAATGTCAGAATGGGAAATAAAGGTGATTTTAAGCAATTTTGAGTGTGGCATGGTTGTTGGTGCCAGACGGGCCAGTGTGAGTATTTCACAATCTGCTCAGTATCTGCTCAGTTACTGTGATTTTCACGCACAACCATTTCTGTCAGGACCACTATTGTCAAAGATGATTGATTCACGTCACCAGAGTCAGCTAAATCCCAGCACATAGAGACGCTTTCACCTAGATATTATCACTGTATTATCACATAGAGACTGTGTCTGTTCCCCGAATAAGTAAATACAAAAAACCATCAAAACCATTCAACAGTAAAAATTTAATTGATGTCCAACAAATAAACAATAGATATAATACGGATGTACAATTGATAAATCTCGGGTTGCTGAATATTCGATCCCTTTCGCCAAAAACGCTTATTGTTAATGATATGATTATAGATCATAACCTAGATGTGCTGTGTTTGACAGAAACCTGGCTAAAACCTGACGACTACATTACTTTAAATGAGTCCGCTCCCCAAGATTATTGTTATAAACACGAGCCACGTCTAAAAGGAAAAGGGGGAGGTGTTGCTGTATTTATAATGATATCTTCAGTATTACTCAGAAGTCTAGTTTGAAATATAACTCCTTTGAAGTTTTGGTGCTTTTTGTAACGTTGTGTAGTGTAAATGATAAATCCCGTTTGACATTTGTGTTGGCTACTGTATACAGGCCACCAGGGCACAATACAGACTTTATCAAAGAATTTGCTGGTTTTCTATCAGAGTTAGTACTGGCTGCAGATAAAGTACTAATTGTTGGTGATTTTAATATCCATGTTGACAATGAAAAAGACGTATTGGGATTGGCATTTAAAGACATTCTAAACTCTATTGGAGTTAGACAACACGTATCGGGACCCACTCATCGCCTTAATCATACTTTAGATCTAATACTGTGTTGATAAAATGTTGATACCATTAAAATTCTGCAGCAGAGCGATGACATCTCAGATCATTACCTAATATCATGTATACTTAATTTAGCTAAGGCTGCAAAGCCATCCCCTCGCTTCAAATATGGCAGGACTATAACCGCTGCGACTAAAGATCGCTTTGTACATAATCTTCCTCATCAGTTCCATCTCCTCAGCATTACAGATAGCCAAGAGGAACTTGATGTTGCAACAGAAACTACTGACTCTCTCTTTACTTGCACTTTAGACATAGTTGCTCTTCGGCGCTTAAAGAAGATTAAAGCAAATAATCCAACGCCGTGGTACAACGAGCACACTCGGGCCCTTAAAACAGCAGCCAGAAAAATGGAGCGCAGCTGGAAGAAAACAAAACTGGAGGTTTTTCGCAATTTGTGGAAAGAGAGCATGATTGCATACAGAAAGGCCATAAAAACTGCTAGATCTGCTTATTTCTCAACTCTTTTAGAAGAAAACAAACACAACCCTACCCAGATAGCACACATACGTTGGGCCGATGTCGGCCCTAGAGCGGACGTCGGCCTCCAATTTATAACATCTAATAAGTATCGGCCAGGCATAGGCGAATAGCGCTTTATTTCCAGCTCGTCGGCTTTGGGTCGGCCCAATATACTGGAGGCCGATGTCGCGTTTATTTGCTCATGCCCATTCATCACTTGCAACCAACCAAGGCGACGTGGTTTAAACGTGGTTTAAAGGTAACTTTTAGCTGGAGGAAATCAGAAAAATAACAGGCAGTTTGTAATCGCAGTTTCTCACTGCAACTGAATGGGTTAGACGAACAGTTTTAGCTCAGAAATGTTCATAATCTTGTGCCAACGTTTTTGTAAGTAGCCAAACTGTCTGAACATTTGTCATCCCTTGCAAAATAAACTGACAAGCTCATTAAACTGGTAATGGTAACGTTAGATGTTTATTTATGTAATGCTGTTGGCTGCGTGACTTTAACGGGCGTGCGCGTTGAACATTCAAACACTGAAGAAGTTACCATGGAAACGGGCCGGGCTGGCAGCACAGTAACGGACACGCTCCTGTTGTTTTCTCTGCTTTCAGGTAAGTTTAGTCCCTAAACTTCACACAAATAATATAAAACTGTTCCGTACACGTTTCTTACTCGTAATAGACACGCTTCTGTCGAATATTTACTTTATTGAAATAGTTCAGTGCCTTTGAAAAGTCTGTTAGCAACCGTTTCAGAACAGCTAACGTTATTGCTAATATAACGTTAACGTTAAGTTACCTTAGCTCTTATGAAAGTGAGTTGTTAATCACGTCTTAATGTGCATTAGAGAGTCTTTGATAGTTTTGCTGGTAATCTGTCAATGGGTTATTGGAAGCGAGTTAATTTATTTAAACTAACGTAACGTTACTATAAATTCGATGAAATTTCATGGTATACAAATTACATTGATTACATTTAATGTTTAATACCAATTACATTTAATAGCATTTTTTTTCTGTGATTTCAGTAAAAAAAATAATTCTACAACATCGGAGCTAGACACAGGAGGATCCCATGGGCTGCTGACAGGGAAGTAGGAAACTCAGGTGAACTGAGGAGCTCACAAAATCATTCATATTTTTTCCCCACAAAAGTTAACACTTTAGTAAGGGGAACAATTCTTAGCCTGCATATTTGCTGTTTATTAGCATTAAGCACATATCAATACTTGACTTGCATGACCTAATTCTATAACATCCTAAATCCTACCTGATACCTACACTTAAACACTAAAAACAACTAACGTTAGCGTTACCTTACTATCAATTAAGCAGTAAATTAAGAATTTGAGGCAAAAGTGAATGTTTCCCATACCAAAGTGTTAGCCCACAATATATTTTACCTATATCACAGAGCATGTTATTTTCTTTTGCAAAATTATTTTTTTTATTACAGCTTGCAAGGTTCTGACATCCAAACGTAAGTATCACTGAGCAATGTGAAGTGAAGTAAGCCTAAAACTAATTCTGTTAAGAAATGATTGTATGTATACTCTGTATATTCTACTTTCTCTAATCTGCATTTGATCTCTGCTCAAGCTTGTTTCCTTCTAATAAACCTGACATTATATAGGCTCTGTGATAAAGTGTTTATGTTCCTAGATTCTCCCATGCTGATGGCCTGCACTCCTGTTGAAGAAAATTTCAGGCTAAAAACCAGTTGACTAGTAAGCAAAACCTCAAAAATATACTAATATTCAAAAGTTTGGGGTCTGTAATTTAAAAAAGTTTAACATTTTAACATCATTAACACCAGGTTGTTTCAGTGAGACTGTCTGAAAAGCCTTTAGGGTAAAACAAAATTAGACGAGGTGACATCTAATGTTATAGTTTGTATTTATGATAAACTATTATGATAACAGGATGTTATGGTCATTAATATATTTTCTCTAGGTCTGTTTTGAGTTACATTTCCTAGGCACCATACAACAGTGCCCCACTATTTGTATGTATATTTTACTGATCAATTCTTAAATACTTTTACTAAATACTTAAATACTTTATATGCTGACTGTGGTTCAGGGGGTCAACAACTTTAATATATAATAATATTAATATAATATTAATAATATATTAATATATGGTATTTAAGTTACTTTTCAGCTTACTCACTGCTCATACTCTTAGCCTCTAAAATGTTTGAATTACATCACCAATACCATATCAGGGGGTAAAGATATCATTACAGTTCTTACAGTAATGGCTGTGCCCTTGTTTTTACCAGATGATACATAAAGCCCAGCGTTTGGTGTTGAGATTCTTCAGGACAAGGCCTTGATGCCATCTACACTTGGTACATGAAGATGGTGAGTTTCCCAATAGCGGTCACTATCCCAGATCAAAAGACTGAACACAACAGGCTTCAATCTGTATTAATCTATTTGGATAGGTTTAATTTTACATTATTAGTCTGGAAAATATACTCAAAAACAAAGCTGTTGAACAAACTTAAATTAGGAAAACGTTTCCACAAAATTAAAAAAAATTTCAACATCTAATTTGTTTGAAATTATCTGTTGTAATCTTGTTATTTGAATTTAAAGGGTTAGTTCACCCAAAAATGAAAATTACCCCATGATTTACTCTCCTCAAGTCATCCTAGGTGTATATGGCTTTCTTCTTTCAGACGAATACAATCAGATTTATATTAAAAATGTCCTTCAAAGCTTTATAATGGCAGTGAATTGTTGGGTCATTCGGTCCATAAAAGTGCATCTGTCCATCATATAACTGCTCCACACAGCTCCAGGGGGTTAATAAAGGCCTTCTGAAGCGAAGTGGCATGTTTGTGTAAGAAAAATAAAGATATTTAAAACTTTATAGACTAAAATAACTAGCTTCCAGCGGTCAATGATGCGCTTTAACCCTGACGCGATGTAGGAGTAGTGTAAGCTTTAACTATAGAGTAACTATAGTGTCCGGTGAGCTTAAATCTTAACCACAGGTTTGAGAGATGGTGGTGCGCACTGCAGCCTAACTTCACCGCTCTAAGACACCAGCATTCCAAGCGTGGCTAAACACCCCCTAACTTTAGTGCAATATTAGAGGATATTTTGCTCAGCGTAGACTCACGGGCACACACAAACAGAGCCAAGCGCGGTGCTATCGTCACATTTTAGCTACACTGAAGTAGGTTGCTTTAAAACAAATCTTCTTTGGCGAAATTACACGTTTTAAATAACCCAAAGCGGGTTGACACCTCTTCATGACCTGCATAAGCGAGAGATGAGTTGTGTTTAATTCAGATAAAGTAGCCTACATCGCACATACAGATTTACATTTTGAGCTAATCATATTCATCATTGTAACACAGCTTGTTTAATTAAGTTAGTAGCTATAAATATTGCTCGTATCTCCTCAGCTGCCGCGAACTGCCGCAAATGAAGCCTAAATGTTCAGTGTCGTATCCTGAAGCTCAACACACAGTTGTCTTCATCTAAAAATAGCGAGACTAAATGATATTAGCAGTGCTGATGCCAGTCTCTCTCGCATTGCGGTCTTTGATCTCGCCATGAGCTAAAAACGAAAGTTAAAGTGCGACACATTCATTGCGTTTTACCGTGAAATGAGTTCCGCGTCTTAATTAAAATCAACACATTAATGATTTCTCTCATCCACCCACAATTTTTGGGATGTTTACCCACCTGAATCGCAGATTTAACGCGATCGCGCATACTCCAGTCCTTATACACAAAAATATATATTTCTGCAACATCCGTGTGTAGTTAAATGAACTAAACGAAGCGTCGAGGCAGATGATTTTGCCTCGAGGATTTTTTCAATTCGAGTAACTCGAGTAACTCGAGGAATCGTTTCAGCCCTACATTAATCATACATTTTGTATGAAAATGCGACAAGGCTTCTCACAAAATGCCATAATAAAGGAATATTCAGAGTATTTCTTCAAATATTGTCTATTGAGCTAAAGTTAAATTGAACCTGGTATGATATTTTGTGTTACCAGATGCAATACTTTGTATGTATGTACAATGGATTTTGAACTGTACTATTTTTGTTACAGGTTCTCTGGGAATCCCCAGTTGAAGGCATGAAGACATCAAATGTTTGCCTGGACCGATGTACCAACAGTCCACCACACTGACCTCTGCTTTTGCATGGATGGCTGATTACTACCATGTTCTGTGAGGGTATTATTATGGAAAATTTAGCACCTGTGACAGTGGAATTTGAAGTTGTAAAGAATAGTCACACATCAGTACTTAAAGTCAGAAAAAGTTTTTTTTAGAAGTTGCAAACTTTTCTCTTTCTTACAAAGAATACAACAGTTAAACCTTTTCAAATTATTTTCTGGTGGTGCACAAGTCTATTCTACAAATCTCACAATTTAAGACATTCATATGAGCATATGAATGTCTTAAATTGTGAATTTGTAGAATAGACTTGATATGATGTCAAGCTCTGCAGAGTCTTTTTATAAACATGAATTCAAAATTTAATAGTATATTCAAAAATATATCTACTCGACTTTACCACAAAGGTGTAAAATGTAGTGTGACGGCACATTTATTCTGCGGTTGCTGTATCAAAAAGTGTGAAGCCATGGACAAATGTTACTTGTTAACTGATATGTGAGATCTCACATAATATATGATATAATATCTCATATCAAAGTATGTGACGTTCCACTCACACACGTGCTCTATCCCGTGATAAACATGTTCTTGTCATTATTAATCAATCAGTAATCAACAGCACCACCCCGAAACTACCCTGCACTGTAGAATTATGGTTTTGGAATGAAATTAAAAGTAGCTAATTTATTATAAATGCTTCTACTTTACAATTAATATGTAAGATTGTGTTAGAAAGCGATACAAGTCATTTTATGAATGTTTTCCCTTAAACTTTACTTAATTTGAATGATCTAAAAACATTAGCCTAAGAGTTTATTCATTTGTGATTTGTAGAATAGTATTAGTACAAATTTAACTCTTGTGTTTGTGAGAGAGAAAAGAAAACTACAAGTTTACTAATCCTAATACATTTTCTCAGTGACTTTACTGAAATATTCTCCACTGTCACAGGTGCTTAGTTTTGCTACAATAATACTAGATATTATACAGCACATGCTTAATTTGAGTCGATGTTCTGGTTACATTTTTTACACATTAACCAATGCCAAACCATGTCCATCTTATTAACAACTATTGATTTACTATGTAATCAATATATAAACAATTGATATTTAATTGTTAACAAGAGATTGCCTGGACCCTGCTGACCCAATCAGTATTTCTCATCCAATGGTCAAACTTTAGTTTCTCTAGTATTGCATCCTTCTCATGGGTATTTAATAATGACTTTCCAGTGTGGGTTAAACTTCTTTTTTGGCTCATAATATGTATTTTATTTTTGAAAGTAATTACAGTAAAAATATTTTCTCTATGTTAATGAAATTTTGCTTTACGTCTTTGTCACTTTTTTCACCCAAGGAGTTAACATTTGCTGATAGTATAATAGTTACAAAGAAAAACTGATTCATCTGCTATATTCTTCTGCCCTCCATTTTCAAGGGTAAGCTTTCTTTAAACCATCCTCTCACCCATATGCATTTATTTTGTGGAACACAAAGGAGACTCATTGGAAAATAACCCATGATTTGAGTCTCATTATGTTCTGACTTGCATCTCCATTTGTGCTCCAATAAAAATCATAGGTTTGGTACATGATCAGTTATTCTTGAGTAAATATTGCTATTAATTTTTATTTTATTTTAACTTGACTGTTTAGTCTGTCATTTACCTGTATAAATATTGGTTATTTGAATGTAAATGCCTTTTCTATTAGTCATATTGAAGATTTGTATAGGTCATATATTGCTCTAAACATGTAGGCTATCTGTAACTGCTTTGTAAATATTAAAACAATGTTAACTGAATGTAATGTGTGATTATTACAGAAACAAGCTTATTTATCTTATTAGTACTAATTATTTGCTATTTTGTAAACAGAAACGTCTTAACTGTAAAAAAAACTTTAACCAAACTGAAATCAACATCGTGTTTCACTCAAGTGACATCGGCGTCGTTTCAGCATAAGGTAAGCAAATCATCTGCGTAGATTTACGTTAGTTTTGAATGGCTTGCCTGACGTTGGTCTTTGATGCAGTGAGTAACGTTGATTCTATGCCAGTGTGTCATTTGGGTGTAGCCCGAAAGGTTCGACCTAAATGAATAAAGGTCCTAGAAAGCCCGTGCAGAGTGGCCAGGATTTACACTTGCATCGTCCACACGTCGGCCGGAGAGCATTCGCGATCAGATGCCGATGTCTCGGCGACATTTTCCCAATTAGCAAACGCTCTCTGAGCTACGTCTTGCCGATGGAACTTTGTGCATCGGGTCGACATCGGCCCAACGTATGTGTGCTATCTGGGTAGGTATTTATTCGATACAGTGGCTAAATTAACAAAGGATAAAGCTTCAACTTCTGACGTTTGTAAACATGACTTTGCAGATGGGAGTTTTACTTACTCAAACATGTTCTGAGGGCAGAAAGGAAAATGATTGGTTTACAGATTCAACCAATGAAATTGAAGCAGAGGCGGGCCAAGCGGTTTGAACGTGTGGAGGGAATCCCACAGTCTGAGCCGTTATCTTCTTGAGAGAATGCATTTGTTGCGAGGTAAGAGTATTTACTTTCTATTTAGTTAAAATTCAACATCCACTTACGTTTACTAAGATAATTAGCAAACATTAGAAATGCATAGAACTAATAATCATCGTCTAAGTGTCCTATCACGTGCATTTTAATTCGACTGCTTCATCGCTCGAACGTATCAAAGCTGCTGTGACTGTGGTAAAACATGCTTTTACAAAACTGCCATCTGTCTGTGCAGCTGATATATGCGAAAAATCAGATGGTATCATATTACTTCGCAACATTTTATCCTTCAAAATAATACATCACCTGCCCTACTAGTAGGTTCGTATCGCTGTGTTGTTATTGGTGTTCATCGTGCTGCCCTCAAGGCAGGAGTACTCAATAGGTTCGTATCGCTGTGTTATTATTAGTGTTCATCGCGCTGCCCTCAAGGCAGGAGTACACAATAGGTTCGTATCGCTGTGTTAGTGTTCATCGCGCTGCCCTCAAGGCAGGAGTACACAATAGGTTCATATTGCTGTGTTATTATTATTATTAGTGTTCATCGCGCTGCCCTCAAGGCAGGAGTACTCAATAGGTTCGCTGTGTTATTATTAGTGTTCATCGCGCTGCCCTCAAGGCAGGAGTACACAATAGGTTCGCTGTGTTGTTATTGGTGTTCATCGTGCTGCCCTCAAGGCAGGAGTACTCAATAGGTTCGTATCGCTGTGTTATTATTAGTGTTCATCGTGCTGCCCTCAAGGCAGGAGTACACAATAGGTTCGCTGTGTTATTATTAGTGTTCATCGCGCTGCCCTCAAGGCAGGAGTACACAATTGGTTCGCTGTGTTATTATTAGTGTTCATCGCGCTGCCCTCAAGGCAGGAGTACTCAATAGGTTCTTATCGCTGTGTTATTATTAGTGTTCATCGTGCTGCCCTCAAGGCAGGAGTACACAATAGGTTCGCTGTGTTATTATTAGTGTTCATCGTGCTGCCCTCAAGGCAGGAGTACACAATAGGTTCGTATCGCTGTGTTATTATTAGTGTTCATCGCGCTGCCCTCAAGGCAGGAGTACTCAATAGGTTCGTATCGCTGTGTTATTATTAGTGTTCATCGTGCTGCCCTCAAGGCAGGAGTACTCAATAGGTTCATATCGCTGTGTTATTATTAGTGTTCATCGTGCTGCCCTCAAGGCAGGAGTACTCAATAGGTTCTTATCGCTGTGTTATTATTAGTGTTCATCGTGCTGCCCTCAAGGCAGGAGTACACAATAGGTTCGCTGTGTTATTATTAGTGTTCATCGTGCTGCCCTCAAGGCAGGAGTACACAATAGGTTCGTATCGCTGTGTTATTATTAGTGTTCATCGCGCTGCCCTCAAGGCAGGAGTACTCAATAGGTTCGTATCGCTGTGTTATTATTAGTGTTCATCGTGCTGCCCTCAAGGCAAGAGTACTCAATAGGTTCATATCGCTGTGTTATTATTAGTGTTCATCGTGCTGCCCTCAAGGCAGGAGTACTCAATAGGTTCGTATCGCTGTGTTATTATTAGTGTTCACCGTGCTGCCCTCAAGGCAGGAGTACTCAATAGGTTCGTATCGCTGTGTTATTATTAGTGTTCATCGCGCTGCCCTCAAGGCAGGAGTACACAATAGGTTTGTATCGCTGTGTTATTATTAGTGTTCATCGTGCTGCCCTCAAGGCAGGAGTACTCAATAGGTTCGTATCGCTGTGTTATTATTAGTATTCATCGTGCTGCCCTCAAGGCAGGAGTACTCAATAGGTTCGTATCGCTGTGTTATTATTAGTGTTCATCGTGCTGCCCTCAAGGCAGGAGTACAATAGGTTCGTATGGCTGTGTTATTATTAGTGTTCATCGCGCTGCCCTCAAGGCAGGAGTACTCAATAGGTTCGTATTGCTGTGTTATTATTAGTGTTCATCGTGCTGCCCTCAAGGCAGGAGTACTCAATAGGTTCGTATCGCTGTGTTATTATTAGTGTTCATCGTGCTGCCCTCAAGGCAGGAGTACACAATAGGTTCGCTGTGTTATTATTAGTGTTCATCATGCTGCCCTCAAGGCAGGAGTACTCAATAGGTTTGTATCGCTGTGTTATTATTAGTGTTCATCGTGCTGCCCTCAAGGCAGGAGTACTCAATAGGTTCGTATCGCTGCGTTATTATTAGTGTTCATCTTGCTGCCCTCAAGGCAGGAGTACTCAATAGGTTCGTATCGCTGTGTTATTATTAGTGTTCATCGTGCTGCCCTCAAGGCAGGAGTACACAATAGGTTTCGTATCGCTGTTATTATTAGTGTTCATCGTGCTGCACTCAAGGCAGGAGTAATCAATAGGTTCGTATCGCTGTTATTATTAGTGTTCATCGTGCTGCCCTCAAGGCAGGAGTACTCAATAGGTTCGTATCGCTGTGTTATTATTAGTGTTCATCGTGCTGCCCTCAAGGCAGGAGTACTCAATAGTGCGTGTCGCTGTGTTATTATTAGTGTTCATCGTGCTGCCCTCAAGGCAGGAGTACTCCATAGGTTCGTATCGCTGTGTTATTATTAGTGTTCATCGCGCTGCCCTCAAGGCAGGAGTACTCAATAGGTTCTATCGCTGTGTTATTATTAGTGTTCATCGTGCTGCCCTCAAGGCAGGAGTAAACAATAGGTTCGCTGTGTTATTATTAGTGTTCATCGTGCTGCCCTCAAGGCAGGAGTACACAATAGGTTCGTATCGCTGTGTTATTATTAGTGTTCATCGCGCTGCCCTCAAGGCAGGAGTACTCAATAGGTTCGTATTGCTGTGTTATTATTAGTGTTCATCGTGCTGCCCTCAAGGCAGGAGTACTCAATAGGTTCATATCGCTGTGTTATTATTAGTGTTCATCGTGCTGCCCTCAAGGCAGGAATACACAATAGGTTTGTATCGCTGTTTTATTATTAGTGTTCATCGTGCTGCCCTCAAGGCAGGAGTACTCAATAGGTTCGTATCGCTGTGTTATTATTAGTGTTCACCGTGCTGCCCTCAAGGCAGGAATACACAATAGATTATCGCTGTTTTATTATTAGTGTTCATCGTGCTGCCCTCAAGGCAGGAGTACTCAATAGGTTCGTATCGCTGTGTTATTATTAGTGTTCACCGTGCTGCCCTCAAGGCAGGAGTACTCAATAGGTTCGTATCGCTGTGTTATTATTAGTGTTCATCGCACTGCCCTCAAGGCAGGAGTACACAATAGGTTTGTATCGCTGTGTTATTATTAGTGTTCATCGCTGCCCTCAAGGCAGGAGTACTCAATAGGTTCTTATCGCTGTGTTATTATTAGTGTTCATCGTGCTGCCCTCAAGGCAGGAGTACACAATAGGTTCGCTGTGTTATTATTAGTGTTCATCGTGCTGCCCTCAAGGCAGGAGTACACAATAGGTTCGTATCGCTGTGTTATTATTAGTGTTCATCGCTGCCCTCAAGGCAGGAGTACTCAATAGGTTCGTATCGCTGCGTTATTATTAGTGTTCATCGTGCTGCCCTCAAGGCAGGAGTACTCAATAGGTTCATATCGCTGTGTTATTATTAGTGTTCATCGTGCTGCCCTCAAGGCAGGAATACACAATAGGTTCGTATCGCTGTTTTATTATTAGTGTTCATCGTGCTGCCCTCAAGGCAGGAGTACTCAATAGGTTCGTATCGCTGTGTTATTATTAGTGTTCACCGTGCTGCCCTCAAGGCAGGAGTACTCAATAGGTTCGTATCACTGTGTTATTATTAGTGTTCATCGCGCTGCCCTCAAGGCAGGAGTACACAATAGGTTTGTATCGCTGTGTTATTATTAGTGTTCATCGTGCTGCCCTCAAGGCAGGAGTACTCAATAGGTTCGTATCGCTGTGTTATTATTAGTATTCATCGTGCTGCCCTCAAGGCAAGAGTACTCAATAGGTTCGTATCGCTGTGTTATTATTAGTGTTCATCGTGCTGCCCTCAAGGCAGGAGTACACAATAGGTTCGTATGGCTGTGTTATTATTAGTGTTCATCGCGCTGCCCTCAAGGCAGGAGTACTCAATAGGTTCGTATTGCTGTGTTATTATTAGTGTTCATCGTGCTGCCCTCAAGGCAGGAGTACTCAATAGGTTCGTATCGCTGTGTTATTATTAGTGTTCATCGTGCTGCCCTCAAGGCAGGAGTACACAATAGGTTCGCTGTGTTATTATTAGTGTTCATCATGCTGCCCTCAAGGCAGGAGTACTCAATAGGTTTGTATCGCTGTGTTATTATTAGTGTTCATCGTGCTGCTCTCAAGGCAGGAGTACTCAATAGGTTCGTATCGCTGCGTTATTATTAGTGTTCATCTTGCTGCCCTCAAGGCAGGAGTACTCAATAGGTTCGTATCGCTGTGTTATTATTAGTGTTCATCGTGCTGCCCTCAAGGCAGGAGTACACAATAGGTTTCGTATCGCTGTTATTATTAGTGTTCATCGTGCTGCACTCAAGGCAGGAGTAATCAATAGGTTCGTATCGCTGTTATTATTAGTGTTCATCGTGCTGCCCTCAAGGCAGGAGTACTCAATAGGTTCGTATCGCTGTGTTATTATTAGTGTTCATCGTGCTGCCCTCAAGGCAGGAGTACTCAATAGGTACGTATCTGTAATGATGAGTCGGGAGATGGCAGATCCATTTGCAGCTTTATTTAGGAAACGGATAATACAAGAAGGGAAAACCAAAATCAAACCCAGGGACAGGCAGAAGGTCAGGGCTGGCAGCAAAAGACAAGATCAGGTCACAGGCAAAGATCGGGTACAGGCGGCAGGATCGTTCAGAGTCGGTACACAGGCAGGGATCGGGGCAGGCGGCAACAGGTTCCAGAGAGAGATCAACAGTCCAGGTTGTAACAAGATATCAGTCCACAGAAACGCTCAGAAATGACTACTTACAGCAAATCAAGACTTCGCGAACTGGTGTGTGTGTGTGCATCTTAAATAGTGGGGTGTGATATGCTGCAGGTGGGAGGTGATCAGACCCAGGAATGCGGGCCCATGGGAAATGGAGTCCAGATGAGTGCGAATCAGTATTCTGGTGAGGGCTCCCTCCGGTGGCCAGGAGGATGCACCGGAAGAGCTGTATTCATGACAGAGCCCCCACCCTGCGGCGGCTCCAGGCGCGAGGAGGCGGACGCGGGGTCTACCGCAGGTCGCGGGGCCGGTCTCTCCGGATGCATCCGATGGAACTCCTCCAAGAGGTTGGGGTCCAGAATGTCCTTTGCATTGACCCAGGATCGCTCCTCCGGACCGTACCCCTCCCAGTCCACCAGGTACTGAAGCCTCTGACCCCGGCGCCTGGAATCGAGCAGCTCTCGAACACTATACGCCTCCTCGCCCTCTATCATCAGTGGTGGGGGTTGTGGGTCCACAGCCTCCTCCGGATCTCCTCCCGGACCCCCGGAGGGTTTCAACAGCGAAACATGAAAAGTGGGAGAAACACGGTAGTTAGCGGGTAAGTCTAAACGAAAGGATACTGGGGTGATTTGTTTTATAATTTGAAAAGGCCCGACATACCTGGGACTGAGTTTTCTGCATGGGAGTTTCAACCGGAGATCTCGGGTGGATAGCCATACCCACTGGCCCACCGCATAGTGAGGGTGGGGTCGGCGATGTCGATTAGCCTGAGCGTGCCTCCTGACCCGCTGAAGATGTTGATGAGCCGAGTCCCAGGTTTCCTCACATTTCTGCATCCATGTGTTGACTGCTGGTAGCTCTGAAGGGTCGCCAGACCATGGGAACAAGGGTGGTTGATACCCCAGGACACATTGGAACGGAGTAAGGCCAGTAGAGGGTTTTTGTAAGGAATTTTGTGCATACTCCGCCCACATGAGGTAACGGCTCCATTCTGTTTGCTGACGATGACAGTAAGTGCGGAGAAATCGAGTGAGTTCTTGGTTCATTCGTTCGGTTTGGCCGTTGGACTCTGGATGATAGCCTGATGTGAGGCTGACATTAACATTTAGCTGTTTGAAAAAAGCAGCCCAGACCCTGGAGGTGAATTGAGGCCCTCGGTCAGATACAATGTCCTCGGGTAGGCCATAAAATCGAAACACATAATTACTTAGGACCTCAGCAGTTTGAGGCGGTGGGTAATTTGGGAAGTGGTATCAGTCGACAGGCCTTGGAGAACCGGTCAACTACTGTCAGTATGGTGGTGTTACCTTGTGAGGGGGGCAGATCTGTGACGAAATCTATGGCAATGTGTGACCAGGGCCGTTGAGGGATGGGTAGTGGTTGTAGTAATCCCGCAGGTGATTGGTGGTTGGGTTTGGAGGTTTGACAGGCGGTGCAGTGGTGGATGAACTGTTTGACGTCTTGTAACATGGTCTCCCACCAGAAGCGATTTTGCAGTGCGTTGAGGGTGGCTGTGATGCCTGGGTGGCCGGAGCTGGGTGAATCATGTACCAGATGGAGAACCTTGTCTCGGAGGTGTACTGGAACGTAAGTGCGGTTGAGAGGGCAGGTCTGTGGTGGAGCTGTTTGTTCATTGGCTAAATTCAATTCCGTCATGATGTCCCACTGGATTGGGGCGAGAAGGAGAGATTCAGGGATGATATGTTCTTCGTTCCTATTCTGTTCGGTAGCTCAGACTGGCGAGACAGGGCATCCGCCTTGGTGTTTTTGGACCCTGGTCGGTATGTGACTTTGAAATCAAATCGTGTGAAGAACATAGCCCATCGGGCTTGACGTGGGTTTAGTCGTTTGGCTGAACGTAAATATTCCAGATTTTTGTGATCGGTAAACACAGTAAATGGATGTTTCGCCCCCTCCAACCAGTGTCGCCACTCTTCGAGGGCGGCCTTTATTGCCAACAGTTCCCGATCCCCTACATCATAATTCCGTTCCGCGGCTGACAGTTTACGAGAGTAGAAAGCGCATGGAAACATCTTTTCGGGTGCACCCTGGCGCTGGGATAAGATAGCACCAATACCGGTGTTCGAGGCGTCTACCTCCACGATGAATGGTCGTTCTGGGTCCGGGTGACAGAGGATGGGTGCAGAAGTGAATCGATCCTTAAGCTCTTGAAAAGCTCGGTTTGCTTCCGGGGACCAGTGCAGGCAGAGAGTGAGCGTTTGGTCATGGACGTTAGTGGTGCGGCTACACAGCTGAAGTTTCTGATAAACCGCCGGTAGAAATTGGCAAAGCCCAGGAATCGCTGTAGTTCCTTGAGTGTGCGAGGTCTCGGCCAGTCCAACACGGCCCTTACTTTAACATCGTCCATAGCTACTCCATCCCTGCTGATGATGTACCCCAGGAATGTAGTGGAAGTCTGATGGAACTCGCACTTTTCCGCTTTGGCGTACAGCCGGTGTTTGATCAGTCTCTGGAGCACCGTTCTCACATGTTGGATATGTTCTTCAAAGGAATTGGAGTATATCAGAATATCATCAATATAAACTATAACCCACCGGTTTAACATCTCTCTGAACACGTCGTTGATGTACGACTGGAACACAGCTGGACTGTTGGACAGGCCGAATGGCATCACGAGGGTCTCATAGTGGCCAGTGGTTGTTGAGCGCCCGTTTTCCATTCGTCCCCCTCACGGATGCGAATGAGATTATAGGCGCACCGGAGGTCCAACTTGCTGAAATACTTAGCCTGCCTTAGCTGTTCTAGTGCTGCCGGGACCAGGGGAAGTGGATAGCGAAATTTTACTGTGACGTCGTTCAATCCACGGTAGTCAATGCAAGGCCTTAGCCCCCCGTCCCTTTTCTTAACAAAGAAGAACCCGGCGGAAGCTGGTGATGTTGACGGTCGAATGAATCCCTTAGCTAGTTCTTCTTCGAAGTAGGTTTTCATGGCTGTGGTTTCTGGTTGAGAGAGGGGGAAAATTCGACCCTTGGGAGGTGTGGTATTCGGTAGCAGTTCGATGGCACAGTCACCAGTTCTGTGAGGAGGGAGTTCGGTAGATCTTTCCTTGCTAAACGCTCTGCTCATGGTACTCAGCTGGAATAGTCAGTTTCTCTGGTTCCTCCGTGAGAATTTCCACAGAGCGCAGGGGTACCGGATGGACTGATTGGAGACAGTGTTTGTGGCAGCGTTTGTCCCAATGAAGTATCTCCCTCCTTCCATGATACATGAGGGTTGTGTGGAGCCAGGGCAGACCGAGGATGATGGAGTTTTGTGGTGCATGGATTACATAGAAACAGATGGATTCTTGATGAAGGGCACCAATTTGTAGGTTGAGTTCGGAGGTGATGTGTGTGATTCTCCCCTCTCCGATGGGTTTCCCATCTAACGCCTCCACTGTTAAGGAGGAGTAGCAGTTGGTTAAAGGAATGTTGTGTTCTCTAGCAAAAGTGTCTGACATGAAATTCCCCGCTGCCCCCGAGTCCAGAAGAGCATGTGTGGTGATACATTGATCTTTAACCTGAAGTCGGGCAGGGATCTTTAGGCAGTTGGCTGAATAATTATGAAATGGAAGAGAACTCACCGCTTTGGGACTGGGAAGTGACGGACGGATCGGACAGTTATTCTTGATATGACCAGTTTGACCACAGTAGAAGCATAAATGCAGTTGGCGTCTTCTCTCTCTCTCCTCGGGTTGAATAGGAGTATAGCCGATCTGCATGGGTTCTGGGTTGGTGTTGCTGGCCGCGGGAATCCGAGTGCGTCGAGTGCGTATCAGGTTATCAATGTGAATTGCTAGGTCTATGAAAGAGTTCAAAGTGCTGTCCTCGTCTCGGCATGCCAACTCTGCTTGTAGTTCCACTGTTAAACCCCGGCGAAATAACAGTTTCAGGGTATCTTCGACCCAGTTCGTCTGGGCAGCTAGCGTGCGGAATTGCAGAGCGTACTCAGCTGCCGTGGCTTTGCCTTGAGTCAGTGAAAGTAATTGATCGCCTGGACTCTGACCGCCCTCGGTATGTTCGAACACCTCTCTGAAGCGTTGTAGAAAGTTTGTAAACGTGGGAAATGCCGAACCATCATCACGCCAAACAGCAGTGGCCCAATCCAGAGCTTTACCCGTCAGTAGGGAACACACCAGCGAAATGCGGCTCATATCTGTGGAGTACATGGATGACTGCTGATTCACATACAAAGAGCATTGTAGAAGAAATCCCTTACACTTGGTTGGTGATCCGTCAAATTTTTCGGGTAGAGCCAGTCGAGGGTTCGAGCGGTAGGCGTGGATTGGAGCGGTGCGGCGGGTGCAGCGGCCGGCGTTCTAGGAGACTCCGATGGATTGAGATGTAGGCCCTGAAGTGATTTAACCAGCTCCTCGGTGGCGGTAAGGCGAGAGAGCTGATGGTGATGCATGGCGAGCTGGTTGGCCTGAGCCGTCAACTCGGTGGATATCTGGGCCAGTGCTGCTGGATCACTTGTTGGCGAAGTCTTCTGTAATGATGAGTCGGGAGATGGCAGATCCATTTGCAGCTTTATTTAGGAAACGGATAATACAAGAAGGGAAAACCAAAATCAAACCCAGGGACAGGCAGAAGGTCAGGGCTGGCAGCAAAAGACAAGATCAGGTCACAGGCAAAGATCGGGTACAGGCGGCAGGATCGTTCAGAGTCGGTACACAGGCAGGGATCGGGGCAGGCGGCAACAGGTTCCAGAGAGAGATCAACAGTCCAGGTTGTAACAAGATATCAGTCCACAGAAACGCTCAGAAATGACTACTTACAGCAAATCAAGACTTCGCGAACTGGTGTGTGTGTGCATCTTAAATAGTGGGGTGTGATATGCTGCAGGTGGGAGGTGATCAGACCCAGGAATGCGGGCCCATGGGAAATGGAGTCCAGATGAGTGCGAATCAGTATTCTGGTGAGGGCTCCCTCCGGTGGCCAGGAGGATGCACCGGAAGAGCTGTATTCATGACAGTATCGCTGTGTTATTATTAGTGTTCATCGTGCTGCCCTCAAGGCAGGAGTACTCCATAGGTTCGTATCGCTGTGTTATTATTAGTGTTCATCGCGCTGCCCTCAAGGCAGGAGTACTCAATAGGTTCTATCGCTGTGTTATTATTAGTGTTCATCGTGCTGCCCTCAAGGCAGGAGTACACAATAGGATCGCTGTGTTATTATTAGTGTTCATCGTGCTGCCCTCAAGGCAGGAATACACAATAGGTTCGTATCGCTGTTTTATTATTAGTGTTCATCGTGCTGTCCTCAAGGCAGGAGTACTCAATAGGTTCGTATCGCTGTGTTATTATTAGTGTTCACCGTGCTGCCCTCAAGGCAGGAGTACTCAATAGGTTCGTATCGCTGTGTTATTATTAGTGTTTATCGCGCTGCCCTCAAGGCAGGAGGACACAATAGGTTTGTATCGCTGTGTTATTATTAGTGTTCATCGTGCTGCCCTCAAGGCAGGAGTACTCAATAGGTTCGTATCGCTGTGTTATTATTAGTATTCATCGTGCTGCCCTCAAGGCAGGAGTACTCAATAGGTTAAATCGCTGTGTTATTATTAGTGTTCATCGTGCTGCCCTCAAGGCAGGAGTACACAATAGGTTCTTATGGCTGTGTTATTATTAGTGTTCATCGCGCTGCCCTCAAGGCAGGAGTACTCAATAGGTTCGTATTGCTGTGTTATTATTAGTGTTCATCGTGCTGCCCTCAAGGCAGGAGTACTCAATAGGTTCGTATCGCTGTGTTATTATTAGTGTTCATCGTGCTGCCCTCAAGGCAGGAGTACACAATAGGTTCGCTGTGTTATTATTAGTGTTCATCATGCTGCCCTCAAGGCAGGAGTACTCAATAGGTTCGTATCGCTGTGTTATTATTAGTGTTCATCGTGCTGCCCTCAAGGCAGGAGTACTCAATAGGTTCGTATCGCTGCGTTATTATTAGTGTTCATCGTGCTGCCCTCAAGGCAGGAGTACTCAATAGGTTCGTATCGCTGTGTTATTATTAGTGTTCATCGTGCTGCCCTCAAGGCAGGAGTACACAATAGGTTTCATCGCTGTTATTATTAGTGTTCATCGTGCACTCAAGGCAGGAGTAATCAATAGGTTCGTATCGCTGTTATTATTAGTGTTCATCGTGCTGCCCTCAAGGCAGGAGTACTCAATTGGTTCGTATCGCTGTGTTATTATTAGTGTTCATCGTGCTGCCCTCAAGGCAGGAGTACTCAATAGATGCGTGTCGCTGTGTTATTATTAGTGTTCATCGTGCTGCCCTCAAGGCAGGAGTACTCCATAGGTTCGTATCGCTGTGTTATTATTAGTGTTCACCGTGCTGCCCTCAAGGCAGGAGTACTCAATAAGGTTTGTATCGCTGTGTTATTATTAGTGTTCATCGTGCTGCCCTCAGGCAGGAGTACTCAATAGGTTCGTATCGCTGTGTTATTATTAGTGTTCATCATGCTGCCCTCAAGGCAGGAGTACTCAATAGGTTCGTATCGCTGTGTTATTATTAGTGTTCATCGTGCTGCCCTCAAGGCAGGAGTACACAATAGGTTTTGTATCGCTGTTATTATTAGTGTTCATCGTGCTGCACTCAAGGCAGGAGTAATCAATAGGTTCGTATCGCTGTTATTAGTGTTCATCGTGCTGCCCTCAAGGCAGGAGTACTCAATAGGTTCGTATCGCTGTGTTATTATTAGTGTTCATCGTGCTGCCCTCAAGGCAGGAGTACTCAATAGGTACGTATCGCTGTGTTATTATTAGTGTTCATCGTGCTGCCCTCAAGGCAGGAGTACTCCATAGGTTCGTATCGCTGTGTTATTATTAGTGTTCATCGCGCTGCCCTCAAGGCAGGAGTACTCAATAGGTTCTATCGCTAGGTTATTATTAGTGTTCATCGTGCTGCCCTCAAGGCAGGAGTACACAATAGGTTCGCTGTGTTATTATTAGTGTTCATCGTGCTGCCCTCAAGGCAGGAGTACTCAATAGGTTCGTATCGCTGTGTTATTATTAGTGTTCACCGTGCTGCCCTCAAGGCAGGAATACACAATAGATTCGTATCGCTGTTTTATTATTAGTGTTCATCGTGCTGCCCTCAAGGCAGGAGTACTCAATAGGTTCGTATCGCTGTGTTATTATTAGTGTTCACCGTGCCCTCAAGGCAGGAGTACTCAATAGGTTCGTATCGCTGTGTTATTATTAGTGTTCATCGCTGCCCTCAAGGCAGGAGTACACAATAGGTTTGTATCGCTGTGTTATTATTAGTGTTCATCGTGCTGCCCTCAAGGCAGGAGTACTCAATAGGTTCTTATCGCTGTGTTATTATTAGTGTTCATCGTGCTGCCCTCAAGGCAGGAGTACACAATAGGTTCGCTGTGTTATTATTAGTGTTCATCGTGCTGCCCTCAAGGCAGGAGTACACAATAGGTTCAAATGTCGCTGTGTTATTATTAGTGTTCATCGTGCTGCCCTCAAGGCAGGAGTACTCAATAGGTTCATCGCTGTGTTATTATTAGTGTTCATCGCTGCCCTCAAGGCAGGAGTACTCAATAGGTTCATATCGCTGTGTTATTATTAGTGTTCATCGTGCTGCCCTCAAGGCAGGAATACACCATAGGTTCGTATCGCTGTTTTATTATTAGTGTTCATTGTGCTGCCCTCAAGGCAGGAGTACTCAATAGGTTCGTATCGCTGTGTTATTATTAGTGTTCATCGCTGCCCTCAAGGCAGGAGTACTCAATAGGTTCGTATCGCTGTGTTATTATTAGTGTTCATCGCGCTGCCCTCAAGGCAGGAGTACACAATAGGTTTGTATCGCTGTGTTATTATTAGTGTTCATCGTGCTGCCCTCAAGGCAGGAGTACACAATAGGTTTCGTATCGCTGTTATTATTAGTGTTCATCGTGCTGCCCTCAAGGCAGGAGTACTCCAATAGGTTCAGATCGCTGTTATTATTAGTGTTCATCGTGCTGCCCTCAAGGCAGGAGTACTCAATAGGTTCGTATCGCTGTGTTATTATTAGTGTTCATCGTGCTGCCCTCAAGGCAGGAGTACACAATAGGTTTAAATCGCTGTTATTATTAGTGTTCATCGTGCTGCACTCAAGGCAGGAGTAATCAATAGGTTCGTATCGCTGTTATTATTAGTGTTCATCGTGCTGCCCTCAAGGCAGGAGTACTCAATAGGTTCGTATCGCTGTGTTATTATTAGTGTTCATCGTGCTGCCCTCAAGGCAGGAGTACTCAATAGGTGCGACGCTGTGTTATTATTAGTGTTCATCGTGCTGCCCTCAAGGCAGGAGTACTCCATAGGTTCGTATCGCTGTGTTATTATTAGTGTTCATCGCGCTGCCCTCAAGGCAGGAGTACTCAATAGGTTCTATCGCTGTGTTATTATTAGTGTTCATCGTGCTGCCCTCAAGGCAGGAGTACACAATAGGATCGCTGTGTTATTATTAGTGTTCATCGTGCTGCCCTCAAGGCAGGAATACACAATAGGTTCGTATCGCTGTTTTATTATTAGTGTTCATCGTGCTGTCCTCAAGGCAGGAGTACTCAATAGGTTCGTATCGCTGTGTTATTATTAGTGTTCACCGTGCTGCCCTCAAGGCAGGAGTACTCAATAGGTTCGTATCGCTGTGTTATTATTAGTGTTCATCGCGCTGCCCTCAAGGCAGGAGTACACAATAGGTTTGTATCGCTGTGTTATTATTAGTGTTCATCGTGCTGCCCTCAAGGCAGGAGTACTCAATAGGTTCTTATCGCTGTGTTATTATTAGTGTTCATCGTGCTGCCCTCAAGGCAGGAGTACACAATAGGTTCGCTGTGTTATTATTAGTGTTCATCATGCTGCCCTCAAGGCAGGAGTACACAATAGGTTCGTATCGCTGTGTTATTATTAGTGTTCATCGCGCTGCCCTCAAGGCAGGAGTACTCAATAGGTTCGTATCGCTGTGTTATTATTAGTGTTCATCGTGCTGCCCTCAAGGCAGGAGTACTCAATAGGTTCATATCGCTGTGTTATTATTAGTGTTCATCGTGCTGCCCTCAAGGCAGGAATACACAATAGGTTCGTATCGCTGTTTTATTATTAGTGTTCATCGTGCTGCCCTCAAGGCAGGAGTACTCAATAGGTTCAGATCGCTGTGTTATTATTAGTGTTCACCGTGCTGCCCTCAAGGCAGGAGTACTCAATAGGTTCAGACGCTGTTTTATTATTAGTGTTCATCGCGCTGCCCTCAAGGCAGGAGTACACAATAGGTTTGTATCGCTGTGTTATTATTAGTGTTCATCGTGCTGCCCTCAAGGCAGGAGTACTCAATAGGTTCGTATCGCTGTGTTATTATTAGTATTCATCGTGCTGCCCTCAAGGCAAGAGTACTCAATAGGTTCAGATCGCTGTGTTATTATTAGTGTTCATTGCCCTCAAGGCAGGAGTACACAATAGGTTCGTATGGCTGTGTTATTATTAGTGTTCATCGCTGCCCTCAAGGCAGGAGTACTCAATAGGTTCGTATCGCTGTGTTATTATTAGTGTTCATCGTGCTGCCCTCAAGGCAGGAGTACTCAATAGGTTCAGATCGCTGTGTTATTATTAGTGTTCATCGTGCTGCCCTCAAGGCAGGAGTACACAATAGGTTCGCTGTGTTATTATTAGTGTTCATCATGCCCTCAAGGCAGGAGTACTCAATAGGTTTGTATCGCTGTGTTATTATTAGTGTTCATCGTGCTGCTCTCAAGGCAGGAGTACTCAATAGCCGTATCGCTGCGTTATTATTAGTGTTCATCTTGCTGCCCTCAAGGCAGGAGTACTCAATAGGTTCGTATCGCTGTGTTATTATTAGTGTTCATCGCTGCCCTCAAGGCAGGAGTACACAATAGGTTTCGTATCGCTGTTATTATTAGTGTTCATCGTGCACTCAAGGCAGGAGTAATCAATAGGTTCGTGTCGCTGTTATTATTAGTGTTCATCGTGCTGCCCTCAAGGCAGGAGTACTCAATAGGTTCGTATCGCTGTGTTATTATTAGTGTTCATCGTGCTGCCCTCAAGGCAGGAGTACTCCAATAGGTTCGTGTCGCTGTGTTATTATTAGTGTTCATCGCTGCCCTCAAGGCAGGAGTACTCAATAGGTTCTATCGCTGTGTTATTATTAGTGTTCATCGCGCTGCCCTCAAGGCAGGAGTACTCAATAGGTTCTATCGCTGTGTTATTATTAGTGTTCATCGTGCTGCCCTCAAGGCAGGAAGTACACAATAGGTTTGTATCGCTGTGTTATTATTAGTGTTCATCGTGCTGCCCTCAAGGCAGGAATACACAATAGGTTTGTATCGCTGTGTTATTATTAGTGTTCATCGTGCCCTCAAGGCAGGAGTACTCAATAGAATTTGCAAATATCGCTGTGTTATTAAGTTAAGTGCCCACCGTACTGCTCTCTGAGGCTAGAGGAGTGCTCAAGGAGTACTCAACTGGGACTGTGTGCTGTGTTATTATTAGTGTTCATCGCTGCCCTCAAGGCAGGAGGACACAATAGGTTTGTATCGCTGTGTTATTATTAGTGTTCATCGCTGCCCTCAAGGCAGGAGTACTCAATAGGTTATCGCTGTGTTATTATTAGTATTCATCGTGCTGCCCTCAAGGCAGGAGTACTCAATAGGTTCGTATCGCTGTGTTATTATTAGTGTTCATCGTGCTGCCCTCAAGGCAGGAGTACACAATAGGTTCTTATGGCTGTGTTATTATTAGTGTTCATCGCTGCCCTCAAGGCAGGAGTACTCAATAGGTTCTTATGGCTGTGTTATTATTAGTGTTCATCGTGCTGCCCTCAAGGCAGGAGTACTCAATAGGTTCGTATCGCTGTGTTATTATTAGTGTTCATCGTGCTGCCCTCAAGGCAGGAGTACACAATAGGTTCTCGCTGTGTTATTATTAGTGTTCATCATGCTGCCCTCAAGGCAGGAGTACTCAATAGGTTCGTATCGCTGTGTTATTATTAGTGTTCATCGTGCTGCCCTCAAGGCAGGAGTACACAATAGGTTCGTATGGCTGTGTTATTATTAGTGTTCATCGCGCTGCCCTCAAGGCAGGAGTACTCAATAGGTTCATCGCTGTGTTATTATTAGTGTTCATCGCTGCCCTCAAGGCAGGAGTACTCAATAGGTTCATCGCTGTGTTATTATTAGTGTTCATCGTGCTGCCCTCAAGGCAGGAGTACACAATAGGTTACTGTGTTATTATTAGTGTTCATCATGCTGCCCTCAAGGCAGGAGTACTCAATAGGTTTGTATCGCTGTGTTATTATTAGTGTTCATCGTGCTGCTCTCAAGGCAGGAGTACTCAATAGGTTCGTATCGCTGTGTTATTATTAGTGTTCATCTTGCTGCCCTCAAGGCAGGAGTACTCAATAGGTTCGTATCGCTGTGTTATTATTAGTGTTCATCGACTGCCCTCAAGGCAGGAGTACACAATAGGTTTCGTATCGCTGTTATTATTAGTGTTCATCGTGCTGCACTCAAGGCAGGAGTAATCAATAGGTTCGTATCGCTGTTATTATTAGTGTTCATCGTGCCCTCAAGGCAGGAGTACTCAATAGGTTCGTATCGCTGTGTTATTATTAGTGTTCATCGCTGCCCTCAAGGCAGGAGTACTCAATAGGTACGTATCGCTGTGTTATTATTAGTGTTCATCGTGCTGCCCTCAAGGCAGGAGTACTCCATAGGTTCGTGTCGCTGTGTTATTATTAGTGTTCATCGCTGCCCTCAAGGCAGGAGTACTCAATAGGTTCTATCGCTGTGTTATTATTAGTGTTCATCGTGCTGCCCTCAAGGCAGGAGTACACAATAGGATCGCTGTGTTATTATTAGTGTTCATCGCTGCCCTCAAGGCAGGAATACACAATAGGTTCGTATCGCTGTTTTATTATTAGTGTTCATCGTGCTGTCCTCAAGGCAGGAGTACTCAATAGGTTCGTATCGCTGTGTTATTATTAGTGTTCACCGTGCTGCCCTCAAGGCAGGAGTACTCAATAGGTTCGTATCGCTGTGTTATTATTAGTGTTTATCGCGCTGCCCTCAAGGCAGGAGGACACAATAGGTTTGTATCGCTGTGTTATTATTAGTGTTCATCGTGCTGCCCTCAAGGCAGGAGTACTCAATAGGTTCGTATCGCTGTGTTATTATTAGTATTCATCGTGCCCTCAAGGCAGGAGTACTCAATAGGTTCGTATCGCTGTGTTATTATTAGTGTTCATCGTGCTGCCCTCAAGGCAGGAGTACACAATAGGTTCTTATGGCTGTGTTATTATTAGTGTTCATCGCGCTGCCCTCAAGGCAGGAGTACTCAATAGGTTCGTATTGCTGTGTTATTATTAGTGTTCATCGTGCTGCCCTCAAGGCAGGAGTACTCAATAGGTTCGTATCGCTGTGTTATTATTAGTGTTCATCGTGCCCTCAAGGCAGGAGTACACAATAGGTTCGCTGTGTTATTATTAGTGTTCATCATGCTGCCCTCAAGGCAGGAGTACTCAATAGGTTCGTATCGCTGTGTTATTATTAGTGTTCATCGTGCTGCCCTCAAGGCAGGAGTACTCAATAGGTTCGTATCGCTGCGTTATTATTAGTGTTCATCGTGCTGCCCTCAAAGCAGGAGTACTCAATAGGTTCGTATCGCTGTGTTATTATTAGTGTTCATCGTGCTGCCCTCAAGGCAGGAGTACACAATAGGTTTCGTATCGCTGTTATTATTAGTGTTCATCGTGCTGCACTCAAGGCAGGAGTAATCAATAGGTTCGTATCGCTGTTATTATTAGTGTTCATCGTGCTGCCCTCAAGGCAGGAGTACTCAATAGGTTCGTATCGCTGTGTTATTATTAGTGTTCATCGTGCTGCCCTCAAGGCAGGAGTACTCAATAGGTACGTATCGCTGTGTTATTATTAGTGTTCATCGTGCTGCCCTCAAGGCAGGAGTACTCCATAGGTTCGTATCGCTGTGTTATTATTAGTGTTCATCGCGCTGCCCTCAAGGCAGGAGTACTCAATAGGTTCTATCGCTGTCTTATTATTAGTGTTCATCGTGCTGCCCTCAAGGCAGGAGTACACAATAGGTTTCGTATCGCTGTTATTATTAGTGTTCATCGTGCTGCCCTCAAGGCAGGAGTACTCAATAGGTTCGTATCGCTGTTATTATTAGTGTTCATCGTGCTGCCCTCAAGGCAGGAGTACTCAATAGGTTCGTATCGCTGTGTTATTATTAGTGTTCATCGTGCTGCCCTCAAGGCAGGAGTACTCAATAGGTTCGTATCGCTGTGTTATTATTAGTGTTCATCGTGCTGCCCTCAAGGCAGGAGTACTCAATAGGTTCGCTGTGTTATTATTAGTGTTCATCGCGCTGCCCTCAAGGCAGGAGTACACAATAGGTTCGTATCGCTGTGTTATTATTAGTGTTCATCGCGCTGCCCTCAAAGCAGGAGTACTCAATAGGTTCGTATCGCTGTGTTATTATTAGTGTTCATCGTGCTGCCCTCAAGGCAGGAGTACACAATAGGTTCGTATCGCTGTGTTATTATTAGTGTTCATCGCGCTGCCCTCAAGGCAGGAGTACACAATAGGTTCGCTGTGTTATTATTAGTGTTCATTGTGCTGCCCTCAAGGCAGGAGTACTCAATAGGTTTGTATCGCTGTGTTATTATTAGTGTTCATCGTGCTGCCCTCAAGGCAGGAATACACAATAGGTTCGTATCGCTGTTTTATTATTAGTGTTCATCGTGCTGTCCTCAAGGCAGGAGTACTCAATAGGTTCGTATCGCTGTGTTATTATTAGTGTTCACCGTGCTGCCCTCAAGGCAGGAGTACTCAATAGGTTCGTATCGCTGTGTTATTATTAGTGTTTATCGCGCTGCCCTCAAGGCAGGAGGACACAATAGGTTTGTATCGCTGTGTTATTATTAGTGTTCATCGTGCTGCCCTCAAGGCAGGAGTACTCAATAGGTTCGTATCGCTGTGTTATTATTAGTATTCATCGTGCTGCCCTCAAGGCAGGAGTACTCAATAGGTTCGTATCGCTGTGTTATTATTAGTGTTCATCGCGCTGCCCTCAAGGCAGGAGTACTCAATAGGTTCGTATCGCTGTGTTATTATTAGTGTTCATCGTGCTGCCCTCAAGGCAGGAGTACACAATAGGTTCGCTGTGTTATTATTAGTCTTCATCGTGCTGCCCTCAAGGCAGGAGTACACAATAGGTTCGTATCGCTGTGTTATTATTAGTGTTCTTCGTGCTGCCCTCAAGGCAGGAGTACTCAATAGTTTCGTATCGCTGTGTTATTATTAGTGTTCATCGCGCTGCCCTCAAGGCAGGAGTACTCCATAGGTTCGTATCGTCGTTGTGTTATTATTAGTGTTCATCGCGCTGCCCTCAAGGCAGGAGTACTCCATAGGTTCGTATCGTTGTGTTATTATTAGTGTTCATCGTGCTGCCCTCAAGGCAGGAGTACTCCATAGGTTCGTATCGTTGTGTTATTATTAGTCTTCATCGTGCTGCCCTCAAGGCAGGAGTACTCAATAGGTTCGTATCGCTGTGTTATTATTAGTGTTCATCGTGCTGCCCTCAAGGCAGGAGTACTTAATAGGTTCATATCGCTGTGTTATTATTAGTGTTCATCGTGCTGCCCTCAAGGCAGGAATACACAATAGGTTCGTATCGCTGTTTTATTATTAGTGTTCATCGTGCTGCCCTCAAGGCAGGAGTAATCAATAGGTTCGTATCGCTGTTATTATTAGTGTTCATCGTGCTGCCCTCAAGGCAGGAGTACTCAATAGGTTCGTATCTCTGTGTTATTATTAGTGTTCATCGTGCTGCCCTCAAGGCAGGAGTACACAATAGGTTCGCTGTGTTATTATTAGTGTTCATTGTGCTGCCCTCAAGGCAGGAGTACTCAATAGGTTTGTATCGCTGTGTTATTATTAGTGTTCATCGCGCTGCCCTCAAGGCAGGAGTACACAATAGGTTCGTATCGCTGTGTTATTATTAGTGTTCATCGTGCTGCCCTCAAGGCAGGAGTACACAATAGGTTCGTATCGCTGTGTTATTATTAGTGTTCATCGCGCTGCCCTCAAGGCAGGAGTACACAATAGGTTCGTATCGCTGTGTTATTATTATTAGTGTTCATCGCGCTGCCCTCAAGGCAGGAGTACTCAATAGGTTCGCTGTGTTATTATTAGTGTTCATCGCGCTGCCCTCAAGGCAGGAGTACTCAATAGGTTCGTATCGCTGTGTTATTATTAGTGTTCATCGTGCTGCCCTCAAGGCAGGAGTACACAATAGGTTCGCTGTGTTGTTATTGGTGTTCATCGTGCTGCCCTCAAGGCAGGAGTACTCAATAGGTTCGTATCGCTGTGTTATTATTAGTGTTCATCGTGCTGCCCTCAAGGCAGGAGTACACAATAGGTTCGCTGTGTTATTTTTAGTGTTCATCGCGCTGCCCTCAAGGCAGGAGTACACAATTGGTTCGCTGTGTTATTATTAGTGTTCATCGCGCTGCCCTCAAGGCAGGAGTACTCAATAGGTTCTTATCGCTGTGTTATTATTAGTGTTCATCGTGCTGCCCTCAAGGCAGGAGTACACAATAGGTTCGCTGTGTTATTATTAGTGTTCATCGTGCTGCCCTCAAGGCAGGAGTACACAATAGGTTTGTATCGCTGTCATATTATTAGTGTTCATCGCGCTGCCCTCAAGGCAGGAGTACTCAATAGGTTCGTATCGCTGTGTTATTATTAGTGTTCATCGTGCTGCCCTCAAGGCAGGAGTACTCAATAGGTTCATATCGCTGTGTTATTATTAGTGTTCATCGTGCTGCCCTCAAGGCAGGAATACACAATAGGTTCGTATCGCTGTTTTATTATTAGTGTTCATCGTGCTGCCCTCAAGGCAGGAGTACTCAATAGGTTCGTATCGCTGTGTTATTATTAGTGTTCACCGTGCTGCCCTCAAGGCAGGAGTACTCAATAGGTTCGTATCGCTGTGTTATTATTAGTGTTCATCGCGCTGCCCTCAAGGCAGGAGTACACAATAGGTTTGTATCGCTGTGTTATTATTAGTGTTCATCGTGCTGCCCTCAAGGCAGGAGTACTCAATAGGTTCGTATCGCTGTGTTATTATTAGTATTCATCGTGCTGCCCTTAAGGCAGGAGTACTCAATAGGTTCGTATCGCTGTGTTATTATTAGTGTTCATCGTGCTGCCCTCAAGGCAGGAGTACACAATAGGTTCGTATGGCTGTGTTATTATTAGTGTTCATCGCTGCCCTCAAGGCAGGAGTACTCAATAGGTTCGTATTGCTGTGTTATTATTAGTGTTCATCGTGCTGCCCTCAAGGCAGGAGTACTCAATAGGTTCAGATCGCTGTGTTATTATTAGTGTTCATCGTGCTGCCCTCAAGGCAGGAGTACACAATAGGTTCGCTGTGTTATTATTAGTGTTCATCATGCTGCCCTCAAGGCAGGAGTACTCAATAGGTTCGTATTGCTGTGTTATTATTAGTGTTCATCGTGCTGCCCTCAAGGCAGGAGTACTCAATAGGTTCATATCGCTGTGTTATTATTAGTGTTCATCGTGCTGCCCTCAAGGCAGGAATACACAATAGGTTCAGACGCTGTTTTATTATTAGTGTTCATCATGCTGCCCTCAAGGCAGGAGTACTCAATAGGTTCGTATCGCTGTGTTATTATTAGTGTTCACCGTGCTGCCCTCAAGGCAGGAATACACAATAGATTCGTATCGCTGTTTTATTATTAGTGTTCATCGTGCTGCCCTTAAGGCAGGAGTACTCAATAGGTTCGTATCGCTGTGTTATTATTAGTGTTCACCGTGCTGCCCTCAAGGCAGGAGTACTCAATAGGTTCGTATCGCTGTGTTATTATTAGTGTTCATCGCTGCCCTCAAGGCAGGAGTACACAATAGGTTTGTATCGCTGTGTTATTATTAGTGTTCATCGTGCTGCCCTCAAGGCAGGAGTACTCAATAGGTTCGTATCGCTGTGTTATTATTAGTATTCATCGTGCTGCCCTCAAGGCAGGAGTACTCAATAGGTTCGTATCGCTGTGTTATTATTAGTGTTCATCGCTGCCCTCAAGGCAGGAGTACACAATAGGTTCGTATGGCTGTGTTATTATTAGTGTTCATCGCTGCCCTCAAGGCAGGAGTACTCAATAGGTTCGTATTGCTGTGTTATTATTAGTGTTCATCGTGCCCTCAAGGCAGGAGTACTCAATAGGTTCGTATCGCTGTGTTATTATTAGTGTTCATCGTGCTGCCCTCAAGGCAGGAGTACACAATAGGTTTGTATCGCTGTGTTATTATTAGTGTTCATCGTGCTGCCCTCAAGGCAGGAGTACACAATAGGTTTCGCTGTTATTATTAGTGTTCATCGTGCTGCACTCAAGGCAGGAGTAATCAATAGGTTCGTATCGCTGTTATTATTAGTGTTCATCGTGCTGCCCTCAAGGCAGGAGTACTCAATAGGTTCGTATCGCTGTGTTATTATTAGTGTTCATCGTGCTGCCCTCAAGGCATGAGTACTCAATAGGTACGTATCGCTGTGTTATTATTAGTGTTCATCGTGCTGCCCTCAAGGCAGGAGTACTCCATAGGTTCGTATCGCTGTGTTATTATTAGTGTTCATCGCGCTGCCCTCAAGGCAGGAGTACTCAATAGGTTCTATCGCTGTGTTATTATTAGTGTTCATCGTGCTGCCCTCAAGGCAGGAGTACTCAATAGGTTCGCTGTGTTATTATTAGTGTTCATCGTGCTGCCCTCAAGGCCGGAGTACACAATAGGTTCGTATCTATTCTATTGAGTACTCCTGCCTTGAGGGCAGCACGATGAACACCAGAGGTGGGACAAAGTCATTGTTATGCAAGTCACAAGTAAGTCTCAAGTCTTTGCCCTCGAGTCCCGAGTCAAGTCGAGTCAAAGATGAGGCAAGTCCCGAGTAGAGTCAAAGCTAACAAGTCTCAAGTCGAGTCCAAAGTCCTACCATTTTAGTTTCGAATCACTTCAAGTCCTCTTACCACAGAAATAAAATGTTTACAAATCATTTATGTCTGTAAGATTTGTATTTATTTAAACCTCTTTTTATACAATGACATTATTTAAATACAGTAAAAAAACTAAAAAATAAGTGTAGGCCTAGTAGGCTGTGTTATGTATCCTGATTGACTTTATGATTAGTTAAATCTGTTTTGCACATGCATGGTACAGAGTTAACCATTTCAGACAGTAGAGGACAGCCTCTGTCTCGTTCACTTCACGTCTGTGGGCGTTATGCACAGCTCGGTGTGGCCCAGGGACGGCCTTAAATTAAAAATGTTATTTAAAAAAAAAAAAGTGTTATTCAATCACTGTTTAACCTAATAAAAATTATTGACTAATATAGCCTACTGTTATATTATCTGTGCGTATACATAATATAGATTTTAATAGCTTGATGCTCTTTAAATATTTTGTTGCATTGTTATCCGCGATCGCATGGTTCTGACTACAGAAGAGTGCTTTGGAATCTCCATTACGCATGAAACGCATCATACCTGGGCTGCGTTTCCCGATAACATTGTCTCTTAGCGCGATATGAAGACTCTTAAGGTATAACTTAACTAAAGGTATACTACCACTAAAGGTATATCTTGCTAGGCGTCTTCAGGGCTATCATTCCCTCGCGAGGCATAGGCGCTGGTGCCCTCCTAGCAACGGCACTGTTTTTGGCAAAACATGATTTTGACGACTTCATTAAGTTTTGTTTTATAGAAAACTCTTCGTTTTGAATAAATTTGTTTTGTATAAATTGTATCTTAATTTTGATCAATGTTTTATCAATCAATTGCCCGTTTTTAATAAATAAGAAGCAAATATATAGCAGACAAATTAATAACCTTAGTGTAATTGACAGAATTACTAAAAAATATTTTGCTACCTAAAAGTTAAAGATTTTTGTGTCATGCATGCATGCATGTCTATTTCCCTCATATTAAATATAAAACGCATGTGGACTGATATTTTTCCAATGTCTGGACTCCTTTATTAATGAAGTATATAAACAGACGTTTCAATATATTGGTATTAAATGCACTTTCTGCAAATTTATATTTCAAGTTCTTACTGCAAATGTCAATGCGCGCTCTTTGGTCCATCGTGCTTGAGCTGTATGCGCGTGTAAAAAGGACTCAGGCCGATTGGGATCCATGTGCAGTTTATTAAAGTAATACAAACTCACAGTACAAGCAGGCGTGGGTCGATAAACCAGGGCAAACAGGAATATCAGAGGTAGGGCATCAATCGTGGTCATAACAGGCAAAGGTCAGGGCAGGCAGCAAACAGGCAAGAATCAGAGTCCAGGCAAACAAAGATCAAGGGCAGGCAGAACAGGGTCGTCAACAGTAATCCAAAGCAGAGTCAAACACAGGCAGGAATAAACACAGGGAATAACGCTCAGAAATGTAGCCGGGCAAACAAGACTTCGCAATGAATGTGTGTGTGAGCAGAGTAAATGTAGGCATGATGATTAGGAACAGGTGTGCCGTAATCAGTCCAGAGTGAGGATGTATGGGAAATGAAGTCCGATAAGAGGTTAGTACTCTGGGGAGTTCGACCTCTGGTGGCCGACGGTGGAATCTTCACCGGCGTTTGTGACAGAGCCCACCCCCTGCAAGCGGCTCCTGACGCGAGAGCACATCCGACGCCGGGGCCTTCCGCGCGGTCGCGGGGCCGGTTTTTCCGGGTGAGTCCTATGGAATTCATTGATTAAGTTGGGACCCAGAATGTCCTCTGAGTTGACCCAGGACCTCTCCTCCGGACCGTACCCCTCCCAGTCGACCAGGTATTGGAGTTGGCGCCCCCGGTGTCTGGAATCTAGCAAATCCCGCACAGCAAACGCCTCCTCACCCTCCACGATTATGGGTGGGGGGCCTGCCTCGCCGGACTCCTGCTCCACCCTCGGACCACCGGCCGGTTTCAACAGGGACACATGGAAAGTGGGGGAGATGCGGTAAGTGGCAGGTAATTCCAGACGGTATGCAACTGGGTTAATCTGTTTGATAATTTTGAATGGTCCCACATACCTGGGGCTGAGCTTTTTGCATGGGAGTCGTAGATGTAGGTCCCGGGTGGATAGCCATACCCATTGTCCTTGTGTGTAGTTCGGATGGGGACGACGATGTCGATCAGCCTGTTGCTTGGCCCTGTTTATGGCTCTTTGAAGGTGTACGTGAGTCTGGTTCCAGATAGTTTCGCTGCGCTGGAACCAATCGTTTACAGCGGGAACTTCAGATGGTTTTCCTGACCAGGGAAACAGTGGTGGCTGGAATCCTAGGATGCACTGGAAAGGCGTGAGTTTAGTGGAAGGTTTAAGGATTGAGTTTTGTGCGTATTCTGCCCAGGTAAGGAAGCGACTCCAGTCTGTCTGATTTTGCTGGCAGTACATGCGAAGGAACTTGGAGATTTCTTGGTTTAGTCGCTCGGTTTGTCCGTTGGACTGTGGGTGATAGCCAGAGGTGAGACTTATATTCACAATTAATAATCGAAAGAAAGCGGACCATACCCTTGACGTGAATTGGGATCCTCGATCTGACACAATGTCCTCTGGAAGTCCATAATAACGGAAAACGTAGTGGAGCAGGTGTTCAGCGGTTTCAAATGCTGTGGGAAGCTTCGGCAGAGGAATTAGTCGGCATCCTTTAGAAAAACGGTCAACAACAGTTAATATGGTGGTGTTACCTTGTGATATAGGTAGGTCCATGACGAAGTCGATGGCAATGTGTGACCAAGGGCGTTGTGGAATGGGTAATGGTTGCAGTAGTCCTGCTGGAAGTTGTCTCGGGGTCTTGGCTGTGGCACATGTGTAGCAAGAGTTGATGAATCCAGTGACGTCATTCTGTAGTGTTTCCCACCAGAATCGATTTCTTATCAGTCGTGTTGTTGTTGTAATCCCTGGGTGACCGGAGCTCGTGGCCGAGTGAACCCAGCGCATGACCTTTTCCCTGAGTTCAGGTGGAACGAATGTTCGATCGTTAGGGCATTCTGCAGGAGGTGGATTCTGTGCATGTGCTTGCGTGATCTCGGACATAATATCCCACTGAACAGGGCCTAGGACTAAGGTTGGAGAGATGATGGTCTCTTGTTGAGTGTTTTGAGGGGTGTGATCAAATTGTCGGGATAGGGCGTCTGCCTTGGTGTTCTTCGAACCTGGGATATAAGTAATAGTAAAATTGAAACGAGTGAAGAAAAGTGCCCATCTGGCTTGCCTGGGATTCAATCGTTTAGCTGAACGTAGATACTCCAGATTCCGATGATCGGTTAGTACTAGGAACGGATGTCTCGCTCCTTCCAGCCAATGTCGCCACTCCTCAAACACAGGCTTCATAGCCAGTAGCTCACGGTTTCCCACGTCATAATTCTGTTCGGCGGTTGAGAGTTTTCTGGAGAAGTAAGCACATGGAAACATCTTAGGTGGATTACCTTGTCGTTGGGAGAGAATGGCACCAATTCCGGTGTTGGAGGCATCTACTTCTAACACAAACGGCAAGTGTGGGTCAGGATGGTGTAGAATGGGAGCGGTAGTGAAACGACTCTTTAATGTGTTGAATGCCTGGAGAGCGTCTGTTGACCACCGTAATTTGGTGTTTCCCCCTCTGGTCATGGCCGTGAGTGGTGCAGCGACTGAACTGAAATTCCTGATGAATCTCCTGTAGAAGTTGGCGAACCCCAGGAACCTTTGAAGCTCCTTCAGTGTAGCAGGTTGAGGCCAACCCAGGACTGTCTGAACCTTCTTCTCGTCCATTGCCACTCCTTCCGGACTGATGATGTACCCAAGAAACGACACCGATGACTAATGGAACTCACATTTCTCGGCCTTGGCATAGAGCTGATGATTAATCAGACGCTGCAGTACCGTGCGGACCTGTTGAACATGTTCCTCCATGGTGTCTGAGTAGATCAGTATGTCATTGATGTACACCACCAAGCACTGATTGAGCATGTCTCTGAAGATGTCATTGATGAAGGATTGGAACACTGAAGGACTATTGGACAGCCCGAAGGGCATGACGAGGTATTCATAGTGCCCGTTGCTTGTGGAGAAGGCTGTCTTCCACTCGTCCCCCTCCCGGATACGAATGAGATTGTAGGCGGAGCGGAGGTCAAGCTTGGTGAAGAATCGGGCAGTTCTCAACTGTTCTAGAGCCGCTGGGACCAGAGGTAGCGGGTATCTGAATTTAACTGTAATATCGTTAAGGCCACGATAGTCAATGCAAGGTCTCAGACCTCCATCCTTCTTTCCCACGAAGAAGAAGCCGGCTGCAGCCGGTGACGTGGATGGTCGAATGAAACCCTTTGCTAGCTCTTCCTTGATGTAGTCTTTCATGGCTTGACCCTCAGGCTCATAAAGTGGAAAGATGCGTCCTCTAGGTGGCATGGTTCCTGGCAGGAGATCTATGGCACAGTCATCGTTGCGATGCGGTGGGAGTTGTGATGCTTTGGACTTACTGAAAGCCTCGATGAGATCGGCATATTCCAGTGGGACCCCTGGAATGGTGTTTACGGTGTTAATCAGGGCCGTGGCTTTGCTGGGTTGTGGTTGCGTTGAGCGTAGACATTTGGCATGGCAGGTGACGCTCCAACGGGTGATCTGTTTTTCTTGCCAGGATATCAGCGGGTCGTGTTCTTGAAGCCATGGGAATCCCAGAATGACCGGGTTGTGTGGAGAATGAATGACGTAGAGACGGATGAGTTCGGAGTGAAGAACGCCCACTTGGAGCTTGAGTTCGGTAGTGGTGTATTGCACATGACCAGACCCCAGAGGGCGCCCATCTAGCGCTGCCACTGCCAAGGGAGAGTTACAGGGGGTTAGAGGAATGCCATATTGCCGTGACAGCTCTTCATCAATGAAATTGCCTGCAGCCCCAGAATCGACTAATGCTTTGGTGTGTATCGTCTTCGTCTCATATGTCAAGGTAATGGGTAGATCAAAATAGTTGTTCTGAGAGATGGCAGAAATCAGTAAACTCACCCTTCGGGCTTGTGTCTGTGGAGGTCGGCTCTGGCAGTCGGCTTTCAAGTGTCCATCGAGACCACAATACAGACAGAGGTGATTATTGACGCGGTGATCCCGCTCCTCCGTGGATAGGTGAGAGTTTCTGACCTGCATGGGTTCCTCGTTATTGGTTGATGGACCATTAAATTGGGAATTTCCTGGACATCGGCGTGAACGAATGAGATTGTCGATGCGGATAGCCAGCTCGATGAACAGATCTAGGGTTTTATCTTCGTCTCTGCAAGCGAGTTCTGACTGTAGTTAAGACCCTGGCGAAACAAAGTTTTTAACGTGTCATCCAACCATATGGTCTGCGCTGCCAGTGTGCGGAAGTTGAGAGTGAATTCCACAGCTGTACTGTTCCTTTGACATAATGCAAGTAATTGCTCCCCCGCGCTCTGTCCTCCTTCAGAATGCTCGAAAACAGTGCGTAAGCGTTGAATGAAGTGAGAGTACGTGACTTGTTCTAAGGCTTGATTATCCCAGACCGCCGTTGCCCACTCGAGTGCTTTGCCCGTGAGAAGTGAACACATCAAGGAAATCTTGCCAGCATCAGTAGAGTAAAGAGAGGGCTGTTGGGCTAAAAACATTGAACATTGCATGAGAAAGCCCTTACATTTAGATGGAGTGCCATCAAACTTCTCAGGAAACGCCAGGTGAGGGTTGCTTATTATCGTGTTCACAGGTGTTGGTGGTACTACCTGATTAGGCTGCAGCACTGAGGTGTGGGAGATCGCTGGGTTTTGATGAAGTTTCTGGACTGCCTTTACCAGTTCCTCCATCATGTTGGTCAAACAACTAAGTTGCTGTTGGTGGATCATGAGTTGATTTGCTTGTGCTGTTAGCTCATGGGAGAAGTGCATAGGAACCGCTGGATCTTTAGTTGGCGAAGTCTTCTGTAACAAGGACTCAGGCCGATTGGGATCCATGTGCAGTTTATTAAAGTAATACAAACTCGCAGTACAAGCAGGCGTGGGTCGATAAACCAGGGCAAACAGTAATATCAGAGGTATGGCATCAATCGTAGTCATAACAGGCAAAGGTCAGGGCAGGTACCAAACAGGCAAGAATCAGAGTCCAGGCAAACAAAGATCAAGGGCAGGCAGAACAGGGTCGTCAACAGTAATCCAAAGCAGAGTCAAACACAGGCAGGAATAAACACAGGGAATAACGCTCAGAAATGTAGCCGGGCAAACAAGACTTCGCAATGAATGTGTGTGTGAGCAGAGTAAATGTAGGCATGATGATTAGGAACAGGTGTGCCGTAATCAGTCCAGAGTGAGGATGTATGGGAAATGAAGTCCGATAAGAGGTTAGTACTCTGGGGAGTTCGACCTCTGGTGGCCGACGGTGGAATCTTCACTGGCGTTTGTGACAGCGCGATATAATTTTATGACACAAAATTTTGAAATGTAGGCTTAAATCAAACATTTTAATTCAGATTCTGTATATATATATATATATATATATATATATATATATATATATATATATATATATAAACGGAAAACAAAAACGAAAAAATAAATAAATAAATCTGGCTGACTCCCGTTCCAACGTCTATGCACTCATGTACCTCATATAATCCAGGTTCAAAAATCCCTATTTTTGTTAGCATGAACCAGCAAGGGAGACGTGCGTTTACTGTCTCCTTGATACAGTAAATATGCAGCAGCTAGTTAGGGTAACGTTACATCCGATAAGGTGCTTAGCATTCGTTCCAAACTTACCTTTCTTCGTGCAAATTCGGGTAGCCTATTGAAAAAAGTTGGACGTTGTGGCAGCTCCGTCTGTAATCTTCGACCCGCATGTTTTGCAAATTGCAACTCGTTTTCCTCGACTACCTCGTAATTTTTTATAGCCAAACGAAACTATCTTTGGTATCATTTTGCCAACTGGCATTGTTGTGTGTTGCGCTTACAGTGATTGGATGCCGTGCAGGCAGCACGCGTGCTCTCTGCATGCATACAGGAGGTGCACATTTTTTTCACAGATGCAAACCAACTGAGAGCGGCGTGGCCGTGTGAAAAAAAAATTCCCCCAGGTTTTCATGGGAAGTAGCAAGTCTTCTCGAGTCAAAAGGTGCAAGTCCAAGTGAAGTCACGAGTCATTGATGTTAAAGTCCAAGTCGAGTTGCAAGTCTTTGTACATTTTGTCAAGTCGAGTCTGAAGTCATCAAATACATGACTCGAGTCTGACTCGAGTCCAAGTCACATGACTCGAGTCCACAACTCTGATGAACACTAATAATAACACAGCGATACGAACCTATTGAGTACTCCTGCCTTGAGGGCAGCACGATGAACACTAGTAATAACACAGCGATACGAGCCTATTGAGTACTCCTGCCCTGAGGGCAGCACGATGAACACTAATAATAACACAGCGATACGAACCTATTGAGTACTCCTGCCCTGAGTGCAGCACGATGAACACTAATAATAACAGCGATACAAACCTATTGAGTACTCCTGCCTTGAGGGCAGCCCTATTAAAACTAGTAATAACACAGTGATACGAACCTATTGAGTACTCCTGCCTTGAGGGCAGCACGATGAACACTAATAATAACACAGCGATACAAACCTATTGAGTACTCCTGCCTTGAGGGCAGCGCGATAAACACTAATAATAACACAGCGATACGAACCTATTGAGTACTCCTGCCCTGAGTGCAGCACGATAAACACTAATAATAACAGCGATACAAACCTATTGAGTACTCTTTCCTTGAGGCTGTAAGGAAGTTGCCAGGGCGTCTGTCCTGAGAAACGGTGACTTCCTGGGAACAAAGGAATTTTCTAAGGATTAACATTTAAACACTCTTCTCAATACATAACAGCCACACCCGAGACAGACCATACTGAGACATACATACCTCACACTCACACACTCTGCCCATCACCCACAGTTTCGCCCACTCTCTCTCACACTGAAAGCCCACACAAAATATATGCAATGCTCAATGTGTACAATGTGTAACCATGCATGTTTAGTATCATTTGAAACGTGTCAGTGCATTTGGTAAAATGGTCTCATTCTCCCAACCAGAATACAAACCTCCAAGAAGTTCTATAAGTTGAGAAAATATTGTGTGACTTTAAGAAGGTGCTCTCCCACAGATCTCTAATTCAGGATACCTCCTGTATGTATATAAGTATTCTCCTTCACAGATGGTGAGAACTCATTCAGACACAAATTCTGATTTCCCATTTGTGACCTGAATAAGGGGCCAAAATCTAATTATAATCACAGTAAACCACCATTTGGTACCTATTGAATTATCTAGGTATTTAAAGGAAGATGGCGCTAAACTTGGGGAATCTGTAAGCAGATCTCCCACATGATCGCTGTGTGTAGTCTTTTCACTTCCAGGTAAATGCTTCTAAAACATTTGATTTCTGAATTGTTGATTTTGTATAAGATTGATGATTTTTATTCTTTGAATTTTATTCTAAAATTATTGAATTTAATACCGCTGCATCCTTGTTACCGTAAATCTGCGTCCAGGGTTTAAAATCATACTAGATCTCGGATTGTTGATGAGATTCTAGATTTCTGATTAACTGCTCGACTTTAATTAAGTTGTTATGCAGTCACATTATAGGTGATTGTAGGAGGCTACATGGGTACCTTTTAACAATAGTGAGCATGGGCAACAATGTTAAATTGCTTTAGCCATAACCTCTGATTAATGATTGGACTGGCGAGTTTATGATCGTGGGCCCGCATTTCAGCTGGTGCGAGGACCCTGTGCGACTATGAGAACCGAATGGACAATTTCAATAAGAATTAAAGCTGCAAGCAGCATTTATCAGAGTTTGAGCAATTAAGGCCTTGAGAGTCACATGGTGCACGTGCCCACCTATTTTCGTGAAATTTTGAGTTTTTGTTCAGGATTAATATGCTTTTGAGCATGTTTTGCTCATTCTCTAAATGACCCTGTCATAGCTACCCAAAGGGTAAAAATCACATTTTATAACTATTGATCAGGAGAGTCCAGAGAATCATTTGTTAGTGGTCTGGTTCCGTTCGGGCAAAAAACCTAGGACTAGTTTGCAAAAGTAAGTTAACACATTAGTGATTATAAAATCTTTTTAACACATTAGTGAATTAGTGAATGTATTAAATTATATGCATATTGTGCGGATATGTCAAACGCCACGTGATTACAGAGTTGTACAACTCGTTAGTGCCAACTAATGGCCAATTTCTTTAAAATTTCTTATAGACCTCTGGGTCTGTGATTGTTTTGCTTAAAATCCATAGTATATTTTTGTTATTTGTGTGGTTATACAAATGGTAATTTATACAGAAAAAACATGGTTCTACCATCATAAAACTGTGGTTAATTTTTGGAAGGGTATGTTTGTGCTGTACATTATGTAGCAAAGTCCGGACATGGCCTGGAGGGCTGTGATGGGATATTTCATGTTGGCCGTCTGGAGGGTTTGGGAGAAGCACAGGACCTTCTCCGAGCCCCCAGAGGCAGTTCCTGTGGTCCCAGTTCCGGTGGACCGTGTTCTGGTGGTCCTTGTTCCGGTGATCCCAGTTCCAGTGGATCGTGTTCCGGTGGTCCCATTCCCGGTGGATCGTGTTCCGGTGGTCCCAGAGCCGGTGGTCCCAGTTCCGGTAGTCCCAGAGCCGGTGGACTCTGTGCCGGCTGAACTTTTTGTTTTCCCCGTCCCTCACTTGTTTTCCCCTTCCTTGTCTGTCCCCCGTCCCCTGGTCTGTCCCCCCGTCCCGCCCTGGTCTGTCCCCGTCCCGTCCCGTCCCGCCCTGGTCTGTCCCTCCCGTCCCGCCCTGGTCTGGTCTGTCCTCCCGTCCCGCCCTGGTCGGTCCCTGTCCCTCCTGGTCCGTCTTTCCCGCCCCGCCATGGGCTAGTGGAACGTCTGGTAGCCGCTCCGTAGGGAAGGGGTAATGTCACATGTCTGTCCTGTCTTGTGTTGCACATGTGGTGTTTTGTTATGTTAGGCCATGAGCTCATGTCTTGTCTGATCCCTCCCCCTTGTTATCTGATTACTCCTTGATTTCACCCACCTGTTCAACCTTGATTAGTTCCCTTTATATTCTCCTTGTGCTTGTCAGTCCTTGTCGGATCGTTGTATTGTCTACGTCTCCCGGTTCCCCGTGATCTATGTTGGTTGGTTTATGTTTAACGCTTGTTATTCTTATTATGTGTTTTTCCCCCCTTGTGGGTTTTGTTTTGAGTTTATGTTTTTGTGGCGGAGGGGGCGTGGTTCCGCGAAAGCTGCAGCGGGAGTAATTACAGTAATTGGCGGCGGCGATCTTCTCCCTTCCCGGGTTTCGGCACCAGTGTAATGTAGTTCGATGTTGGAAGGAAGAAGACAGGGTCGGCTTGACTGGGACTTACACACTTTTATTTTTGCTCACGCACACACAGACGCTCTCTGGCGTATACACTCAAAATCCACGATATGGGTCGCCCCGTTTCACCCCGGCACACCTTAGTGGCTCGTACACTCAAGTTCCACGATATGGGTCGCCCCGTTCAGTTCTCAGCAATAGCAGCTTCTCTTGTTCACTCTCAGCAGCGTGCGTGTAGTCCCAGTCCAATTCTCTCTCTCTCCCTCTCTCTCTGCAGCGGCTTATAAGCGCTCTCTCCACGCCAATTACTGTAATCAGAGACAGGTGTTATCATCTGCTTGACCTACTTACCGACCGCTCTGCTCCACTCTCTTTCTCCCGCTGCAGCTTTCGCGGAACCACGCCCCCTCCGCCACAGTTTTGTTTTTGTAATAAATCCTTATTTTCTGCACTTGTGTCCTCGCACCAGTTTTCCTTTGTGTTAAACGTGACCGAACGATCCAACCAAAATGAGGACTCAGCAGAGGAAGGATTCTTTGGGGGTTCCAAGCCTAGAGACCATACCAGAGGTGATTGCCTTACCATGGTCGGCTAGTGCATCGAGTCTGGAGGTTCCAAGTCCTGCGGTCCCTAGTTCAGAGCCACACAGGGTAATTGCTTTACCATGGTTGGTCAGTGCATCGAGTCCGAAGGTCCCAGTTCCGGTGGATCGTATTCCGGTGATCCCTGTTCCGATGGTCCCAGTTCCGGTGGATCGTATTCCGGTGGATCGTGTTCAGGTGGTCCTTGTGCCGCTGGTCCCTGTGCCGGTGGTCCCAGTGCCGGTGAGTCGTGTTCCGGTGGATTTTCCTTTGTGTTAAACGTGACAGTATTCGTACTAAGCAAAAGGAGTTTATATTACATCCCTACATTAAAATTATATTAAAGAAAGACCACAACAACAACACAATTTCAGTGTTACTAGATAAGAGGAATGTTCTGCAGGAACACACAAACACACACACAAACACACTGTTACTGTCATTTCCATATCAATCAATCAATCAATCAACTTTATTTATATAGCGCTTTTACAATGACGATTGTTTCAAAGCAGCTTCACAGTGTTAAACAGGACAACATTGCAACAAAATTTGATTTGGCTAGTTTAATTTGGATAGTTTATAGAATTATATATGACCAAATTAATAAATTCTATTTGTATATTTAGTTGAGTAACTTGGATCATAATTTGAGTGTTCCCAACTGAGCAAGCCAAGCCAAAGGCGACAGTGGCAAGGAACCAAAACTCCATCAGGGCATGATGGAGAAAAATAAACCTTGGGAGAAACCAGACTCAGTCGGGGTGCCAGTTCTCCTCTGGACTATTATTAACAGTGTATAATTATTACTCTGGCAACCTTGCAGGTCATAAATCATATTAGATAGGAATATTCGAAATTTTGGGTATCACGCGAGGCGGGTTCATTTAGGATGGCGCGTCGATTACACAAGAATATGAATACTTGAAAGATCGGAGTTATTGCGCGGAGGCGGGTTAATTGAGGATGACGTGCGGTGAGGCAAATTCAGAGGAGACACTAATGGGCACGGTCTCAGCAGACACTCCAGGATGAGCTGGTCATGTCCAGATGCAGGTCCACCATCCGATCCGGACACGGCCTGGATCCGGCCGACTGCAGTAAACCTCGGGATAAACAGAGAGACTAACATTAGTGTGGATGCCACTCTTTTTATGATGTAACGAGTACATAAGGTGTTATGGGAAGTGTTCCGGTTCCGGCTGACCTAGTTAATGCAGCCTAACAATCAGTCATTTGATTTGAATAAAGAAAGTTAAAAATGTTCTATGTGTATGCCATAGTAAAGAGATGTGTTTTTAGTCTAGATTTAAACTGACAGAGTGTGTCTGCTTCCCGAACAATGCTAGGAAGACTGTTCCAGAGTTTAGGTGCTAAATAGGAAAAGGATCGACCGCCTGCAGTTGATTTAGATATTCTAGGTATTTTCAACTGGCCAGAGTTTAGAGACCGCAATAGACGTGATGGAGTATAATGCGTTAAGAGCTCGCTTAAGTACTGGGAGCTAAACCATTTATTGCTTTATAAGTAATAAGCAAGATTTTAAAATGTATGCGATGTTTAATAGGAGCCAGTGCAGTGTTGACAGAACTGGACTAATATGATCGTACTTCCTGGTTCTAGTAAGAACTCGAGCTGCTGCGTTTTGGACCAGCTGGAGTTTATTTATTAGGCGAGCAGGGCAACCACCCAGTAGAGCATTACAATAATCTAGCCTTGAGCTCATGAACGCATGTACTAATTGTTCAGCATTTTGCATTGAAAGCATGTGACGTAATTTAGATATATTTTTAAAATGGTAGAATGCAGTTTTACAGATGCTAGAAACGTGGCTTTCAAAGCGAAAGATTGGTATCAAAGAGCACACCCAGGTTCCTCACTGACGACGAGGGCTTGACAGAGCAGTCATCGAGGTTAGACAGTATTCTAGGGCACTACTTGTGGAGCTTTTCTGTCCAATAATTAAAAATTCAGTTTTATCTGAATTAAGTTGCAGGAAATTACTATTCATCCAATTTTTAATATCAGCTATGCATTCCGTTAATCTTGTGAATTGGTAAGTTTCGTCAGGGCGTGAAGAAATATAGAGCTGAGTATCATCAGCATAACAATGAAAACTAACGCCATGCTTCCTAATGATATCTCCCAGTGGTAGCATATACAGGGTGAAAAGCAAGGGTCCTAACACTGAGCCTTGCGGTACTCCATACTGAACTTGTGATCGGTGTGACATCTCTTCATTTACTGCTACAAACTGATGACGGTCAGATAAGTAAGATTTAAACCATGCCAATGCAGTTCCACTAATGCCAACATAATTTTTGAGTCTATTCAAAAGAATATTGTGATCGATAGTATCGAATGCAGCGCTAAGATTGAGTAACACTAATAGAGAGATACAACCACGATCAGATGATAAGAGTAAATCATTTGTAACTCTAATTAGAGCAGTCTCAGTACTATGATACGGTCTAAATCCTGACTGGAAATCCTCACATATACCTCACATATAATAAGTGGTTTAATTACAGCCAACTTAAAAGTTTTTGGTACATATCCTAATGTCAAGGATGAAATAATAATATTAAGCAGAGGATCTATGACCTCTGGAAGCATCTCTTTTAATAGCCTAGCCGGTATAGGGTCAAGCATACATGTTGTTGATTTTGATGATTTAACAAGTTTAGCCAATTCTTCTCCTCCTATAGCAGTGAATGAGTGTAATTTTTCCTCAGTGACACTACAATGTTCTGTCTGAAGTGATACTGTAGTAGACGGCTGCATGGTTATAATTTTATTCCTAATGTTATCAATCTTACTAGTAAAGAAGTTCATAAAGTCATTACTGCTGTGTTGTTTACAAACGTCAGAAGTTGAAGCTTTATCCTTTGTTAATTTAGCCACTGTATCGAATAAATACATAGGGTTGTGTTTGTTTTCTTCTAAAAGAGTTGAGAAATAAGCAGATCTAGCAGTTTTTATGGCCTTTCTGTATGCAATCATGCTCTCTTTCCACAAATTGCGAAAAACCTCCAGTTTTGTTTTCTTCCAGCTGCGCTCCATTTTTCTGGCTGCTGTTTTAAGGGCCCAGTGTGCTCGTTGTACCACGGCGTTGGATTATTTGCTTTAATCTTCTTTAAGCGGCGAGGAGCAACTATGTCTTAAGTGCTAGTAAAGAGAGAGTCAGTAGTTTCTGTTGCAACATCAAGTTCCTCTTGGCTATCTGTAATGCTGAGGAGATGGAACTGATGAGGAAGATTATGTATAAAGCAATCTTTAGTCGCAGCGGTTATAGTCCTGCCATATTTGAAGCGAGAGGATGGTTTTGCAGCTTTAGCTAAATTAAGTATACATGATATTAGGTAATGATCTGAGATGTCATCGCTCTGCTGCAGAATTTTAATGGTATCAACATTTAGTCCATGTGACAGTATTAGATCTAAAGTATGATTAAGGCGATGAGTGGGTCCCGATACGTGTTGTCTAACTCCAATAGAGTTTAGAATGTCTTCAAATGCCAATTCCAATGCGTCTTTTTCATTGTCAACATGGATATTAAAATCACCAACAATTAGTACTTTATCTGCAGCCAGTACTAACTCTGATAGAAAACCAGCAAATTCTTTGATAAAGTCTGTATTGTGCCCTGGTGGCCTGTATACAGTAGACAACACAAATGTCAAACGGGATTTATCATTTGCACTACACAACATTACATAAAGCACCAAAACTTCAAAGGAATTATATTTGAAACTAGACTTTCTGAGTAATACTGAAGATATCATTATAAATTACAGCAACACCTCCCCCTTTTCCTTTCAGACGTGGCTCGTGTTTATAACAATAATCTTGGGGAGTGGACTCATTTAAAGTAATGTAGTCGTCAGGTTTTAGCCAGGTTTCTGTCAAACACAGCACATCTAGGTTATGATCTATAATCATATCGTTAACAATAAGCGTTTTTGGCGAAAGGGATCGAATATTCAGCAACCCGAGATTTATCAATTGTTCATCCGTATTATATCTGTTGTTTATTTGTTGGACATCAATTAAATTTTTACTGTTGAATGGTTTTGATGGTTTTTTGTATTTACTGATTCGGGGAACAGACACAGTCTCTATGTGATAATATCTAGGTGAAAGCGTCTCTATGTGCTGGGATTTAGCTGACTCTGGTGACATGAGACAGCTAGCAGACGGTTGGTTTAGCCAGGTTGTCCTGACCTGGGCCCCAGTGAGTCAAGGTTTAGCTCTAAGACTATGTGCCAAATTACTAGAGAGAAGAGCAGCACCAGCCCGGGTAGGATGAATGCCGTCTATCTTCAACAGGTCGGGTCTGCCTCAAAAACTTTTCCAATTGTCTATGAACCCTATGTTATTTTGCGGACACCACTTAGACAACCAGCCATTGAGTGATGATAATCTGCTAACTATTTCATCACTCCTTTTAACAGGGAGGGGGCCAGATAAACAGACTGCTGGTGACATTGTACTTGCGAGTTTACACACACCTCTTTAATGTTCATTTTGGTGATCTCCGACTGACGAAGTCGAACATCATTAGTGCCGACGTGAATAATAATCTTAGAGAATTTACGATTAGCTTTAGCCAGCACTTTTAAATTTGCTTTGATGTCAGGCGCTCTGGCTCCCGGTAAACATGTGACTATGGTGAAACATAAGACTGCAAATCGACTTGTCATTCATGTGGGGAAAAACAATATTCAGAGAGAGCAGTCAGAACTCATTAAGAGGGATTTCAATGTACTTTTTGAAACACTTAGAAAACTAAAAGTTCAACCTTTCATCAGTGGACCACTTCCAGCGAGAGGAACAAATAGGTTCTCACGGTTACTTGGGCTTAATACATGGCTGCAAAAAACCTGCAACATAAAGGGAGTGAACTTCATCGACAACTTTAATCTATTCTGGAGCCAGAGACAATTGTTTAAATCAAATTGCCTTCACCCAAACAAACTTGGTGCAAGAGTGCTAAAGGACAATATTCACTTTTCCCTACACCATCCCTCAGCTGTGAGTGCTAACTCACTCGACCTGAATGGCACACACACACCTGAACAGACTATGGACGACTACAGGACTTCATTTCAGCATCTGAATGGACATGCAGCTGACACACTCCACAAGGACACTGATAACACCACGCAGCCACAACAGCCACTGCTCACGGACACACTCCCAGCTGAGTCCCGCCCACAGTGCTCACCACAGACAGACTGTGACGTATTAGAACTGACACAGATTGAGGGACTGAACAGTAACATCTCTGCCCATACTGTGGAGGTGCACGAAAGGGTGGGCTCTAAGGGGGGTCAGACTAGTGAACTGTTACGCTTTATGACTAGTCTGAACAGGAAATTGCATGAAATGTCTAAGTCACTCCATGAAATGGATGATAACATAATTCAGCCTCTGATAACACCAGAACAACAGCCCCCCTCACCAGACATGTTATTCCTCTCTCCAGCATCCCCGCTTCTGAGCTTCTCAGAGAATGGAGCAAATGGTCTATGCTGGAACCAGACTATCACACTCGATTTCTGCAAGCCCCCAGATATCAACCAAAGAGCGTTGAGCCCCACAATCATCAAAGCCTGTGGGCCCAGCTCGCTCTCAGCCTCCTCCTGTGAGATTTCTTCGGTCACAACGCCAGAGCCAACACCCTCCTCCATCTGTAGGTGAACCAAAAACAACTGATAACAGCTCTCAGTGATGTGTGTTGGTTCCCCGCCATGATAACAGTAACTTTATCAAATGTTTACAGAACGAGCGGGAACCCAGTGTGCCTGTCTCTTTCTCTATTTCTGTTCTGTTACGTGATAGACACTGTAAGATCTTCTCAGACCGTATAGCAAACCCATCTAATCTGCTGCCTATTACATGTCAAACTAAGATTACTGTGGGGGAAAAATTAATACTGTTAAGTTAGCACTTTTAAATATCCGTTCACTTAAGAACAAATCATTTCTAGTCAATGACTTAATAAAAACAAACAACCTAGATTTTTTGCTTCTAAATGAAACTTGGCTTGAAGAAAACTGCAGTGCAACAGTCCTCAAAGAAACAGCCCCTCCTAACTTTACTTTTATGAGTATGTCCAGAGCGTTTAGAAGAGGTGGGGGTATTGCTGCTCTTTTTAAAGATGTCTATCAATGTAAGCAAGTGTCATTTGGTGACTATCTGTCTCAATATGTAAATAAATCAATATCTGTTGACTTAATGCCCAATAATCCGTAAAGTTCGCGGATTGTCCGTGACATAAACGCCGTGCCTTGATCGGTGAGAATCTCTTTCGGATTCCCACCGGGAGATTAGGGAGAACAGTGCACTCGCAACACTTTTCGCCGAAATGTTACGTAGTGGCACTGCCTCTGGATATCGCGTTGCATAATCCACCAGGACTAATGCAAAGCGATGTCCGCGGCTGACCGCTCTAATGGCCCGATGAGGTCCATCCCAATTCTTTCGAAGGACCTGCATCAATGGGAGGCACAATGGTGCTTTTGGTTGGGCCGGTGGATTTACCAACTGACATTCACGACAAGACGCACACCACCGGCGTACATTCTCGTGAATGCCCGGCCAAAAGAACCGGGCCATGAGGCGGTTTAGTGTCGCTATTTGCCCTAAATGCCCAGCCATAGGATTATGATGAGCCGCCTGGAAAAGCATTTCCGGCGGCTTTTAGGAATTAACAACTGGGTTGTAGTCTGCTTTGTTTGGGCATCTTGGGTCACCCTATACAACCTGTCCTTTATCAGAGAAAAATAAGGAAAAGTGAGCGGTTGATCAGGACGGAGGATGGCCGTCGATGGCACAGACCTGATTGAACGCATTTTTGAGCGTTTCATCCTGGGACTGTTCCAGGAAAGTCATCGCGCGTTCGAAAACACTGGCGTTTCCGGAGCGCTCAGTTACTCTGGATCAGTGCCCAGTGGTCGCGGTTCCACCTCCCCCGCCTGTGCAACCGCCACTTTCCCGTCTTTTTTCCCCCAAGAGGCACCCACACATAAACATCCCAATAATTCCTTAAAACCTGGCCAATTTGTTCCCAAAATCAGTGGGTGCCGGAGGTGCTGGTTAACGTCCACCTCAACTCTGTTTTTTTCCCCTGAATAGAAAATCCATTGGCACTAACGGGTATTCTCTCACCTCCCCGTGCACACACCTCACCATAACCATGCGGCGCTTATCCCATGCCCGGGCTGAATCAGGCTTTGGTGTACAGAGGTCTGGTTACAACCTGAATCCACCAGAGCCTGATAAGTACCCCCCTTGATACTCACGGGTATTTGGTACAGTCCAGCTTGATCGGGGGCAGCGTGGGGCGCGTCGGGGACCCTGACCAGCGTCCCCACCTCCATCACTGGACACTGATCAATAAAGTGCCCAGGGTCCCCACAACGCCAACACGCCGGCCCAGGCCTCCCGCCGCCCTAGTGGCTGGAAGCAGGCCGGAATTGGCGTGGAGAGACCGGGCGGCCCGCCAGCGGTGTCGGTTCTGGCTCTCCTCCTCCTCCTCGGCGCTGATTGGGTGGTCGCGGGTGGTTCTCCTGAACCACCCATCCTCCATCTTGGGGCCGGGCACCCCGCGATACCTAGGAAACGGGATAGGTTTGGAGAGAGACGGGGAGGGGGAAGGAGAAGAGAGAGAGAGAGAGAGAGATGCTGATGGTAGATGTTCGCCGACCCCTCGGCACGCCACCATCTCGTCCTCCGCCAGTTGGATGGCCTGGTCCAGCGACGTCGGGCGGTGGCACTGGACCCACTGGGCAGTCTTCTTCGACAACCTGGCCACGAACTGCTCCAGTGCCACACGGTCGATGATCCCCTCGACGTCGCTTCCCTCGGCCATCAGCCACTTGCGGCAGGAGTCCCGGAGCTGGTGCGCAAACACGAAGGTAGGCCGGACTCGCCGAGTGTCAGGGTGCGGAACCGCTGACGGGGTGTTGTTCCGGCGTCCGGCCGACCCGCTGTAGAATGGCGCGCTTGAGATCGTCGTAGACCAGGAGATTCTGGACTGGCAGTTGGTGTGCGGCTACCTGAGCCTCCCCCGACAGCAGGAAGTAGCCGCATCGGCCAGTCCGCCTTGGGCCATTCCGGAACCGGCGCCCTCTCGAAAAGCTCTATGAAGGCCTCAGGATCATCCTGAGGCCCCATCTTCGACAGCGGGACGGCCGCGGCTGAGTCGGTGGTCTGTCTCTGGGGAACGGCCCGGATCTCCCGGTCTATCCAGCCCGGAACAGCTCGCGGTCTTCATGCTGGGCCGTGAGGAGAGCCAAACGTCCGCTGTTGCTCCTCCTCACGGCCAGCAGATCCTGGTGGTGTTCTTGGTGAAGACCGGAGCGGCGATTGGGCGATGTCCGCAAGCGGCGTCTTCGGCGGAGTTGACATGGCGGCGGCGATCTTCTCCCTTCCCGGGTTTAGGCACCAGTGTAATGAAGTTCGATGTTGGAAGGAAGAAGACAGGGTCGGCTTGACTGGGACTTACACACTTTTATTTTTGCTCACGCACACACAGGCGCTCTCTGGCGTATACACTCAAAATCCACGATATGGGTCGCCCGTTTCACACGGCACACCTTAGTGGCTCGTACACTCAAGTTCCACGATATGGGTCGCCCCGTTCAGTTCTCAGCAATAGCAGCTTCTCTTGTTCACTCTCAGCAGCGTGCGTGTAGTCCCAGTCCAATTCTCTCTCTCTCCCTCTCTCACTGCAGCGGCTTATAAGCGCTCTCTCCACGCCAATTACTGTAATCAGAGACAGGTGTTATCATCTGCTTGACCTACTTACCGACCGCTCTGCTCCACTCTCTTTCTCCCGCTGCAGCTTTCGCGGAACCACGCCCCCTCCGCCACATCAACCATTAGACACACTGACACTCATAAAGAACTTTTGTACTGCATTTTTTACATAGCTTTAGCCTGTGTGCTAACATTAAGTTAATCAGTTTAGCTCTCGCTGTGTGCTTGGTTTTAAAGTTAAAGTTACTCAGATCTGCTCAGAACGAATAATCTCTGAAACTTTACATAATATCAGAGTAATATCTGAAATGTCACTCACCAAAGCCAGATAGAATCACTGTTTCCGATTATTCACAACACTCCAGATATGATCTCTCTCTACTCCTCTGATTTCCACTTCACTCTTTCTCTCTCTGACGACAAAATTGCACACCAACTGAAATATTTCAGGTCTTTTATTGTTTTAATACTGATGATTTTGGCATACAGCTCATGAAAACCCAAAATTCCTATCTAAAAAAATTTGCATATTTCATCCGACCAATAAAAGAAAAGTGTTTTTAATACAAAAAAAGTCAACCTTCAAATAATTGTTCAGTTATGCACGGGTCGGGAACCTTTTGCAGAAATGACTGCTTCAATGTGGCGTGGCATGGAGGCAGTCAGCCTGTGGCACTGCTGAGGTGTTATGGAGGCCTAGGATGCTTCGATAGCGGCCTTAAGCTCATCCAGAGTGTTGGGTCTTGCTTCTCTCAACTTTCTCTCCACAATATCCCACAGATTCTCTATGGGGTTCAGGTCAGGAGAGTTGGCAGGCCAATTGAGCACAGTAATACCATGGTCAGTAAACCATTTACCAGTGGTTTTGGCACTGTGAGCAGGTGCCAGGTTGTGCTGAAAAACGAAATCTTCATCTCCATAAAGCTTTTCAGCAGATGGAAGCATGAAGTGCTCAAAAATCTCCTGATAGCTAGCTGCATTGACCCTGCCCTTGATAAAACACAGTGGACCAACATCAGCAGCTGACATGGCACCCCAGACCATCACTGACTGTGGGTACTTGACACTGGACTTCAGGCATTTTGGCATTTCCTTCTCACCAGTCTTCCTCCAGACTCTGGCACCTTGATTTCCGAATGACATGCAAAATTTGAGCGACAGTCCAGTGCTGCTTCTCTGTAGCCCAGGTCAGGCGCTTCTGCCGCTGTTTCTGGTTCAAAAGTGGCTTGACCAGGGGAATGCGGCACCTGTAGCCCATTTCCTGCACACGCCTGTGCATGGTGACTCTAAATGTTTCTACTTCAGACTTAGTCCACTGCTTCCGCAGGTCCCCCAAGGTCTGGAATCGGTCCTTCTCCACAATCTTCCTCAGGGTCCGGTCACCTCTTCTCGTTGTGCAGCGTTTTTTGCCACACTTTTTCCTTCCCACAGACCCCACTGAGGTGCCTTGATACAGCACTCTGGGAACAGTCTATTCGTTCAGAAATGTCTTTCTGTGTCTTACCCTCTCGCTTGATGGTGTCAATGATGGCCTTCTGGACAGCAGTCAGGTCGGCAGTCTTACCCATGATTGCGGTTTTGAGTAATGAACCAGGCTGGGAGTTTTTAAAAGCCTCATGAATCTTTTGCAGGTGTTTAGCGTTAATTAGTTGATTCAGATGATTAGGTTAATAGCTCGTTTAGAGAACCTTTTCATGATATGCAAATTTTTTTAGATTTTTTGAGAATTTTGGGTATGAGCTGTATGCCAAAATCATCAGTATTAAAACAATAAAAGACCTCAGATATTTCAGTTGGTGAGCAATGAATCTAAAAAGTATGAAAGTTTAATTTTTATCAATACATTATGGAAAATAATGAACTTTTATCACAATATGCTAATTTTTTGAGAAGGACCTGTATAAGAAAATTTATTTAATTTGATATTGCTGTGTTGTGTAAAAGGATATTTCACCCTTCACCCGCATTATTGGCTGCCGTCCTTGGACCAGTGGGCGGGCTTACAAGGGCAGCACAATGAATATTAATAATAACACAGCGATATGAACCATTGAGTACTCCTGCCCTGAGGGCAGCATGATGAACACTAATAATAACATAGTGATACAAGCCTATTGAGTACTCCTGCCTTGAGGGCAGCACGATGAAAACTAATAATAACACAGCAATATGAACATATTGAGTACTCCTGCCTTGAGGGCAGCACGATGAACACTAATAATAACACAGCGATAATAACCTATTGAGTACTCCTGCCCTGAGGGTAGCACGATGAACACTAGTAATAACACAGTGATACGAGCCTATTGAGTACTCTTGCCCTGAGGGCAGCACGATGAACACTAATAATACCACAGCGATACGAACCTATTGAGTACTCCTGCCCTGAGGGCAGCATGATGAACACTAAACACAGCGATATTAACCTATTGAGTACTTAAATACTCAGACCAGCTTGTCTGGCACCAAAAACCATTCCACATTCAAAGTCACTTAAATCACCTTTCTTTCTCATTCTCATGCTCAGTTTGAGCTTTGGTATATTGTCTTGACCATGTCTACATGCCTAAATGCATTGAGATGATGCCATGTGATTGGCGGATTAAATATTTGCATTAATGAGCAGTTCAACAGGTGTACTTAATAAAAGTAGCTGGCGAGAATATAGTTATTATTTTAACAGACTTACAAAAATTGAAGTTTTATTAGCTGACATTCATATTGTGTCACAATTGCATAACCAAGAAAATGGATTTTGCACCATTTCAAATCAAATAAGTCATGCCAAAGACTAAATGTCAAGACAAAGGTTCAAGTTCACTGCGAAATGCCATCAAGCTGGAAAATTAATCTTTTGGAAGGACCCGGTAAATCATGCTCTTTATACCTCCGGCCTATGAGTAGATGGTCACACTGGGAATTGTGAATGGGAATAACAGGAAAGTTTCACTTTACGGGTCAACAGCAGACCTCTTGTTTTATAAGATATCATGCACCATGACAACCTAACAGGGCCTATAGGTACAGTTTACTAAAAAACATTTTTAAGTGCGGTGAAATTTTAAATTATAATTATAAATCGTATTGTGGGATATTTGAGTATATTCAATATACATGAATACTAATAGACATGAATTATTATATGAAAGAAATATAGTGATGGATGACCAACATATAATGTATTTAATTAATTACTATGTTCAGGCAGGTTCCTCTGTAAACAAGTTTTCAGTTTTGTCATACATTCAGGAACCTTTTCCGAGAAAATTATATGACCTAGTTAAAAGCACAACTTCTGGAACTGGTGCATGTTTTCATAACCATTCTTGCCAAGATCTGAACAGTCTTTATTGGTTACATATTTGTTTCAAACACAATATTTCCAAAACAACAAATTTACTGACTATTTACTTGGAAGAAATAAACAAAAAAGAGGCTAGGAGTCTTCATGAAAACCTGAAAGTAGAACAACAAACCTGGGTGTTCACTAGGTCACTTTGGATAAAGCACTAATATGAAATGTTAGCACTGGCAGTAGTCCTTAAATTAAAATACTTTTAGTAAACGTTGCATATAAAGTGCCTTTAAAGAAAAAAAAAGAACATTTAGTAATGCAAGTAATGCACTGTTTTTTTTTTTTTAATGGATTGTGAACTAGTGTGGCATTCTACCTGCACTCTATTTCTCAATCCTGGATGGACCTTAAAGACTCCCACAACTTAATCCTGCAGTTAATCTTGCAGTTCAATAGTAACATATTTACTTATATTTTGACTGTATAGCTTGATGAGAACTGGCCCCCTGGTGTTGACTGGTTTCTCCCAAAGTTAGGTTTTTCTCTAGTATCCAGTTTTTCGTTCCTTGACCCAGTTGCTTTTGTCTTGCACACTATAGGGGACTAAAGATGTACTGTGCACAATGTGTTATGCATATGGCTGTCACGGGTGGTGGCTGTAGTGACAATGGCATGACTTCTTTCAGCTGACTTCTCTCTTAAACTGCTTGGGTAGGTGATCAAAATGTGTAACGTGTCAATGATAATATTTCTCAATATCACTAGATTAATTCAAATATGAAGTCAAATATTTCTTAATTAATTTCTTAATTAATAACAAATGATACATAGTACTATATGTATATCGATATATACAGTACACTCAAGTTAAGTGGTATATAACAACTATCTCAACTGCTTAATTGTGATATCATTGAAAAATGTAAACAATAACAATACACTATATTGCCAAAAGTTTTTGGACGCCTGCCTTTACATGCATATGAACTTTAATGACATCCCAATCTTAAAATGGAGTTGGCCATTTTCGCAGCTATAACAACTTCAGCTCTTCTGGGAAGGCTTTCCATAAGGTTTAGGAGTGTGTTTATGGGACTTTTTGACCATTCTTCTAGAAGTGCATTTATGAGGTCAGGCACTGATGTTGGAAGAAAAGGCCTGGCTCACAGTCTCCGCTCTAATTCATTCCAAAGGTGTTCTATCGGGTTGAGGTCAGGACAGTTAAGTTCCTCCACACCAAACTCACTCATCCATGTCTTTATGGACTTTGCTTTGTGTACTGGTGCGCAGTCATGTTGGAACAAAGATGAGTCTATCCCCAAACTGTTCCCACAAAGTTGGGAGCATAAAATTGTCCAAAATGTCTTGGTATGCTGAAGCATTAAGCTAATTTTACATGGCCTACCACTTTGTGGTTGAGTTGCTGTTGTTCTCAATTGTTTCCACTTTGTTATAATACTAATAACAGTTTAACATATTTAGTAATGAGAACTTCACAAATGGACTTACTGCACAGGTGGCAATCTTGGTACCACGCTTGAATCCACTGAGCTCCTGAGCGCGACACATTCTTTCATAAATATTTGTAGAAGCAGTCTGTATGTGTCACAATGGACCAGTGTGAGTGCCCGCGATCACCAGAGGGCACTCCAACCCAGACTGTCATTCTACCATAGACTACATCTCCCATAATCCTTTGCCCGGACTCATCATCACTCATTTATTACATCCACCTGCACCCCATTACCTTGTTAGCTCACACTATAAAAACCATGTTCACTCTGTCAGTCACTGCGAAGTCTTGTTTTGTGTTTCACTGCATTTCTGAGCGTTTACCCTGGTTTCATGTCTCTTTGTCTTAGATTTCTTGCCTTCTCCGTGGATGACCCTTTTGCCTGTCTCCTCTGTTTTGTTTGCTTGATTGGACTGATTGCTTGTGTATGACCTTCTGCCTGTTTTCTGACTACGATTGTGGATTACCCTCTAATAAAGCTGCATTTGGATCTTCAACCCTCTGTCTCAGAGCAGTCGTAACAGAAAACAGGCAGAAGGTCATACACAAGCAATCAGTCCGGGCAAAGGATTATGGGAGATGTAGTCTATGGTAGAATGACAGTCTGGGTTGGAGTGCCCTCTGGTGATCGCAGGCACTCACACTGGTCCATTGTGACAGTATGCCTAGGTGCTTGGTTTTATACATCTGTTTGGAACACTTGAATTCAGAACAAGTATGTCCAACTTTAGCTACACACACGAAATATACTATATAGCAAATTCCAACTATGTTGATTGCTTGTATCATTGCAAAAAATGTAAACTGCATTATTGCGCAGCTCTAATCTGCTAAATGTTACTATGGCATGAAGATATTAAAATATTATAAACATTTACATCATGATTTTCTGTAAAGCTGTTGTTATTGTGAAAAGTGCTATATAAATAAATTTGACATGACTTGAAATGTCTTTCCCTTATCAATGCAATCATTGCTTACAACCTACAGGTCCTTCTAAAAAATTAGCATATTGTGATAAAAGTTCATTATTTTCCATAATGTAATGAAAAAAAAAAACTTTCATATATTTTAGATTCATTGCACACCAACTGAAATATTTCAGGTCTTTTATTGTTTTAATACTGATGATTTTGGCATAGAGCTCATGAAAACCCAAAATTCCTATCTCAAAAAATTAGCATATTTCATCCGACCAATAAAAGAAAAGTGTTTTTAATACAAAAAAAGTCAACCTTCAAATAATTGTTCAGTTATGCACTCAATACTTGGTGGGGAATCCTTTTGCAGAAATGACTGCTTCAATGCGGCGTGGCATGGAGGCAATCAGCCTGTGGCACTGCTGAGGTGTTATGGAGGCCTAGGATGCTTTGATAGCGGCCTTAAGCTCATCCAGAGTGTTGGGTCTTGCGTCTCTCAACTTTCTCTCCACAATATCCCACAGATTCTCTATGGGGTTCAGGTCAGGAGAGTTGGCAGGCCAATTGAGCACAGTAATACCATGGTCAGTAAACCATTTACCAGTGGTTTTGGCACTGTGAGCAGGTGCCAGGTCGTGCTGAAAAACGAAATCTTCATCTCCATAATGCTTTTCAGCAGATGGAAGCATGAAGTGCTCCAAAATCTCCTGATAGCTAGCAGCATTGACCCTGCCCTTGATAAAACACAGTGGACCAACACCAGCAGCTGACATGGCACCCCAGACCATCACTGACTGTGGGTACTTGACACTGGACTTCAGGCATTTTGGCATTTCCTTCTCCCGAGTCTTCCTCCAGACTCTGGCACCTTGATTTCCGAATGACATGCAAAATTTGAGCGACAGTCCATTGCTGCTTCTCTGTAGCCCAGGTCAGGCGCTTCTGCCGCTGTTTCTGGTTCAAAAGTGGCTTGACCTGGTGAATGCGGCACCTGTAGCCCATTTCCTGCACACGCCTGTGCACGGTGGCTCTGGATGTTTCTACTCCAGACTCAGTCCACTGCTTCCGCAGGTCCCCCAAGGTCTGGAATCGGTCCTTCTCCACAATCTTCCTCAGGGTCCGGTCACCTCTTCTCGTTGTGCAGCGTTTTTTGCCACACTTTTTCCTTCCCACAGACTTCCCACTGAGGTGCCTTGATACAGCACTCTCGGAACAGCCTATTCGTTCAGAAATGTCTTTCTGTGTCTTACCCTCTTGCTTGAGGGTGTCAGTGATGGCCTTCTGGACAGCAGTCAGGTCGGCAGTCTTACCCATGATTGCGGTTTTGAGTAATGAACCAGGCTGGGAGTTTTTAAAAGCCTCAGGAATCTTTTGCAGGTGTTTAGAGTTAATTAGTTGATTCAGATTATTAGGTTCATAGCTCATTTAGAGAACCTTTTCATGATATGCAAATTTTTTGAGATAGGAATTTTGGGTTTTCATGAGCTGTATGCCAGAATCATCAGTATTAAAACACTAAAATACCTGAAATATTTCAGTTGGTGTGCAATGAATCTAAAATATATGAAAGTTACATTTTTATCATTACATTATGGAAAATAATGAACTTTTAATTTTTTGAGAAGGACCTGTATAGTCTTTTTAAACTCTACAAGAAATGTTTTAAATGGACTGTCTTATATTATAGTTATTGTAGGATGTGCGTAGCTGTTAGTAGACACATTTTGTCTATACCAACTTTATAAACAATTTAAAAAAGTTAATATTCATACTAATACTAATTATACTCTTGCAACAATAACAGAATTACCGGATTAAATACTGCAAAACATTTCAGCTGGTAAATTAAATCTTTGTTCAAGTCAAAATAAAACCCCTTAAGTTATAAATTAGAATGTATTTATACTTATCATTTTCATTGTCCTGTCTCACAATTGCACTTGGTAAAGACATTAGCACTGAGTGATAACTAAATCTTAGGTTTTTGCAAATTATGACCTACATTTTGGCCTTTAAAGATACTCTCATGTATTTATTACTTCCTTAAAGGTATTGTTAAATGTGTACACATTTTTGTTATCAATCCAAGCTCATTTTAACAAGCTTTCTGACTCTTTCTGTAGTTTCTATTAATATTTCAGCTAGTTCTTTGCGACCAAATGGAGCGACACGTGAGATGACTCAAAGATTGAGACATAAAACACATGTCAAACACATTAGATGATGCAATCCATTTGGGCGAAGGCCCAATTTACAACAGAGGCATATTAAAAATGCTTAAAGCAAGCTCCCAGAAATAGAACTGGTTTGCAGAAAACCACATCCAAACAGCTCTCAGCAAATTAAGTGTCAAGAAACTGGAGAGGATTTGAGAAGGGTGAGGGGCAAAATGTGAGCATGTGGAAGCAATTACTGGCTGCAGGCAGGATCAGTTCAGTTTGCCGGGTGCCTTCAAGCTGCTGAGCTACCAGCCAAGCCTTTTTCCACAATCAAATACTACTCCTCAAACTGACTGTGAAACCCTCAGGAGCTTCATAATGCTGCTTACTCTGTGCATCTCTGGTTGGGAGAAGAAAAATGTGTGAATCTTGATTCAAACAGTGACTTGTTTGCAGAGACAAAAGGGGAAATCCCACATGGAGATGTAATGTGTGGAGAGCTCTATCCTACGTCTGGGAGGGGTCCGGAGGTTATTGATATTGTTAGACTGTGGGGACTGCTGGAAACGCATAAATAGCTGGAAGACACACAGTCATCTTGCAGTCTTCCTCTGAATGCCTGGGCTCAGGTGACCTCCATTCAACTCTTCTGCAGGAAACCTCATCTGTCTCTGCAAACCCTGTAAGTGCTTTCTTTAACTTATGTTTTATTAATGCTGTATGATGTTGAGTTGCTTCTGCCTATTACGGTAAATTTAAATATTTTTTTAGAGCATATGATTATTTGTATATGACAAATGCGCATTACTATACTAAATGGATTCTATTAATGTCTAAATGGTGCATAAAATTGGATCATTTATGTAATAATAACAATGTAAATTGTAACAAATTACAATTAAATTATAATTTATTTTAACAAGGTGATTTTTTAAAACGCATTTATACAATATTATATTGAGTATAAAAACCAATTTCAAAAATGTAATTTCAGTGCCAATCCTGCTTTTGCTGAAAATGCTATGTAACGGTGCCTGGAAACAGAGTGAATTCAGTTATTCTGACCTAGATTCCTTTCTTCTTAGTCAGTGTAGACACAGTAATAACAAATCACTCACAGAGGCAGCTTATGTAAATTACTTAATTCCCATGTTTATCACTTAGTTTAGCATGGAAAGAGTGGTCCAAAGCGTCCAAACCTGGGTGTGGCATGTATCCAAATCTTTCGTATTGTTCCTTCACAGAACCAGCATGGAAAAGATGACATCTCTGAAAGTGAACTGCTGGCTGCAGTGGCTTACCGTGATTCTGGCCCTGCTGAATGGTGTCCCCGCAATGCCGGTCGATGTGGACAGCGTATGCACGGCGCTGTCTACGGCCAAGTACAGACTGACATTTACTGGCCAGTGGACTCAGACTGCCTTCCCCAAACACTACCCTCTGTACAGGCCGCCGGCTCAGTGGTCCCCTATCATTGGTGAGTGGGCTACTCTTATACTGTAAGTAAGAAGAGATACCATTAGTAACCATTATTGCTTTCAAAATTTCTACATTTGTTGTCACACTTTTTGGGTAGTAAAGAGTGCAATGGCCCACGCGTGTATCCAAAAAAAGTTTTTTTTACCTAGCAATTATGATTTTAATCAAAAAGTCAAAACAAAGGTGATTCATTCTTAAAAATAAAACTTCCAATTCCAAAAAAAGTTTATTCTGTTTCCGATGTCATTGAAGAACCCCAAAGAACCTTTCACTTCTTAAAAGTGTGAAGAAAATGTTAATGCTCTAAAGAACCTCCACTAGAGAGAAGCTTCAGTGCAATGGAAAGGTTCCATGGATGTTAAAGAAAAAAAAAATCATGAATTAATTAGTCCTTAATTAGTCATTAATTACTCACCCTCATGTAGTTCCAAACCCGTAAGACCTTCGTTCATCTTCAGAACACAAAGTATTTTTGATGAAATCTGAGAGCTCTCTGGCTCCTCCATAGACAGCAATGTAATTAACACTTTCAAGGCCCAGAAAGGAAGTAAAAACTGAATATTGTTAAAATAGTCCATGTGACTACAATGGTTAAACCTTAATTTTATGAAGTGATGAGAATACTTTTTGTGCACAAAAACAAACAAAAATAACAACTTTATTCAACAAGTTCGGTTTAGCCGAAATGGCAGCCGATGTTGTTCACGTGAACAGCATAAAAGAGGCCAGCACAAAATTGTTGAATAAAATAAAATCATTCTCTTTTATTGTTTTGCCACACAAAAAGCATTCTCGTCGCTTCATAAAATTAAGTTTGAACCACTGGAGTCACATGACTGTTTTTACTACCTTTCTGGACCTTGAAAGTGATAATTAAATAACTGTCTATGGAGGATCAGAGAGCTCTCAGATTTCATCAAAAAATATTTTAATTTGTGTTCTGAAGATGAACGAAGGCCTTACGGGTTTGGAACAACATGAGGGTGAGGAATTAATGACAGTTTTCCTTTTTGGGTGAACTAACCTTTTAAAAGTTCCTCATGGAACCACAGATGCCAATAAAGAACCTTGATAAGAATTTAATGGTTTTAGTAAGTATTGAAAGTTAGCCATGGTGCACATTTTCAATATGGCTGCTCACTGATCATTATTGGACAATTGAATACTACTGATCAGTGTCTTATAGATTTATAAACAATATTACAAAAATATATTTAAAAAATTTTTTTTAGTGTTTTTCGATTCTGGAATTTTGAAAATAGATAGCATTTGGTTAACTCTGCTATAGGGATACTAAAACAATCTGTTTTGACCCCTTACAAATTGCCCCTAAACATTTTTCTGTAAAAAGTATTTTCCATAAAAAAAAAGTCCAACCCCCTGCAAGGCACTGTAAAATGTACACACTGTTCCTATATGGGCATGTGAAAGACAGTGATGGCAGTACTTGAGTAGTTATGCACTAAAGCAGAAGTACACATCGTACACAACTGTATCAAAATCATTTTCATTTTAGGAGTAACTCACAGTACAGACTATCACATCTGGCAAAGGAACGAGTACGCCAGTAATGGGGTAAGAGAGTTCTCTGAGAGAGGAGAGGCTTGGACCCTGATAAAGGAAGTGGAGGCAGCTGGGGAACGGATCCAGAGTGTCTATGGCCTCTTCTCAGCGCCAGGTGTGTTTGGAGGAACCGGCCAGGCAACTACAGAATTTGAGGTCTATGCAAGACACTCTTTAGTAAGTACACTGTGCATTGCTATAGGTTAAAGCAAGGACAAGTGCGAGCCCCTTTTCTGAATCACATCATGACCCATATGCGTTTTTATGCTAATACACACCGTTTGACATTTACCAGCCTAATCTGGTCCCCCAGCCTGGCCATGCTGTATTGCTGGTCCAGCTGGAACACCACTGTACCAAACAGATAAACCAGCTAAACACTGGAGACAGACTAGACCATGTTAGTTAGACCACTTAGGTTGTTTTAAACTGTTGTTATAGGTGTTTTTTGTTGTTGTTGTTTTTTTCAGTCAGAAGATGTGGACATCTTAACTTTCATATTGTGTCCAAAGCATTCTTTTTGAACTAGCTCTCTACATGCACATACTTCATTGGCCTCCCAGCTATTCCATATAAAATATTGTAGAGAGAATTGTAAATAAAACTTTCCAAATGAAAACAAGCCAGTGGCAGCTCATACAGGCTAAAGACCAAGCTAAAACCACAGAGCAACTGAACACTAATGGTCTTCTTGTTTTGCAGCTGTCCTTCATTGTCCGTATTGTGCCAAGTCCTGACTGGTTTGTTGGAATAGACAGTCTGAACTTGTGTGAGGGTGATCACTGGAAAGGCAACATAAGCCTAGATCTTTACCCCTACGATGCCGGCACAGACAGTGGTTTCACCTTCTCCTCACCAAACTTTGAGACCATTCCTCAAGACAAGGTCACTCAGGTAATGTCTAAAAGGAGATTACCCTAGAAAATATGTAATTCTTTCCATGAAAAAATTAACTTTTAAAGCTGCAGTAGGGAGTTTTTAGAAATCATTGACTTAGCCTGACTATTTGAACAAGCACAACTGACAGGTCACTCCCCCTTGCTCTCTGTTGCGCTACAGCCCTCCCTCCACAGCTCCTCCCCATCACAATCCGTTGAACGCGCACGCAGGCTAGTAAGCAAGCAGGGCCACTGATGACGGCAGATAAACAGTTCACTAAGCACATTCACTGGTACGGATGAAACATCAACAATATGATTTACATTGACTATGGCCTGCCCATACTTTGACTACAAACTTGGTCCTCAAAACATTACGTATTTTGCAATACATGTAATGTAACTATATGATATTGCAATATTTCTATAAATAATAAATACAACCCCAAATCAGAAAAAGTTGGGACAGTATGGAAAACACACACAAAAAAAGAAGAAGAATTGATTTCTAAATTTACTTTGACTTGTATTTCGTTGCAGACAATTTGAACAAAAAAATATTTCATGTTTTGTCTGGTCAACTTCATGTCATTTATAAATATGCATCCTTTCCTGTCATTCAGATCTGCAACACATTTAAAAAAAAGTTGGGATAGTAAAGCATTTACCACTTTGTAACGTTGCCATTCTTTTTCACAACACTTATAAAAGACGTTTAGGGACTGAAGACACCAAGTGATGAAGTGTAATTTTGTCCCATTCTTCCTGCAAATAAGTCTTAAGGTGGGCAACAGTACGGGGTCTTCATTGTTGATTTTTGCGCTTCAAAATGCGCCACACATTCTCTTTTGGAGACAGGTCGGGACTGCAGGCAGGCCAGTTAAGTACCCGTACCCTCTTCCTCAGCAGCCAGGACTTTGTAATGTGTGCAGAATGTGGTTTTGCATTGTCTTGTTGAAATATGCATGGACGTCCATGGAAAAGATGTCTTCTTGAAGGCAGCATATTATGCTCCAAAATCTCTATGTACTTTTCAGCATTAATGGTGCCTTCACAGAAGTGCAAATTACCTTTGCCAAGGGCACTGACACAACCCCATACCATGACAGACCCTGGCTTTTGGACTTGTTGCTGGTAACAGTCTGGATGATCCTTTTCTTCTTTGGTCCGGAGCACACGGTGTCCATTCCTCCCAAAAAATACCTGAAATACTGATTCATCTGACCACAGAACACATTTCCACTGTGTGATGGTCCATCCCAGATGCCTCCGAGCCCAGAGAAGTCGACGGCGCTTCTGGACACTGTTAACATAGGGCTTCCTTTTGGCACAGTACAGTTTTAACTGGCAATTGTGGATGTAACTACGTATTGTGGTACTTGACAAAGGTTTGCCAAAGTAGTCCTGAGCTCATGTGGTGATATCGCTTATAGATGAATGGCGATTCTGGATGCAGTGCTGCCTGAGGGATCGGAGATCACGATTGTTCAGCTTAGGCTTGCGCTCTTGTCCTTTACGCACTGAAATTCCTCCAGATTCCTTGAATGTTTTCATTATGTTATGCACTGTTGAATGTGAAAAATCCAAATCTCTTCCTATCTTTCTTTGAGGAATTTTTTTTTAAAACATTTCAATAATTTTCTCACATATTTGTTGGCAAACTGGCGATCCTCTGCCCAACTTTGCTCCTAAAGGATTAGACCTTTCTTGGATGCTGCTTTTGTACCAAATCATAATTACAATCACCTGTTGACATCACCTGTTTCAAATCACATCATTATTTAACCATTTTACCTCATTACTAGCCCTAAATTGCTCCTGTCCCAACTTTTTTTGAAATGTGTTGCAGGTCTGAATGACAGGAAAGTCAAGTCAACTTTATTTATATAGCGCTTTTAACAATGCAGATTGTTTCAAAGCAGCCTCACAGTGTTAAACAGAAAAATAATGCAACAGAATATATTTCGATTATCATACAGTAGCAATGTGGGCTTTAGATCAGTAATCTATATGGTTAATTTGGTCTATATGGTTAATTTAGTTTAATAATTAGATTTATTTTGAAATATATTTGAAAAATAGTTTTTCCCCAACTAAGCAAGCCAAGACAGAGGTGACAGTGGCAGGAGACCTAATGGAGAAAAATAAACCTGGCAATTTTAAAGGTCAGAGATCGTAATAGATCTGAATATTCGAAAGATCTGAGGCAACAGGCCAGAGATGGGTTTATTGAGGATGATGTATCGATTAAATAATTATTAAAAATAAATAATTTGAAATATCAGAGTCATTACACCGGAGACAGGTTTTTATTGAGGATGCCGTATTGATTCAACAATTACTAAAGGGTAATATTCGAAAGATCGGCGGCAACACGCTGGAGATGGGTTGTTTTGAGGATGACATATCGATTTAAAGAATTATTAACTAGGACTATTCAAACAATCGGAGTCATCACGCCGGAGACAGGTTTATTGGGGATGCCATGTCGATGAGGCAACTTAAGGGGGAGTCTAAATGACACGGTCTCTGCAGACACTTCAGGGTCATGTGTTGGTCACATCTGGGTGCAGGTCCACCGTCTGATCTGGATACAGCCTGGATCCGGCTGACTGCAGTAGACCTCGTGATAAAACAGAGATACTAACATTAGCGTAGCATTAGATGCCATTCTTCTGATGATGTAACGAGTACATCAGGTGTTATGGGAAGTGTTCCCAGTTCCGGCTGACCTTGATAATGTAGCTTAATAATCATTTAATTGAAAAAAGTGTTTTATGTGTATGCCATAGAAAAGAGATGTGTTTTTAGTCTAGATTTAAACTGACAGAGTGTGTCTGCTTCCCGAACAATGCTAGGAAGACTGTTCCAGAGTTTAGGTGCTAAATAGGAAAAGGATCGACCACCTGCAGTTGATTTTGATATTCTAGGTATTATCAGCTGGTCAGAGTTTAGAGACCGCAGTAGACGTGATGGAGTATAATGTGTTAAGAGCTCACTCAAGTACTGGGGAGCTAAACCATTTAGTGCTTTGTAAGTAATAAGCAAGATTTTAATATGTATTGATGTTTAGTAGGGAGCCAGTGCAGTGTTGACAGAACCGGCTAATTTTGTTCATACTTCCTGGTTCAAGTAAGAACTCGAGCTGCTGCGTTTTGGACCAGCTGGAGTTTGTTTATTAAGCGAGCAGGGCAACCACCCAGTAGAGCACTACAATAATCTAGCCTTGAGCTCATGAGCATGTATTAACTGTTCAGCATTTTGCATTGAGAGCATGTGCCATGATTTAGATATATTTTTAAGATGGTAGAATGCAGTTTTACAGATGCTAGAAACATGGCTTTCAAATGAAAGATTGGTATCAAAGAGCACACCCAGGTTCCTAACTGATGACGAGGACTTGACAGAGCAGCCATCGAGGGTTAGACAGTATTCTAGGTTACTACTTGTGCAGATTTTTTGTGATTAAAATGATTAAAAATTCATTTTTTTCTGAATTAAGTTGCAGGAAATAACTGATCATCCAATTTTTTATATCATCTATACATTCCGTTAATCTTGTGAATTGGTTAGTTTCTTCAGGGTGTGAAGAAATATAGAGCTGAGTATCATCAGCATAACAATGAAATCTAACGCCATGCTTCCTAATAATATCTCCCAGTGGTAGCATCTACAGGGTGAAGAGCAATGGCCCTAGCACTGAGTCCTGTGGTACTCCATACTGAACTTGTGATCGGTGTGACATCTCTTAATTTACTGCTACAAATTGATAACGGTCAGATAGGTATGATTTAAACCATGCCAATGCAGGTCCACTAATGCCTACATAATTTTCGAGTCTATTCAAAAGAATGTTGTGGTCGATAGTGTCGAATGCAGCACTAAGATCGAGTAACACTAACAAAGAGATACAACCCTGATCGGATGATAAGAGTAAATCATTTGTAACTCTGATGAGAGCAGTCTAAGTACTATGATACGGTCTAAATCCTGACTTAAAATCCTCACAGATAAGATTGAGTAAGATCGAGATCGAGTAACATTCTCGATCTCGATCTTACTCTTATCATTCTTTCTAAAAAGGAACATAATTGTGAAGACACTGCCTTTTCAAGTATTTTTGAAAGAAAGGGTAGATTTGAGATTGGCCTGTAATTGACTAATTCTGTAGGATCAAGTTGCGTTTTTTTAATAAGTGGTTTAATAATAGCCAACTTAAAAGTTTTCGGTACATACCCTAATGACAAAGATGAATTAATGATATTAAGAAGAGGATCCATGACCTCTGGTAGCATCTCTTTTAATAGCCTAGTCGGTATAGGGTCAAGCATACATGTTGTTGATTTAGATGAATTAAAGAGTTTAGCCAATTCTTCCTCTCCTATAGCAGTGAATAAGTGTAATTTTTCCTCAGTGACACTACGATGCTCTGTCTGATGTGATACTGTAGTAGACAGCTGCATGGTTATAATTTTATTCCTAATATTGTCAATCTTACACGTTAAGAAGTTCATAAAGTCATTACTGCTGTGCTGTTTACAAACATCAGAAGTTGAAGCTTTATTTTTGGTTAATTTAGCCACTGTATCGAATAAATACCTATGTTTGTGTTTGTTTTCTTCTAAGAGAGTCGAGAAATAAGCAGATCTAGCAGTTTTTACGGCCTTCTTGTATGCGATCATACGTTCTTTCCATGAATTACGAAAGACCTCTAGTTTTGTTTTCTTCCAGCTGCGCTCCATTTTTCTGGCTGCTGTTTTAAGGGCCCGGGTGTGCTTGTTGTACCACGGCATTGGAATATTTTCTTTAACCTTCTTTAAGCGCAGGGAGCGACTGTGTCTAAAGTACTGGAAAAGAGAGAGTCAATAGTTTCTGTTGCAACATCGAGTTCCTCTAAGCTATCTGGAATGCTGAGGAGATGTTACTGATTAGAAAGATTATTTAAAAAGCAATCTTTAGTCGCATTGGTGATAGTCCTGCCATTTTTGAAACGGGTGGATGGCTTTGTAGCTTTAGCTAAATTAAAGTCCCTGTAAAGGCAATTCCGAGATTTGTTTCTAAACACGTTAGAAATGTTAGAAATTTATTGTTGAAACACATTACAAAGACTGTGAACTATGTAGTACTGAATTCAGAAGTTAGACCGTTAAGAAGTTTTTCACCATTGCTGTGTTCCGGATTTTTTGGGCGGGGTTAATATGACGCTCGATGGGGTGGCTCGATGACGCACTGGAGCCCCTTGGCTATTGGCCCCTCCCCCATAACTAGAGTACATTCGCAATTTCGCATCAGTTCACCTGCTAGATTCACTGATAATCCGCTGCAGAATGGGGTCGAACCGACTATCTCCCACTCCGACCTTCATCCTCCCGTCCGTCGACATCTGGTGCCGTCGTGACTCGTGAGCTGTACTTGAGTGTTGTTGTCTTGTGTGTTTACGGCAGCTTTCCCGCGAGTGGGTGTGGTTTCGGCGCCGATCAACGGACACGCCTCCAGCGTTTGAGAGCAGAGAATGCTGCTTATTTTTTCAAGATTACGATAAGATATTTTATGTACTTAGCGGATTTTTTTATGATTCAAATTTGGCTTGTTGGTTAATAACACATTTATCTGTGGTGTGAGAAACTCAGAACACATGTTTAATTTTGACTTTACAGGGACTTTAAGTATACATGATACTAGGTAATGATCTGAGATGTCGTCGTTCTTCTGCAGAATTTCAACGGTATCAACATTTATTCCATGTGACAATATAAGGTCTAAAGTATGATTATGGTGATGAGTAGGTACTGACACGTGTTGCCTAACTCCATTAGAGTTTAGAATGTCTTTAAATGCCAATCCCAATGTGTCTTTTTTGTTGTCTACATGGATATTAAAATCACCAACAAATTTATCTAGGCCAGAACTAGCTCTGATAGAAAATCAGCAAATTCTTTGATAAAGTCTGTATTGTGCCCTGGTGGCCTATATACAGTAGCTAACACAAATGTTACACGGCATTTAACATTTGCACTACATAACGTTACATAAAGCACTAAAACTTCAAAGGAATTATATTTTAAACTAGACTTCTGAGTAATACTGAAGACATTATTATAAATTACAGCAACCCCTCCCCCTTTACCTTTCAGATGCGGCTCGTGTTTATAACAATAATCTTGTGGGGTGGACTCATTTAAAGTAATGTAGTCGTCAGGTTTTAGCCAGGTTTCTGTCAAACAGCACATCTAGATTATTATCTGTAATGATATCATTAACAATGAGCGCTTTTGGGGAAAGGGATCGAATATTCAGCAACCCAAGCTTTATCATTTGATTATCCGTATTATATATATATATTGTTTATTTGTTGGACATCAATTAAATTATTACCGTTGAATGGTTTTGATGTTTTTTTGTAATTACTAATTCGCGGAACAAACACAGTCTCTATGTGATAATATCTAGGTAAAAGTGTTGGTATTTATTTGACTTCTGTAACGGGAGGCAGCTAGCAGGCGGTCGGGTAAGCCAGTCCATCTGCTTCCTGACCTGGGCCCTAGTGAGTCAAGGTTTAGCTCTGAGACTATATGCCAAATTACTAGAGAGAAGGGCGGCACTACTCCAAGAAGGATGGATATCATCGTGTTTTAACAGGCCAGGTCTGCCCCAAAAGCTTTTCCAATTGTCTATGAACCCTATGTTATTTTGCGGGATGGAAAGAATGCATATTTAAAAATGACATGAAGTTGACCAGACAAAACATGAAATATTTTTTGTTCATATTGTCTGCAATGAAATATAAGTCAAAGTAAATTTAGAAATCACTTCTTTTCTTTTTTTTTTTGCGTTTTCCATACTGTCCCAACCTTTTCTGATTTGGGGTTGTAGCTAGTAAGATAATATAACGGTAGCTAACGTAATAGTTTGCAAGTAATTATTCTATTGATATGTAATGCTAAACAAGGTTTGCTAGTACATTATTTCAGCAACGTGACAAGCCAGACAAGCCAGTTTCAATAATTGCTTTGCACAGCGAGTGACATTTTACCTGCATATGCGGCTAGAGTTTTGAAACTGAGTCCGGGCTCCGACAAGAAATTCACACCCACAGCGACTTCGAGGAGTCAACGGGCGGAGAGAAGAGGAAGCCGTGATGTGCGCGGAGCATCAGGCAGGGGAGGTGGCCAACTCTGCATCGATTTTTAATCCTTTCAGGACACATAGCTCCCTCCACCTCGGAAAAGCCGCTCCGATATTTACTTGTTTTATTTCGGACTCTATCTAATTCTTTCTTTTTGTCTTTTTTATCATCGTCATCTGTCTTTTTCTGTTTACCCGTCTTTATTTATTAGCAGGTGCCACTCGAGGAATTGGCCATTTGGATTGTTTGTCCACCGGTAATCTTGAGTGAGAGGGGTGTGATCAGCATTGATTGACACTGATAAGACACTCCTCCTGGCTCTGATTGGTTGTTTCTTACTGCAAATGGCAATAGGACCACTTGGAGGAGCCAGAGGAGCTTGATTTTTTCACAGATTATCTGTCTCATATTCTACTGTCAGGACATAATGATAGGTTTTACAAATATGTAAAAAATAAATGTTATCAAAAGTAGACATTTAAGCTTTTAAATGGTTCCACATTTGAGGTCAGAGCTCCTCCACAGACTTTTAAAATTTAAAGTACAGGTCCTTCTAAAAAAAATAGCATATTGTGATAAAAGTTCATTATTTTCCATAATGTAATGATAAAATTAAAATTTCATATATTTTAGATTCATTGCACACCAACTGAAATATTTCAGGTCTTTTATTGTTTTAATACTGATGATTTTGGCATACAGCTCATGAAAACCCCAAATTCCTATCTCAAAAAATTAGCATATCATGAGATGGTTCTCTAAACGAGCTATTAACCTAATCATTTGAATCAACTAATTAACTCTAAACACCTGCAAAAGATTCCTGAGGCTTTTAAGGAGGAAACTCCCAGCCTGGTTCATTACTCAAAACCGCAATCATGGGTAAGACTGCCGACCTGACTGCTGTCCAGAAGGCCATCATTGACACCCTCAAGCGAGAGGGTAAGACACAGAAAGACATTTCTGAATGAATAGGCTGTTCCCAGAGTGCTGTATCAAGGCACCTCAGTGGGAAGTCTGTGGGAAGGAAAAAGTGTGGCAAAAAACACTGCACAACGAGAAGAGGTGACCAGACCCTGATGAAGATTGTGGAGAAGGACCGATTCCAGACCTTGGGGGACCTGCGGGAGCAGTGGACTGAGTCTGGAGTAGAAACATCCAGAGCCACCATGCACAGGTGTGTGCAGGAAATGGGCTACAGGTGCCGCATTCCCCAGGTCAAGCCACGTTTGAACCAGAAACAGCGGCAGAAGCACCTGACCTGGGCTACAGAGAAGCAGCACTGGACTGTCGCTCAAATTTTGCATGTCATTCGGAAATCAAGGTGCCAGAGTCTGGAGGAAGACTGGGGAGAAGGAAATGCCAAAATGTCTGAAGTCCAGGGTCAAGTACCCACAGTCAGTGATGGTCTGGGGTGCCATGTCAGCTGCTGGTGTTGGTCCACTGTGTTTTATCAAGGGTACGGTCAGTGCAGCTAGCTATCAGGAGATTTTGGAGCACTTCATGCTTCCATCTGCTGAAAAGCTTTATGGAGATGAAGATTTCGTTTTTCAGCACGACCTGGCACCTGCTCACAGTGCCAAAACCACTGGTAAATGGTTTACTGACCATGGTATTACTGTGCTCAATTGGCCTGCCAACTCTCCTGACCTGAACCCCATAGAGAATCTGTGGGATATTGTGAAGAGAAAGTTGAGAGACGCAAGACCCAACACTCTGGATGAGCTTAAGGCCGCTATCGAAGCATCCTGGGCCTCCATAACACCTCAGCAGTGCCACAGGCTGATTGCCTCCATGCCACGCCGCATTGAAGCAGTCATTTCTGCAAAAGAATTCTCTACCAAGTATTGAGTGCATAACTGAACATAATTATTTGAAGGTTGACTTTTTTTGTATTAAAAACACTTTTCTTTTATTGGTCGGATTAAATATGCTAATTTTTTGAGATAGGAATTTTGGGTTTTCATGAGCTGTATGCCAAAATCATCAGTATTAAAACAATAAAAGACCTGAAATATTTCAGTTGGTGTGCAATGAATCTAAAATATATGAAAGTTTAATTGTTATCATTACATTATGGAAAATAATGAACTTTGATCACAATATGCTATTTTTTTGCAGTATATACCTGTATATACTTGATGACTTCATTCCTGATCAGGGTCCTTGGGAGTTAAGAGGTTAAGTTGGTTTAGTTGGTCTGCCTGTGACCAAATCCTCTCTAAAACCAGCAAACCAGACCACCTGCTAGACACTCTAACCACCTTTATTTAGCAGGGATGCAAGTCTTGTTATGGATCTCATTACAGATGTGTCTTCTCAACAGATAACCTCATCATTTCCAAGCCACCCGGCAAACTCCTTCTACTATCCCAGACTGAAGAATCTTCCCCCAATAGCCAAAGTGTCCCTAACTAAGATCAAGAACAACCAGATCTTCAGCTTACCCATTCAGCCAACCCAGTCCAATCAGATTCTAAGCGGGAATGAAATAAACAGATCTTTAATAAGTAAGCACAGGGAATTGTTTATAAAATTAATTGTGATGTGTATGTTCTAATTCTCTGAAGAAGTTGATATACTTGTGTTGGAATCATGCATGTATTCTCTTTTCGCGGAAACACAACACATCTGTAGAGAGAACTTGTGGTTATTGAATCACGGGCTGTAGAAAGGTTTATCCATTCCCATGGTAACCAACACAACAAACTGCTAACAAGATAATGGAGGCCAACCCATTTAAAAGTTTTCTGCCACTCAGCACTCAGGAGATGTTTGTTATGGTAGTGAAATGTGTACTTTTATTCCATTCTTCTGTTTTTCTACTTGTAAAAAAGTCCTAGTCTGTGATACATATCAACCTTTTACAAGGTCAGGATTTCTGGAAAGCGTCAGTGAATCAGGAGATCTCTCTAAACTATTTAATTATTTCAACATAATTTAAAGATTTTACTTTTGTTGTCCAATGTTAATTAAAATTGCATATTAAATCAAGAATGGGGAAAAAAAACTGATTTAGTGTTCAGGCAACTTTTTTATTTACTTACTCTTCTTCATAAATAATATGCCTATAAATAGCATTATTCCATGAATCTCTTTTATGATATGAAATTAATTCAAATAATCTCATTTATTACACCCGCTAAGGGTTAGGTGGACCTTGCGCTTACTTTTTTCTAAAATCTGTTTTTGTATGACTCAAATCATACAAATTCACCATCAACTCATCAAAAAACTTTGTTTTGTTTTCTCATGTTTTCAGTTTTCTTAGCCTTATTAAAAGGAATAGTGCATAGACGGTCAATTTTGAAAGTGATTTTATCATGATTTGATTTTATTGAACTATTAATTTTCAATAAACTATTCTTTTAACAAGTACAACTATTTTTACCCAGTTCCTACAGTAATCAACATCTCTTTTTTTCCCCAACAGATACCCCACTGGACTGTGAGGTGTCTGTCTGGTCACCTTGGGGTCTTTGTAAGGGTCAGTGTGGTGAGAAAGGGGTAAAACACAGAACACGCTATATTCACATGCATCCTGCAAACAATGGGGCTGCCTGTCCACTTCTAGAGGAAAAAAAGCTCTGTATCCCTGATAACTGTGTGTGAATATAAAGAGGACACGATGAGGAACTCATACACAGGGACAAATCAACTGCTTAACAGTTTTAAAACATTTTCAGGGGAATGACTGCTTTCTGTGAGGCTATGATGTAGTGGGTGAGTTAAAAAGCTTAAACATGGAAATGAAACAGACAAGACCACATATCCCAAGTTAGTTATGAGGTACTGCAGATGTCACCTGCAAAAATACTTTTTACAATACTGGTATTTGCCCTAATAGCAGGAGTTTATAGACTGAATATGCTGTAACTTTCACACACTGTCTCATGCACTGTTCATATAGGTGCTCTCTGGTGGGGGAAAAAAAATCAAGCTCAATAGAGATAAAAATCATCAGTAAAAATACTCTGTTCTTGTCAAAATATGTTGCATAAGTGGATGATATCTGTACATTAATTTCAAAACTGTATATAAAACTGTAAATAAAAAAAGACATTTCCTCCTAATTTTTGTTTGTGTGGAAATTAGATAAATAAGATAATATCGCACTATAAATGATCCAAGTCTTTGTTCATATGTAAAATTTATTTAAGGTGGACTTGGGTGTCCAAAATACTACAGTTACTATCTATTAAACATTTAGTCTTAATGAAACAAGGCAAGTAGTAGATTGACTATTTATATTAACATATTTAGGTTTCTCACTGGTCTTATCATTACTTTCTTTTTACCTTGTTTAAACATGAGTCTAAAAACAGCAGCTGCAGATTTCACACACTAAACCTGCTGTGCACATAAAGCTTTACTAGTTTCCTTGGCTAGCTGTTAATGTGCCTTCTAGCTTTCATACCTTAAAATGCATTGTTTTACTGCAGTGAATGTTAGGCTGACAGGCCTGCTGCTAGCCAGTTTTGTCATTTTGGCTCCGGCAATGTATTTTGATTTAGGTGAACAGGAGGAAAAGTGTATCATCGAGGAGATTCCAGAGGACACACTTGTGACAGGTCAGTGAAGATTCAATAGGATATATGCAGTAAGGGGCAATTTAATATTCTGTTTTATATGATTATACTTGTAATAAATGTAGAACATTTATTGTTGACTTCAAGTTTAACATCAAGATACATTCTGGATGCAAAAATCTGCATGCAACTGGCTGGAATGTATTTAATATTAAATAAATAATGTGTTACATCTACTCTTATTTAGACAAAAACAGCTCACAGGTCAGAAACACTTTAGAGGCTTATAGACGAATATAAACAGCATTATTTATTTTTTTACTTTAAAAATATCCCAAGTTTATTATCATAAGCAATTAAATAAAAATATATGTTTTACAATGGCATCTGAAATTAAACAAGGACTGGAATATAATGTTTGTGAAATCTTCTGACCTTTGTCCCATTCATCTACATACAGTAACATTGAGGCCTGCATAATTATTTCCTTAAAGTGACCCTTTTATGCTATTACTCTATGCAGCAGTAAGTGTTTGGACCATGTGACCAATCAGAGCAGAGTAGACCAATCACAACAGTTTGGGCCATCTGACCAATGAGAGCAGAGTAGACCATTCACAACAGACTGGGGCATCTGACCAGTCAGAACAATGTATGACCAATCCCAACAGTCTGGGACATTTGATCAACGAAAGCAAAGGGCAAAAGGAGGGGTTTGAGGAGGGTGCTGACACTATATGATAATTGAAATTAGCTGGATGACATCATCATTTTCACCAGAGCAGTTATACAGTTGAATAAAATTCTGTTGCATTATTTTCCTGTTAACACTGTGAAGCTGCTTTGAAACAATCAGCATGGTAAAAAGCGCTAAAGGTGACTTGACTTGACTAAACCGCACATTTATAATATGTGGCATTATTATTAATGCCTTATTCTAATTTTCATTTGGGTGAACTAACCCTTTAACTAACAAGAAACTAGTAATGATACAAGTGTTACTACATCCTTCAGAAGGAACTTCTAATTATTTGGATCAGTATTCAAAAGGGAAAAACATAGCTCCACTGAAGTCATTGTAAGCTTTTGAGGTTTTGGATAGAAACACTTGAGTAATTAATTACTATTGGGTTATCATGATCTTCACTTTAGAATACTGATCCAAATAACTAGTAATTCCTAGTAAGTTGCTATGTAGTGACACATGAGTCACTACTATCCAAAACCTTACAAAAACATCAAAAGTTTACAACGACTTCAGTTATTACTACAGATTTATCGTGTTTTTGACTTTAGATTACTAATCCAAATAATTTAGTAACACTTGAGTCATAACTAATGGGTTACCATGATCTTAACTTTAGAATTAATTATACATTATTCATTATGCACATTAATTATGAATCCGTATATAGTAGTTCCCTTTCAGTCGGTCACGTTCGACGTACGTTGGAACTGACCGACAAATTGGGATCTGTTTTCAGAGACCGACCTACTTCGAGTGATTAAAAACGAGCCAATGGACATTGGCATGTGGTTCACGCATTCCACGCACCGCCCCGCTGCGCAAGTATAAATACGGAAGTGGAATACCGCATCTTTGCTTTTTAACTTCGGAGCCGAATAGTTTGCTGTGTCAAGCTGTTTCTACGAAGAGTGTTTAGACGAGTCTCGGGGAGGATCGCTCTCTTACCTGGGTGCTGGTGTGACGGCGCGAGTCAGCGAGTGGCCGCTACAACATACACTTGTTCCTGTGTTGGTTGGCTGGGCTTTCCATGAGTGCTCACACGCAGGCTTGCCTTCGGACTGCTGTGAGCCGCTGTCATCTCCCTGAGTGCTTCAGCACTTCTAAAGGAGCGTTTCCTTCTAAAAGAGCAACACGGTTTGACCCTGTTTCCTGTCCTCATTCGACGGCCATGATCTCTCTCACATGTAAACAGGTAAGATTGCTTTCTTGGGTGATCCGTGCTCTCTTAGGAGAGCATGATCACGTCGGGCGCGTTGTTCGTCTCACCTTTCTCGTAAGGGCTCGAGCGTTCAGTGCGCTGTGTGCCGTCGAGTGCCGGCTGACAGCGAGGGTTGTCACGGCAACCCAGTGCGTCAGTCGGCACTCTAGATGCGCGGTCTAGACTATGAAACCTCAAACGGGGTTGAGTCCCTTTGCTTATTCCCCGATCTAGTTTCTTTTCTGGGGCACCAGAAAAGGGCTACTTTGGCTAATAAGCCTGGGTGACCTGAGGATTACAGTGGGGCATCCCCGCCGGGTACATCCCCTCGGGCCCCCACTCCTCTATCTTATCATGAGCATGCTGAGACTTTGTTCATGGGTGGTTCATGTTCTTTCATGAGAACATGGCCATGTCGGCGCGTTGTTCGTCCTGCCCCTTTTGTGGGGGCTTTTAATGTTCAGCGCGCCATGTGCCGTCGAGTCTGGCGGCCACGCCCACTGTCTCTCATGCCTGCTGGTAGCTCAGATGGGACTGCTTGAAAAAAGAGGGGACCTAATGTTTCATTTGTGGCTCTGGCAGAGGACAGATGCCAACTGCTGCATCTGAGAGAGGGCTGTTATACGCTGGAGATGATTATGCTGAGTTTCCCACTATAATAGTGTGTGCTCTTGCTGAATCAGATTCAGAGTTGACAGCCGTGCTTTCCTGGGTGGTTGCCTGGATGTGCATCAGAAAAATTAACTGAGGCTAACTGACCCCTGACTCGCCCAGCAGTTCTCGGTGGCCCAGAAGCAGATCGAGGCAAAACGTCCTGCCCTGACAACTGGGTGGAGGCAGCAGCCAGTTGTCTGCTGCAGCACCTCCGTCTGCTTGTCGCCGAGGGTTCCCCCCTGCGTCCGCTTCTGCCCCTGCTAAGCCAAGCAGCAGCCTCCACCCGGACAGCAGGTGGCCGGGCACAGGGGAGGCGCCCAACCTCTCCAGGGTCCCGCGAGCCCAAGGGCAAGCGGCCCTGGAACGGGTAGCCCAGCGAGATGGGGAGCTGCTCAGGGTGTCCGCACCCCTCCCTCCCCCGGGAATATTTTTTGGTTTCGGTCCTGCCGCTGGCTCTCCGGTGTCCAGAGTCCCTCGCTGGGCTCCAAGAGGGCCAGGTTGGCAGTGTGCGACGCCCCACGGGCCTTGCCACTCCTTTCCTCCCCTCTTATCACCAGGGGGCAGCACCGTGGGCACCGAGGACGCCAACAGGCCTTCTCACCCACGGTCTGCCCCACCCTGGAATATTCGGTCAACACTCCGGGCCGCCCACGGGCCTCCCGAGTCTGGGCTGAATATTCCACCTCTCTGCTTCCGGGCAGTGGGCAGCAGAGTGGGCACTGGGGACGCCACCAGGCCTTCCCACCCACCCTCTGTCCAAACCAGGAGTGCTCAGGCAACACTCCGGGCCTTCCGAGTCGGGCCGGAGCATTCCGCCTCGCTGCCCAACCCCGGGTACTTCTGTGGTGCCGTTGGTCCTGCTTGTAAAGTTCCTGGGGGCCTGGCTAGGTCTCCCCAGGCCATCTCGCTGGCTCATCCGTACCATCAGACTCGGCTACGCGATTCAATTCGCTCGCCGGCCTCCCAAGTTCAGGGGCATCCTCTTCACCTCTGTGCGGAGCAGCGATGCCCATGTCTTGCGGTCAGAGATCGACGTCCTACTGGCGAAGGACGCGGTCCAGCCGGTTCCTCCAGCCGATATGAAGTCAGGGTTTTACAGCCCTTACTTCATTGTGTCCAAGAAAGGAAGTGGGTTAGGCCCAATCTTGGACCTGCGTGTTCTGAATCGGGCCCTACACAAGCTCCCGTTCAGGATGTTGACGCAAAAACGCATCTTCGAGTGCATCCGTCCCCAAGATTGGTTCGCAGCGATCGACCTGAAGGACGCGTACTTTCATGTTTCCATTCTCCCGAGACACAGACCGTTCCTACGCTGCTCGAGGGAGGGCATATCAGTACAAGGTCCTGCCCTTCGGGCTGTCCCTGTCGCCCCGCGTCTTCACGAAGGTCGCGGAGGCAGCCATTGTTCCGCTCAGAGAACGCGGCGTTCGGATCCTCAACTACCTCGACGACTGACTGATACTGGCCCAGTCTCGGGAGCAGTTGTGCGAATACAGGGACCTGGTGCTCCGTCACCTCAGCCTGTTGGGCCTTCGGGTCAACCGTGAGAAGAGCAAACTCTGTCCCACACAGAGGATCTCTTATCTCGGTATGGAGCTGGATTCGGTCAACCGGACTGCTCGCCTCACAGAAGAGCGAGTCCAGGCTGTGCTGAACTGCTTGAATACGTTCAAGGGCAGGACGGCGGTCCCACTGAAATTTTTTCAGAGGCTCCTGGGGCATATGGGATCTGGAGCCGCAGTAACGCCGCTCGGATTGCTACATATGAGACCGCTTCAGCACTGGCTTCATGGCCGAGTCCCGAGATGGGCGTGGCAGAGCGGCAGGTACCAGGTCCTAGTCACCCCGTACTGCCGCCAAACCTGGTTGGACCCTTCATTTCTACGGGCGGGAGTACCCTTGGAACAGGTGTCCAGGCATGCTGTGGTCTTCACGGATGCCTCGTCCACGGGTTGGGGGGCCAAGTACAACGGGCACGCAGTTTCGGGTCTGTGGACGGGGCCCCAACTGCGTGGCATATCAATTGCCTAGAGTTACTGGCGGTACGTCTGTAACTGCTTCAGGGCAAGCACGTACTGGTCCGTTCGGAACATCAACCGTCAGGTTGGTCTACGCTCCCGTTGTATGCTCCGGCTCGCCCGCCATCTCCTCCTGTGGAGTCAGAAGTTTGTGAGGTCACTTCGTGCCATTCACATCCCAGGTGCGCTGAACCAGACAGCCGACGAGCTCTCTCGCCAGTCGACACCTCTGGGCGAATGGCGACTCCACCCCCGGAGCGTCCAGCTGATATGGGACAACTTCGGGGTGGCACAGGTAGACCTGTTTGCCTCCCCGGACTCACCCATTGCCAGTGGTACTACTCCCTGAACGGAGGTACCTTAGGCATAGATGTACTGGCGCACAGCTGGCCCCGGGACCTAAGCAAGTATGCATTTACCCCAGTGAGCCTTCTCGCACAGACACTGTGCAAGGTCAGGGAGGACGAGGAGCAGGTCTTGTTAGTTGCGCCCTACTGGCCCAACTGGACCTGGTTCCCAGAACTCTCACTCCTCGCGACAGCGTCTTGGCCGATTCCCCTGAGGAGGGACCTTCTTACTCAGGGGCGGGGCACTCTATGGGACCCGTGTCCAGACCTCTGGAAACTCCATGTCTGGTCCCTGGCCGGGACGCGGAGGTTCTAGGTGGCCTACCACAAGCAGTGGTAGACACCATTGCTTCAGCTAGAGCCCCCTCTACAAGGCGCCTCTACTCTCTGAAGTGGAACCTGTTCGTCGAGTGGTGCTCTTCCTGCCGGGAAGACCCCCGAAGGTGTTCGATTAACGTTGTGCTTTCCTTCCTGCAGGATGTGTTGGATCGAAGGCTGTCTCCATCCACCCTTAAAGTATACGTTGTAGCAATAGCAGCGTATCACGATGCAGTAGATGGTAAATCCTTAGGTCACGGGCACGACTTAATTGTCAGGTTCCTCAGAGGTGCGAGGAGACTTAATACTCCTCGTCCTACCTCGATACCCTCTTGGGACTTAGCCCTGGAGCTCAGAGCACTTCAGGGTCCTCCATTTGAACCTTTGCAGTCCGTTAAGTTGAAAATTCTGTCCATGAAGACAGTTCTCCTGATTGCATTGGCTTCAATCAAGAGGGTAGGGGACCTGCATGCACTTTCGGTCGATTTAATCGTGCCTAGAGTTCGGGCCGGCCAACTCTCACGTTGTTCTGAGACCCCGGCCTGGATACGTGCCCAAGGTTCCTACCACTCCCTTTCGGGACCAGGTGGTGAACCTGCAAGTGCTGCCTTCGCTGCCTACGTTGACCGGACTCAGAGCTTCAGATCCTCACAGCAGCTCTTCATCTGTTATGGAGGCCAGCAGAAGGGAAAGGCTGTCTCCAAGCAGAGGTTAGCCCACTGGATAGTGGATGCTATCGTCTTGGCCTACCAGTCCCAAGACGTGCCTTGCCTGTTTGGGTTGCGAGCGCACTCAAAAAGGAGTGTTGCCTCCTCCTGGGCGCTGGCTCTAGGCGCCTAGCTGACAGATATATGTAGAGCTGCGGGCTGGGCAACACCTAACACGTTCGCTAGATTCTATAGCCTCCGCGTGGAGCCGGTATCTTCCCGTGTACTCGCCCCCAGTGGCCAGTAGCGCGAAGTGCCCGTTCTAGTGTCGCTTGCAACGCCACTCCCGCCCCAGGGGCCAGATACGTGCATCTATACTCTCCAGTTGTGTTCCCCAGAAATGGCTAACCCTGTGAGCTCCTCCGCTACCCCTCGGGGTCAGACGTAGCGGCCGTCTGACGCCAGGTCTGCACCCGTATGCTTGTGGAACGTGTGTGTAGTCTGGGTATCCATATGTAGCGGTTCCCTAACGGCAACCCTGTATGTTTATTCTCCACGGTACCAGCTACACTAATTGGCTAGCGCCGTGTCTTTCCCTCGACAGAGCTCCCTCTGTCGTTCCTGGAGGTGCTCTTCCCCCCTGGGAACCAGGCTGGAACCACCCCAAGGACTGCCGTTTGTTGCACTACCCTGCTAGGTAAGTCCTTATGTGTATTCGCCACCTCTCCTTCCATTGAAGGACATGGCTCTGCAGCATGTCATCTCCCCGAGACGGGCATGCTTTCTTTCTCCTGTCTCCTATCTGCCTCCTGCTCAGCTAGTGTTAGTAGCTCTGTACAGTCTTGCTTTTGAATCTCTATTTGATATATTTTCTTTGTTCTACTGCTGAATATAACTTACTCATCACCATATATTGTTTAAATATTGCCAATCACATTAAATTTGACATAACTAGCTTTTAATCTAAATCACCATTAAACATTTGCATTTCGCTAGCCTGTTAGCTTGTCATCTCTGCACCCGGGTCTCCTGTTTTCTGAGTTTATTAAAAAACTGTGGTGAGTTGGAATAGTAAATAGTCTCCAACAAACCATTGTGGTAAGTTGGATTCATCAACAAACACGGTAAGCTATGTCATCTTCTCCTGTCTTTGTCACTTGCACTGCTTGCTGCATGTTTAGTATAGGCTTCTCCGTCTGCGAACAGGGCTTCACATGTGATAAAATCAGAGACAGTCATCCAGACTTTATCTGAGGGTAGTGAGGATGTTACAGCTTTAGACACTGATTTGGATGCGAGTAGCTTAGTGAACTCTGTACATTCTCCGGTTCCGGCTGCAGGGCCCCCGCAGCAGGGAAACTGGGTTACGGTGAGGCGGCATAGTTGTGGATTAAAAAAACACTCTTCCGTTCCGATTAGAATATCAAACAGGTTCTCCCCACTCAGTGATGCACCCACTGAGAATCCTGTTGAAAGTGCCCTAGTTATTGGTGATTTTATTACACGGAACGTGAAAATAGAGACACCAGCCACCATAGTCACATGTTTACGGGGAGCCAGAGCGCCTGACATCAAAGCAAATTTAAAAGTGCTGGCTAATGCTAATCGTAAATTCTCTAAGATTATTATTCACCTTGGCACTAATGATGTTCGACTTCGCCAGTCGGAGATCACCAAAATTAACATTAAAGAGGTGTGTGAACTCGCTAGTATGATGGCAGGTTTAGTTTTTTGCTCTGGTCCACTCCCCGTTAAAAGGAGTGATGAGATAGTTAGCAGATTATGATCACTCAATGGCTGGTTGTCTAAGTGGTGTCCGCAAAATAACATAGGGTTCATAGACAATTGGAAAAGCTTTTGGGGCAGACCTGGCCTGTTAAAACACGATGACATCCATCCTTCTTGGAGTGGTGCCGCCCTTGGCATATAGTCTTAGAGCGAAACCTTGACTCACTAGGGCTCAGGTCAGGAAGCAGACGGACTGGCTTACCCGACCACCTGCTAGCTGCCTCCCGTTACAGAAGTCAGGTAAATCCCAACACATAGACACTCTTTTACCTAGATATTATCACATAGAGACTGTGTCTGTTCCGCGAATTAGTAATTACAAAAAAACATCAAAAACATTCAATGGTAATAATTTAATTGATGTCCAACAAATAAACAATATATATAATACGGATAATCAAATGATAAAGCTTGGGTTGCTAAATATTTGATCCCTTTCCCCAAAAGCGCTCATTGTTAATGATATCATTACAGATAATAATCTAGATGTGCTGTGTTTGACAGAAACCTGGCTAAAACCTGACGACTACATTACTTTAAATGAGTCCACCCCACAAGATTATTGTTATAAACACGAGCCGCGTCTGAAAGGTAAAGGGGGAGGGGTTTCTGTAATTTATAATAATATCTTCAGTATTACTCAGAAGTCTAGTTTCAAATATAATTCCTTTAAAGTTTTGGTGCTTTATGTAACGTTATGTGGTGCAAATGATAAATCCAGTGTAACATTTGTGTTAGCTACTGTATACAGGCCACCAGGGCACGATACAGACTTTATCAAAGAATTTTTCTATCAGAGCTAGTTCTGGCCGTAGATAAATTACTAATTGTTGGTGATTTTAATATCCATGTAGACAACGAAAAAGACACATTGGGATTGGCATTTAAAGACATTCTAAACTCTATTGGAGTTAGGCAACACGTGTCAGGACCTACTCATTGCCATAATCATACTTTAGACCTAATATTGTCACATGGAATAAATGTTGATACTGTTGAAATTCTGCAGCAGAGCGACGACATCTCAGATCATTATCTAGTATCATGTATACTTAATTTAGCTAAAGCTACAAAGCCATCCACCCATTTAAAAAATGGCAGGAGTATCACCGCTGCAACTAAAGATTGCTTTTTAAATAATCTTCCTAATCAGTATCATCTCCTCAGCATTCCAGATAGCTTAGAGGAACTCGATGTTGCAACAGAAACTATTGACTCTCTCTTTTCCAGTACTTTAGACACAGTTGCTCCCCTGCGCTTAAAGAAGATTAAAGAAAATAGTCCAATGCCGTGGTACAACGAGCACACCCGGGCCCTTAAAACAGCAGCCAGAAAAATGGAGCGCAGCAGGAAGAAAACAAAACTAGAGGTCTTTCGTAATTCGTGGAAAGAACGTATGATCGCAAACAGAAAGGCCGTAAAAACTGCTAGATCGGCTTAGTTCTCGACTCTCTTAGAAGAAAACAAACACAAACCTAGGTATTTATTCGATACAGTGGCTAAATTAATATAAAGACTCAACTTCTGATGTTTGTAAACAGCACAGCAGTAATGACTTTATGAACTTCTTAACGTGTAAGATTGACAATATTAGGAAGAAAAGAAAAAGGCACATGACTATTAACTAATTCAAAATTAATTCAAAACTCATAACCACAATTACATATTACTTAATCAATTAGTTAATAGTCATGTGCCCCAACAAGCAAAGTCATAACATAATGACACATCTGTAAAACATTAGCTAATGATTAATTAAAGCAGACAACTGGAAGTTGAAATGCATGGCTTTGACCCGTCATGGTAATTAACATGTTAATTTACATTATTAGTTCATAAAATATGTTATTAAGGAATTAATGCATTATTACACATTTAACTAATAACAATGTAATGATTACTTAATCTATTAATCATGTTGAATCTTCATTAGTTGCTGATGCAGTAATCATTAATAAATGGGTTAGTTCACCATTAGTAATACATTAACTCATGATTATCTGTGCATTAGTTAAGCATGAATTAATGCATATTAGTGCACCCTTATTGTAAAGTGTTACCTAAATGATTTACTCTTATCATCCGATTGTGGTTGTATCTCTTTGTTAGTGTTACTCGATCTTAGCGCTGCATTCGACACTATCGACCACAACATTCTTTTGAATAGACTCGAAAATTATGTAGGCATTAGTGGACCTGCATTGGCATGGTTTAAATCATACCTATCTGACCGTTATCAATTTGTAGCAGTAAATTAAGAGACGTCACACCGATCACAAGTTCAGTATGGAGTACCGCAGGGCTCAGTGCTAGGGCCATTGCTCTTCACCCTGTACATGCTACCACTGGGAGATATTATTAGGAAGCATGGCGTTAGATTTCATTGTTATGTTGATGATACTCAGCTCTATATTTCTTCACACCCTGAAGAAACTAACCAATTCACAAGATTAACGGAATGTATAGATAATATAAAAAATTGGATGATCAGTAATTTCCTGCAACTTAATTCAGATTAAAAATATATCTAAATTACGGCACATGCTCTCAATGCAAAATGCTGATCAGTTAATACATGCGTTCATGAGCTCAAGGCTAGATTATTGTAGTGCTCTACTGGGTGGTTGCCCTGCTCGCTTAATAAACAAACTCCAGCTGGTCCAAAACCCAGCAGCTCGAGTTCTTACTAGAACCAGGAAGTATGAACACATTAGACTGGTTCTGTCAACACTGCACTAGCTCCCTATTAAACATCGCATACATTTTAAAATCTTGCTTATTACTTACAAAGCACTAAATGGTTTAGCTCCCCAGTACTTGAGTGGGCTCTTAACACATTATACTCCTTCATGTCTAATGCGGTCTCTAAACTCTGACCAGCTGATAATACCTAGAATATCAAAATCAACTGCAGGTGGTCCATCCTTTTCCTATTTTGCACCTAAACTCTGGAACAGTCTTCCTAGCATTGTTCGGGAAGCAGACACACTCTGTCAGTTTAAATCTAGACTAAAAACACATCTCTTTTCTATGGCATACACATAAAACACTTTTTTCAATTAAACGATTATAAGGCTGCATTATCTAGATCAGCCGGAACCGGGAACACTTCCCATAAAACCTGATGTACTCGTTACATCATCAGGAGAATGGCGTCTACGCTAATGTTAGTGTCTCTGTTTTATCCCGAGGTCTACTGCAGTCAGCCGGATCCAGGCTGTATCCAGATCAGACGGTGGACCTGCACCCAGATGTGACCAACACATGAGTCTTAAGTGTCTGCAGAGACCGTGTCATTTAGACTCCCCCTTAAGCTGCCTCATCGACATGGCATCCTCAATAAACCTGTCTCCGGCGTGATGACTCCGATTGTTTGAATAGTCCTAGTTAATAATTCTTTAAATCGATATGTCATCCTCAAAACAACCCGTCTCCAGTGTGTTGCCGCCGATCTTTCGAATATTACACTTTAGTAATTGTTTAATCAATACGGCATCCTCAATAAACCTGTCTCCGGCGTAATGACTCCGATATTTCAAATTATTTATTTTTAATAATTATTTAATCGTTACGTCATCCTCAATAAACCCGTCTCCGGCGTGTTGCCTCAGATCTTTCGAATATTCAGATCGATTATGACCTCTGACCTTTAAAATAATAATTTTAATAATAATAATAATACGCTGTTTGTTAAATGGCCAGAGGAGAACTGGCACCCCGACTGAGCCTGGTTTTGTCAGGAAAAAGTGCGGATTCAGTTGCAGGTAACAGAAGAATTTATTTTGGCTCAAAACGGACACAGGAAAATAGCAGGAACACAAAAGGCATATGAACTATCCAAATTAAATGTCCACTGGTCCGGTGAGCACCATTAACCAACGACAGGTCCCAAGCGTCACCAATGACGCAACGTCGAAGACCCGCTGAGTTCACGGATGCACGTGATGGGCGCGCAGCAAGGGAATTCCCCGAAGAGGGTGGTGAGCGTGCAGAGAGGGACTGGAGCGAAGCCTCCGAACCTCAACGGAGCGAGCGCCACCAGGGCCCGTAGTAAGAAGAAAAGTTCTGGCAGACGAGAGGGAGAAAGCAAAAAGTACATACCACAACGGTCTGACAAAAGACTGAAAACAAGAGGGTCTAATATAGGGGAGAATAACGAGGGAGAATTAGCAACCGGTGAACGAAGAGCCCAAATAGGAATAAAGAATGATGAAGGGGAGGGGGGAAATAATCACAAAGATAGCGATCACCTGGCACTCGTCAATAAGCCTATGTGCTCAAGACAAACAACACATGCAATACAATGAGGAGGAAAACAGATCAGACCGAAGTCATTACAGGTTTCTCCCAAGGTTTATTTTTCTCCATTAGGTCTCCTGATGGGGTTTTGGTTTCCTTGCCACTGTCGCCTCTGGCTTGGCTTGCTCAGTTGGGAAAAAACTATTTTTCAAATGTATTTCAAAATAAATCTAATTATTAAACTAAATTAACCATATAGACCAAATTACTGATCTAATTACTGATCTAAAGCCCACATTGTTACTGTATGATAATCAAAATATATTCTGTTGCATTATTTTTCTGTTTAACACTGTGAAGCTGCTTTGAAACAATCTGCATTGTTAAAAGCGCTATATAAATAAAGTTGACTTGACTTGACTTGACTTTCCCAGCATTATCCAATAGTCACGCTGAGTGGGTCTTGCAGGAACAGCAGTGACTGTCCTTCCCTGCCGGGAGCCCTGACTCCCGCTCCAACATAGGAGTTGTCCAGCGAGCTCAGGCAGGGCGCTGGAAGGGCCAGCATCCCTGGCGTGTTGGTAGGGATCCCAATTTGTCGGTCAGTTCCGTCATACGTCGAACGTGACCGACTGAAAGGGAACGTCTCGGTTACGTATGTAACCCTCGTTCCCTGAAGGAGGGAACGGAGACGTACGTCCTGTCGCCAGGTGCTGTGCTTCAGCTAAAGGCCCGAGTCACTTATCTCGGCTCCTCAGTTGAAAAGCAAAGATGCGGTATTCCACTTCCATATTTATACTCGCGCGGCGGGGCGGTGCGTGGAATGTGTGAACCACATGCCAATGTCCATTGGCTCGTTTTTAATCACAAAAAGTAGGTCGGTCTCTGAAAACAGATCCCAATTCGTTGGTTAGTTCCGACGTACGTCTCCGTTCCCTCCTTCAGGGAACGAGGGTTACATACGTAACCGAGATGTTTTCTCTGGGAGGTGTGAAGTTTGACATTTGACTAAGCACTATTACTTACTAATTTATTAATCAGAGTTTCTTTTTAGTGTTAATACTGCATTACTCACTTGTGTCTGTGTAGTTATTCATTAATGACGGAACATTATTTCAAAGCGTTACCAAATATTGTAAAAAGGCCAGGACTACAGAATCACTGACTAATGGTTTCTACCTTCAGGTGTCTTTCTGCTAGAGAACTGGGATGAAAATAAGAAGGGCAATACTCCACACTTTGGTTTGACAATGACTGTGAGAGACCCTAACCATGAGGTATGAAGCATTCAACTCTTCATGTACTCATGACATAATGGAAAATTATACAACAATTTAACTATGACCACCTAGAACAATTCTTCTGATGCGCTCTGTCATATGCAGGTGGTCTTATTAAAACGCTTTGGGAGGTATGGAAAATTTACCTTTACATCCCATGCTTCAGGTCAACATTATGTGTGCATGCAATCCAACTCCACCAGGTTCTCCGTGTTCACTGGTGTTCATCTGGTGAGTTGAGATGCTGTTGCCTCACATGTTGAATTTGACCTGGTTCAAATGTCTTCTAGGGTCTTTTACTTTTCTCTTTATGCACAGAAAGTCCATTTAGATGTCCAGATGGGCGAGCATACCATTGATCCTAATGCTGCCAAGGCAAAGGACACGATGAAAGCAATGGAGTACAACCTGCAACATCTCATTGACCAGATGCGTTACATTAGCAGCCAGCAAAATTTCCAAAGGGTAAGCAAACACAGGCAGTAGATTGTAGCCTGACAACAATGAACCAGTGTCATCTGTCCATGTTTTCCAATGTGCACTTAGCCTACTCGCAGTGATTATATGCAATTTGTATGTTTATTTTGTGCTGTAACCAGGAACGTGAGGAGAAGTTTCGCCAAATGAGCGAGGAAACAAATGGAAACGTTTTGTGGTGGGCCATTATTCAGACGTCCATACTCCTCTCTGTTGGATTCTGGCAAATGAAAAACCTCAAAGACTTTCTCATTGAAAAGAAGTTGGTTTAGCTTCATGAAATGATTATGTTTAGATAATTCTACATAGTTTAAAGCATTTTGATGTCAAAGTCTTTATCTCATTTGAGAGTAAACAATAATTGACTGTACTGGATTCAATAAATTCATATAATAAAGGATACTCATTAAATAAAATATATTTTGTGTTTTATTTAACTCTAGAGGTGTGTTCAACTAAGAATATTTATTTTATAAATTCAACCATAAACTTTTAATATAGCAACTATTGTTTCCACCATTTTAGCCTGTTAATTATTGTTGTAAATTTACCTATTTGTTTCCTTTTTTTTCCCTTTTTATTTTCTTTGTAATATGTTTCTCACAAACCCATGTAACTGACATTACCATATGGCATACTACATTACCCATAATCCCCTGATCAAGGTCTATAAATTAGACCACATTTCCTCTCTGTTGTTTTGCATTGGTGAGGTGTGTTTGACAATTGTATTATTTGAATTTGTTTCTATGAATGGGTTTAATAATTATTTGGATTGAATATACATTGTTTATTTATTAATTGTTTGTATGAGTCTGATTATCTTTTGTTTGGTTTGTAGTGACTAAAGACCATCACGTTCATCCTATCCATCCTGTTTGTCCCATCCTGATAATCCTGTTCTCCTATTAATATCTGTCCTTTGAATTTGCTCCTGGTATCTCCATGTGCTTTGGGTTGGTCAGCGAATTCAAGAATTCAAGATTCAGCATCCTGCACTAAAAAAACTTTAAGGACTAGAACTTTTTCCAATGTTTTCAGACACACCATCAAGTTTTTACAATTCTGACTAACTTTGGATTTTTAACATCTGATATCCAACAATTATTATTTATTGCAGATATCATTTTTTTATTGCTGACATAGGCAACATTACAACAAACATTGGACGGCAGTATAAAGTTATGATAGAACATTGGGAAGGAAGTAAAATATATATATATATATATATATATATATATATATATATATATATATATATATATATATATATATATATATATATATATATATATATATAAATACAAAGGCAAAAAGTAAAATCACACATTTTAAACAAATCATTGTGTAGTTCCATAATTTTTACACTTTTTTTGTTATTAATCTTTTTTAGTGTCCTAATAAAGTAGTTCAAGTCACAAAGGTAATTGTTAAATTTAGGTATCGATGATGAAAATTTGCATTTATTAATATAGTAGGCTATTTTGCCAGTAAGATACATACATATATATATTTCCAATGTACTCTATGTTATGATTACAATGAGAAAAATTTCTAATTATATCACATGGTTAAATCAATGACAAAACTGGAATTTGAAGCAAGAAATTTTGACAAATCAGACCAGAATTCTTTGATTAGTGGCATTTGAAGAAAAGATGATCAATTGATTCTGAACTGGAATTATTTATTAACATAACCAAATTTGGATGTAATCTCGTTGGTTGGGAAAATATTATGTCAAATTTTTTAAATGTAATTCTTTATTTGGTGCACAAAATTTGTAAGGTAATAATCCTGCTTTTTTCCAATTAATCTTATCTATAAAAGAATTCCAAAATAATTTACCCCCTGGGGTGATTCATTTTCTTAACTGAAACATGTTTTGGGTCGTAAATGCTCTTTTCTTCAATCAGAAAATTCTGTTCAATTTTTGTTATCTCATCAAAAGATAAATGACATCTCATTAAATGACGAGTCCTTTCAGTTCAGCTTTTACCACTGTGAGAAATTCCCTATGTACAACAGGGAAATTGTATTTGGACATGAAATCATAATAAGAATAAACATTCCCTTGTGGATCTAAGATAGAGATAATCAATACCTTTTTCATGCCAATTTTTAAGGAAAATCGACTTGTTATTTATCAAAATATCCTCATTGTTTCATAGCTTCACTTTATGGGGGGAGAAATTGTGAACAAAACAAAGTTTCGTGCCAGAAGAGCTTGTCCATGAAATTTAAAAAGCTTAGGGGAGTTTAGAAGAGGAGAAGTTACAAGTAAACAGAAATTTAAGCCCTCCAACTTTTTAAAATATATTGTATGGGATAAAACACCAAATAGTCTGGTGTGTTACCCAGTTCTCTTTGAAAGTATTATTAATATATATATATAAATATATAAAAAAATCAAGCATGTCAAAGCCTCTGTCAGCTTGTTTACAACATAAAACCTTTTTTTTTATATGCTGATGCTTGTTTTTACACCAAAAAAAAAAACTAAAAACTAAACTAAACAGTAAACTATAGAATTTTTATTTATTTACAGGTATTATTATGGACAAATAGTGAAAAGGATGGGTAAATAAAGTGAGATAGACATTCAGCTTTTATTAAGAGAATTTGACCAAGAAGTGATAAGTCTCTTTGAAGCCAATTGTTAAATATTAGTTTTGTCTTTTTAACTTTAGGAAGAAAATTAATTTCTTGCCTAAAAGTTATTTTCTTAGATATATGGATGCCAAGATATTTCACACTATCTTTAATGGGTATATTACAAACAGAGGTTTCAGTGTTATCAAATAAACAGAGAATTTCCCATTTAGGAATGTTTAGTTTTAAGCCAGAAGCCTCTGAAAAGGTTTTAATAATTTCAAGGGCTTTTGTAATCTGATAAGTATTTTCTAAAAACAGGGTCATCCGTGAGTTGTGAAATTCTAATCTCTCATTCAAAAATAGATAACTCTTTGATGCAGGATTATTCAGGATATTCAAAGAAAGTAATTCCACAACTAACAGGAATAAAAAAGGGTGACAGTCCACAACCATGTCTAATTCCCCTGTTAATAAGAAATCTATTAGATGTATCAAATTGTAAGAGAACTTAACTATTAATATCCTTATATATCATTTTAATAATTTTAGTACATTTCTCGCCAAATCCAAACAACTCTAGAGTAGAAAACAAAAATGTATGTTCAATGGTGTCGAAAGCTTTTTAGAAATCTAGTTTTGTGGTTTTTATAATCAATGAGATCGTCGCGGTTACGTATGTAACCCTCGTTCCCTGAAGGAGGGAACGGAGACGTACGTCGGAACTGACCGACGAATTGGGATCTGCCTTCAGAGACCTATCTGCTTCGAGTATTTCTAAACGAGCCAATTGACATTGGCATGCGGTTCACGCTCCGCCCGCAACGCGGGTATAAATACAGAAGTGAAACACTGCATACTCGTTTTCTGCTGAGGAGCCAAACTAGTGGCAGGTCCTTCAGCGGAAGCACAGCACCTGGCGACGGGACGTACGTCTCCGTTCCCTCCTTCAGGGAACGAGGGTTACATACGTAACTGAGACGTTCCCTTTCAGTCGGTCACGTTCGACGTATGACGGAACTGACCGACGAATTTGGATCCCTACCAACACGCCAGGGATGCTGGCCCTTCCAGCGCCCTGCCTGAGCTTGCTGGACCACTCCTATGTTGGAGTGGGAGTCAGGGCTCCTGGCAGGGAAGGACAGTCACTGCTGTTCCTGCAAGACCCACTCAGCGTGACTATTGGATAACGCTGAGAAAGCATGCCCGTTTCGGGGAGATGGCACACTGCGGAGCCACGTCCTTCAATGGAAGGAGAGGTGGTGAATACACATACGGACTAACCTAGCAGGGGAGTGCAACATATGGCAGTCCCTGGGGTGGTTCCAGCCTGGTTCCAGGGGGGAAGAGCACCTCCAGGAACGACAGAGGAGCTCTGTAGGGGAAAGACACGGGGCTAGCCAATTAGGGTAGCTGGTACCGTGGAGATTACACATATGGGGTAGCCGTGAGGGGACCGCAACATATGGATACCCAGCCTACACACACGTTCCACAAGCATACGGGTGCAGGCCTGGCGTCAGACGGCCGCCACGTCTGACACCGAAGGGGTGGCGGAGGACTCACAGGGTTAGCCGATTTCAGGGAACACAACTGGAGCAGAATAGACGCACGTATCCGGCCCCGAGGGCGGGAGTGGCGATGCAAGCCGACACTCAGAACGGGCACTTAGCGCTACTGGCCACTGGGGGCGAGTACACGGGAAGATACCGGCTCTACACGGAGCCTATAGAATCTAGCGAACGTGTTAGGTGTCGCCCAGCCCGCAGCTCTACATATATCTGTCAGCGGCGCCTTGAGCCAACGCCCAGGAGGAGGCAACACTCCTTGTTGAGTGAGCTCGCAACCCAAACGGGCAAGGCACGTCTTGGGACTGATAGGCCAAGACGATAGCATCCACTATCCAGTGGGCTAACCTCTGCTTGGAGACAGCCTTTCCCTTCTGCTGGCCTCCGTAACAGATGAAGAGCTGCTGTGAGGATCTGAAGCTCTGCGTCCGGTCAATGTAAGCGCGAAGAGCGCGGACGGGACATAACAAAGCTAGGGCTGGGTCTGCCTCCTCCGAAGGCAGCGCTTGCAGGTTCAACACCTGGTCCCGAAAGGGAGTGGTAGGAACCTTGGGCACGTATCCAGGCTGGGGTCTCAGGACAACGTGAGAGTTGGCCGGCCCGAACTCTAGGCACGATTCGTTGACCGAAAGTGCATGCAGGTCCCCTACCCTCTTGATTGAAGCCAATGCAATCAGGAGAACTGTCTTCATGGACAGAATATTTAGCTCCACGGACTGCAAAGGCTCGAATGGAGGACCCTGAAATGCTCTGAGCACCAGGGCTAAGTCCCAAGATGGTATCGAGGTAGGACGAGGAGGATTTAGTCTCCTCGCACCTCTGAGGAACCTGACGATTAAGTCGTGCTTACCTAAGGACTTACCATCTTCTGCATTGTGATACGCCGCTATTGCTGCGACGTATACTTTGAGGGTGGATGGAAACATCCAACCCATCCTGCAGGAAGGAAAGCACAACGTTAATCGAACACCTTCGGGGGTCTTCCCGGCGGGAAGAACACCACTCGACGAACAGGTTCCACTTCAGAGAGTAGAGGCGCCTCGTAGAGGGGGCTCTAGCTGAAGCGATGGTGTCTACCACTGCTTGTGGTAGGCCACCTAGAACCTCCGCGTCCCGTCCGGGGACCAGACATGGAGTTTCCAGAGGTCTGGACGCGGGTGCCATAGAGTGCCCCGCCCCTGAGTAAGAAGGTCCCTCCTCAGGGGAATCGGCCAAGGAGGGGCTGTCGCGAGGAGTGAGAGTTCTGGGAACCAGGTCCGGTTGGGCCATTAGGGCGCAACTAGCAAGACCTGCTCCTCGTCCTCCCTGACCTTGCACAGTGTCTGTGCGAGAAGGCTCACTGGGGGAAACGCATACTTGCGTAGGTCCCGGGGCCAGCTGTGCGCCAGTGCATCAATGCCTAAGGTACCTCCGTTCAGGGGAGTAGTACCACTGGCAATGGGTCGAGTCCGGGGAGGCGAACAGGTCTACCTGTGCCTCCCCGAAGTGGTCCCATATCAGCTGGATGCTCCGGGGGTGGAGTCGCCATTCGCCCGGAGGTGTCGACTGGCGAGAGAGCTCGTCGGCTGTCTGGTTCAGCGCACCTGGGATGTGAATGGCACGAAGTGACCTCACAAACTTCTGACTCCACAGGAGGAGATGGCGGGCGAGCTGGAGCATGCAACGGGAGCGTAGACTACCCTGTCGGTTGATGTACGCAACGGCCGCAGTGCTGTCCGAACGGACCAGTACGTGCTTGCCCTGAAGCAGCTTCTTGAACCGGGCCAGGGCGAGACGTACTGCCATTAACTCCAGGCAATTGATATGCCAACACAGTTGGGGCCCCGTCCACAGACCTGAAACTGCGTGCCCGTTGTACGTGGCCCCCCAACCCGTGGCCGAGGCATCCGTGAAGACCACCGCATGGCTGGACACTTGCTCTAAGGGTACTCCCGCCCGTAGAAACGAAGGGTCCAACCACGGGCTGAAGGTTTGGCGGCAGTACAGGGTGACTGGGACCCGGTACCTGCCGCTCTGCCACGCCCATCTCGGGAGTCGGCCATGAAGCCAGTGCTGAAGTGGTCTCATATGTAGCAATCCGAGTGGCGTTACCGCGGCTGCAGATGCCATATGCCCCAGGAGCCTCTGAAAAAATGTCAGTGGGACCGCCGTCCTGCCCTTGAACGTATTCAAGCAGTTCAGCACAGCCTGGACTCGCTCTTCTGTGAGGCGAGCAGTCCGGTTGACCGAATCCTACTCCATACCGAGATAAGAGATCCTCTGTGTGGGACAGAGTTTGCTCTTCTCTCGGTTGACCCGAAGGCCCAACAGGCTGAGGTGACGGAGCACCATGTCCCTGTGTTCGCACAACTGTTCCCGCGACTGGGCCAGTATCAGCCAGTCGTCGAGGTAGTTGAGGATACGAACGCCGCGTTCTCTGAGCGGAACAATGGCTGCCTCCGCGACCCCGATGAGCGGGCGACAGGGACAGCCGAAGGGCAGGACTTTGTACTGATATGCCCTCCTCGAACGCAGCGTGAGGCAGTCTGTGTCTCGGGAGAATGGAAACATGAAAGTCTGCGTCCTTCAGGTCGATCGCTGCAAACCAATCTTGGGGACGGATGCACTCGAAGATGCGTTTCTGCGTCAGCATCCTGAACGGGAGCTTGTGTAGGGCCCGATTCAGAACACGCAGGTCCAAGATTGGTCTTAACCCACCACCTTTCTTGGTACAATGAAGTAAGGGCTGTAGAACCCTGACTTCATATCGGCTGGAGGAACCGGCTCGACCGCCCTTCGCCAGTAGGACATCGATCTCTGACCGCAAGACATGGGCATCGCTGCTCCGTACGGAGGTGAAGCGGATGGCCCTGAACTTGGCCGGCCGAATGAATCGCGCAGCCGAGTCTGATGGTACGGATGAGCCAGCGAGACGGCCTGGGGAGACCTAGCCAGGCCCCCAGAGACCGTACAAGCGGGACCAACGGCACCACAGACGCCGGGTGGGGCAGCGAGGCGGAGTGCTCTGGCCCGACTCGGGAGGCCCGAGGGCAGCCCGGAGTGTTGCCTGAGCACTCCTGGTTTGGACAGAGGGTGGGTGGGAAGGCCTGGTGGCGTCCCCAGTGCCCACTCTGCTGCCCACTGCCTGGAAGCAGAGAGGTGGAATATTCAGCCCCGACTCGGGAGGCCCGTGGGCGGCCCGGAGTGTTGACTGAATATTCCAGGGTGGGGCAGAACGTGGTTAAGAAGGCCTGTTGGCGTCCTCGGTGCTGCCCCCTGGCGAAAAGAGGGAAGGAAAGGAGTGGCAAGGCCCGGGGGCGTCGCACACTGCCAACCTGGCCCTCTTGGAGCCCAGGGAGGGAAGAAACTGCTCTTTTATTGAGAATGTGGGTACCGCTGGACTCCGGAGAGCCAGCGGCAGGATGGTCTTGTTGGGCATATTCTCATAGTAGGGGTGCGGACACCATCTCCCCCAGAGCAGCTTCTCTTCTCCCTGGGCTGCCCGTCTCAGGGCGCTTGCCCTTGCGCTTGCCGGCGGACTTAGCGGGGCCCTGAGCGGGTTGGGTGCTGCTCCTGCGCCCGGCCGCCTGCTGCCCGGGTGGAGGCTGCTGCTTGGGCTTCGCAGGGGCGGAGACGGACGCAGGAGGGCGCCCTCGGCGACGGGCTGGCGGAGGCGCTGCTACCGACGGCTGGGTGGAAGCAGCAGCGGGCCGTCGGGGCAGGATGCTTCTGATCGCCTCCGTCTGCCTCTGGGCCACCGAGAACTGCTGGGCGAAGCTCTCGATGGCGTCGCTGAAGAGGCCGGCCTGGCAGACAGGGGCGTTGAGGAACCGCACCTTGTCGGTCTCACGCATATCCCCCAGGTTCAGCCAAAGGTGGCGTTCCTGGACCACCATGGTGGACATCGCCCGACCCACGGAGCGCGCGGTGACTTTCGTGTAGAACTGCTGGGTCGGGCCCACCCCACAACCCCACCCCACAACCCCACCCCACAACCCCACCCCACCCCCACCCTCGTGCATGTCGAGTGCCTTGGCCTGGTGGACCTGCAGCAACGCCATGGCATGCAAAGCAGACGCGGCTTCTCCGCAGGCGGTGTAAGACTTGCCCAACAGAGCGGACGAGAACTTACACGCCCGAGAGGGGAGACGCGGATTTCCACGCCAGTCGGTACCGGTCTTTGGACACAGTTGCATCGCAACCGACCGTTCGACTGGCGGGATCTCCACTTATCCCTTAGCCGTGCCGCCGTCAAGGGTGGTGAGGACGGAGGAGCCACTTCCTTGGTGTCTGGCATTGAAGGGTGCCATCCACGATTTAGTGAGCTCCTGATGCACTTCCGGGAAGAATGGTATCGGGGCGGGGCGCTGAAAACCAGCACGGGCCGTCCTGAAGTACCAATCGTCCAACCGTGAGGGTTCGGGACACGGTGGAGGGTTCCACTCGAGCCCGACACTCACGGCGGCCCGGGAAAGCATAGCCGTGAGCTCCTGATCAGGCTTTGGCTTGGTGTCCCGTCGGGGGTGTCCTCACTGTCCCGTCGGGGGTGTCCTCACAAAGTAGCAGCCCTCTGCTTTGCAGCGGGAGGACCGCTAGATCGGGGGATGCGCAATGGGGCCGCTCCCTTTTTAAGGTAGTCGAGCCTAGACCGTAGAACTGCGATGGTCATGTTCCCGCAGTGGGAACATGAGTCATTCACGAACGCCGCCTCAGCGTGCTGAACGCCTAAACACGTGAGACAGCGATCGTGCCCGTCAGCTGGGGACAGAAACCGGCTGCATCCAGAAACACACGGTTTGAATGACATCTTGAAAAAGACGCAGGGTCAAACCGTGTAGCTCTTTTAAGAGAAGGAAAACGCTCTGTACGTGCCGAGGCTTTAAAGGGTGGTTTAAAGGGTGCAAGCCCACTGCGAGCACACAGCGCCCAGCGAGCTGTCAGAACAGCTGTTTTTCTGCTTCACAGGCTCGCGACCGCCGCTGTACTGTGCCGTAACTCCAGCCGGAAAGAGCTTCTCTGTAGACTCGTAGTAGTCGTCGTAACACTCCGCAGGAACACTGGATAACGCAATGTTTGGCTCCGAAGTAGAAAGCGAGTATGCAGTGTTTCACTTCCGTATTTATACCCGCGTTGCGGGCGGAGCGTAAACCACATGCCAATGTCAATTGGCTCGTTTAGAAACACTCGAAGCAGATAGGTCTCTGAAGGCAGATCCCAATTCGTCGGTCAGTTCCGACGTACGTCGAACGTGACCGACTGAAAGGGAACTAGAATTAGCCTGATATTGCAGCTTATGTGTCTTTTCGACATAAAACCTGTTTGTGTTTCATTAATTATTACAGATAAACCTGTTTTCAATATTTTTGCAAAGACTGATGATAGAATTTTGTAATCTAAATTTAGTAATGTTATTGGTCTCCAGTTGTCAAGGGAGAGAATGTCTTTACCTGGTTTTGGAAGGTTGATGAGCCCTTGTTTCATGGAACTACATAATTATTCATAAATAATTTGTTGTATGTTTTAAGTAATGGTTCCTTGATAATTTCCCAAAAGTGTGCATAAAACTCAAGGGTTAGGCCATCTGGGCAAGGAGATTTACCTTTCTTCATAGACTTCATTGCTTTTGTAATTTCAACCAAAGAAAGGTCATTATCACAGATTGTTTTAAACTCACTTAAAATCACTGGCGTGTAAGGTTTGATATTTTGTATAAAAGGTTTTGCATAGTTTTCATTATAATTTGAGCATATAATTAAAAAAAAGAAGAAAATACATATTTATTTATTTGAGAGTTTTTATTTATTTATATTGTTATCAATTTCCAAAGCAAAAAAAAAAGTATTTATCTCTCCTATGCATTTCCAACCATAGCCCTAGATCTTACAAATGCACCTTTAGCCAAATCTACATAAAAATCATATCTTTAATTTTGTAATCTAGAAAAAAAATGTCCTCCTCTGTGTTAAGAGGTTCTTTAGATAATAACTTATCAAGCTCTTTGAGAATATCTTGACATCTATAGGAATTAGTTCATTTAAGTTCTTTACTTCGATGCATTGCCAATTGTCTGACTTTAAATTAAAAACATTTTTTTCATCGTTGTACATATATCTTAGATTCATCTTTCAAAATATAGACAGTACTTTTAATAGATTCTATACATTTTGCATCTTAGAGCAATTTATTATTAAATTTCCAATAACCGCGAATTCTTACCACTCTCCGTGTTACCAATTAAAGAGATTGAGATGAATCTATGATCTGATAAGGGTGAATAATCAATCTAATTATCTGATACAAATTGAATTGCATTAGTAGATAAAAGCCAAAAGTTAATTTTTGATTTTTGCTAGTAAGTGCATTATTTGTCCATGGATATTCCTTGTCATACGGGTGTAAAAAACGCCAGACATCAGTAACCTATAAATTATCACAAAGAAAGTCAAATATTTTAGAAGTATGGTTTTTTGGAGGGAATCTATCTACCGAGTCATTGGGTGTTTCATTAAAATCGCCTCCTATCAACAAAGCATCTTTGTATTTACCTAATATCAAACTAAGTTTCTTGAACATAGATACATTTAAAGAATGGTTGTGTCCATGTACATTGCAAGTAATAACATTTTTATTATCCACCTCCCTTCATCATAATAAAGTTTCCACTATATCCAACATTATCTGCCTGCACAATCGGAGGCTGCACTTTCAGGACCGCATTTCTAGGACCCTATTTTTTTTGTGACAGCGCCACCTACAGAATCAGAGAACTGCAATCCCAGGAACGCATTTCCAGGACCCTAGTTTTGGAGAACCGAAACAAGTGCCACCAAGGCAATATTTTAACCTTTTTTTCTGAGGTTTTAGAGGTTTTTAAAGGTTTATTACACCCAAATACAGCTTTCTTTATTGCATTAATTATTGTCCAAGTTGCATAATTTAATAACTCATCAAGTAAAATAAACAAGGAATGGCATAGCCTTTTCAGTCAATCACATTTTCAAAGTACAGAGGGAATACACAAGGATTACTCTGTAGATTGTATAGAATTTATAAAATAATATATTGCAACAGTTGAATTTGAAAACACACAAAAACAAATTTGTTCATGACATGAACCACATGGAAGAACTTCATGGACAACGTCTTCACTGACTCCTAAGAGAGAGAAAGATGGAGAAGTGAAAATATTTAATTTCAAATTTTAAAGATCTTAGTCACAGAGCACACACATTATATACAATACTAAATGATCAATCTTCATAACAAATAATGTCCATACTGTTACTGCTTACTGTTCAAAGATTTGGGTGAACAGGTTCTTAAAACATTCATGTCAATAAAGCGCATCTGAACCGAGAAAATAAAAAATTATAGAGAGCGATGCAAGAAATCTGAATAGAAATAACATGTTATTTCTACAATAACATGACTTTTGCTGTCCTTTAAATATTTAAAGCATACATTGTGATGTATGCAGCAGCACTACCTACCAGCTGGATGCTCTCTACTCTTTTCTCAATTGTTTCTCTATCATTCTATTAAATTCCTCCACTTCACTGAAATAGTAAATAAAGAACATAATCACTGCTGGGTTAACAGAAATGCTGTTAAAAAAGGATACATTGGAGATTGTGTAAAAACAATTCAATTTTCTACTCTTACCTGTGATGATAAAGTTATTTAAAAAAAAAAAAGTTAATTTCATATAAATAAATAGACATAAATTAGGGTTATGTCTAAGACTTGAGCAATTAATTCATCTTTTGTCATACTTCTGCCCGCCCTGAGCTGTGTACTTGTAAGCACTTCATATAGAGTACAGTACAGTACATAATCTAACATGTGGTATTTTAACAGTTATGCCTGACTATAAAAACGTCATATGTCTCAACCAATATTATAAAACCAGGTCAAAATGAAGAGATATACTCATAACATGTATTGTGTGGTGACGTTAAACAGGCTGACTGTGAGCATGTGACAGCTAAAACATTAGGATTATTAACTTACTTAAAATGAAGAAAAAAACGAGTAACTAACAAGCTTTCACAGCGAACGTAATACAGTTGTCTTGTGCAGTTGTGCTGTCACTAAGTCAACACAAGCTTTCATGCAAGTTTAGTTTAACGAATGTGCTAACAATTCATTTACAGCACTATCTAACATATGATAGCTGATGCATTCCAGACTATTCAGCAAATTACGATCACTTCGGCTACATTAACTTTCCTATGAAATGCACCACGATTGTTTAAAATGTTAAAATAAAAACTGATTCACATGTGATACTCACACTCTGATCGTCATCCATCTTCGCTGGTCCTCTAATTTGCTAGGTGGCGTTCTCTATAAAAACCTAGGGTCCTTGAAATGCGTTACTAGGACTGTGGTCCTGAAAATGCAGCCTCCAGTTGTGCAGGCAGATGCTACTAACTATATTTCCCCTCAGTTTATTTAAGAGAACAGCATTCCCTGCAGAATGATTTGTTCCATGACAGAAAAATGCTGAATAGCCCCACTGCGATTTCCAAAACTTTTGGTCAGTATCACAAGAATGTGTTTCTTGAAACAAAATCATTTGTCCCCCTTTTGTTTCATGAAAAGAAAAAGTGCCTTCCTTTGACAATGAATCATCCAACAGAGCATCAAGTCTTTATCAGTATGTGTCCTTTATACGTTTAATTTGCTAAACGTCAATATTTACCTTTTTACCTTCTATAAGCAAAAGCTCAGACGAATGATGCTCTTTTACCTTTCTGAACCAAAGGCCGAGCTTTGTCCCGAGCCATTCTTTAATCAGGTGATAGGTCTTCTTTTAAAGGGTTAGTTCACCCAAAAATTTCATTAAAGGGGTGATAAGTTATGAATCCAACTTTCCAATGAGCCTTTGATATATCAAAGTTCATCATGATATAAGAATATTCTGTAAGTTTCCGAGCTGAAAATGTCAAACCAGTTTTATTCAGTTGAGGATGACAGGGGACATCTTTCACAACCTTTCTTTTGACCCCCTACTGGTGGGAAAGGGAAATGCATGTCTAAAATCTTTCTTTTTTGGTCACAGCTTTTTTCCTCAGGGAGAGAGACATCAAACCAGTGTCATTCAAAAGAAGAGGACAGGGGACATCTTTCACAACCTTTCTTTTGACCCCCTACTGGTGGAAAAAAGAACTGTATGTCTAAAATTTACTTTTTTTGTAATAACTTTTTTTGTCAGGGAGAGAGAGTGTCATTCAATGGAAGAGGACAGGGGCATCTTTCACAACCTTTCTACTGGTGGAAAAATGAACTGGATGTCTAAAATCTACCTTTTTTGTAATAGCTTTTTTCCTCAGGGAGAGAGTCATCAAACCAGTGTCATTCAATAGAAGGGGACAGGGGACATCTTTCACAACCTTTCTTTTGACCCCCTACTGGTGGAAAAAGGAACTTTATGTCTAAAATTTACTTTTTTGTAATAACTTTTCTTGTCAGTGAGAGAGTGTCATTCAATAGAAGAGGACAGGGGACATCTTTCACAACCTTTCTTTTGACCCCTACTGGTGGAAAAAGAACTGCATGTTTAAAATCTACCTTTTTGTAATAGCTTTTTCCTCAGAGAGAGAGACATCAAACCAGTGTCATTCAATAGAAGGGGACAGGGGACATCTTTCACAACCTTTCTTTTGACCCCCTACTGGTGGAAAGGAACTGCATGTCTAAAATATACTTTTTGTGTAATAACTTTTTTTGTCAGGGAGAGAGACATCAAACCAGTGTCATTCAAAAGAAGAGGACAGGGGACATCTTTCACAACCTTTCGTTTGACCCCCTACTGGTGGAAAAAGAAACTGCATGTCTAAAATCTACCTTTTTTTGTAATAACTTTTTTCGTCAGGGAGAGAGAGAGACATCAAACCAGTGTCATTCAATAGAAGGGGACAGGGGACATCTTTCACAACCTTTCTTTTGACCCCCTACTGGTGGAAAAAGGAACTTTATGTCTAAAATTTACTTTTTTGTAATAACTTTTCTTGTGAGAGAGAGACATCAGTGAACCAGTGTCATTCAATAGAAGAGGACAGGGGACATCTTTCACAACCTTTCTTTTGACCCTACTGGTGGAAAAAGAACTGCATGTTTAAAATCTACCTTTTTTTGTAATAGCTTTTTTCCTCAGGGAGAGAGAGACATCAAACCAGTGTCATTCAATAGAAGGGGACAGGGGACATCTTTCACAACCTTTCTTTTGACCCCCTACTGGTGGCAAAAAGGAACTGTATGTCTAAACTTTACTTTTTTTGTAATAACTGTTTTTGTCAGGGAGAGAGAGACATCAAACCAGTGTCATTCAATAGAAGGGGACAGGGGACATCTTTCACAACCTTTCTTTTGACCCCCTACTGGTGGAAAAAGGAACTGTATGTCTAAAATTTACTTTTTTGTAATAACTTTTTTTCAGGGAGAGAGTGTCATTCAATAGAAGAGGACAGGGGAGATCTTTCACAACCTTTCTTTTGACCCCCTACTGGTGGAAAAAGAACTGTATGTCTAAAATTTACTTTTTGTAATAACTTTTTTGTCAGGAGAGAGAGACATCAAACCAGTGTCATTCAAAAGAAGGAGACAGGGGACATCTTTCACAACCTTTCTTTGACCCCTGCTGGTGGAAAAAGAAACTGAATGTCAAAAATCTACCTTTTTGTAATAACTTTTTCTCAGGGAGAGAGAGACATCAAACCAGTGTCATTCAATAGAAGGGGACAGGGGACATCTTTCACAACCTTTCTTTTGACCCCTACTGGTGGAAAAAGAACTGCATGTTTAAAATCTACCTTTTTGTAATAGCTTTTTCCTCAGGGAGAGAGTCATCAAACCAGTGTCATTCAATAGAAGGGGACAGGGAACATCTTTCACAACCTTTCTTTTGACCCCTACTGGTGGAAAAAGGAACTGTATGTCTAAAATGTACTTTTTTGTAATAACTTTTTTCAGGGAGAGAGAGTGTCATTCAATAGAAGGGGACAGGGGACATCTTTCACAACCTTTCTTTTGACCCCCTACTGGTGGAAAAAGAACTGTATGTCTAAAATTTACTTTTTGTAATAACTTTTTGTCAGGAGAGAGAGACATCAAACCAGTGTCATTCAAAAGAAGGGGACAGGGGACATCTTTCACAACCTTTGTTTGACCCCTACTGGTGGAAAAAGAAACTGAATGTCAAAAATCTACCTTTTTTGTAATAACTTTTTCGTCAGGAGAGAGAGAGACATCAAACCAGTGTCATTCAATAGAAGGGGACAGGGGACATCTTTCACAACCTTTCTTTTGACCCCCTACTGGTGGAAAAAGAACTTTATGTCTAAAATTTACTTTTTTGTAATAACTTTTCTTGTCAGTGAGAGAGTGTCATTCAATAGAAGAGGACAGGGGACATCTTTCACAACCTTTCTTTTGACCCCTACTGGTGGAAAAAGAACTGCATGTGTCTAAAATCTACCTTTTTTGTAATAGCTTTTTTCCTCAGGGAGAGAGAGACATCAAACCAGTGTCATTCAATAGAAGGGGACAGGGGACATCTTTCACAACCTTTCTTTTGACCCCCTACTGGTGGGAAAGGGAACTGCATGTCTAAAATATACTTTTTGTGTAATAACTTTTTTTGTCAGGGAGAGAGACATCAAACCAGTGTCATTCAAAAGAAGAGGACAGGGGACATCTTTCACAACCTTTCGTTTGACCCCCTACTGGTGGAAAAAAGAAACTGCATGTCAAAAATCTACCTTTTTTTGTAATAACTTTTTTCGTCAGGGAGAGAGAGAGACATCAAACCAGTGTCATTCAATAGAAGGGACAGGGGACATCTTTCACAACCTTTCTTTTGACCCCCTACTGGTGGAAAAAGGAACTTTATGTCTAAAATTTACTTTTTTGTAATAACTTTTCTTGTCAGTGAGAGAGTGTCATTCAATAGAAGAGGACAGGGGACATCTTTCACAACCTTTCTTTTGACCCCTACTGGTGGAAAAAGAACTGCATGTTTAAAATCTACCTTTTTTTGTAATAGCTTTTTTCCTCAGGGAGAGAGAGACATCAAACCAGTGTCATTCAATAGAAGGGGACAGGGGACATCTTTCACAACCTTTCTTTTGACCCCCTACTGGTGGAAAAAGGAACTGTATGTCTAAACTTTACTTTTTTGTAATAACTGTTTTGTCAGGAGAGAGAGACATCAAACCAGTGTCATTCAATAGAAGGGGACAGGGACATCTTTCACAACCTTTCTTTTGACCCCTACTGGTGGAAAAAGGAACTGTATGTCTAAAATTTACTTTTTTTGTAATAACTTTTTTTTCAGTGAGAGAGAGTGTCATTCAATAGAAGGGGACAGGGGACATCTTTCACAACCTTTCTTTTGACCCCCTACTGGTGGAAAAAAGAACTGTATGTCTAAAATTTACTTTTTTTTGTAATAACTTTTGTTGACAGGAAGAGAGAGACATCAAACCAGTGTCATTCAAAAGAAGGAGACAGGGACATCTTTCACAACCTTTCTTTTGACCCCTACTGGTGGAAAAAGAAACTGAATGTCAAAAATCTACCTTTTTGTAATAACTTTTTGTCAGGGAGAGAGAGACATCAAACCAGTGTCATTCAATAGAAGGGGACAGGGGACATCTTTCACAACCTTTCTTTTGACCCCCTACTGGTGGAAAAAAGAACTGCATGTTTAAAATCTACCTTTTTTTGTAATAGCTTTTTTCCTCAGGGAGAGAGTCATCAAACCAGTGTCATTCAATAGAAGGGGACAGGGGACATCTTTCACAACCTTTCTTTTGACCCCCTACTGGTGGAAAAAGGAACTGTATGTCTAAAATGTACTTTTTTTGTAATAACTTTTTTTTCAGGGAGAGAGAGTGTCATTCAATAGAAGGGGACAGGGGACATCTTTCACAACCTTTCTTTTGACCCCCTACTGGTGGAAAAAAGAACTGTATGTCTAAAATTTACTTTTTTGTAATAACTTTTTTTTGTCAGGGAGAGAGAGACATCAAACCAGTGTCATTCAAAAGAAGGGGACAGGGGACATCTTTCACAACCTTTGTTTGACCCCTACTGGTGGAAAAAGAAACTGAATGTCAAAAATCTACCTTTTTTGTAATAACTTTTTTTTGTCAGGGAGAGAGAGACATCAAACCAGTGTCATTCAATAGAAGGGGACAGGGGACATCTTTCACAACCTTTCTTTTGACCCCCTACTGGTGGAAAAAGGAACTGTATGTCTAAAATTTACTTTTTTGTAATAACTTTTTTTGTCAGGTAGAGAGAGTGTCATTCAATAGAAGAGGACAGGGGACATTTTTCACAACCTTTCTTTTGACCCCCTACTGGTGGAAAAAGGAACTGCATGTCTAAAATCTACCTTTTTTTGTAATAGCTTTTTTCCTCAGGGAGAGAGAGAGACATCAAACCAGTGTCATTCAATAGAAGGGGACAGGGGACATCTTTCACAACCTTTCTTTTGACCCCCTACTGGTGGAAAAAGGAACTGTATGTCTAAACTTTACTTTTTTTGTAATAACTTTTTTTTGTCAGGGAGAGAGAGACATCAAACCAGTGTCATTCAATAGAAGGGGACAGGAGACATCTTTCACAACCTTTCTTTTGACCCCCTACTGGTGGAAAAAGGAACTGTATGTCTAAAATTTACTTTTTTTGTAATAACTTTTTTTCAGGGAGAGAGTGTCATTCAATAGAAGAGGACAGGGGACATCTTTCACAACCTTTCTTTTGACCCCTTACTGGTGGAAAAAGGAACTGCATGTCTAAAGTCTACCTTTTTTTTGTAATAGCTTTTTTCCTCAGGGAGAGAGAGAGACATCAAACCAGTGTCATTCAATAGAAGGGGACAGGAGACATCTTTCACAACCTTTCTTTTGACCCCCTACTGGTAGAAAAAGGAACTGTATGTCTAAAATTTACTTTTTTTGTAATAACTTTTTTTTTCAGGGAGAGAGATTGTCATTCAATGGAAGAGGACAGGGGCATCTTTCACAACCTTTCTTTTGACCACCTACTGGTGGAAAAAGGAACTGCATGTCTAAAATCTACCTTTTTTTTGTAATAGCTTTTTTTTGTCAGGGAGAGAGAGTCATCAAACCATTGTCATTCAATAGAAGGGGACAGGGGACATCTTTCACAACCTTTCTTTTGACCCCCTACTGGTGGGAAAGGGAACTGCATGTCTAAAATATACTTTTTGTGTAATCACTTTTTTTGTCAGGGAGAGAGACATCAAACCAGTGTCATTCAAAAGAAGAGGACAGGGGACATCTTTCACAACCTTTCGTTTGACCCCCTACTGGTGGAAAAAGGAACTTTATGTCTAAAATTTACTTTTTTGTAATAACTTTTCTTGTCAGTGAGAGAGTGTCATTCAATAGAAGAGGACAGGGGACATCTTTCACAACCTTTCTTTTGACCCCTACTGGTGGGAAAGGGAACTGCATGTCTAAAATCTATCTTTTTTGGTCACAGCTTTTTTCCTCAGGGAGAGAGACATCAAACCAGTGTCATTCAAAAGAAGAGCCACAGGGGACATCTTTCACAACCTTTCGTTTGACCCCTACTGGTGGAAAAAAAAAACTGCATGTCTAAAATCTACCTTTTTTTGTAATAACTTTTTCAGGGAGAGAGACATCAAACCAGTGTCATTCAATAAAAAGGGGACAGGGGACATCTTTCACAACCTTTCTTTGACCCCTATTGGTGGAAAAAAGAACTGTATGTCTAAAATTTACTTTTTTTGTAATAACTTTTTTTGTCAGGGAGAGAGAGTGTCATTCAATGGAAGAGGACAGGGGACATCTTTCACAACCTTTCTTTTGACCCCCTACTGGTGGAAAAAAGAACTGTATGTCTAAAATTTACTTTTTTGTAATAACTTTTTTGTCAGGGAGAGAGAGACATCAAACCAGTGTCATTCAAAAGAAGGGGACAGGGGACATCTTTCACAACCTTTCGTTTGACCCCCTACTGGTGGAAAAAAGAAACTGAATGTCAAAAATCTACCTTTTTGTAATAACTTTTTTTGTCAGGGAGAGAGAGACATCAAACCAGTGTCATTCAATAGAAGGGGACAGGGGACATCTTTCACAACCTTTCTTTTGACCCCCTACTGGTGGAAAAAGGAACTGTATGTCTAAAATTTACTTTTTTGTAATAACTTTTTTTGTCAGGGAGAGAGAGTGTCATTCAATAGAAGAGGACAGGGGACATTTTTCACAACCTTTCTTTTGACCCCCTACTGGTGGAAAAAGGAACTGCATGTCTAAAATCTACCTTTTTGTAATAACTTTTTTCGTCAGGGAGAGAGAGAGACATCAAACCAGTGTCATTCAATAGAAGGGGACAGGGGACATCTTTCACAACCTTTCTTTTGACCCCCTACTGGTGGAAAAGGAACTGTATGTCTAAAATTTACTTTTTTGTAATAACTTTTTTCAGGGAGAGATTGTCATTCAATGGAAGAGGACAGGGGACATCTTTCACAACCTTTCTTTTGACCCCTACTGGTGGAAAAAGGAACTGCATGTCTAAAATCTACCTTTTTTTGTAATAGCTTTTTTTGTCAGGGAGAGAGAGTCATCAAACCATTGTCATTCAATAGAAGGGGACAGGGGACATCTTTCACAACCTTTCTTTGACCCCTACTGGTGGGAAAGGAACTGCATGTCTAAAATATACTTTTGTGTAATCACTTTTTGTCAGGGAGAGAGACATCAAACCAGTGTCATTCAATAGAAGAGGACAGGGGACATCTTTCACAACCTTTCTTTGACCCCTACTGGTGGAAAAGGAACTTTATGTCTAAAATTTACTTTTTTGTAATAACTTTTCTTGTCAGTGAGAGAGTGTCATTCAATAGAAGAGGACAGAGGACATCTTTCACAACCTTTCTTTTGACCCCTACTGGTGGGAAAGGGAACTGCATGTCTAAAATCTATCTTTTTTGGTCACAGCTTTTTTCCTCAGGGAGAGAGACATCAAACCAGTGTCATTCAAAAGAAGAGCCACAGGGGACATCTTTCACAACCTTTCGTTTGACCCCTACTGGTGGAAAAAAAAACTGCATGTCTAAAATCTACCTTTTTTTGTAATAACTTTTTTCGTCAGGGAGAGAGAGAGACATCAAACCAGTGTCATTCAATAAAAGGGGACAGGGGACATCTTTCACAACCTTTCTTTTGACCCCCTACTGGTGGAAAAAAGAACTGTATGTCTAAAATTTACTTTTTTTGTAATAACTTTTTTTGTCAGGGAGAGAGAGTGTCATTCAATGGAAGAGGACAGGGGACATCTTTCACAACCTTTCTTTTGACCCCCTACTGGTGGAAAAAAGAACTGTATGTCTAAAATTTACTTTTTTGTAATAACTTTTTTTGTCAGGGAGAGAGAGACATCAAACCAGTGTCATTCAAAAGAAGGGGACAGGGGACATCTTTCACAACCTTTCGTTTGACCCCCTACTGGTGGAAAAAAGAAACTGAATGTCAAAAATCTACCTTTTTTTGTAATAACTTTTTTCGTCAGGGAGAGAGAGAGACATCAAACCAGTGTCATTCAATAGAAGGGGACAGGGGACATCTTTCACAACCTTTCTTTTGACCCCCTACTGGTGGAAAAAGGAACTGTATGTCTAAAATTTACTTTTTTGTAATAACTTTTTTTGTCAGGGAGAGAGAGTGTCATTCAATAGAAGAGGACAGTGGACATTTTTCACAACCTTTCTTTTGACCCCCTACTGGTGGAAAAAGGAACTGCATGTCTAAAATTTACCTTTTTTTGTAATAGCTTTTTTCCTCAGGGAGAGAGAGAGACATCAAACCAGTGTCATTCAATAGAAGGGGACAGGAGACATCTTTCACAACCTTTCTTTTGACCCCCTACTGGTGGAAAAAGGAACTGCATGTCTAAAATCTACCTTTTTTTGTAATAACTTTTTTCGTCAGGGAGAGAGAGAGACATCAAACCAGTGTCATTCAATAGAAGAGGACAGGGGAGATGTTTCACAACCTTTCTTTTGACCCCCTACTGGTGGAAAAAGGAACTGTATGTCTAAACTTTACTTTTTTGTAATAACTTTTTTTTGTCAGGGAGAGAGAGACATCAAACCAGTGTCATTCAATAGAAGGGGACAGGAGACATCTTTCACAACCTTTCTTTTGACCCCCTACTGGTGGAAAAAGGAACTGTATGTCTAAAATTTACTTTTTTGTAATAACTTTTTTTTCAGGGAGAGAGAGTGTCATTCAATAGAAGAGGGCAGGGGACATCTTTCACAACCTTTCTTTTGACCCCTTACTGGTGGAAAAAGGAACTGCATGTCTAAAATTTACTTTTTTTGTAATAACTTTTTTTTCAGGGAGAGAGAGTGTCATTCAATAGAAGAGGACAAGGGAGATATTTCACAACCTTTCTTTTGACCCCCTACTGGTGGAAAAAGGAACGGAATGTCTAAAATTTACTTTTTTTATAATAACTTTTTTTTGTCAGGGAGAGAGAGACATCAAACCAGTGTCATTCAATAGAAGAGGACAGGGGAGATGTTTCACAACCTTTCTTTTGACCCCCTACTGGTGGAAAAAGGAACTGCATGTCTAAAATCTACCTTTTTTTGTAATAGCTTTTTTTGTCAGGGAGAGAGAGTCATCAAACCATTGTCATTCAATAGAAGGGGACAGGGGACATCTTTCACAACCTTTTGTTTGACCCCCTACTGGTGGAAAAAAGAAACTGCATGTCTAAAATCTACCTTTTTTTGTAATAACTTTTTTCGTCAGGGAGAGAGAGAGACATCAAACCAGTGTCATTCAATAGAAGGTGACAGGGGACATCTTTCACAACTTTTCTTTTGACCCCCTACTGGTGGAAAAAAGAACTTTATGTCTAAAATTTACTTTTTTGTAATAACTTTTTTTGTCAGGGAGAGAGAGTGTCATTCAATAGAAGAGGACAGGGGCATCTTTCACAACCTTTCTACTGGTGGAAAAATGAACTGCATGTCTAAAATCTTCCTTTTTTTTAATAGCTTTTTTCCTCAGGGAGAGAGTCATCAAACCAGTGTCATTCAATAGAAGGGGACAGGGGACATCTTTCACAACCTTTCTTTTGACCCCCTACTGGTGGAAAAAGGAACTTTATGTCTAAAATTTACTTTTTTGTAATAACTTTTTGTCAGGAAGAGAGAGTGTCATTCAATAGAAGAGGACAGGGGACATCTTTCACAACCTTTCTTTTGACCCCCTACTGGTGGAAAAAAGAACTGCATGTCTAAAATCTACCTTTTTTTTGTTATAGCTTTTTTCCTCAGGGAGAGAGAGAGAGATCAAACCAGTGTCATTCAATAGAAGGGGACAGGGGACATCTTTCACAACCTTTCTTTTGACCCCCTACTGGTGGAAAAAGGAACTGTATGTCTAAACTTTACTTTTTTTGTAATAACTGTTTTTGTCAGGGAGAGAGAGACATCAAACCAGTGTCATTCAATAGAAGGGGACAGGGGACATCTTTCACAACCTTTCTTTTGACCCCCTACTGGTGGAAAAAGGAACTGTATGTCTAAAATTTACTTTTTTTGTAATAACTTTTTTTCAGGGAGAGAGTGTCATTCAATAGAAGAGGACAGGGGAGATCTTTCACAACCTTTCTTTTGACCCCCTACTGGTGGAAAAAGGAACTGTATGTCTAAAATTTACTTTTTTTGTAATAACTTTTTTTGTCAGGGAGAGAGAGACATCAAACCAGTGTCATTCAAAAGAAGGGGACAGGGGACATCTTTCACAAGCTTTCGTTTGACCCCCTACTGGTGGAAAAAAGAAACTGCATGTCAAAAATCTACCTTTTTTTGTAATAACTTTTTTCGTCAGGGAGAGAGAGAGACATCAAACCAGTGTCATTCAATAGAAGAGGACAAGGGAGATCTTTCACAACCTTTCTTTTGACCCCCTACTGGTGGAAAAAGGAACGGAATGTCTAAAATTTACTTTTTTTATAATAACTTTCTTTTGTCAGGGAGAGAGAGACATCAAACCAGTGTCATTCAATAGAAGAGGACAGGGGAGATGTTTCACAACCTTTCTTTTGACCCCCTACTGGTGGAAAAAGGAACTGCATGTCTAAAATTTACTTTTTTTGTAATAACTTTTTTTTTCAGGGAGAGAGAGTGTCATTCAATAGAAGAGGGCAGGGGACATCTTTCACAACCTTTCTTTTGACCCCCTACTGGTGGAAAAAGGAACTGCATGTCTAAAATCTACCTTTTTTTGTAATAGCTTTTTTCCTCAGGGAGAGAGAGACATCAAACCAGTGTCATTCAATAGAAGGGGACAGGGGACATCTTTCACAACCTTTCTTTTGACCCCCTACTGGTGGAAAAAGGAACTGGTAATAACTTTTTTTTTTTTTGTCAGGGAGAGAGAGACATCAAACCAGTGTCATTCAATAGAAGGGGACAGGAGACATCTTTCACAACCTTTCTTTTGACCCCCTACTGGTAGAAAAAGGAACTGCATGTCTAAAATCTACCTTTTTGTAATAACTTTTTGTCAGGAGAGAGAGTCATCAAACCATTGTCATTCAATAGAAGGGGACAGGGGACATCTTTCACAACCTTTCGTATGACCCCCTACTGGTGGAAAAAAGAAACTGCATGTCTAAAATCTACCTTTTTTTGTAATAACTTTTTGTCAGGGAGAGAGAGACATCAAACCAGTGTCATTCAATAGAAGAGGACAGGGGACATCTTTCACAACCTTTCTTTTGACCCCCTACTGGTGGAAAAAAGAACTGTATGTCTAAAATTTACTTTTTTTGTAATAACTTTTTTTGTCAGGGAGAGAGAGTGTCATTCAATAGAAGAGGACAGGGGCATCTTTCACAACCTTTCTACTGGTGGAAAAATGAAATGCATGTCTAAAATCTACCTTTTTTTTAATAGCTTTTTTCCTCAGGGAGAGAGTCATCAAACCAGTGTCATTCAATAGAAGGGGACAGGGGACATCTTTCACAACCTTTCTTTTGACCCCCTACTGGTGGAAAAAGGAACTTTATGTCTAAAATTTACTTTTTTGTAATAACTTTTTTTTGTCAGGGAGAGAGTGTCATTCAATAGAAGAGGACAGGGGACATCTTTCACAACCTTTCTTTTGACCCCCTACTGGTGGAAAAAAGAACTGCATGTCTAAAATCTACCTTTTTTTGTAATAGCTTTTTTCCTCAGGGAGAGAGAGACATCAAACCAGTGTCATTCAATAGAAGGGGACAGGGGACATCTTTCACAACCTTTCTTTTGACCCCCTACTGGTGGAAAAAGGAACTGTATGTCTAAACTTTACTTTTTTTGTAATAACTGTTTTTGTCAGGGAGATAGAGACATCAAACCAGTGTCATTCAATAGAAGGGGACAGGGGACATCTTTCACAACCTTTCTTTTGACCCCTACTGGTGGAAAAAGGAACTGTATGTCTAAAATTTACTTTTTTTGTAATAACTTTTTGTCAGGGAGAGAGAGACATCAAACCAGTGTCATTCAATAGAAGAGGACAGGGGACATCTTTCACAACCTTTCTTTTGACCCCTACTGGTGGAAAAAGGAACTGCATGTCTAAAATCTTTTTTTTGTAATAACTTTTTCGTCAGGGAGAGAGCATCAAACCAGTGTCATTCAATAGAAGGGGACAGGGGACATCTTTCACAACCTTTCTTTTGACCCCCTACTGGTGGAAAAAGGAACTGTATGTCTAAAATTTACTTTTTTGTAATAACTTTTTTTTGTCAGGGAGAGAGACATCAAACCAGTGTCATTCAATAGAAGGGGACAGGAGACATCTTTCACAACCTTTCTTTTGACCCCCTACTGGTAGAAAAAGGAACTATGTCTAAAATTTACTTTTTTTGTAATAACTTTTTTTTTTCAGGGAGAGAGCGTGTCATTCAATAGAAGAGGACAAGGGAGATCTTTCACAACCTTTCTTTTGACCCCTACTGGTGGAAAAAGGAAACTGCATGTCTAAAATCTACCTTTTTTTGTAATAACTTTTTTTGTCAGGGAGAGAGAGTGTCATTCAATAGAAGAGGACAGGGGCATCTTTCACAACCTTTCTACTGGTGGAAAAAGGAAATGCATGTCTAAAATCTACCTTTTTGTAATAACTTTTTTGTCAGGAGAGAGTCATCAAACCAGTGTCATTCAATAGAAGGGACAGGGGACATCTTTCACAACCTTTCTTTTGACCCCTACTGGTGGAAAAAGAACTGCATGTCTAAAATTTACTTTTTTGTAATAACTTTTTTTGTCAGGGAGAGAGAGTGTCATTCAATAGAAGAGGACAGGGGACATCTTTCACAACCTTTCTTTTGACCCCCTACTGGTGGAAAAAGAACTGCATGTCTAAAATCTACCTTTTTGTAATAACTTTTTCCTCAGGAGAGAGAGAGACATCAAACCAGTGTCATTCAATAGAAGGGGACAGGGACATCTTTCACAACCTTTCTTTTGACCCCTACTGGTGGAAAAAGGAACTGTATGTCTAAAATTTACTTTTTGTAATAACTTTTTTGTCAGGAGAGAGACATCAAACCAGTGTCATTCAATAGAAGGGGACAGGGGACATCTTTCACAACCTTTCTTTTGACCCCCTACTGGTGGAAAAAGAACTGTATGTCTAAAATTTACTTTTTGTAATAACTTTTTTCAGGGAGAGAGTGTCATTCAATAGAAGAGGACAGGGGACATCTTTCACAACCTTTCTTTTGACCCCTACTGGTGGAAAAAGAACTGTATGTCTAAAATTTACTTTTTGTAATAACTTTTTTGTCAGGGAGAGAGACATCAAACCAGTGTCATTCAATAGAAGGGGACAGGGGACATCTTTCACAACCTTTCTTTTGACCCCTACTGGTGGAAAAGGAACTGTATGTCTAAAATTTACTTTTTGTAATAACTTTTTTGTCAGGGAGAGAGTGTCATTCAATAGAAGAGGACAGGGGACATCTTTCACAACCTTTCTTTTGACCCCTACTGGTGGAAAAAGGAACTGCATGTCTAAAATCTACCTTTTTTGTAATTTTTTTCCTCAGGAGAGAGAGACATCAAACCAGTGTCATTCAATAGAAGGGGACAGGGGACATCTTTCACAACCTTTCTTTTGACCCCTACTGGTGGAAAAAGGAACTGTATGTCTAAAATTTACTTTTTGTAATAACTTTTTTGTCAGGGAGAGAGACATCAAACCAGTGTCATTCAATAGAAGGGGACAGGGACATCTTTCACAACCTTTCTTTTGACCCCTACTGGTGGAAAAAGGAACTATGTCTAAAATTTACTTTTTGTAATAACTTTTTTTGTCAGGGAGAGTGTCATTCAATAGAAGAGGACAGGGAGATCTTTCACAACCTTTCTTTTGACCCCTACTGGTGGAAAAAGAACTGCATGTCTAAAATCTACCTTTTTTGTAATAACTTTTTTGTCAGGGAGAGAGTGTCATTCAATAGAAGAGGACAGGGACATCTTTCACCCTTTCTACTGGTGGAAAAAGAAATGCATGTCTAAAATCTACTTTTTTGTAATAACTTTTTCCTCAGGAGAGAGTCATCAAACCAGTGTCATTCAATAGAAGGGACAGGGGACATCTTTCACAACCTTTCTTTTGACCCCTACTGGTGGAAAAAGGAACTTTATGTCTAAAATTTACTTTTTGTAATAACTTTTTTTGTCAGAGAGACATCAAGACCAGTGTCATTCAATAGAAGAGGACAGGGGACATCTTTCACAACCTTTCTTTTGACCCCCTACTGGTGGAAAAAAGAACTGCATGTCTAAAATCTACCTTTTTTTGTAATAGCTTTTTCCTCAGGGAGAGAGAGAGACATCAAACCAGTGTCATTCAATAGAAGGGACAGGGGACATCTTTCACAACCTTTCTTTTGACCCCCTACTGGTGGAAAAAGGAACTGTATGTCTAAACTTTACTTTTTTTGTAATAACTGTTTTTGTCAGGGAGATAGAGACATCAAACCAGTGTCATTCAATAGAAGGGGACAGGGGACATCTTTCACAACCTTTCTTTTGACCCCTACTGGTGGAAAAAAGAACTGTATGTCTAAAATTTACTTTTTTGTAATAACTTTTTTTTCAGGGAGAGAGAGTGTCATTCAATAGAAGAGGACAGGGGAGATCTTTCACAACCTTTCTTTTGACCCCCTACTGGTGGAAAAAAGAACTGTATGTCTAAAATTTACTTTTTGTAATAACTTTTTGTCAGGAGAGAGACATCAAACCAGTGTCATTCAATAGAAGGGGACAGGGGACATCTTTCACAACCTTTCTTTTGACCCCCTACTGGTGGAAAAAGGAACTGTATGTCTAAAATTTACTTTTTTGTAATAACTTTTTTTGTCAGGGAGAGAGAGAGAGATCAAACCAGTGTCATTCAATAGAAGAGGACAGGGGCCATCTTTCACAACCTTTCTTTTGACCCCCTACTGGTGGAAAAAGGAACTGCATGTCTAAAATCTACCTTTTTTTGTAATAGCTTTTTTCCTCAGGGAGAGAGAGACATCAAACCAGTGTCATTCAATAGAAGGGGACAGGGGACATCTTTCACAACCTTTCTTTTGACCCCCTACTGGTGGAAAAAGGAACTGTATGTCTAAAATTTACTTTTTTGTAATAACTTTTTTTGTCAGGGAGAGAGAGACATCAAACCAGTGTCATTCAATAGAAGGGGACAGGAGACATCTTTCACAACCTTTCTTTTGACCCCCTACTGGTGGAAAAAGGAACTGCATGTCTAAAATTTACTTTTTTGTAATAACTTTTTTGTCAGGGAGAGAGACATCAAACCAGTGTCATTCAATAGAAGGGGACAGGGGACATCTTTCACAACCTTTCTTTTGACCCCCTACTGGTGGGAAAGGAACTGCATGTCTAAAATATACTTTTTGTAATAACTTTTTTTGTCAGGGACAGAGACATCAAACCAGTGTCATTCAAAAGAAGAGGACAGGGGACATCTTTCACAACCTTTCGTTTGACCCCCTACTGGTGGAAAAAAGAAACTGCATGTCTAAAATCTACCTTTTTGTAATAACTTTTTTTTTCGTCAGGAGAGAGAGACATCAAACCAGTGTCATTCAATAGAAGGGGACAGGGACATCTTTCACAACCTTTCTTTTGACCCCCTACTGGTGGAAAAAGGAACTTTATGTCTAAAATTTACTTTTTTGTAATAACTTTTCTTGTCAGTGAGAGAGTGTCATTCAATAGAAGAGGACAGGGGACATCTTTCACAACCTTTCTTTTGACCCCCTACTGGTGGAAAAAGAACTGCATGTTTAAAATCTACCTTTTTGTAATAGCTTTTTCCTCAGGGAGAGAGAGACATCAAACCAGTGTCATTCAATAGAAGGGGACAGGGACATCTTTCACAACCTTTCTTTTGACCCCCTACTGGTGGAAAAAGGAACTGTATGTCTAAACTTTACTTTTTTTGTAATAACTGTTTTTGTCAGGGAGAGAGAGACATCAAACCAGTGTCATTCAATAGAAGGGGACAGGGGACATCTTTCACAACCTTTTTTTTGACCCCCTACTGGTGGAAAAAGGAACTGTATGTCTAAAATTTACTTTTTTTGTAATAACTTTTTTTTCAGGGAGAGAGAGTGTCATTCAATAGAAGGGGACAGGGGACATCTTTCACAACCTTTCTTTTGACCCCCTACTGGTGGAAAAAAGAACTGTATGTCTAAAATTTACTTTTTTGTAATAACTTTTTTCAGAGGAGAGAGAGAGACATCAAACCAGTGTCATTCAATAGAAGGGGACAGGGGACATCTTTCACAACCTTTTGTTTGACCCCCTACTGGTGGAAAAAAGAAATTGAATGTCAAAAATCTACCTTTTTTTGTAATAACTTTTTTCGTCAGGGAGAGAGAGAGACATCAAACCAGTGTCATTCAATAGAAGGGGACAGGGGACATCTTTCACAACCTTTCTTTTGACCCCCTACTGGTGGAAAAAGGAACTGTATGTCTAAAATTTACTTTTTTGTAATAACTTTTTTTGTCAGGGAGAGAGAGTGTCATTCAATAGAAGAGGACAGGGGACATTTTTCACAACCTTTCTTTTGACCCCCTACTGGTGGAAAAAGGAACTGCATGTCTAAAATCTACCTTTTTTTGTAATAGCTTTTTTCCTCAGGGAGAGAGAGACATCAAACCAGTGTCATTCAATAGAAGGGGACAGGGGACATCTTTCACAACCTTTCTTTTGACCCCCTACTGGTGGAAAAAGGAACTGTATGTCTAAACTTTACTCTTTTGTAATAACTTTTTTTTGTCAGGGAGAGAGAGACATCAAACCAGTGTCATTCAATAGAAGGGGACAGGAGACATCTTTCACAACCTTTCTTTTGACCCCCTACTGGTAGAAAAAGGAACTGTATGTCTAAAATTGACTTTTTTTGTAATAACTTTTTTTTTTCAGGGAGAGAGAGTGTCATTCAATAGAAGAGGACAAGGGAGATCTTTCACAACCTTTCTTTTGACCCCCTACTGGTGGAAAAAGGAACTGCATGTCTAAAATCTACCTTTTTTTGTAATAGCTTTTTTTTGTCAGGGAGAGAGAGTCATCAAACCATTGTCATTCAATAGAAGGGGACAGGGGACATCTTTCACAACCTTTCTTTTGACCCCCTACTGGTGGGAAAGGGAACTGCATGTCTAAAATATACTTTTTGTGTAATCACTTTTTTTGTCAGGGAGAGAGACATCAAACCAGTGTCATTCAAAAGAAGAGGACAGGGGACATCTTTCACAACCTTTCTTTGACCCCTACTGGTGGAAAAAGAAACTGCATGTCTAAAATCTACCTTTTTGTAATAACTTTTTTCGTCAGGGAGAGAGAGAGACATCAAACCAGTGTCATTCAATAGAAGGGGACAAGGGACATCTTTCACAACCTTTTGTTTGACCCCTACTGGTGGAAAAAAAAACTGCATGTCTAAAATCTACCTTTTTTTGTAATAACTTTTTTCGTCAGGGAGAGAGAGAGACATCAAACCAGTGTCATTCAATAAAAGGGGACAGGGGACATCTTTCACAACCTTTCTTTTGACCCCCTACTGGTGGAAAAAAGAACTGTATGTCTAAAATTTACTTTTTTTGTAATAACTTTTTTTGTCAGGGAGAGAGAGTGTCATTCAATGGAAGAGGACAGGGGCATCTTTCACAACCTTTCTACTGGTGGAAAAATTAACTGGATGTCTAAAATCTACCTTTTTTTGTAATAGCTTTTTTCCTCAGGGAGAGAGTCATCAAACCAGTGTCATTCAATAGAAGGGGACAGGGGACATCTTTCACAACCTTTCTTTTGACCCCCTACTGGTGGGAAAGGGAACTGCATGTCTAAAATATACTTTTTGTGTAATAACTTTTTTGTCAGGAGAGAGACATCAAACCAGTGTCATTCAAAAGAAGAGGACAGGGGACATCTTTCACAACCTTTCGTTTGACCCCCTACTGGTGGAAAAAAGAAACTGCATGTCTAAAATCTACCTTTTTTTGTAATAACTTTTTTCGTCAGGGAGAGAGAGAGACATCAAACCAGTGTCATTCAATAGAAGGGGACAGGGGACATCTTTCACAACCTTTCTTTTGACCCCTACTGGTGGAAAAGGAACTTTATGTCTAAAATTTACTTTTTTGTAATAACTTTTCTTGTCAGTGAGAGAGTGTCATTCAATAGAAGAGGACAGGGGACATCTTTCACAACCTTTCTTTTGACCCCCTACTGGTGGAAAAAAGAACTGCATGTTTAAAATCTACCTTTTTTTGTAATAGCTTTTTTCCTCAGGGAGAGAGAGACATCAAACCAGTGTCATTCAATAGAAGGGGACAGGGGACATCTTTCACAACCTTTCTTTTGACCCCCTACTGGTGGGAAAGGGAACTGCATGTCTAAAATATACTTTTTGTGTAATAACTTTTTTTGTCAGGGAGAGAGACATCAAACCAGTGTCATTCAAAAGAAGAGGACAGGGGACATCTTTCACAACCTTTCGTTTGACCCCCTACTGGTGGAAAAAAGAAACTGCATGTCAAAAATCTACCTTTTTTTGTAATAACTTTTTTCGTCAGGGAGAGAGAGAGACATCAAACCAGTGTCATTCAATAGAAGGGGACAGGGGACATCTTTCACAACCTTTCTTTTGACCCCCTACTGGTGGAAAAAGGAACTTTATGTCTAAAATTTACTTTTTTGTAATAACTTTTCTTGTCAGTGAGAGAGTGTCATTCAATAGAAGAGGACAGGGACATCTTTCACAACCTTTCTTTTGACCCCCTACTGGTGGAAAAAAGAACTGCATGTTTAAAATCTACCTTTTTTTGTAATAGCTTTTTTCCTCAGGGAGAGAGAGACATCAAACCAGTGTCATTCAATAGAAGGGGACAGGGGACATCTTTCACAACCTTTCTTTTGACCCCTACTGGTGGCAAAAGGAACTGTATGTCTAAACTTTACTTTTTGTAATAACTGTTTTTGTCAGGAGAGAGAGACATCAAACCAGTGTCATTCAATAGAAGGGGACAGGGGACATCTTTCACAACCTTTCTTTTGACCCCCTACTGGTGGAAAAAGGAACTGTATGTCTAAAATTTACTTTTTTTGTAATAACTTTTTTTTCAGTGAGAGAGAGTGTCTTTCAATAGAAGGGGACAGGGGACATCTTTCACAACCTTTCTTTTGACCCCCTACTGGTGGAAAAAGAACTGTATGTCTAAAATTTACTTTTTGTAATAACTTTTTTTGTCAGGGAGAGAGAGACATCAAACCAGTGTCATTCAAAAGAAGGAGACAGGGACATCTTTCACAACCTTTCGTTTGACCCCCTGCTGGTGGAAAAAAGAAACTGAATGTCAAAAATCTACCTTTTTTTGTAATAACTTTTTTCGTCAGGGAGAGAGAGAGACATCAAACCAGTGTCATTCAATAGAAGGGGACAGGGGACATCTTTCACAACCTTTCTTTTGACCCCCTACTGGTGGAAAAAAGAACTGCATGTTTAAAATCTACCTTTTTTTGTAATAGCTTTTTTCCTCAGGGAGAGAGTCATCAAACCAGTGTCATTCAATAGAAGGGGACAGGGAACATCTTTCACAACCTTTCTTTTGACCCCCTACTGGTGGAAAAAGGAACTGTATGTCTAAAATGTACTTTTTTTGTAATAACTTTTTTTTCAGGGAGAGAGAGTGTCATTCAATAGAAGGGGACAGGGGACATCTTTCACAACCTTTCTTTTGACCCCCTACTGGTGGAAAAAAGAACTGTATGTCTAAAATTTACTTTTTTGTAATAACTTTTTTTGTCAGGGAGAGAGAGACATCAAACCAGTGTCATTCAAAAGAAGGGGACAGGGGACATCTTTCACAACCTTTTGTTTGACCCCCTACTGGTGGAAAAAAGAAACTGAATGTCAAAAATCTACCTTTTTTTGTAATAACTTTTTTCGTCAGGGAGAGAGAGAGACATCAAACCAGTGTCATTCAATAGAAGGGGACAGGGGACATCTTTCACAACCTTTCTTTTGACCCCCTACTGGTGGAAAAAGGAACTTTATGTCTAAAATTTACTTTTTTGTAATAACTTTTCTTGTCAGTGAGAGAGTGTCATTCAATAGAAGAGGACAGGGGACATCTTTCACAACCTTTCTTTTGACCCCCTACTGGTGGAAAAAAGAACTGCATGTTTAAAATCTACCTTTTTTTGTAATAGCTTTTTTCCTCAGGGAGAGAGAGACATCAAACCAGTGTCATTCAATAGAAGGGGACAGGGGACATCTTTCACAACCTTTCTTTTGACCCCCTACTGGTGGGAAAGGGAACTGCATGTCTAAAATATACTTTTTGTGTAATAACTTTTTTTGTCAGGGAGAGAGACATCAAACCAGTGTCATTCAAAAGAAGAGGACAGGGGACATCTTTCACAACCTTTCGTTTGACCCCCTACTGGTGGAAAAAAGAAACTGCATGTCTAAAATCTACCTTTTTTTGTAATAACTTTTTTCGTCAGGGAGAGAGAGAGACATCAAACCAGTGTCATTCAATAGAAGGGGACAGGGGACATCTTTCACAACCTTTCTTTTGACCCCCTACTGGTGGAAAAAGGAACTTTATGTCTAAAATTTACTTTTTTGTAATAACTTTTCTTGTCAGTGAGAGAGTGTCATTCAATAGAAGAGGACAGGGGACATCTTTCACAACCTTTCTTTTGACCCCCTACTGGTGGAAAAAAGAACTGCATGTCTAAAATCTACCTTTTTTTGTAATAGCTTTTTTCCTCAGGGAGAGAGAGAGACATCAAACCAGTGTCATTCAATAGAAGGGGACAGGGGACATCTTTCACAACCTTTCTTTTGACCCCCTACTGGTGGCAAAAGGAACTGTATGTCTAAACTTTACTTTTTTTGTAATAACTGTTTTTGTCAGGGAGAGAGAGACATCAAACCAGTGTCATTCAATAGAAGGGGACAGGGGACATCTTTCACAACCTTTCTTTTGACCCCCTACTGGTGGAAAAAGGAACTGTATGTCTAAAATTTACTTTTTTTGTAATAACTTTTTTTTCAGTGAGAGAGAGTGTCATTCAATAGAAGGGGACAGGGGACATCTTTCACAACCTTTCTTTTGACCCCCTACTGGTGGAAAAAAGAACTGTATGTCTAAAATTTACTTTTTTGTAATAACTTTTTTTTGTCAGGGAGAGAGAGACATCAAACCAGTGTCATTCAAAAGAAGGAGACAGGGGACATCTTTCACAACCTTTCGTTTGACCCCCTGCTGGTGGAAAAAAGAAACTGAATGTCAAAAATCTACCTTTTTTTGTAATAACTTTTTGTCAGGGAGAGAGACATCAAACCAGTGTCATTCAATAGAAGGGGACAGGGGACATCTTTCACAACCTTTCTTTTGACCCCCTACTGGTGGAAAAAAGAACTGCATGTTTAAAATCTACCTTTTTGTAATAGCTTTTTCCTCAGGGAGAGAGTCATCAAACCAGTGTCATTCAATAGAAGGGACAGGGAACATCTTTCACAACCTTTCTTTTGACCCCCTACTGGTGGAAAAAGGAACTGTATGTCTAAAATTACTTTTTGTAATAACTTTTTTCAGGAGAGAGAGTGTCATTCAATAGAAGAGGACAGGGGACATCTTTCACAACCTTTCTTTTGACCCCTACTGGTGGAAAAAGAACTGTATGTCTAAAATTTACTTTTTTGTAATAACTTTTTTTGTCAGGGAGAGAGAGACATCAAACCAGTGTCATTCAAAAGAAGGGGACAGGGGACATCTTTCACAACCTTTGTTTGACCCCTACTGGTGGAAAAAGAAACTGAATGTCAAAAATCTACCTTTTTGTAATAACTTTTTGTCAGGAGAGAGAGACATCAAACCAGTGTCATTCAATAGAAGGGGACAGGGGACATCTTTCACAACCTTTCTTTTGACCCCCTACTGGTGGAAAAAGGAACTGTATGTCTAAAATTTACTTTTTTGTAATAACTTTTTTTGTCAGGTAGAGAGAGTGTCATTCAATAGAAGAGGACAGGGGACATCTTTCACAACCTTTCTTTTGACCCCCTACTGGTGGAAAAAGGAACTGCATGTCTAAAATCTACCTTTTTTTGTAATAGCTTTTTTCCTCAGGGAGAGAGAGACATCAAACCAGTGTCATTCAATAGAAGAGGACAGGGGACATCTTTCACAACCTTTCTTTTGACCCCCTACTGGTGGAAAAAGGAACTGTATGTCTAAACTTTACTTTTTTTGTAATAACTTTTTTTTGTCAGGGAGAGAGAGACATCAAACCAGTGTCATTCAATAGAAGGGGACAGGAGACATCTTTCACAACCTTTCTTTTGACCCCCTACTGGTGGAAAAAGGAACTGTATGTCTAAAATTTACTTTTTTGTAATAACTTTTTTTTCAGGGAGAGAGAGTGTCATTCAATAGAAGAGGGCAGGGGACATCTTTCACAACCTTTCTTTTGACCCCTTACTGGTGGAAAAAGGAACTGCATGTCTAAAATCTACCTTTTTTTGTAATAGCTTTTTTCCTCAGGGAGAGAGAGACATCAAACCAGTGTCATTCAATAGAAGGGGACAGGAGACATCTTTCACAACCTTTCTTTTGACCCCCTACTGGTAGAAAAAGGAACTGTATGTCTAAAATTTACTTTTTTTGTAATAACTTTTTTTTTCAGGGAGAGAGATTGTCATTCAATGGAAGAGGACAGGGGCATCTTTCACAACCTTTCTTTTGACCACCTACTGGTGGAAAAAGGAACTGCATGTCTAAAATCTACCTTTTTTTGTAATAGCTTTTTTTGTCAGGGAGAGAGAGTCATCAAACCATTGTCATTCAATAGAAGGGGACAGGGGACATCTTTCACAACCTTTCTTTTGACCCCCTACTGGTGGGAAAGGGAACTGCATGTCTAAAATATACTTTTTGTGTAATCACTTTTTTTGTCAGGGAGAGAGACATCAAACCAGTGTCATTCAAAAGAAGAGGACAGGGGACATCTTTCACAACCTTTCGTTTGACCCCCTACTGGTGGAAAAAGGAACTTTATGTCTAAAATTTACTTTTTTGTAATAACTTTTCTTGTCAGTGAGAGAGTGTCATTCAATAGAAGAGGACAGGGGACATCTTTCACAACCTTTCTTTTGACCCCCTACTGGTGGGAAAGGGAACTGCATGTCTAAAATCTATCTTTTTTGGTCACAGCTTTTTTCCTCAGGGAGAGAGACATCAAACCAGTGTCATTCAAAAGAAGAGCCACAGGGGACATCTTTCACAACCTTTCGTTTGACCCCTACTGGTGGAAAAAAACTGCATGTCTAAAATCTACCTTTTTTTGTAATAACTTTTTTCGTCAGGGAGAGAGAGACATCAAACCAGTGTCATTCAATAAAAGGGGACAGGGGACATCTTTCACAACCTTTCTTTTGACCCCCTATTGGTGGAAAAAAGAACTGCATGTCTAAAATTTACTTTTTTTGTAATAACTTTTTTTGTCAGGGAGAGAGAGTGTCATTCAATGGAAGAGGACAGGGGACATCTTTCACAACCTTTCTTTTGACCCCCTACTGGTGGAAAAAAGAACTGTATGTCTAAAATTTACTTTTTGTAATAACTTTTTTGTCAGGGAGAGACATCAAACCAGTGTCATTCAAAAGAAGGGGACAGGGGACATCTTTCACAACCTTTCGTTTGACCCCCTACTGGTGGAAAAAAGAAACTGAATGTCAAAAATCTACCTTTTTTTGTAATAACTTTTTTCGTCAGGGAGAGAGAGAGACATCAAACCAGTGTCATTCAATAGAAGGGGACAGGGGACATCTTTCACAACCTTTCTTTTGACCCCCTACTGGTGGAAAAAGGAACTGTATGTCTAAAATTTACTTTTTTGTAATAACTTTTTTGTCAGAGAGAGAGTGTCATTCAATAGAAGAGGACAGGGGACATCTTTCACAACCTTTCTTTTGACCCCCTACTGGTGGAAAAAGGAACTGCATGTCTAAAATCTACCTTTTTGTAATAACTTTTTGTCAGAGAGAGAGACATCAAACCAGTGTCATTCAATAGAAGGGGACAGGGGACATCTTTCACAACCTTTCTTTTGACCCCCTACTGGTGGAAAAAGGAACTGTATGTCTAAAATTTACTTTTTTTGTAATAACTTTTTTTTTCAGGGAGAGAGATTGTCATTCAATGGAAGAGGACAGGGGCATCTTTCACAACCTTTCTTTTGACCCCCTACTGGTGGAAAAAGGAACTGCATGTCTAAAATCTACCTTTTTTTGTAATAGCTTTTTTTTTCAGGGAGAGAGAGTCATCAAACCATTGTCATTCAATAGAAGGGGACAGGGGACATCTTTCACAACCTTTCTTTTGACCCCCTACTGGTGGGAAAGGGAACTGCATGTCTAAAATATACTTTTGTGTAATCACTTTTTTGTCAGGAGAGAGACATCAAACCAGTGTCATTCAATAGAAGGGGACAGGGGACATCTTTCACAACCTTTCTTTTGACCCCCTACTGGTGGAAAAAGGAACTTTATGTCTAAAATTTACTTTTTTGTAATAACTTTTCTTGTCAGTGAGAGAGTGTCATTCAATAGAAGAGGACAGAGGACATCTTTCACAACCTTTCTTTTGACCCCCTACTGGTGGGAAAGGGAACTGCATGTCTAAAATCTATCTTTTTTGGTCACAGCTTTTTTCCTCAGGGAGAGAGACATCAAACCAGTGTCATTCAAAAGAAGAGCCACAGGGGACATCTTTCACAACCTTTCGTTTGACCCCTACTGGTGGAAAAAAAAACTGCATGTCTAAAATCTACCTTTTTTTGTAATAACTTCTTTGTCAGAGAGAGAGACATCAAACCAGTGTCATTCAATAAAAGGGGACAGGGGACATCTTTCACAACCTTTCTTTTGACCCCCTATTGGTGGAAAAAAGAACTGTATGTCTAAAATTTACTTTTTTTGTAATAACTTTTTTTGTCAGGGAGAGAGAGTGTCATTCAATGGAAGAGGACAGGGGACATCTTTCACAACCTTTCTTTTGACCCCCTACTGGTGGAAAAAAGAACTGTATGTCTAAAATTTACTTTTTGTAATAACTTTTTGTCAGGAGAGAGACATCAAACCAGTGTCATTCAAAAAGAAGGGACAGGGGACATCTTTCACAACCTTTCGTTTGACCCCCTACTGGTGGAAAAAAGAAACTGAATGTCAAAAATCTACCTTTTTTTGTAATAACTTTTTTCGTCAGGGAGAGAGAGAGACATCAAACCAGTGTCATTCAATAGAAGGGGACAGGGGACATCTTTCACAACCTTTCTTTTGACCCCCTACTGGTGGAAAAAGGAACTGTATGTCTAAAATTTACTTTTTTGTAATAACTTTTCTTGTCAGTGAGAGAGTGTCATTCAATAGAAGAGGACAGGGGACATCTTTCACAACCTTTCTTTTGACCCCCTACTGGTGGAAAAAAGAACTGCATGTTTAAAATCTACCTTTTTGTAATAGCTTTTTCCTCAGGGAGAGAGAGACATCAAACCAGTGTCATTCAATAGAAGGGGACAGGGGACATCTTTCACAACCTTTCTTTTGACCCCCTACTGGTGGAAAAAGGAACTGTATGTCTAAACTTTACTTTTTTTGTAATAACTGTTTTTGTCAGGGAGAGAGAGACATCAAACCAGTGTCATTCAATAGAAGGGGACAGGGGACATCTTTCACAACCTTTCTTTTGACCCCCTACTGGTGGAAAAAGGAACTGTATGTCTAAAATTTACTTTTTTGTAATAACTTTTTTTTCAGGGAGAGAGAGTGTCATTCAATAGAAGGGGACAGGGGACATCTTTCACAACCTTTCTTTTGACCCCCTACTGGTGGAAAAAGGAACTGTATGTCTAAAATTTACTTTTTTGTAATAACTTTTTTTGTCAGGGAGAGAGAGACATCAAACCAGTGTCATTCAAAAGAAGGAGACAGGGACATCTTTCACAACCTTTCTTTGACCCCTACTGGTGGAAAAAGAAACTGAATGTCAAAAATCTACCTTTTTTTGTAATAACTTTTTTCGTCAGGGAGAGAGAGACATCAAACCAGTGTCATTCAATAGAAGGGGACAGGGGACATCTTTCACAACCTTTCTTTTGACCCCTACTGGTGGAAAAAGGAACTGCATGTCTAAAATATACTTTTTTGTAATAACTTTTTTTGTCAGGAGAGAGAGACATCAAACCAGTGTCATTCAATAGAAGAGGACAGGGGACATCTTTCACAACCTTTCTTTTGACCCCCTACTGGTGGAAAAAGGAACTGCATGTCTAAAATTTACTTTTTTGTAATAACTTTTTTGTCAGAGAGAGAGAGATCAAATCAGTGTCATTCAATAGAAGAGGACAGGAGACATCTTTCACAACCTTTCTTTTGACCCCCTACTGGTGGAAAAAGAACTGCATGTCTAAAATCTACCTTTTTGTAATAACTTTTTGTCAGGAGAGAGACATCAAACCAGTGTCATTCAAAGAGGACAGGGGACATCTTTCACAACCTTTCTTTGACCCCTACTGGTGGAAAAAGAAACTGCATGTCTAAAATCTACCTTTTTTGTAATAACTTTTTCGTCAGGAGAGAGAGTGTCATCAAACCAGTGTCATTCAATAGAAGGGACAGGGGACATCTTTCACAACCTTTCTTTTGACCCCTACTGGTGGAAAAAGAACTGTATGTCTAAAATTTACTTTTTTGTAATAACTTTTTTTGTCAGGGAGAGAGAGTGTCATTCAATAGAAGAGGACAGGGGACATCTTTCACAACCTTTCTTTTGACCCCCTACTGGTGGAAAAAGGAACTGCATGTCTAAAATCTACCTTTTTTGTAATAGCTTTTTCCTCAGGGAGAGAGAGACATCAAACCAGTGTCATTCAATAGAAGGGGACAGGGGACATCTTTCACAACCTTTCTTTTGACCCCCTACTGGTGGAAAAAGGAACTGTATGTCTAAACTTTACTTTTTTTGTAATAACTGTTTTTGTCAGGGAGATAGAGACATCAAACCAGTGTCATTCAATAGAAGGGGACAGGGGACATCTTTCACAACCTTTCTTTTGACCCCCTACTGGTGGAAAAAAGAACTGTATGTCTAAAATTTACTTTTTTTGTAATAACTTTTTTTCAGGGAGAGAGTGTCATTCAATAGAAGAGGACAGGGGAGATCTTTCACAACCTTTCTTTTGACCCCCTACTGGTGGAAAAAGAACTGTATGTCTAAAATTTACTTTTTGTAATAACTTTTTTGTCAGAGAGAGACATCAAACCAGTGTCATTCAATAGAAGAGGACAGGGGACATCTTTCACAACCTTTCTTTTGACCCCCTACTGGTGGAAAAAGGAACTGTATGTCTAAAATTTACTTTTTGTAATAACTTTTTGTCAGGAGAGAGAGTGTCATTCAATAGAAGAGGACAGGGGACATCTTTCACAACCTTTCTTTTGACCCCCTACTGGTGGAAAAAGGAACTGCATGTCTAAAATCTACCTTTTTGTAATAACTTTTTTCCTCAGGAGAGAGACATCAAACCAGTGTCATTCAATAGAAGGGGACAGGGGACATCTTTCACAACCTTTCTTTTGACCCCCTACTGGTGGAAAAAGGAACTGTATGTCTAAACTTTACTTTTTTTGTAATAACTTTTTTTTTTCAGGGAGAGAGAGACATCAAACCAGTGTCATTCAATAGAAGGGGACAGGAGACATCTTTCACAACCTTTCTTTTGACCCCCTACTGGTAGAAAAAGGAACTATGTCTAAAATTTACTTTTTTTGTAATAACTTTTTTTTTCAGGGAGAGAGCGTGTCATTCAAACCAGTGTCATTCAATAGAAGAGGACATGAGATCTTTCACAACCTTTCTTTGACCCCTACTGGTGGAAAAAGGAACTGTATGTCTAAAATCTACTTTTTGTAATAACTTTTTTGTCAGGAGAGAGAGTGTCATTCAATAGAAGAGGACAGGGACATCTTTCACAACCTTTCTTTTGACCCCCTACTGGTGGAAAAAGGAACTGCATGTCTAAAATCTACCTTTTTTTGTAATAGCTTTTTTCCTCAGGGAGAGAGAGACATCAAACCAGTGTCATTCAATAGAAGGGACAGGGGACATCTTTCACAACCTTTCTTTTGACCCCCTACTGGTGGAAAAAGGAACTGTATGTCTAAACTTTACTTTTTTTGTAATAACTTTTTTTTGTCAGGGAGAGAGAGACATCAAACCAGTGTCATTCAATAGAAGGGGACAGGAGACATCTTTCACAACCTTTCTTTTGACCCCTACTGGTGGAAAAAGAACTGTATGTCTAAAATTTACTTTTTGTAATAACTTTTTTCAGGAGAGAGAGTGTCATTCAATAGAGAGGACAGGGGAGATCTTTCACAACCTTTCTTTTGACCCCCTACTGGTGGAAAAAAGAACTGTATGTCTAAAATTTACTTTTTTGTAATAACTTTTTTTGTCAGGGAGAGAGAGACATCAAACCAGTGTCATTCAATAGAAGGGGACAGGGGACATCTTTCACAACCTTTCTTTTGACCCCTACTGGTGGAAAAAGAACTGTATGTCTAAAATTTACTTTTTGTAATAACTTTTTGTCAGGAGAGAGTGTCATTCAATAGAAGAGGACAGGGGCCATCTTTCACAACCTTTCTTTTGACCCCCTACTGGTGGAAAAAGGAACTGCATGTCTAAAATCTACCTTTTTTTGTAATAGCTTTTTTCCTCAGGGAGAGAGAGACATCAAACCAGTGTCATTCAATAGAAGGACAGGGGACATCTTTCACAACCTTTCTTTTGACCCCTACTGGTGGAAAAGGAACTGTATGTCTAAAACTTTACTTTTTTTGTAATAACTTTTTTTTTGTCAGGGAGAGAGAGACATCAAACCAGTGTCATTCAATAGAAGGGGACAGGAGACATCTTTCACAACCTTTCTTTTGACCCCCTACTGGTAGAAAAAGGAACTATGTCTAAAATTTACTTTTTTTGTAATAACTTTTTTTTTCAGGGAGAGAGCGTGTCATTCAATAGAAGAGGACATGGGACATCTTTCACAACCTTTCTTTTGACCCCTACTGGTGGAAAAAGGAACTGCATGTCTAAAATCTACTTTTTTGTAATAACTTTTTGTCAGGAGAGAGAGTCATCAAACCATTGTCATTCAATAGAAGGGGACAGGGGACATCTTTCACAACCTTTCTTTTGACCCCCTACTGGTGGAAAAAAGAAACTGCATGTCTAAAATCTACCTTTTTTTGTAATAACTTTTTTCGTCAGGGAGAGAGAGAGACATCAAACCAGTGTCTTTCAATAGAAGGGGACAGGGGACATCTTTCACAACCTTTCTTTTGACCCCCTACTGGTGGAAAAAAGAACTGTATGTCTAAAATTTACTTTTTTTGTAATAACTTTTTTTGTCAGGGAGAGAGAGTGTCATTCAATAGAAGAGGACAGGGGCATCTTTCACAACCTTTCTACTGGTGGAAAAATGAACTGCATGTCTAAAATCTACCTTTTTTTAATAGCTTTTTTCCTCAGGGAGAGAGTCATCAAACCAGTGTCATTCAATAGAAGGGGACAGGGGACATCTTTCACAACCTTTCTTTTGACCCCCTACTGGTGGGAAAGGGAACTGCATGTCTAAAATATACTTTTTGTGTAATAACTTTTTTTTTTCAGGGAGAGAGACATCAAACCAGTTTCATTCAAAAGAAGAGGACAGGGGACATCTTTCACAACCTTTCGTTTGACCCCCTACTGGTGGAAAAAAAAAACTGCATGTCTAAAATCTACCTTTTTTTGTAATAACTTTTTTTGTCAGGGAGAGAGAGAGACATCAAACCAGTGTCATTCAATAGAAGGGGACAGGGGACATCTTTCACAACCTTTCTTTTGACCCCCTACTGGTGGAAAAAGGAACTGTATGTCTAAAATTTACTTTTTTGTAATAACTTTTTGTCAGAGAGAGAGTGTCATTCAATAGAAGGGACAGGGGACATCTTTCACAACCTTTCTTTTGACCACCTACTGGTGGAAAAAAGAACTGCATGTCTAAAATCTACCTTTTTTTGTAATAACTTTTTTGTCAGGGAGAGAGAGACATCAAACCAGTGTCATTCAATAGAAGGGGACAGGGGACATCTTTCACAACCTTTCTTTTGACCCCCTACTGGTGGAAAAAGGAACTGTATGTCTAAACTTTACTTTTTTTGTAATAACTGTTTTTGTCAGGGAGAGAGAGAGAGATCAAACCAGTGTCATTCAATAGAAGGGGACAGGGGACATCTTTCACAACCTTTCTTTTGACCCCTACTGGTGGAAAAAGAACTGTATGTCTAAAATTTACTTTTTGTAATAACTTTTTTTGTCAGGGAGAGAATCAAACCAGTGTCATTCAATAGAAGAGGACAGGGTGACATCTTTCACAACCTTTCGTTTGACCCCCTACTGGTGGAAAAAAGAAACTGCATGTCTAAAATCTACCTTTTTTTGTAATAACTTTTTTCGTCAGGGAGAGAGAGTGTCATTCAATAGAAGAGGAAAGGGGACATCTTTCACAACCTTTCTTTTGACCCCCTACTGGTGGAAAAAGAACTGTATGTCTAAAATATACTTTTTGTGTAATAACTTTTTTGTCAGGAGAGAGACATCAAACCAGTCATTCAAAGAAGAGGACAGGGGACATCTTTCACAACCTTTCTTTTGACCCCTACTGGTGGAAAAAGGAACTGCATGTCTAAAATCTACTTTTTTGTAATAACTTTTTGTCAGAGAGAGAGACATCAAATCAGTGTTATTCAGTTGAGAAGGACAGGTGACATCTTTCACAACCTTTCTTTTGACCCCCTACTGGTGGAAAAAAGAACTGTATGTCTAAAATTTACTTTTTTTGTAATAACTTTTTTTTTGTCAGGAGAGAGACATCAAACCAGTGTCATTCAATAGAAGAGGACAGGGGACATCTTTCACAACCTTTCTTTGACCCCTACTGGTGGAAAAAGAAACTGCATGTCTAAAATCTACCTTTTTGTAATACCTTTTTGTCAGGAGAGAGAGTGTCATTCAATAGAAGAGGACAGGGGACATCTTTCACAACCTTTCTTTTGACCCCCTACTGGTGGAAAAAGGAACTGTATGTCTAAAATTTACTTTTTTGTAATAACTTTTTTTGTCAGGGAGAGAGAGTGTCATTCAATAGAAGAGGACAGGGGCCATCTTTCACAACCTTTCTTTTGACCCCTACTGGTGGAAAAATGAACTGCCTGTCTAAAATCTACCATTTTTTGTAATAGCTTTTTTCCTCAGGGAGAGAGAGTGTCATTCAATAGAAGAGGACAGGGGACATCTTTCACAACCTTTCTTTTGACCCCCTACTGGTGGAAAAAGAACTGTATGTCTAAAATTTACTTTTTGTAATAACTTTTTTTGTCAGGGAGAGAGAGTGTCATTCAATAGAAGAGGACAGGGGGCATCTTTCACAACCTTTTTACTGATGGAAAAATGAACTGCAAGTCATCAAACCAGTGTCATTCAATAGAAGGGGACAGGGGACATCTTTCACAACCTTTCTTTTGACCCCCTACTGGTGGGAAAGGGAACTGCATGTCTAAAATATACTTTTTGTGTAATAACTTTTTTTTGTCAGGGAGAGAGTCATCAAACCAGTGTCATTCAATAGAGGACAGGGGACATCTTTCACAACCTTTCTTTTGACCCCTACTGGTGGAAAAAGGAACTGCATGTCTAAAATACACTTTTTGTGTAATAACTTTTTTTGTCAGGGAGAGAGACATCAAACCAGTGTCATTCAAAAGAAGAGGACAGGGGACATCTTTCACAACCTTTCGTTTGACCCCCTACTGGTGGAAAAAGGAACTGCATGTCTAAAATCTACCTTTTTTTGTAATAACTTTTTTCGTCAGGGAGAGAGAGAGACATCAAACCAGTGTCATTCAATAGAAGGGGACAGGGGACATCTTTCACAACCTTTCTTTTGACCCCCTACTGGTGGAAAAAAGAACTGTATGTCTAAAACTTTACTTTTTGTAATAACTGTTTTTGTCAGGGAGAGAGAGAGAGATCAAACCAGTGTCATTCATTAGAAGGGGACAGGGGACATCTTTCACAACCTTTCTTTTGACCCCCTACTGGTGGAAAAAGAACTGTATGTCTAAAATTTACTTTTTTGTAATAACTTTTTATCAGGAGAGAGACATCAAACCAGTGTCATTCAATAGAAGAGGACAGGGACATCTTTCACAACCTTTCTTTTGACCCCTACTGGTGGAAAAAGAACTGCATGTCTAAAATCTACTTTTTGTAATAACTTTTTTCAGGGAGAGAGAGTGTCATTCAATAGAAGAGGACAGGGGACATCTTTCACAACCTTTCTTTTGACCCCCTACTGGTGGAAAAAAGAACTGTATGTCTAAAATTTACTTTTTTTGTAATAACTTTTTTTGTCAGGGAGAGAGAGTGTCATTCAATAGAAGAGGACAGGGGCATCTTTCACAACCTTTCTTTTGACCCCTACTGGTGGAAAAAGGAACTGCATGTCTAAAATCTACTTTTTGTAATAACTTTTTTCAGGGAGAGAGTCATCAAACCAGTGTCATTCAATAGAAGAGGACAGGGACATCTTTCACAACCTTTCTTTTGACCCCCTACTGGTGGAAAGAACTGCATGTCTAAAATATACTTTTTGTGTAATAACTTTTTTTTGTCAGGGAGAGAGTCATCAAACCAGTGTCATTCAATAGAAGGGGACAGGGGACATCTTTCACAACCTTTCTTTTGACCCCCTACTGGTGGGAAAGGGAACTGCATGTCTAAACACTTTTTTGTAATAACTTTTTTGTCAGGGAGAGAGACATCAAACCAGTGTCATTCAAAAGAAGAGGAAAGGGGACATCTTTCACAACCTTTCGTTTGACCCCCTACTGGTGGAAAAAAGAAACTGCATGTCTAAAATCTACCTTTTTTTGTAATAACTTTTTTCGTCAGGGAGAGAGAGAGACATCAAACCAGTGTCATTCAATAGAGAGGACAGGGGACATCTTTCACAACCTTTCTTTTGACCCCTACTGGTGGAAAAAGGAACTGTATGTCTAAAATTTACTTTTTTTGTAATAACTGTTTTTGTCAGGGAGAGAGAGAGAGATCAAACCAGTGTCATTCATTAGAAGGGGACAGGGGACATCTTTCACAACCTTTCTTTTGACCCCCTACTGGTGGAAAAAAGAACTGTATGTCTAAAATTTACTTTTTTTGTAAAACTTTTTTTATCATGGAGAGAGAGACATCAAACCAGTGTCATTCAAAAGAAGAGGACAGGGGACATCTTTCACAACCTTTCAATTGACCCCTAATGGTGGAAAAAGAACTGCATGTCTAAAATCTACCTTTTTGTAATAACTTTTTTCAGGGAGAGAGAGTGTCATTCAATAGAAGAGGACAGGACATCTTTCACAACCTTTCTTTTGACCCCCTACTGGTGGAAAAAAGAACTGTATGTCTAAAATTTACTTTTTTTGTAATAACTTTTTTTGTCAGGGAGAGAGAGTGTCATTCAATAGAAGAGGACAGGGGGCATCTTTCACAACCTTTACTGATGGAAAAACTGCATGTCTAAAATCTACTTTTTGTAATAACTTTTTCCTCAGGAGATAGAGTCATCAAACCAGTGTCATTCAATAGAAGGGGACAGGGGACATCTTTCACAACCTTTCTTTTGACCCCCTACTGGTGGGAAAGGGAACTGCATGTCTAAAATATACTTTTTGTGTAATAACTTTTTTTTTGTCAGGGAGAGAGACATCAAACCAGTGTCATTCAAAAGAAGAGGACAGGGGACATCTTTCACAACCTTTCTTTTGACCCCTACTGGTGGAAAAGAACTGCATGTCTAAAATTTACTTTTTTGTAATAACTTTTTTCGTCAGGGAGAGAGAGAGAGACATCAAACCAGTGTCATTCAGTAGAAGGGGACAGGGGACATCTTTCACAACCTTTCTTTTGACCCCCTACTGGTGGAAAAAGGAACTGTATGTCTAAAATTTACTTTTTTTTGTAATAACTTTTTTGTCAGGGAGAGAGAGACATCAAACCAGTGTCATTCAAAAGAAGAGGACAGGGGACATCTTTCACAACCTTTCGTTTGACCCCCTAATGGTGGAAAAAAGAAACTGCATGTCTAAAATCTACCTTTTTTTGTAATACCTTTTTGTCAGGAGAGAGAGTGTGTCATTCAATAGAAGAGGAAAGGGGACATCTTTCACAACCTTTCTTTTGACCCCCTACTGGTGGAAAAAAGAACTGTATGTGTAAAATTTTCTTTTTTTGTAATAACTTTTTGTCAGGGAGAGAGAGTGTCATTCAATAGAAGAGGACAGGGGCATCTTTCACAACCTTTTTACTGGTGGAAAAATGAACTGCATGTCTAAAATCTACCTTTTTTGTAATAGCTTTTTTCCTCAGGGAGAGAGAGTGTCATTCAATAGAAGAGGACAGGGGACATCTTTCACAACCTTTCTTTTGACCCCCTACTGGTGGAAAAAGAACTGTATGTCTAAAATTTACTTTTTTGTAATAACTTTTTTGTCAGGAGAGAGTGTCATTCAATAGAAGAGGACAGGGGCATCTTTCACAACCTTTTTTTGATGGATGGAAATGAACTGCATGTCTAAAATCTACTTTTTTGTAATAAGCTTTTTCCTCAGGGAGAGAGTCATCAAACCAGTGTCATTCAATAGAAGGGACAGGGGACATCTTTCACAACCTTTCTTTTGACCCCTACTGGTGGGAAAAAGGAACTGCATGTCTAAAATATACTTTTGTGTAATAACTTTTTTTCAGGAGAGAGACATCAAACCAGTTTCATTCAAAAGAGGACAGGGGACATCTTTCACAACCTTTCGTTTGACCCCCTACTGGTGGAAAAAGGAACTGCATGTCTAAAATGTACTTTATTTGTAATAACTTTTTTCGTCAGAGAGAGAGAGAGACATCAAATCAGTGTTATTCAGTTGAGAAGGACAGGTGACATCTTTCACAACCTTTCTTTTGACCCCCTACTGGTGGAAAAAAGAACTGTATGTCTAAAATTTACTTTTTTTTGTAATAACTTTTTTTGTCAGGGAGAGAGAGACATCAAACCAGTGTCATTCAAAAGAAGAGGACAGGGGACATCTTTCACAACCTTTCGTTTGACCCCCTAATGGTGGAAAAAAGAAACTGCATGTCTAAAATCTACCTTTTTTTGTAATACCTTTTTTCGTCAGGGAGACAGAGTGTCATTCAATAGAAGAGGACAGGGGACATCTTTCACAACCTTTCTTTTGACCCCCTACTGGTGGAAAAAGGAACTGTATGTCTAAAATTTACTTTTTTTGTAATAACTTTTTTTGTCAGGGAGAGAGAGTGTCATTCAATAGAAGAGGACAGGGGCCATCTTTCACAACCTTTCTTTTGACCCCCTACTGGTGGAAAAAGGAACTGCATGTCTAAAATCTACTTTTTTTGTAATAACTTTTTTCAGGGAGAGAGACATCAAACCAGTGTCATTCAATAGAAGGACAGGGGACATCTTTCACAACCTTTCTTTTGACCCCTACTGGTGGAAAAAGAACTGTATGTCTAAAATTTACTTTTTGTAATAACTTTTTTGTCAGGAGATAGAGACATCAAACCAGTGTCATTCAATAGAAGAGGACAGGGGACATCTTTCACAACCTTTCTTTTGACCCCTACTGGTGGAAAAAGGAACTGTATGTCTAAAATTTACTTTTTTTGTAATAACTTTTTTTCAGGGAGAGAGTGTCATTCAATAGAAGAGGACAGGGGAGATCTTTCACAACCTTTCTTTTGACCCCCTACTGGTGAAAAAAAGAACTGTATGTCTAAAATTTACTTTTTTGTAATAACTTTTTTTGTCAGGGAGAGAGAGACATCAAACCAGTGTCATTCAATAGAAGGGGACAGGGGACATCTTTCACAACCTTTCTTTTGACCCCCTACTGGTGGAAAAAGGAACTGCATGTCTAAAATTTACTTTTTGTAATAACTTTTTTGTCAGAGAGAGAGTGTCATTCAATAGAAGAGGACAGGGGCCATCTTTCACAACCTTTCTTTTGACCCCCTACTGGTGGAAAAAGGAACTGCATGTCTAAAATCTACCTTTTTTTGTAATAGCTTTTTTCCTCAGGGAGAGAGAGACATCAAACCAGTGTCATTCAATAGAAGGGGACAGGGGACATCTTTCACAACCTTTCTTTTGACCCCCTACTGGTGGAAAAAGGAACTGTATGTCTAAAATTTACTTTTTTGTAATAACTTTTTTTTTTTTAGAGAGAGACATCAAACCAGTGTCATTCAATAGAAGGGGACAGGGGAGACATCTTTCACAACCTTTCTTTTGACCCCCTACTGGTAGAAAAAGGAACTATGTCTAAAATTTACTTTTTTTGTAATAACTTTTTTTTCAGGAGAGAGACATCAAACCAGTGTCATTCAATAGAAGAGGACAGGGGACATCTTTCACAACCTTTCTTTTGACCCCCTACTGGTGGAAAAAGGAACTGTATGTCTAAAATTTACTTTTTGTAATAACTTTTTTGTCAGGGAGAGAGTGTCATTCAATAGAAGAGGACAGGGACATCTTTCACAACCTTTCTTTTGACCCCTACTGGTGGAAAAAGGAACTGCATGTCTAAAATCTACCTTTTTGTAATAGCTTTTTCCTCAGGAGAGAGAGACATCAAACCAGTGTCATTCAATAGAAGGGGACAGGGGACATCTTTCACAACCTTTCTTTTGACCCCTACTGGTGGAAAAAGGAACTGTATGTCTAAACTTTACTTTTTTTGTAATAACTGTTTTTGTCAGGGAGATAGAGACATCAAACCAGTGTCATTCAATAGAAGGGGACAGGGGACATCTTTCACAACCTTTCTTTTGACCCCCTACTGGTGGAAAAAAGAACTGTATGTCTAAAATTTACTTTTTTGTAATAACTTTTTTTTCAGGGAGAGAGAGTGTCATTCAATAGAAGAGGACAGGGGAGATCTTTCACAACCTTTCTTTTGACCCCCTACTGGTGAAAAAAAGAACTGTATGTCTAAAATTTACTTTTTTGTAATAACTTTTTTTGTCAGGGAGAGAGAGACATCAAACCAGTGTCATTCAATAGAAGGGGACAGGGGACATCTTTCACAACCTTTCTTTTGACCCCCTACTGGTGGAAAAAGGAACTGTATGTCTAAAATTTACTTTTTTGTAATAACTTTTTTTGTCAGGGAGAGAGAGTGTCATTCAATAGAAGAGGACAGGGGCCATCTTTCACAACCTTTCTTTTGACCCCCTACTGGTGGAAAAAGGAACTGCATGTCTAAAATCTACCTTTTTTGTAATAAGCTTTTTTTCCTCAGGAGAGAGAGACATCAAACCAGTGTCATTCAATAGAAGGGGACAGGGGACATCTTTCACAACCTTTCTTTTGACCCCCTACTGGTGGAAAAAGGAACTGTATGTCTAAAAACTTTGTAATAACTTTTTTTTGTCAGGGAGAGAGAGACATCAAACCAGTGTCATTCAATAGAAGGGGACAGGAGACATCTTTCACAACCTTTCTTTTGACCCCCTACTGGTAGAAAAAGGAACTATGTCTAAAATTTACTTTTTTTGTAATAACTTTTTTTTTCAGGGAGAGAGCGTGTCATTCAATAGAAGAGGACATGGGAGATCTTTCACAACCTTTCTTTTGACCCCCTACTGGTGGAAAAAGGAACTGCATGTCTAAAATCTACCTTTTTTTGTAATAGCTTTTTTTGTCAGGGAGAGAGAGTCATCAAACCATTGTCATTCAATAGAAGGGGACAGGGGACATCTTTCACAACCTTTCGTTTGACCCCCTACTGGTGGAAAAAAGAAACTGCATGTCTAAAATCTACCTTTTTTTGTAATAACTTTTTTCGTCAGGGAGAGAGAGAGACATCAAACCAGTGTCTTTCAATAGAAGGGGACAGGGGACATCTTTCACAACCTTTCTTTTGACCCCCTACTGGTGGAAAAAAGAACTGTATGTCTAAAATTTACTTTTTTGTAATAACTTTTTTTGTCAGGGAGAGAGAGTGTCATTCAATAGAAGAGGACAGGGGCATCTTTCACAACCTTTCTACTGGTGGAAAAATGAACTGCATGTCTAAAATCTACCTTTTTTAATAGCTTTTTTCCTCAGGGAGAGAGTCATCAAACCAGTGTCATTCAATAGAAGGGGACAGGGGACATCTTTCACAACCTTTCTTTTGACCCCCTACTGGTGGGAAAGGGAACTGCATGTCTAAAATATACTTTTTGTGTAATAACTTTTTTTTTTCAGGGAGAGAGACATCAAACCAGTTTCATTCAAAAGAAGAGGACAGGGGACATCTTTCACAACCTTTCGTTTGACCCCCTACTGGTGGAAAAAAAAAAACTGCATGTCTAAAATCTACCTTTTTTTGTAATAACTTTTTTCGTCAGGGAGAGAGAGACATCAAACCAGTGTCATTCAATAGAAGGGGACAGGGGACATCTTTCACAACCTTTCTTTTGACCCCCTACTGGTGGAAAAAGGAACTGTATGTCTAAAATTTACTTTTTTGTAATAACTTTTTTTGTCATGGAGAGAGAGTGTCATTCAATAGAAGGGGACAGGGGACATCTTTCACAACCTTTCTTTTGACAACCTACTGGTGGAAAAAATAACTGCATGTCTAAAATCTACCTTTTTGTAATAGCTTTTTTCGTCAGGGAGAGAGAGAGACATCAAATCAGTGTCATTCAATAGAAGGGGACAGGGGACATCTTTCACAACCTTTCTTTTGACCCCCTACTGGTGGAAAAAGGAACTGTATGTCTAAACTTTACTTTTTTTGTAATAACTGTTTTTGTCAGGGAGAGAGAGAGAGATCAAACCAGTGTCATTCATTAGAAGGGGACAGGGGACATCTTTCACAACCTTTCTTTTGACCCCCTACTGGTGGAAAAAAGAACTGTATGTCTAAAATTTACTTTTTTTGTAATAACTTTTTTTGTCAGGGAGAGAGAGACATCAAACCAGTGTCATTCAAAAGAAGAGGACAGGGTGACATCTTTCACAACCTTTCAATTGACCCCCTAATGGTGGAAAAAAGAAACTGCATGTCTAAAATCTACCTTTTTTTGTAATAACTTTTTTCGCAGGGAGAGAGAGTGTCATTCAATAGAAGAGGACAGGGGACATCTTTCACAACCTTTCTTTTGACCCCCTACTGGTGGAAAAGGGAACTTTATGTCTAAAATATACTTTTTGTGTAATAACTTTTTTTTGTCAGGGAGAGAGACATCAAACCAGTTTCATTCAAAAGAAGAGGACAGGGGACATCTTTCACAACCTTTCGTTTGACCCCCTACTGGTGGAAAAAGGAACTGCATGTCTAAAATGTACTTTATTTGTAATAACTTTTTTCGTCAGAGAGAGAGACATCAAATCAGTGTTATTCAGTTGAGAAGGACAGGTGACATCTTTCACAACCTTTCTTTTGACCCCCTACTGGTGGAAAAAAGAACTGTATGTCTAAAATTTACTTTTTTTTGTAATAACTTTTTTGTCAGGGAGAGAGAGACATCAAACCAGTGTCATTCAAAAGAAGAGGACAGGGGACATCTTTCACAACCTTTCGTTTGACCCCCTAATGGTGGAAAAAAGAAACTGCATGTCTAAAATCTACCTTTTTTTGTAATACCTTTTTTCGTCAGGGAGAGAGAGTGTCATTCAATAGAAGAGGACACGGGACATCTTTCACAACCTTTCTTTTGACCCCCTACTGGTGGAAAAAAGAACTGTATGTCTAAAATTTACTTTTTTGTAATAACTTTTTTTGTCAGGGAGAGAGAGTGTCATTCAATAGAAGAGGACAGGGGCCATCTTTCACAACCTTTTTACTGGTGGAAAAATGAACTGCCTGTCTAAAATCTACCATTTTTTGTAATAGCTTTTTTCCTCAGGGAGAGAGAGTGTCATTCAATAGAAGAGGACAGGGGACATCTTTCACAACCTTTCTTTTGACCCCCTACTGGTGGAAAAAAGAACTGTATGTCTAAAATTTACTTTTTTGTAATAACTTTTTTTGTCAGGGAGAGAGAGTGTCATTCAATAGAAGAGGACAGGGGGCATCTTTCACAACCTTTTTACTGATGGAAAAATGAACTGCAAGTCATCAAACCAGTGTCATTCAATAGAAGGGGACAGGGGACATCTTTCACAACCTTTCTTTTGACCCCTACTGGTGGAAAGGAACTGCATGTCTAAAATATACTTTTTGTGTAATAACTTTTTTTTGTCAGGGAGAGAGTCATCAAACCAGTGTCATTCAATAGAAGGGGACAGGGGACATCTTTCACAACCTTTCTTTTGACCCCCTACTGGTGGGAAAGGGAACTGCATGTCTAAAATACACTTTTTGTGTAATAACTTTTTTTTGTCAGGGAGAGAGACATCAAACCAGTGTCATTGAAAAGAAGAGGGGGACATCTTTCACAACCTTTCGTTTGACCCCCTACTGGTGGAAAAAAGAAACTGCATGTCTAAAATCTACCTTTTTTTGTAATAACTTTTTTCGTCAGGGAGAGTGAGAGACATCATACCAGTGTCATTCAATAGAAGGGGACAGGGGACATCTTTCACAACCTTTCTTTTGACCCCTACTGGTGGAAAAAGGAACTGTATGTCTAAACTTTACTTTTTGTAATAACTGTTTTGTCAGGAGAGAGAGAGATCAAACCAGTGTCATTCATTAGAAGGGGACAGGGGACATCTTTCACAACCTTTCTTTTGACCCCCTACTGGTGGAAAAAAGAACTGTATGTCTAAAATTTACTTTTTTTGTAAAACTTTTTTTATCATGGAGAGAGAGACATCAAACCAGTGTCATTCAAAAGAAGAGGACAGGGGACATCTTTCACAACCTTTCAATTGACCCCTAATGGTGGAAAAAGAAACTGCATGTCTAAAATCTACCTTTTTTGTAATAACTTTTTTCGCAGGGAGAGAGAGTGTCATTCAATAGAAGAGGACAGGGGACATCTTTCACAACCTTTCTTTGACCCCTACTGGTGGAAAAAGAACTGTATGTCTAAAATTTACTTTTTGTGATAACTTTTTTGTCAGGGAGAGAGTGTCATTCAATAGAAGAGGACAGGGGGCATCTTTCACAACCTTTTTACTGATGGAAAAATGAACTGCATGTCTAAAATCTACTTTTTTTGTAATAGCTTTTTTCCTCAGGGATAGAGTCATCAAACCAGTGTCATTCAATAGAAGGGGACAGGGGACATCTTTCACAACCTTTCTTTTGACCCCCTACTGGTGGGAAAGGGAACTGCATGTCTAAAATATACTTTTTGTGTAATAACTTTTTTTTGTCAGGGAGAGAGTCATCAAACCAGTGTCATTCAATAGAAGGGGACAGGGGACATCTTTCACAACCTTTCTTTTGACCCCCTACTGGTGGGAAAGGGAACTGCATGTCTAAAATACACTTTTTGTGTAATAACTTTTTTTTGTCAGGGAGAGAGACATCAAACCAGTGTCATTGAAAAGAAGAGGAAAGGGGACATCTTTCACAACCTTTCGTTTGACCCCCTACTGGTGGAAAAAAGAAACTGCATGTCTAAAATCTACCTTTTTTTGTAATAACTTTTTTCGTCAGGGAGAGTGAGAGACATCATACCAGTGTCATTCAATAGAAGGGGACAGGGGACATCTTTCACAACCTTTCTTTTGACCCCCTACTGGTGGAAAAAGGAACTGTATGTCTAAACTTTACTTTTTTTGTAATAACTGTTTTTGTCAGGGAGAGAGAGAGAGATCAAACCAGTGTCATTCATTAGAAGGGGACAGGGGACATCTTTCACAACCTTTCTTTTGACCCCCTACTGGTGGAAAAAAGAACTGTATGTCTAAAATTTACTTTTTTTGTAAAACTTTTTTTATCATGGAGAGAGAGACATCAAACCAGTGTCATTCAAAAGAAGAGGACAGGGGACATCTTTCACAACCTTTCAATTGACCCCCTAATGGTGGAAAAAAGAAACTGCATGTCTAAAATCTACCTTTTTTGTAATAACTTTTTTCGCAGGGAGAGAGTGTCATTCAATAGAAGAGGACAGGGGACATCTTTCACAACCTTTCTTTTGACCCCCTACTGGTGGAAAAAAGAACTGTATGTCTAAAATTTACTTTTTTTGTGATAACTTTTTTTGTCAGGGAGAGAGAGTGTCATTCAATAGAAGAGGACAGGGGGCATCTTTCACAACCTTTTTACTGATGGAAAAATGAACTGCATGTCTAAAATCTACTTTTTTTGTAATAGCTTTTTTCCTCAGGGATAGAGTCATCAAACCAGTGTCATTCAATAGAAGGGGACAGGGGACATCTTTCACAACCTTTCTTTTGACCCCCTACTGGTGGGAAAGGGAACTGCATGTCTAAAATATACTTTTTGTGTTATAACTTTTTTTTTGTCAGGGAGAGAGACATCAAACCAGTGTCATTCAAAAGAAGAGGACAGGGGACATCTTTCACAACCTTTCGCTTTGACCCCTACTGGTGGAAAAAAAGAAACTGCATGTCTAAAATCGACCTTTTTGTAATAACTTTTTCACAGGGAGAGAGAGAGACATCAAACCAGTGTCATTCAGTAGAAGGGGACAGGGGACATCTTTCACAACCTTTCTTTTGACCCCCTACTGGTGGAAAAAGGAACTTTATGTCTAAAATTTACTTTTTTGTAATAACTTTTTTTGTCAGGGAGAGAGAGACATCAAACCAGTGTCATTCAAAAGAAGAGGACAGGGGACATCTTTCACAACCTTTCGTTTGACTCCCTAATGGTGGAAAAAGAAACTGCATGTCTAAAATCTACCTTTTTGTAATACCTTTTTCATCAGGAGAGAGAGAGTGTCATTCAATAGAAGAGGACAGGGACATCTTTCACAACCTTTCTTTTGACCCCCTACTGGTGGAAAAAAGAACTGTATGTCTAAAATTTACTTTTTTTGTAATAACTTTTTTTTGTCAGGGAGAGAGAGTGTCATTCAATAGAAGAGGACAGGGGCCATCTTTCACAACCTTTTTACTGGTGGAAAAATGAACTGCCTGTCTAAAATCTACCATTTTTTGTAATAGCTTTTTTCCTCAGGGAGAGAGAGTGTCATTCAATAGAAGAGGACAGGGGACATCTTTCACAACCTTTCTTTTGACCCCCTACTGGTGGAAAAAAGAACTGTATGTCTAAAATTTACTTTTTTTGTAATAACTTTTTTTGTCAGGGAGAGAGAGTGTCATTCAATAGAAGAGGACAGGGGGCATCTTTCACAACCTTTTTACTGATGGAAAAATGAACTGCATGTCTAAAATCTACTTTTTTTGTAATAGCTTTTTTCCTCAGGGATAGAGTCATCAAACCAGTGTCATTCAATAGAAGGGGACAGGGGACATCTTTCACAACCTTTCTTTTGACCCCCTACTGGTGGGAAAGGGAACTGCATGTCTAAAATATACTTTTTGTGTAATAACTTTTTTTTGTCAGGGAGAGAGTCATCAAACCAGTGTCATTCAATAGAAGGACAGGGGACATCTTTCACAACCTTTCTTTTGACCCCTACTGGTGGGAAAGGAACTGCATGTCTAAAATACACTTTTGTGTAATAACTTTTTTTTGTCAGGGAGAGAGACATCAAACCAGTGTCATTCAAAAGAAGAGGACAGGGGACATCTTTCACAACCTTTCGTTTGACCCCCTACTGGTGGAAAAAAGAAACTGCATGTCTAAAATCTACCTTTTTGTAATAACTTTTTCAGGAGAGAGAGACATCAAACCAGTGTCATTCAATAGAAGGGACAGGGACATCTTTCACAACCTTTCTTTTGACCCCTACTGGTGGAAAAAGAACTGTATGTCTAAACTTTACTTTTTGTAATAACTGTTTTTGTCAGGAGAGAGAGAGAGATCAAACCAGTGTCATTCATTAGAAGGGGACAGGGGACATCTTTCACAACCTTTCTTTTGACCCCCTACTGGTGGAAAAAAGAACTGTATGTCTAAAATTTACTTTTTTTGTAAAACTTTTTATCATGGAGAGAGAGACATCAAACCAGTGTCATTCAAGAAGAGGACAGGGGACATCTTTCACAACCTTTCAATTGACCCCCTAATGGTGGAAAAAAGAAACTGCATGTCTAAAATCTACCTTTTTTTGTAATAACTTTTTTCGCAGGGAGAGAGAGTGTCATTCAATAGAAGAGGACAGGGGACATCTTTCACAACCTTTCTTTTGACCCCCTACTGGTGGAAAAAAGAACTGTATGTCTAAAATTTACTTTTTTTGTAATAACTTTTTTTGTCAGGGAGAGAGAGTGTCATTCAATAGAAGAGGACAGGGGCATCTTTCACAACCTTTTTACTGATGGAAAAATGAACTGCATGTCTAAAATCTACTTTTTTTGTAATAGCTTTTTTCCTCAGGGATAGAGTCATCAAACCAGTGTCATTCAATAGAAGGGGACAGGGGACATCTTTCACAACCTTTCTTTTGACCCCCTACTGGTGGGAAAGGGAACTGCATGTCTAAAATATACTTTTTGTGTAATAACTTTTTTTGTCAGGGAGAGAGACATCAAACCAGTGTCATTCAAAAGAAGAGGACAGGGGACATCTTTCACAACCTTTCGTTTGACCCCCTACTGGTGGAAAAAAGAAACTGCATGTCTAAAATCTACCTTTTTTTGTAATAACTTTTTTCGTCAGAGAGAGAGAGACATCAAACCAGTGTCATTCAGTAGAAGGGGACAGGGGACATCTTTCACAACCTTTCTTTTGACCCCCTACTGGTGGAAAAAGGAACTGTATGTCTAAACTTTACTTTTTTGTAATAACTGTTTTTGTCAGGGAGAGAGAGAGATCAAACCAGTGTCATTCAATAGAAGGGGACAGGGGACATCTTTCACAACCTTTCTTTTGACCCCCTACTGGTGGAAAAAAGAACTGTATGTCTAAAATTTACTTTTTTGTAATAACTTTTTGTCAGGGAGAGAGAGACATCAAACCAGTGTCATTCAAAAGAAGAGGACAGGGGACATCTTTCACAACCTTTCAATTGACCCCCTAATGGTGGAAAAAAGAAACTGCATGTCTAAAATCTACCTTTTTTTGTAATAACTTTTTTCGTCAGGGAGAGAGAGTGTCATTCAATAGAAGAGGACAGGGGACATCTTTCACAACCTTTCTTTTGACCCCCTACTGGTGGAAAAAAGAACTGAATGTCTAAAATTTACTTTTTTTGTAATAACTTTTTTTGTCAGGGAGAGAGAGTGTCATTCAATAGAAGAGGACAGGGGGCATCTTTCACAACCTTTTTACTGATGGAAAAATGAACTGCATGTCTAAAATCTACCTTTTTTGTAATAGCTTTTTTCCTCAGGGAGAGAGTCATCAAACCAGTGTCATTCAATAGAAGGGGACAGGGGACATCTTTCACAACCTTTCTTTTGACCCCCTACTGGTGGAAAAAAGAAACTGCATGTCTAAAATCTACCTTTTTTTGTAATAACTTTTTTCGTCAGGGAGAGAGAGAGACATCAAACCAGTGTCATTCAATAGAAGGGGACAGGGGACATCTTTCACAACCTTTCTTTTGACCCCCTACTGGTGGAAAAAGGAACTTTATGTCTAAAATTTACTTTTTTGTAATAACTTTTTTTGTCAGGGAGAGAGTGTCATTCAATAGAAGAGGACAGGGGACATCTTTCACAACCTTTCTTTTGACCCCCTACTGGTGGAAAAAGGAACTGTATGTCTAAACTTTACTTTTTTTGTAAAAACTGTTTTTGTCAGGGAGAGAGAGAGAGATCAAACCAATGTCATTCAATAGAAGGGGACAGGGGACATCTTTCACAACCTTTCTTTTGACCCCCTACTGGTGGAAAAAAGAACTGTATGTCTAAAATTTACTTTTTTTGTAATAACTTTTTTTGTCAGGGAGAGAGAGACATCAAACCAGTGTCATTCAAAAGAAGAGGACAGGGGACATCTTTCACAACCTTTCAATTGACCCCCTAATGGTGGAAAAAAGAAACTGCATGTCTAAAATCTACCTTTTTTTGTAATAACTTTTTTCGCAGGGAGAGAGAGTGTCATTCAATAGAAGAGGACAGGGGACATCTTTCACAACCTTTCTTTTGACCCCCTACTGGTGGAAAAAAGAACTGTATGTCTAAAATTTACTTTTTTTGTATTAACTTTTTTTGTCAGGGAGAGAGAGTGTCATTCAATAGAAGAGGACAGGGGGCATCTTTCACAACCTTTTTACTCATGGAAAAATGAACTGCATGTCTAAAATCTACTTTTTTTGTAATAGCTTTTTTCCTCAGGGATAGAGTCATCAAACCAGTGTCATTCAATAGAAGGGGACAGGGGACATCTTTCACAACCTTTCTTTTGACCCCCTACTGGTGGGAAAGGGAACTGCATGTCTAAAATATACTTTTTGTGTAATAACTTTTTTTTGTCAGGGAGAGAGACATCAAACCAGTGTCATTCAAAAGAAGAGGACAGGGGACATCTTTCACAACCTTTCGTTTGACCCCCTACTGGTGGAAAAAGAAACTGCATGTCTAAAATCGACCTTTTTTTGTAATAACTTTTTTCGTCAGGGAGAGAGAGAGACATCAAACCAGTGTCATTCAGTAGAAGGGGACATGAGACATCTTTCACAACCTTTCTTTTGACCCCCTACTGGTGGAAAAAGGAACTTTATGTCTAAAATTTACTTTTTTGTAATAACTTTTTTTGTCAGGGAGAGAGAGTGTCATTCAATAGAAGAGGACAGGGGACATCTTTCACAACCTTTCTTTTGACCACCTACTGGTGGAAAAAAGAACTGCATGTCTAAAATCTACCTTTTTTGTAATAGCTTTTTTCCTCAGGGAGAGAGAGAGACATCAAACCAGTGTCATTCAATAGAAGGGGACAGGGGACATCTTTCACAACCTTTCTTTTGACCCCCTACTGGTGGAAAAAGGAACTGTATGTTAAAACTTTACTTTTTTGTAATAACTGTTTTTGTCAGGGAGAGAGAGAGAGATCAAACCAGTGTCATTCAATAGAAGGGGACAGGGGACATCTTTCACAACCTTTCTTTTGACCCCCTACTGGTGGAAAAAAGAACTGTATGTCTAAAATTTACTTTTTTTGTAATAACTTTTTTTGTCAGGGAGAGAGAGTGTCATTCAATAGAAGAGGACAGGGGGCATCTTTCACAACCTTTTTACTGATGGAAAAATGAACTGCATGTCTAAAATCTACCTTTTTTTGTAATAGCTTTTTTCCTCAGGGAGAGAGTCATCAAACCAGTGTCATTCAAAAGAAGGGGACAGGGGACATCTTTCATAACCTTTCGTTTGACCCCCTACTGGTGGAAAAAAGAAACTGCATGTCTAAAATCTACCTTTTTTTGTAATAACTTTTTTCGTCAGGGAGAGAGAGAGACATCAAACCAGTGTCATTCAATAGAAGGGGACAGGGGACATCTTTCACAATCTTTCTTTTGACCCCCTACTGGTGGAAAAAGGAACTTTATGTCTAAAATTTACTTTTTTGTAATAACTTTTTTTGTCAGGGAGAGAGAGTGTCATTCAATAGAAGAGGACAGGGGACATCTTTCACAACCTTTCTTTTGACCCCCTACTGGTGGAAAAAAAACTGTATGTCTAAAATTTACTTTTTTTGTAATAACTTTTTTTGTCAGGGAGAGAGAGTGTCATTCAATAGAAGAGGACAGGGGGCAGCTTTCACAACCTTTCTACTGGTGGAAAAATGAACTGCATGTCTAAAATCTACCTTTTTTTGTAATAGCTTTTTTCCTCAGGGAGAGAGTCATCAAACCAGTGTCATTCAATAGAAGGGGACAGGAGACATCTTTCACAACCTTTCTTTTGACCCCTTACTGGTGGAAAAAGGAACTGCATGTCTAAAATGTACTTTATTTGTAATAACTTTTTTCGTCAGAGAGAGAGAGACATCAAATCAGTGTTAATCAGTTGAGTAGGACAGGGGACATCTTTCACAACCTTTTTTTTGACCCCCTACTGGTAGAAAAAGGAACTGCATGTCTAAAATCTATCTTTTTTGGTCACAGCTTTTTTCCTCAGGGAGAGAGACATCAAACCAGTGTTATTCAGTTGAGAAGGACAGGGGACGTCTTACACAACCTTTCTTTTGACCCCCTGCTGGTAAAAGGGAACTGCATGTCTAAAATCTATCTTTTTTGGTCACAGCTTTTTTCCTCAGGGAGAATTTGAATTTGAAAACACATTTTATTACAATCAAGAATAAAACATTATTTCATTACAACATTCTACATTTAGAAAATAAAAACTTATACATACATATTACCCACACTCTTTATACTGCCATTCATAAATCACATCATAAAAAAATCCTTTACTGCAACCAAAAAGCAAATATTAATATCCCTTCATGAACAGAACATAATACTTCTCCACTACACCATTTCATTTCAAACGATGTCAAATCGTTCATGGCTTTAAAAAAATTAAAATCTGTAATTATTCTTGACTTGATTACATTGGAAAAAACAATCAAGACATCATGTCCAGAAATGTTTTCAATCTTATTCTTCCTGCTCACATAAATTGCAATTTTTGCTTGGCCCAAGACAAAATTTATCAGCTGGCACACTGAAGCCTTTCTTTTTACATATTTAAAACCACAAATAAACACTTGCATAGAGAATTCTTCATTAACTTCCTTAAAAAAGGACTCTACAACAAAAAATAATGGTCTCAATCTTTCACAATACATGAAAGCATGAAAAACGGTCTCTCTCTGAGAGCAAAAAGGACAATCAGAACTTATCTCTGGATTTATCACAGAAATTAAAGCATTCACAGCTACAACCCCGTGTAAGATTCTCCATTGCATGTCACCCGCTCTCTTAGGTAACGGTGGCTTATATAGTGCTCTCCATTGTGGTCTAAGATCACTACTAAACCCAATGACACTACTCCATGGTGTATCACTCCTGTTATGTAAAACTTTTCTGTTAAAAACTTTCACACAATTTTTATACACATCCTTCATATTACAAGTATCAGCACCGAAACATACATCTTTCTTTTCCAAAAAAGGACCTTCACAATCATCCAATTTTGGTGACAATATTAAAGAAAAGAAAAGGTCATCCTCCTTTGGTGTTATGACCCCTCTACAAAAGTCTTTGATGTTTTTTAACTCCTCTTCTCCAAGAACTGATCTCCACTTCATTATAAGTTGATGAACCAGTCTTAGAGATTTGAGTCCCAACTGTTCTGCCACCTTCTCAATATTGTCCAAGTTCGATCCAGCAATATTCACTAAATGTCCCAATGTCGTAATTCCTGCTTTAATTAATAGTCCAGTGTTTGCAGGAAAAACAGAACTGTTGACTACATTTTCAAAACATGTTCGATAGATCAGTGGTTCTTGAAGTAACCAAAACAAACTTGAATTTTGTCCAATATTAACATCAAACAGATTCCAAACTTTGAAAATATTCTTATAAAAAATTGGTGCCTTCAGTGTATTAATCCTTGAAGGGTCCATCAAAAACAGAGGTTTATCAAGACCTAGTCCTCCCAGTGTCTTCACAATCTCACAAGCAACAACCCTCCAGTTTGAAATGGATGAACCATATAAAAATCTGTGTATAAAACACATTCGAAAAGCAGCAACTCTACTTTGTACATTAATAAGACCCTGTCCTCCTTCATCCTTAGATAAAAAAAGTACACTTTGGGATACCCAGTGTAACTTTTCCCAAAAGAAATCAATTAAAACCTTCGGAATATCAGAGAGTAAACACAGAGGAGGGTCTACACATGCTAAACGATGCCACAAAGTAGAAGCTACAAGGTTGTTAATAGTTAAAGTGCGTCCCCTATACGACATCTTTGGAAGCAGCCACTTCCATTTATTTAATCTTCCTTTTACCTTTTCAAAGGCATCATCCCAGTTTTTTTTTACAGTAGATTCATCTCCCAGGAATACACCAAGATATTTAAACCCTCCCATAGACCAACTTAAGTTGTTTGGGAGCTTTGGTGCACCCTTTAACCACTGTCCAACCAAAACTGCTTCACTTTTGGCCCAATTTACATTAGCTGAAGATATTTCTTTAAAATCATTTAAAATATCAACCATTTTATCAATGTCTGTTTGGTCACTGATTAAAACCACTACATCATCAGCATAAGCTGATATTGAAACATTTTTACCAGAAAAAGGTAATCTTAAACCTTTAATGTTTTCTCTAATTCTACATAAAAGAGGTTCTATTGCAATAGAGTATAACATACCAGACAAAGGACAACCTTGTCGGACTCCTCTTTCCACTTTAAAAGGAGCACATAAGCCACCGTTAACTTTAAGAATACTTTCAATATCATTATATATAACCTTAATTTTTCCAATAAAATCCTTATTAAAACCAAAAGCCTCTAATGTTTTTAAAAGATATTGGTATTCAACCCTATCAAGGCCTTCTCTGATCTAAAGAGATTAGGCCAACATCCATCTCCTTCGTTTTAGTCAAGTCAAAAATATCTCGAATGAACGAAATATTATCAAAAATTGACCTCTCTGGGATACAATATGTTTGGTCAGTGTGAATCACCTGCTCTAAAACCCCTGAAAGTCTATCAGCAAGGGCTTTAGAGAGTATCTTATAGTCACTACACAGCACTGACACGGTCTCCAACATTTAATTTCTGTGAGGGTTTTTTTTTTGGTAGGAGGGTAAGTACAGCTCTACGACAGCTCAAAGGCAATTTACCATTTGTAAAACTGTCATTTAAAACCTCGAGTAAGTCCACCCCCACTACAGACCAGAAAGCTTTAAAAAACTCGACCGGCAACCCATCAATACCTGGGGCCTTCCAAAGTGCCATACTCTGAAGTGCTTTTTCCAGCTCTTCCAAACGAAGCACACCACTAAGATCCCCATTAGACTCAACAGAAACTTGAGGTAATTTCTTACAAAAGGCATTACTTATATTTTGTTCTTTTAGCTCAGTTTTATATAAATCTTTATAGAAACTAGAAACTCTTTTCCGAATTTCATTAACATCAGTCAGCATTATCCCAGATTCAGATCGCAAAGAGTGAAAAAACCTTTTTTGACCATTCTTTTTCTCTAGGCCAAAAAAATGGTACATCCATTTGGTCCACGTTTTGAAAACGTGACCTAATCAAAGCTCCCCTTGCCTTTGTTTCCAATAAATCATTTAATTTGGATTTTTTCTCTGAAATACCCCTCATAATGGTCATTTGACCATTAGAATCTAACTGTTCTTGCATTTGTACAATTTCCATTTCTAAAACTTTCATTGATCTATCTATATTTGCAGTAATATTTTTAGTATATTGTTGACTTAACTGTTTAATTTGGGCTTTTCCATAGTCCCACCACTGCTGCAATGAGCTAAAAGTTGACTTTGAGTCTCTAAACTCCTTCCAAAAAAATTCAAAAATATCTTTAAATTCTTTATCATTTAAAAGTGCATTATTAAAGTGCCAGTATGCACTCTGTGGTTTTACACAACTCAAAAAAACAGAACATTGAACCATACAGTGGTCAGAGAAAGAAACTGGGAAAATGCAACAACTTCTAAAAACATTACTCTGATGACAATAACAATATAATCTGTCTAACCTTGCCGAAGACACAAACCTATCTCTGATATGTGTCCAGGTATATTGTCTACAATCCCAATGAAAAGTCCTCCATATATCACTAAGTTCATGTGTATTAATAAGTTGTATAAGCCTTTTACGTGACACCATGTGTGGTTCAAGGTGATTTCTGTCTATGTTTTTTTTTCGGTACAATTAAAATCACCACCAAGAATTAAAATATCATCATTAGAACACTTTTGTAAAGCCAAACATAAGGAGTCTAAAAAAACTATTCTGTCTGTATTTGCAGTCGGAGCATATACACACACAAAAACAAAACTTTATTCTCAACAACAGCTCTAATTTTTAAAATTCTTCCTTTTAAAATCTCATCCACCTCATAAGAAACAGGAGTAAAATTTTTGGAGAAAAGTACAGCAACTCCAGCACTTAGTGAATTATTATGACTTAAAACAGTAAGCCCATCCCATTCCATGGCCCAATTTGCTTCATTTTGTACGTCACTATGGGTCTCCTGAAGTAACACAACATCAAGATGTTTTTGTTTAACCAACTCATAAATCTCTGCCCTTTTTTTGCTATCCCTTGCACCATTCACATTCAGAGATGCAATATTGATGTTAGTCATGTTGGATAATATAAACAACAAAAAAATGCCCCATAATAGCATTACAGCAGGGACCATGGAAAAAAACATTTTAAACCCCATCATTGTTGCCTACTTCCACGCTAGCTTTTCTCACAAATTTCTTCAGTCGGTACACCTCTCTATCAGTGAAACACCCCTCACTCATTAGCCTCCGGGATCTTTCTACAAATAATTGAGCATTCGGGAAATGATTTTCAACAATTACATTCCGCTTATTTTTTGTAATTCTCAGAAAATGTTTAATGTTTTGAACATCATAACCCTGAATCCGATAATCCGACTGAGAATAAACACTACCAGAATCAGATGAATCTTCCTCACTTTCATCTTCCTCTCTATTTGATAACTCAATTAAACCTACTTTTTTCACTGTCTTTACGTTGTCATCACCTTTCATCCTTCTTTTCAAAGGCACCTTGAATGACTGTAAATCCACTTTTTCTGTGATAGAAACATCAGAAACCACTTCAGATAATTTCATATCACATTCATTAGGCCTACTACTATTCTGCATTTCGCCTTCCACCAATACAGCCATTTCTTCCATTGGTTCTTCAGACCTGGAAATTCTGTTCTCCATGGTCTCAGATACACTCTTATCAACAGCCACATTTACCTCTGCCTCTTTTTCAGCAAACTTTTCAATATTCAAATTGGCCCTGGAAACCGCTGATTCCACCAATGCATCTGCAGATGTCTGTGGTCTAACCTCATCTTTCCCATTTTTATCTGGGCATGTACGCACCAAATGTCCTGTTCTACCACATCCAAAACATCTCATTTTATCAGTAGTTGCATAAATCAGATAATCAAAATCATCCATTCTAAAATTAAATGAGACTTCAAGTTCAGCACTTGGGCTATCCTTCAACACCATATACGCATATCTCCTAAAGGAAACAACATGCTTCAAGAGTGGATTAACATTTCCAAGTGGAATCTTTTTAATTGGTGAAACCAACTTTCCATAACGTGACAGCATGTTTACTAGAAATTCATCCTTCACAAAAGGAGGCACGTTAGACAAGGTCACTCTTTTGATGGCATTGAAAGCGGAAGCACAACCGTGAAAGTTTCATTTATCACTAAACCATGCTCCACTAATTGATTGGCTTTTTCCACAGAGCTCATGAACATTACTATGGCGTTATTCATTCTGGAAGCCGACAACACAGAATCATAACCTACCGCTTCTCCAGCCGCTAAACAAAACTCTTCTATACTCGACGCGGACGCAACTTTCACTCCATTGCGCCGCGTGAGCGACTCTAAAACGCCTGAAACGGCGCCCGCCATAACTCGAACCCGGAAAACGGGCGCCGCTCAAGAAACAACAATCCTTTGCTAACAACTAGACTATATCAACTATTTTAATAAAGAGAAAAAGATAGAAAAGTTTGAAAAACACACCTGCACACTTGCTCTCACAGCCACGCTCACTCACTCAGCCACACCGCACATGCAGAGAGAGAGAGAGAGAGAGAGAGAGAGAGAGAGAGAGAGAGAGAGAGAGAGAGACATCAAACCAGTGTTATTCAGTTGAGAAGGACAGGGGACATCTTTCACAACCTTTCTTTTGACCCCCTACTGGTGGGAAAGGGAACTGCATGTCTAAAATATACTTTTTTGTAATAGCTTTTTTGTCAGGGAGAGAGAGACATCAAACCAGTGTCATTCAATAGAAGGGGACAGGGGATATCCTTCACAACCTTTCTTTTGACCCCTAACTCGTGGAAAAAGGAACTGCATGTCTAAAATCTACCTTTTTTGTAATAGCTTTTTTTCCTCAGGGAGAGAGTCATCAAACCAGTGTTATTCAGTTGAGGAGGACAGGGGACATCTTACACAACCTTTCTTTTGACCCCCTACTGGTGGAAAAAGGAACTGTATGTCTGAAAGTTACTCTTTTGGTAATAACTTTTTTTGTCAGGGAGAGAGAGACATCAAACCAGTGTCATTCAATAGAAGGGGACAGGAGACATCTTTCACAACCTTTCTTTTGACCCCCTACTGGTGGAAAAAGGAACTGCATATCTAAAATGTACTTTATTTGTAATAACTTTTTTCGTCAGAGAGAGAGAGACATCAAATCAGTGTTATTCAGTTGAGGAGGACAGGGGACATCTTACACAACCTTTCTTTTGACCCCCCTACTGGTGGAAAAAGGACCTGCATGTCTAAAATCTACCTTTTTTGGAATAGCTTTTTTTGTCAGGGAGAGAGAGACATCAAACCAGTGTTATTCAGTTGAGAAGGACAGGGGACATCTTTCACAACCTTTCTTTTGACCCCCTGCTGGTAGAAAAAGGAACTGCATGTCTAAAATCTATCTTTTTTGGTCACTGCTTTTTTCCTCAGGGAGAGAGAGACATCAAACCAGTGTTATTCAGTTGAGAAGGACAGGGGACATCTTTCACAACCTTTCTTTTGACCCCCTACTGGTGGAAAAAGGAACTGCATGTCTAAAATGTACTTTATTTGTAATAACTTTTTTCGTCAGAGAGAGAGACATCAAACCAGTGTTATTCAGTTGAGAAGGACAGGGGACATCTTAGACAACCTTTCTTTTGACCCCCTACTGGTAGAAAAAGGACCTTCATGTCTAAAATCTACCTTTTTTTGAAATAGCTTTTTTCCTCAGGAAAAGAGAGAGACATCAAACCAGTGTTATTCAGTTGAGAAGGACAGGGGACATCTTTCACAACCTTTCTTTTGACCCCCTACTGGTGGAAAAGGGAACTCCATGTCTAAAATATACTTTTTTTTGTAATAGCTTTTTTTGTCAGGGAGAGAGAGACATCAAACCATTGTCATTCAATAGAAGGGGACAGGGGACATCTTTCACAACCTTTCTTTTGACCCCCTACTGGTGGAAAAAGGAACTGTATGTCTGAAATTTACTCTTTTGGTAATAACTTTTTTTGTCAGGGAGAGAGAGACATCAAACCAGTGTCATTCAATAGAAGGGGACAGGGGACATCTTTCACAACCTTTTTTTGACCCCCTACTGGTAGAAAAAGGAACTGCATGTCTAAAATCTATCTTTTTTGGTCACAGCTTTTTTCCTCAGGGAGAGAGAGACATCAAACCAGTGTTATTCAGTTGAGAAGGACAGGGGACATCTTTCACAACCTTTCAACGAGAGAGAGAGAGAGAGAGAGAGAGAGAGAGAGAGAGAGAGAGAGAGAGAGAGAGACATCAAACCAGTGTTATTCAGTTGAGAAGGACAGGGAACTTCTTTCACAACCTTTCTTTTGACCCCCTACTGGTGGGAAAGGGAACTGCATGTCTAAAATATACTTTTTTGTAATAGCTTTTTTGTCAGGGAGAGAGAGACATCAAACCAGTGTCATTCAATAGAAGGGGACAGGGGATATCCTTCACAACCTTTCTTTTGACCCCTTACTCGTGGAAAAAGGAACTGCATGTCTAAAATCTACCTTTTTTGTAATAGCTTTTTTCCTCAGGGAGAGAGTCATCAAACCAGTGTTATTCAGTTGAGGAGGACAGGGGACATCTTACACAACCTTTCTTTTGACCCCCTACTGGTGGAAAAAGGAACTGTATGTCTGAAAGTTACTCTTTTGGTAATAACTTTTTTTGTCAGGGAGAGAGAGACATCAAACCAGTGTCATTCAATAGAAGGGGACAGGAGACATCTTTCACAACCTTTCTTTTGACCCCCTACTGGTGGAAAAAGGAACTGCATATCTAAAATGTACTTTATTTGTAATAACTTTTTTCGTCAGGGAGAGAGAGAGACATCAAATCAGTGTTATTCAGTTGAGGAGGACAGGGGACATCTTACACAACCTTTCTTTTGACCCCCCTACTGGTGGAAAAAGGACCTGCATGTCTAAAATCTACCTTTTTTTGGAATAGCTTTTTTTGTCAGGGAGAGAGAGACATCAAACCAGTGTTATTCAGTTGAGAAGGACAGGGACATCTTTCACAACCTTTCTTTTGACCCCCTGCTGGTAGAAAAAGGAACTGCATGTCTAAAATCTATCTTTTTTGGTCACTGCTTTTTTCCTCAGGGAGAGAGAGACATCAAACCAGTGTTATTCAGTTGAGAAGGACAGGGGACATCTTACACAACCTTTCTTTTGACCCCCTACTGGTGGAAAAAGGAACTGCATGTCTAAAATGTACTTTATTTGTAATAACTTTTTTCGTCAGAGAGAGAGAGACATCAAACCAGTGTTATTCAGTTGAGAAGGACAGGGGACATCTTAGACAACCTTTCTTTTGACCCCCTACTGGTAGAAAAAGGACCTGCATGTCTAAAATCTACCTTTTTTTGAAATAGCTTTTTTCCTCAGGGAGAGAGAGACATCAAACCAGTGTTATTCAGTTGAGAAGGACAGGGGACATCTTTCACAACCTTTCTTTTGACCCCCTGCTGGTAGGAAAGGGAACTGCATGTCTAAAATCTATCTTTTTTGGTCACAGCTTTTTTCCTCAGGGAGAGAGAGACATCAAACCAGTGTTATTCAGTTGAGAAGGACAGGGGACATCTTTCACAACCTTTCTTTTGACCCCCTACTGGTAGAAAAAGGAACTGTATGTCTAAAATCTATCTTTTTTGGTCACAGCTTTTTTCCTCAGGGAGAGAGAGACATCAAACCAGTGTTATTCAGTTGAGAAGGACAGGGGACATCTTTCACAACCTTTCTTTTGACCCCCTGCTGATAAAGGGAACTGCATGTCTAAAATCTATCTTTTTTGGTCACAGCTTTTTTCCTCAGGGAGAGAGAGACATCAAACCAGTGTTATTCAGTTGAGGAGGACAGGGGACATCTTAGACAACCTTTCTTTTGACCCCCTACTGGTAGAAAAAGGACCTGCATGTCTAAAATCTACCTTTTTTTGAAATAGCTTTTTTTGTCAGGGAGAGAGAGACATCAAACCAGTGTTATTCAGTTGAGAAGGACAGGGGACATCTTTCACAACCTTTCTTTTGACCCCCTACTGGTGGGAAAGGGAACTGCATGTCTAAAATATACTTTTTTTTTGTAATAGCTTTTTTTTGTCAGGGAGAGAGAGACATCAAACCAGTGTTATTCAGTTGAGGAGGACAGGGGACATCTTACACAACCTTTCTTTTGACCCCCTACTGGTGGAAAAAGGAACTGTATGTCTGAAATTTACTCTTTTGGTAATAACTTTTTTTGTCAGGGAGAGAGAGACATCAAACCAGTGTCATTCAATAGAAGGGGACAGGAAACATCTTTCACAACCTTTCTTTTGACCCCCTACTGGTGGAAAAAGGAACTGCATGTCTAAAATGTACTTTATTTGTAACAACTTTTTTCGTCAGAGAGAGAGAGAGACATCAAATCAGTGTTATTCAGTTGAGAAGGACAGGTGACATCTTTCACAACCTTTCTTTTGACCCCCTACTGGTGGGAAAGGGAACTGCATGTCTAAAATATACTTTTTTGTAATAGCTTTTTTTGTCAGGGAGAGAGAGACATCAAACCAGTGTTATTCAGTTGAGGAGGACAGGGGACATCTTACACAACCTTTCTTTTAACCCCCTACTGGTGGAAAAAGGACCTGCATGTCTAATATCTACCTTTTTTTGGAATAGCTTTTTTTGTCAGGGAGAGAGACATCAAACCAGTGTTATTCAGTTGAGAAGGACAGGGGACATATTTCACAACCTTTCTTTTGACCCCCTGCTGGTAGAAAAAGGAACTGCATGTCTAAAATCTATCTTTTTTGGTCACTGCTTTTTTCCTCAGGGAGAGAGAGACATCAAACCAGTGTTATTCAGTTGAGAAGGACAAGGGACATCTTTCACAACCTTTCTTTTGACCCCCTACTGGTGGAAAAAGGAACTGCATGTCTAAAATCTACCTTTTTTTGAAATAGCTTTTTTCCTCAGGGAGAGAGAGACATCAAAACAGTGTTATTCAGTTGAGAAGGACAGGGGACATCTTTCACAACCTTTCTTTTGACCCCCTACTGGTGGAAAAAAGGAACTGCATGTCTAAAATCTACCTTTTTTTGAAATAGCTTTTTTCCTCAGGGAGAGAGAGACATCAAACCAGTGTTATTCAGTTGAGAAGGACAGGGGACATCTTTCACAACCTTTCTTTTGACCCCCTACTGGTGGAAAAGGGAACTCCATGTCTAAAATATACTTTTTTTTGTAATAGCTTTTTTTGTCAGGGAGAGAGAGACATCAAACCAGTGTCATTCAATAGAAGGGGACAGGGGACATCTTTCACAACCTTTCTTTTGACCCCCTACTGGTGGAAAAAGGAACTGTATGTCTGAAATTTACTCTTTTGGTAATAACTTTTTTTGTCAGGGAGAGACATCAAACCAGTGTCATTCAATAGAAAGGAACAGGGGACATCTTTCACAACCTTTCTTTTGACCCCCTGCTGGTAGAAAAAGGAACTGCATGTCTAAAATCTATCTTTTTTGGTTACTGCTTTTTTCCTCAGGGAGAGAGAGACATCAAACCAGTGTTATTCAGTTGAGAAGGACAGGGGACATCTTTCACAACCTTTCTTTTGACCCCCTACTGGTGGAAAAAGGAACTGCATGTCTAAAATGTACTTTATTTGTAATGACTTTTTTCGTCAGAGAGAGAGAGACATCAAACCAGTGTTATTCAGTTGAGAAGGACAGGGGACATCTTAGACAACCTTTCTTTAGACCCCCTACTGGTAGAAAAAGGACCTGCATGTCTAAAATCTACCTTTTTTTGAAATAGCTTTTTTCCTCAGGGAGAGAGAGACATCAAACCAGTGTTATTCAGTTGAGGAGGACAGGGGACATCTTAGACAACCTTTCTTTTGACCCCCTACTGGTAGAAAAAGGAACTGCATGTCTAAAATCTATCTTTTTTGGTCACTGCTTTTTTCCTCATGGAGAGAGAGACATCAAACCAGTGTTATTCAGTTGAGAAGGACAGGGGACATCTTTCACAACCTTTCTTTTGACCCCCTACTGGTGGAAAAAGGAACTGCATGTCTAAAATCTACCTTTTTTTGAAATAGCTTTTTTCCTCAGGGAGAGAGAGACATCAAACCAGTGTTATTCAGTTGAGAAGGACAGGGGACATCTTTCACAAACTTTCTTTTGACCCCCTACTGGTGGAAAAAAGGAACTGCATGTCTAAAATCTACCTTTTTTTTGAAATAGCTTTTTTCCTCAGGGAGAGAGAGAGACATCAAACCAGTGTTATTCAGTTGAGAAGGACAGGGGACATCTTTCACAACCTTTCTTTTGACCCCCTACTGGTGGAAAAGGGAACTCCATGTCTAAAATATACTTTTTTTTGTAATAGCTTTTTTTGTCAGGGAGAGAGAGACATCAAACCAGTGTCATTCAATAGAAGGGGACAGGGGACATCTTTCACAACCTTTCTTTTGACCCCCTACTGGTGGAAAAAGGAACTGTATGTCTGAAATTTACTCTTTTGGTAATAACTTTTTTTGTCAGGGAGAGACATCAAACCAGTGTCATTCAATAGAAAGGAACAGGGGACATCTTTCACAACCTTTCTTTTGACCCCCTGCTGGTAGAAAAAGGAACTGCATGTCTAAAATCTATCTTTTTTGGTCACTGCTTTTTTCCTCAGGGAGAGAGAGACATCAAACCAGTGTTATTCAGTTGAGAAGGACAGGGGACATCTTTCACAACCTTTCTTTTGACCCCCTACTGGTGGAAAAAGGAACTGCATGTCTAAAATGTACTTTATTTGTAATGACTTTTTTCGTCAGAGAGAGAGAGACATCAAACCAGTGTTATTCAGTTGAGAAGGACAGGGGACATCTTAGACAACCTTTCTTTAGACCCCCTACTGGTAGAAAAAGGACCTGCATGTCTAAAATCTACCTTTTTTTGAAATAGCTTTTTTCCTCAGGGAGAGAGAGACATCAAACCAGTGTTATTCAGTTGAGGAGGACAGGGGACATCTTAGACAACCTTTCTTTTGACCCCCTACTGGTAGAAAAAGGACCTGCATGTCTAAAATCTACCTTTTTTTGAAATAGCTTTTTTTGTCAGGGAGAGAGAGACATCAAACCAGTGTTATTCAGTTGAGAAGGACAGGGGACATCTTTCACAACCTTTCTTTTGACCCCCTACTCAATCAATCAATCAATCAACTTTATTTATATAGCGCTTTTACAATGACGATTGTTTCAAAGCAGCTTCACAGTGTTAAACAGGACAACATTGCAACAATATTTGATTTGGCTAGTTTAATTTGGATAGTTTATAGAATTATATATGACCAAATTAATAAATTCTATTTGTATATTTAGTTGAGTAACTTGGATCATAATTTGAGTGTCCCCAACTGAGCAAGCCAAGCCAAAGGCGACAGTGGCAAGGAACCAAAACTCCATCAGGGCATGATGGAGAAAAATAAACAGGAGAAACCAGACTCAGTCGGGGTGCCAGTTCTCCTCTGGGCTATTATTAACAGTGTATAATTATTACTCAGGCAACCTTGCAGGTCATAAATCATATTAGATAGGAATATTCGAAATTTTGGGTATGGCCTTGCGAGACGGGTTCATTTAGGATGGCGCGTCGATTACACAAGAATATGAATACTTGAAAGATCGGAGTTATTGCTCCGGAGACGGGTTAATTGAGGATGACGTTCTGGTGAGGCGAATTCAGAGGAGACACTAATGGACACGGTCTCAGCAGACACTCCAGGATGAGCTGGTCATGTTCAGATGCAGGTCCACCATCCGATCCGGACACGGCCTGGATCCGGCCGACTGCAGTAAACCTCGGGATAAACAGAGAGACTAACATTAATGTGGATGCCACTCTTTTTATGATGTAACGAGTACATCAGGTGTTATGGAAGTGTTCCGGTTCCGGCTGACCTAGTTAATGCAGCCTAACAATCAGTCATTTGATTTGAATAAAGAAAGTTAAAAATGTTCTGTGTATGCCATAGTAAAGAGATGTGTTTTTAGTCTAGATTTAAACTGACAGAGTGTGTCTGCTTCCCGAACAATGCTAGGAAGACTGTTCCAGAGTTTAGGTGCTAAATAGGAAAAGGATCGACCGCCTGCAGTTGATTTAGATATTCTAGGTATTTTCAACTGGCCAGAGTTTATAGACCGCATTTGACGTGATGGAGTATAATGCGTTAAGAGCTCGCTTAAGTACTGGGGAGCTAAACCATTTATTGCTTTATAAGTAATAAGCAAGATTTTAAAATGTATGCGATGTTTAATAGGGAGCCAGTGCAGTGTTGACAGAACTGGACTAATATGATCGCATTTCCTGGTTCTAGTAAGAACTCGAGCTGCCGCGCTTTGGACCAGCTGGAGTTTATTTATTAGGCGAGCAGGGCAACCACCCAGTAGAGCATTACAATAATCTAGCCTTGAGCTCATGAACGCATGTACTAATTGTTCAGCATTTTGCATTGAAAGCATGTGACGTAATTTAGATATATTTTTAAGATGGTAGAATGCAGTTTTACAGATGCTAGAAACGTGGCTTTCAAACGAAAGATTGGTATCAAAGAGCACACCCAGGTTCCTCACTGACGACGAGGGCTTGACAGAGCAGTCATCGAGGGTTAGACAGTATTCTAGGGCACTACTTGTGGAGCTTTTCTGTCCAATAATTAAAAATTCAGTTTTATCTGAATTAAGTTGCAGGAAATTACTATTCATCCAATTTTTAATATCAGCTATGCATTCCGTTAATCTTGTGAATTGGTAAGTTTCGTCAGGGTGTGAAGAAATATAGAGCTGAGTATCATCAGCATAACAATGAAAACTAACCTAATGATATCTCCCAGTGGTATCTCCCAGTGTATATACAGGGTGAAAAGCAACGGTCCTAACACTGAGCCTTGCGGTACTCCATACTGAACTTGTGATCGGTGGGACATCTCTTCATTTACTGCTACAAACTGATAACGGGTCAGATAAGTAAGATTTAAACCATGCCAATGCAGTTCCACTAATGCCAACATAATTTTCGAGTCTATTCAAAAGAATATTGTGATCGATAGTATCGAATGCAGCGCTAAGATCGAGTAACACTAATAGAGAGATACAACCACGATCAGATGATAAAAGTAAATCATTTGTAACTCTAATTAGAGCAGTCTCAGTACTATGATACGGTCTAAATCCTGACTGGAAATCCTCACATATACAATTTCTTTCTAAAAAGGAACATAATTGTGAAGACACTGCCTTTTCTAATATTTTTGATAGAAACGGTAGATTCGAGTTTGGTCTGTAATTGACTAATTCTTTAGGATCAAGTTGCGGTTTTTTAATAAGTGGTTTAATTACAGCCAACTTAAAAGTTTTTGGTACATATCCTAATGTCAAGATGAATTAATAATATTATTAAGCAGAGGATCTATGACCTCTGGAAGCATCTCTTTCAAGCATACATGTGGGAAAGGGAACATGCAGTTCCCTTTCCCACTACTGGTGGGAAAGGGAACTGCATGTCTAAAATATACTTTTTTTTGTAATAGCTTTTTTTTGTCAGGGAGAGAGAGACATCAAACCAGTGTTATTCAGTTGAGGAGGACAGGGGACATCTTACACAACCTTTCTTTTGACCCCCTACTGGTGGAAAAAGGAACTGCATGTCTAAAATGTACTTTATTTGTAATAACTTTTTTCGTCAGAGAGAGAGAGAGACATCAAATCAGTGTTATTCAGTTGAGAAGGACAGGTGACATCTTTCACAACCTTTCTTTTGACCCCTACTGGTGGAAAGGAACTGCATGTCTAAAATGTACTTTTTTGTAATAGCTTTTTGTCAGAGAGAGAGACATCAAACCAGTGTTATTCAGTTGAGGAGGACAGGTGACATCTTTCACAACCTTTCTTTTAACCCCTACTGGTAGAAAGGAACTGCATGTCTAAAATCTATCTTTTTTTGGAATAGCTTTTTTTGTCAGGGAGAAAGAGACATCAAACCAGTGTTATTCAGTTGAGAAGGACAGGGGACATCTTTCACAACCTTTCTTTTGACCCCCTACTGGTAGAAAAAGGAACTGCATGTCTAAAATCTATCTTTTTTGGTCACTGCTTTTTTCCTCAGGGAGAGAGAGACATCAAACCAGTGTTATTCAGTTGAGAAGGACAGGGGACATCTTTCACAACCTTTCTTTTGACCCCTACTGGTGAAAAGGATCTGCATGTCTAAAATCTATACTTTTTTGGTCACTGCTTTTTTCCTCAGGGAGAGAGAGTCATCAAACCAGTGTCATTCAATAGAAGGGGACAGGGGACATCTTTCACAACCTTTCTTTTGACCCCCTACTGGTGGAAAAAGGAACTGTATGTCTAAAATTTACTTTTTGTAATAGCTTTTTGTCAGGAGAGAGAGTCATCAAACCAGTGTCATTCAATAGAAAGGGACAGGGGACATCTTTCACAACCTTTCTTTTGACCCCCTACTGGTGGAAAAAGGAACTGCATGTCTAAAATGTACTTTATTTGTAATAACTTTTTTCGTCAGAGAGAGAGAGACATCAAACAGTGTCATTCAATTGAAAGTAGGATAGGGACATCTTTCACAACCTTTCTTTTGACCCCTACTGGTGGAAAAAGGAACTGCATGTCTAAAATCTACTCTTTTTGGTCACAGCTTTTTCCTCAGAGAGAGAGAGACATCAAATCAGTGTTATTCAGTTGAGTAGGACAGGGGACATCTTTCACAACCTTTTTTTTGACCCCCTACTGGTAGAAAAAGGAACTGCATGTCTAAAATCTATCTTTTTTGGTCACAGCTTTTTTCCTCAGGGAGAGAGAGACATCAAACCAGTGTTATTCAGTTGAGAAGGACAGGGGACATCTTTCACAACCTTTCTTTTGACCCCCTGCTGGTAAAGGGAACTGCATGTCTAAAATCTATCTTTTTTGGTCACAGCTTTTTTCCTCAGAGGAGAGAGAGACATCAAACCAGTGTTATTCAGTTGAGAAGGACAGGGGACATCTTTCACAACCTTTCTTTTGACCCCCTACTGGTAGAAAAAGGAACTGCATGTCTAAAATCTATCTTTTTTGGTCACAGCTTTTTTCCTCAGGGAGAGAGACATCAAACCAGTGTTATTCAGTTGAGAAGGACAGGGACATCTTTCACAACCTTTCTTTTGACCCCCTACTGGTAGAAAAAGGAACTGTATGTCTAAAATCTATCTTTTTGGTCACAGCTTTTTCCTCAGAGAGAGACATCAAACCAGTGTTATTCAGTTGAGAAGGACAGGGGACATCTTTCACAACCTTTCTTTTGACCCCCTACTGGTAGAAAAAGGAACTGCATGTCTAAAATCTATCTTTTTTGGTCACAGCTTTTTCCTCAGAGAGAGAGACATCAAACCAGTGTTATTCAGTTGAGAAGGACAGGACATCTTTCACAACCTTTCTTTTGACCCCTACTGGTAGAAAAAGGAACTGCATGTCTAAAATCTATACATTTTTGGTAATAGCTTTTTTTGTCAGGAGAGAGACATCAAACCAGTGTTATTCAATAGAAGGGGACAGGGGACATCCTTTCACAACCTTTCTTTTGACCCCTACTGGTGGGAAAAGGAACTGCATGTCTAAAATATACATTTTCTGTAATAGCTTTTTTTGTCAGGGAGAGAGAGACATCAAACCAGTGTCATTCAATAGAAGGGGACAGGGGACATCCTTCACAACCTTTCTTTTGACCCCTGCTGGTGGAAAAGGAACTGCATGTCTAAAATCTACCTTTTTGGAATAGCTTTTTCCTCAGGGAGAGAGTCATCAAACCAGTGTCATTCAGTTGAGAAGGACAGGGGACATCTTTCACAACCTTTCTTTTGACCCCCTGCTGGTAGAAAAAGGAACTGCATGTCTAAAATCTATCTTTTTTTGGTCACAGCTTTTTTCCTCAGGGAGAGAGAGACATCAAACCAGTGTTATTCAGTTGAGAAGGACAGGGGACATCTTTCACAACCTTTCTTTTGACCTCCTACTGGTGGAAAAAGGAACTGCATGTCTAAAATATACTTTATTTGTTTTTTATAATAGCGAGAGAGACATCAAACCAGTATAATTCAGTTGAGAAGGACGGGGCATTTTTCACAACCTTTCTTTTGACCCCCTACTTGTGGAAAAGGGAACTGCATGTCTAAAATATACTTTTTTTTTATAATAGCTTTTTTTGTCAGGGAGAGAGAGACATCAAACCAGTGTCATTCAATAGAAGGGGACAGGGGACATCCTTCACAACCTTTCTTTTGACCCCTGCTGGTAGAAAAAGGAACTGCATGTCTAAAATCTATCTTTTTGGTCACTGATTTTTCCTCAGGGAGAGAGAGTCATCAAACCAGTGTCATTCAATAGAAGGGGACAGGGGACATCTTTCACAACCTTTCTTTTGACCCCCTGCTGGTAGAAAAAGGAACTGCATGTCTAAAATCTATCTTTTTTGGTCACTGATTTTTTCCTCAGGGAGAGAGAGACATCAAACCAGTGTTATTCAGTTGAGAAGGACAGGGGACATCTTTCACAACCTTTCTTTTGACCCCCTACTGGTGGAAAAAGGAACTGCATGTCTAAAATGTACTTTATTTGTAATAACTTTTTTCGTCAGAGAGAGAGACATCAAACCAGTGTTATTCAGTTGAGAAGGACGGGACATCTTTCACAACCTTTCTTTTGACCCCCTACTTGTGGAAAAGGGAACTGCATGTCTAAAATATACTTTTTTTTGTAATAGCTTTTTTTGTCAGGGAGAGAGAGACATCAAACCAGTGTCATTCAGTTGAGAAGGGGACAGGACATCTTTCACAACCTTTCTTTTGACCCCTACTGGTAGAAAAAGACCTGCATGTCTAAAATCTACTTTTTTGAAATAGCTTTTTGTCAGGGAGAGAGACATCAAACCAGTGTTATTCAGTTGAGAAGGACAGGACATCTTTCACAACCTTTCTTTTGACCCCTACTTGTAGAAAAAGACCTGCATGTCTAAAATCTACTTTTTTGTAATAGCTTTTTGTCAGGAGAGAGAGACATCAAACCAGTGTTATTCAGTTGAGAAGGACAGGGGACATCTTTCACAACCTTTCTTTTGACCCCCTACTGGTAGGAAAAGGAACTGCATGTCTAAATTCTATCTTTTTTTTCCTCAGGAGAGAGAGACATCAAACCAGTGTTATTCAGTTGAGAAGGACAGGGACATCTTTCACAACCTTTCTTTTGACCCCCTACTGGTAGGAAAAGGAACTGCATGTCTAAATTCTATCTTTTTGGTAATAGCTTTTTCCTCAGGGAGAGAGAGACATCAAACCAGTTTTATTCAGTTGAGAAGGACAGGGGACATCTTTCACAACCTTTCTTTTGACCCCCTACTGGTGGGAAAGAGAATTGCATGTCTAAAATATACTTTTTTTGTAATAGCTTTTTATGTCAGGGAGAGAGAGACATCAAACCAGTGTCATTCAATAGAAGGGGACAGGGGACATCCTTCACAACCTTTCTTTTGACCCCTTACTCGTGGAAAAAGGAACTGCATGTCTAAAATCTACCTTTTTTGTAATAGCTTTTTTTCCTCAGGGAGAGAGAGTCATCAAACCAGTGTCATTCAATAGAAGGGGACAGGGGACATCTTTACAACCTTTCGTTTGACCCCCTACTGGTGGAAAAGGGAACAGCATGTCTAAAATATACTTTTTTTGTAATAGATTTTTTTTTGTCAGGGAGAGAGAGAGACATCAAACCAGTGTTATTCAGTTGAGGAGGACAGGGGACATCTTAGACAACCTTTCTTTTGACCCCCTACTGGTAGAAAAAGGAACTGCATGTCTAAAATCTATCTTTTTTTGGTCAGAGCTTTTTTCCTCAGGGATAGAGAGACATCAAACCAGTGTTATTCAGTTGAGAAGGACAGGGGACATCTTTCACAACCTTTCTTTGCTGGTAGAAAAAGGAACTGCATGTCTAAAATCTATCTTTTTTGGTCACAGCTTTTTTCCTCAGGGAGAGAGAGACATCAAACCAGTGTTATTAAGTTGAGAAGGACAGGGGACATCTTTCACAACCTTTCTTAAATATCTAAAACGATATTTTAAAAAAAAGTAATAAAGTATTGGTCAGCATTTGTCATTATTATTGTAAGTGTTTGGGTGGGCTAACGGTGCAATTTATTCTGGGGTAATCTTAATTTTTTATAGTGATACTTAAATTTTTGGAGTATAAAATCATAAGTTTCCTCCAAAGGCGAGCTCTTGAGCAGCTGAAAGACTTCTCTGAGCAGACACTGAGGGAAACTGCACCGGTCGGGCTGTGGAGGCACTGATGCTATGAGCTGTGACCTGGCACTCACTGTGGTATAATTACATAGTGGTATATTTAACAATGAACAATCATATGTGTTTGTGTACATTATGTACACAGAAGAGAAAAAAACACAATAACAAGCTTAGATATCTTTGAATAAATCATCTTAATGCAATATTTGTTGTTATTTCATAAACTTGGGATGGAACAGGAGTTAAATTTAACAAGAAAAAGAGGGCAATATAAAGGAGATTTAGCCCACTTTTGCTTGGGTGACATTTTTTTGCAAATAAAATCAGTCAGATTAGTAGGGTTCAAATGTATCGCTTATACTACAATCACAAAATAAATGGGCAGCTTTTTCTTAAACAAGACCACAAAATTAGAACGTTTAAACCTATAATAATATATAGATAGATAAATTAAACAGTCTTTTTTTTATAAATTAAACCTGGCACACGAGTTGTTGCGCTTGTGATATCGTCATGGGTCACATGATAACGTCAACATGGCGCATAAAGTGCGGATCGCATTCATACTTAACGAGATTTGGATATATAGTAGCCTATTTACTCTTTTAGCGCCTGTTAAGTAAGTACTTATTGAAATTGAGTACCTACTCAATGAGTAGCCTATGCGGTTCCGAACGCAGCCAATGAGATGTGTGTCTGGGCAAGTCTGGGGGGCAGATCGGCTAGCAAGCACTGAAAACTATTTATATAACGTTAATTAGATCAGTCATGGATTATGGAAGCATAGTGTACGGATCAGCGGCAAAGGCAGTAAGGATTTGTTGTGTAGCATACCTGTCATCACCTGTTTCAGCATTGCAGGTAGAAGTAGGAGATATGTCTCTCAAATTAAGAAGACAACAGTTAAATGCAGTATATTGGGTGAATCTTATGGGACAGGACAAATCTCATCCTACTTTAAGGGTATTAGAGCAGTGTTGGGAGTATGGAAAAAGAAAGTGTAATAGCTTTGGATGGGAGATTGAAGATTTAGTGAAAGAGTTTGACATTAAAGAGTTTAGAATTACTCCAAGAGTGGTGTTATCAGCAGTCCCTTTGTGGATTTTGCTACAACTGTCAGTTGAATTAAGGATGCTAGAAAACAGGCAGAAAGGAGGTCAGAACGAAATAGAGGAAATCCAGGTAAGGGAATACATGGGGTTAAAATATGGGCATAAAATACAAGTATATACAGATGCATCAAAAAATACAGATAATGAACGGGTAGGTGTGGCATTTGTTGTTCCAAAAATGCAGAAATCCTGGAAAATAAGGATATCAAACAAATTATCAGTCTTTTCAGGGGAATTAATTGCCATTATGATGGCATTGAGGTGGATAAAGGAGGCAGGATTAAAGGATGTAGTAATCTGTTCAGACTCCAGTTCTGCTCTTATGTGAATTGACGCACAACAGTCAGACACCAGACAGGACTTAGTAGTGGAGATATTACAAGAATATGCAAGGTACAGAAGGAAAGAGTGTGGGTACCAGCTCATGTTGGGGTAAAAGGGAATGAGGCAGCAGATAAAATGGCAAAACAAGCTCTACAGGAGGATAGAATAGGAATGGAAATAACAAATAGTATAGATGAAATTAAAGCTGTAATTAAAAAGCAAATAAATCAAAGATGGCAACAAATGTGGGAATCAGGAAGTAATGGTAGACACATGTATGAAATACAGCCAAAAGTGGGGAAAAAGAGGTACTTGGGTGGAAATAGAAGAGAGGAAAACATTTTATCAAGACTCAGAATAGGACATACAGGACTTAATAAAACATTGAAATTAATGTCCAAGCATCCGACAGGACTATGTGATAGGTGTGGAGAAAGTGAAACTGTAGAAAATGTTATTTATGTATTGTGAAAGATATGAGGAGGATAGAGAAAGATTAGTTGAAGAGATTTTGAGGAAAGAGGAAGTTGATATAACTTTGAGAAACATTAAATCCAGAACAGGGAAATGATAATTGACGAGCTTTAAATAAATATTTGAAGGACACAGGTTTAATTAATAGGATTTGAACGTTTTTTTTTTTTTTGCTAAGCCAGAGGAGCTGAACTTACAGCGCTGGTTGTAGCATAATGTTTTAATAGAGTGGGTAAGAATCGGGGAAATGATTAGAGTTTCTGGATCAAGTTCACAGTAGGTGGCGGAAATGCGGAAATGCGTAAAATCGATGCAAATCGCCAAAAAAAAAAAAGAAGGAGAAGAAAAAGAGGGCAGGAAATGAAAAACAAAATGTAAGTGATGGAGGAAAGTCCGTAATGTGCTGGTTTAGAAAGCTATAAACAGAAAATTACAACATATGTTGGCCTTGATCCTTATGTTATAAAGAGGACCGATTTTTTCTACTGAATTTGAAGACTTGCCTACCATCTAACGTTAGACGGTTGATATAGATAATGCGAAGCTGCCGTCACGCTGTGTCTCTGGTCTGGTTTGTTTAAATCGGGCTGCATTTCTGCTTGTGAGTGTAGGTTGTTTTTATTTTCTGTCGACTCACAATTGTGAAAAATGTCACCGTTGTAGGTAATTCATGCTGCATCGAGAATTGCCATATGAATACACACCATCGTTCAGGTAAAATTGCAGTAGGACTAAAATCTTTGCGTGGCAGGGGGAGCTGCCACAGAAACCTGCCAGGACTGAAGGCAGCTGTCACGGAACCCGCCACTGGTTAAGGCAGCTCCTCTAAAACCTGCCAGTGCTGGAGGCATCTGCCAGTCCGGTAGATGCATGTGAACAATACGACAACGCTGTTCCGCCATTTTTACACAAACTACAGTACGCGAGAGCCACTACGGTATGCATATTAGGTCATTATTCACCACTAACCAAACGCTTTGCGCCTGCCTCAAGATCTCTCAGTGTTTTACAGCTGATTAGACCAGACTGACACAGGAGAGCAACACAGTGCAATCATGACCCTATTTACGCTTAAACTTATATTTTTCCCGTTATTTGTGTTTGTAACCAAGCGCGTTGCGCCATGCAACCTCAACACCGTTTTACAGTTTAGACCCACGGGACGCGCGCTCGATTATAAACGCATAGCGTAATAAAATATAAGTTAAAATGTTAAATAAGGTCATGAGTACACTGTGTGTTGCTCTCCTGTATCCGTTTGGTCTAGTCAGCGGTAAAACACAGATCTTGAGGCAGGTCGACACTCGGTTGTGGCTGTCGCGACGCTTTGAACGCGCGCTCTATTATAAACACATATAGCGGAATAAAATATAAGTTAAAGTGTTAAATAAGGTCATGACTACACTGTGAGTTGCTCTCCTGTATCCGTTTGGTCTAATCAGCAGTAAAACACTAAGAGATCTTGAGGCAGGTGGACGCTCGGTTGTGGCTGACGCGACGCTTTGAACGCGAGCTAGATTATAAACACACGTGGAATAAAATATAATTTAAAGTGTTAAATAAGGTCATGACTACAGTGTGAGTTGCTCTTCTGTATCCGTTTGGTCTAATCAGCAGTAAAACACTAAGAGATCTTGAGGCAGGTGGACGCTCAGTTGTGGCTGGCGCGACGCTTTGATGACGGGACACGCGCTCGATTATAAACACAAATAGCGGAATAAAATAAGTTTAAGCAGTAAATAGTGTCATGATTGCACTGTGTGTTGCTCTCCTGTATCCGTCTGGTCTAGTCAGCGGTAAAACACTGAGATCTTGACTTGAGGCAGGCTCAAAAGCGTTTGGTTAGTGGTGAATATTGACCTAATGGTGCATACCGTAGTGGCTCTCGCGTAATGTAGTTTGTGTTGAAGGGGGAAGTCTGAAATCCCCTGCCGCTTCAATATACCTGTAAATATCTTAATCAGATTCATAATCAAAGCCTTAATGAATATTTATCCTCTTATTTCTAATGATTAATTCCAGTTGATTTTACTCAATAGAACTACAGATTGTTTGTTCTTCTTTTATGTTTTCTAAAGTTTGTATTTGGTCTTTGAGTGGCGTCTGGCCTATGTGTAACACAGCCCCTAACATGCCGGGAGTGCAGTAACAGTGTTTGCTCACTTAGCACGGCTTCCATAGATTAAATATGAATTTGTCTTTCATTTTTATTATATTTTATTCATTTTTTATTTCCTTTTACTGAAACACTAAAGAATCAAGATGAATATTGCCTGTACTATTGTCTGTACCTCTCACTGAGAGAAAGCACATGTTATCAGTATGTTTTGGTGAAGTGCTTTGTTGATAAGACTCTCCAACCTTGGGAGAGCTGTGATTCTGGGAGCTCTTGTGTGTGTCGTTGCATGATCTGTGCAGGCCCAATATTGAAGATGGACAACACCAGATATGAAGACGCCTTTCTGCAACCTCCGAGGTCAACAATGATCTAAATCTAGTCATGGGGCGACAACTAGTCTGCCTAGTTTAGTGATATGCTCTGATATATATCCTTGTGTGGAAATTTACCATGACTGTGCATGTGCTCTGAGCCAATCAGAATCATACACCTTGAAGAAATGACGTGGCTAGACCTTGAAAACAGTATAACTGTTGGGACAATTGTATGTACGTGCACGACGAGACCGGTAGAGAGAGGAAGCGGCCTACGAACTCCTTGTGAGACTTGAAGCTGGCTTCTGCTGATGAAACTGCAAACTATTCTTCAGTAAAATTTTTCTTTAATTAATTGCACTCCTGACTCGTTGTCTTCATTCTTCACTACTGGTCTCTGGGTCTAAGCTGTTATACCCCTAACAGTGTAAAAACGGCAGAATTGCATATTGTGTAAAAAAAAGAACAGCGTTGTCGTATTGTTCACATGCATCTACCGGACTGTCAGCTGCCTCCAGCACTGGCAGGTTTTAGAGGAGCTGCCTTAACCAGTGGCGGGTTCCGTGACAGCTGCCTTCAGTCCTGGCAGGTTTCTGTGGCAGCTCCCCCTGCCACTCAAAGACTTTACACCCTCTCTCGTCTATGGTAAAAACAGGTTGAGGAGGTGATGGTAAGGCGCTGGATAACAAATCTAGTATAATGTCACTGATTAAACCCACTGCCTATCACTCAATAAAATAGTCACATTGCTTTTGAAAGTTCTGTTTTTTGTTTGGTATAATTAACGTTACATTTTCAAGTATGATTCTCACTCGGTTTGTGAATTAACAAAACTTGCCCACAGCCACTTCACAATTCACAAGCTTCCATAGATGTGTTTTTGGTTGTAATTTGTTGAAATATTTAAAAAATACCATTATGGTGTCTGTCCGCTGAATGTAACCCTCTCCAATTCTCCTGCATGGCCATATGGGAAACTGAATATTTACAATGACAACAATAATCTTCAATTGCTTTTACAACTTTCCAACAAAGAAATAGATCAACTTCTGTCAGATTGTTTAACCCATTTTTATTTCTACCATATGGCTGAAGCAGCAGCGAGTGCCCAGCGTGACACTGTTTTCACGGTAACAACCAGATCAACATTGTGAAGTGAACCGAATTCTTAAAAACATCAAATGCCACAAAATTATATTGTGTTCCCTGCAAATGATACCATGAAGAAAGTGAATATTTAAACCACTCAAAAAAAAGGTAGGCCTGTGTCCGAACTGAGTATCAGCAAACGCCATCAAAAGTGACAAATAGAGGGTTTGCACCTACGTAACGTCACGGCTTGGTTAGTTACCCGGATGAGCGGCCATTTTGGAGGTACTAGGATGTAAACAACAGCGCGTATTGCACGGTTAATATACCACTGAAGACTAATTTCTACTAATTTATTATGTCTAAACCACAGAAAAACGCGTGGAAGCTGTGAAATCATATAAAGAAGGACCCAGTAAGAAGGAAAGAGCGCGATATTTTAAGAAACTTAAGTTAATAGGCGGTAAAGATCCGTATGAACTAGCTCTTTTGTCATGGACTGACAACCCGACAATTCTCCCTTCGATTTCTTATCCGGACATAGTAAACTACTTATTTTTTTCGCCAAGCCCATACACAATTGAAGACCTCAAATGTTAAAGGTTTTTTTTAAGTAAAGTTTTTTGTAACTTTGTGCAATTGTTTTATGCAGTGTACAGTTCTGCAGCTTCACGTTATTATTTACATATCTGATGTACAGCTTAAGTGTATTTTTTCCCCCTTAAGCACTTCAGGCACTTTTTTTTTCAATTAGGCTGAAAGTTTTATTTTAATAATTATTTTATTTATTTCCTTTTGAAAATGTAATGTGTTAATATAACAATTCACGCTATTTTTGTTGTAGTTTTATTTAGTAGAGTACATTTTCACATAATTTGTACATCATACAATAAAGTAAAAAGTTGTGGCATACCATACCCAGCTGCTCTATTGCTCTTTTAATAAGTTGCTGTCACTGCCAAGTTGTTCTAATGACAGTGGTATACTGTTTGTTGCTACACAAGTATGCTATTTACAATGAAATAACATCAGTGAATACCCTGGAAGCTCTTGCTATTGACACATTGAACATGAAGGTTGTAGAAACATTAAGCCTTAGTCTCATTAATTATTTAATTATTTCATAATAAACTGGTACATTTAATTGTTGTTTAATTGAATTAATTATTTATTTAATTATTTAATTTTGAGTAATTTGGTCCTCCATAATATGTAAGTCCTCTAGTTGTTGTGCAGAGTGAAATCTGAATCACGTGGCTTTTGGCTCTCTATGGGGTTCTCCCCATGCTTATCCCTTGCCTTTATCGGAATATATGCCTCCACGTCCCCCCGATTGCCACATAGACAGTTAAAGATTGCATGCGAGCTTCTCCTCCTGCCTACACGGTAATTTCACTACTGTGCGACAGAGTCGCGTTGGTTATGACGCAATCGTTAGCCTATTTTTTTTTTTAAAAACAAAAACGGCTTCTACGGGACGATAGAGTAGATACAAGGTAATGTAGCCTATTATACATTGGACATATGGAGTCTTTAAACGCCTCAGATGTAAAGTTATTCACTGTCAAAGTGACGCCACAATGAATGGGAGTCAATGGAATGCCAACAGCAGGTGATGGCTTGGTTAGCAATGGCCGCTCATATGGAGGGTACGCTTTCCTCTATATGGCTCTGCCCTCCATCTGCATTTCGCGCCTCCGCAGTGACGTCACGTCACGTCATCGCTAAAATAAGCTAATGTGTTAGATAAACTAGCAAACCTACATTTTAGCATACACACCATTGAAAATAATCTGAATAGCGAGTAAAGGAAGATACAGGTTTGTGTTTTTTTTGTTTAGGTTTTTTACTTCAGAGATTTAACCTTAGTGCACAGCACTGGTGAACTTTCGCTAAGTCCTCAGGGGAATTATATATAAGTTATTATTTGTTAGCTCAAACGCATCTGCATGCTCATTGTGTTAATTTAACCTTTATTTTACCCCCGTTTTTTGTACATTTAATCAATTCGTCTTGTTTATATTTTTTCAGTCAATAATTTGAGAACACAGTTTGTATAATTAAATACTGATTTGGATTAATGAAACACTCGAGGTGATTCTCGATTGGTTTGCTAAGAAATCTTATGTAGTTTCCGTTACATAAGATTAAAATTATAATGAATGCATACTACGTCATGATTATTACAAGCTAAATCGAAATTGTGACAAACCAAATTGAAAGTATGACATTCAAAGTCGAAATTATGTCATAAAAGTCATAATTAACTAAAAGTTGAATTTTTGTTCTTTTTTAAAATCTCAGAATGTTGTCTTTTTAATCTCATAATTAATTTAGCATGTCATACTGTTGCCTGGTTTTGCCCTTCACCCTCATTTAAGCATCCTAGGTGTATATGACTTTCTTCTTTCTGAAGAAAACAATAACATTATATTAGAGATGAAGTTATATTAACAATGAGTTATATTAACAATGTCCTGGCTCTTCTAAGCATTATAATGGCAGTGACTGTTGCTGTTTTTGAAGTCCATGAAAGTGCACCCATCATAAAACTGCTCCACACGGCTCCGGGGGGGGGGTTAAATAAGGCTTTCTGAAGTGAATCAATGCATTTGTGTAAGAAACCATTCACCGTGTGTGGAACAGTTTTATGATGGATAGATGCACTTTTATGGACTTCAAAAATGACCCAACAGTCACTTCCTTTATAATATAACTCTGATTTTATTTGTCTGAAAGAAGAATGTCATATACACCTAGGATTGCTTGAGGGTTAGTAAATCATGGGGGTAAATCAATACATTTCATTTTTGGGTAAACTATCTCTTTAAATATCCCAATTTAACTAAGGCCTACTTAAGCATTGTCTATGATTTTTTTTTCTTATGTGGCGGAAATGGTGTTTCATCGTTTCAGGCATAACAGGTGAATACAACATTTTTGGCATACAGTAAAACAGTTTGATAGACAAGCCATCAGTCCATGTACTGGATAAGCTCACTTTTAGAGGTTTTATCACATAACCATAATGATGTTGTTGTAATCAAACAGAATTATGTCTCATTGGATCTGCTGTAACTTATGCTTCATGTCACCTGGTCCTGAGCGTCAGCTGGCTGTCACAAACTGCGGCCACGTCATTTGTAACGTTTGCTTTCAGAGAGGTAGCGCGCTCAACTAACAGTAAATAGGCCTATGTTCAGATTTAAAGATGGCATAATGCTTTTACAAATAACTGTAGTTGCTCTTAGCTTTTATAACACTGGATGTGAATTATTATTCCCAATTATCTGCCTATTTTGTATAGAATAGTAATATAGTAGCAAAATCTCAGTATAAATGTTTTTATAGTTAGATCATGAATTAAATGTGTGAATATGCTGCCCTCTGCTGGAAATAATATAGTATTGAGAGCGGTCTGTGTTTGTTTTTTCCCTAAGGAAATCAAGGTGTGTGTCTCATTTGCAAAGCAAAGTGTCAGATCTCTCCACTGTCTGATAAGGTAAGATACAAGAGTTTTTTTGTGTGTCATAGAGATTAATATTAATGAACTGTCGCTAATCTGCGTATTGTTTTCGTAGAGCAGTTCAGGGGTTCAGGAACTTTTCTCAGATATCAATGCAGTTGCAGTCAAGTACTCCTCAGAGATAAGCATGGTGATTGTACATAAAATGAGTATGATTGCAGAAAATTAATCAGGCATGCAGCAGTAGCGCTTATAAAACATTTTATTATGCTTTGTAGGTCTTGCAGTTCCAGGCCAGACACCACAAGCGATTACTTGCCCACTATCAGCAAGAGGTGAAAGCATCCTGTCCTTAACATGACTTGTTTTTACTGAATCAAATTAATGACACACAACATTTTAAGCACAGATTGAGAGAATGAAGGAGAATGGACTGAAAATTCAACAAGAGATGCAGAATATGTCCAAGTAAGGATGAGTATTACATTAGTACAGCCATTTCCTTTTGTGCACTTTTTCCTTATTTATTGGTTTCTATTTTGTACAGGAAAATTTCAGAACAGAATGCCTACATATCAAAGTTAGAGATGACTGTTCAAAATCAAAGGTAATTCTACATGAATCTCTAAATAGAATACAGAGTCTATAAATAGTATTCACCCTATTCGGAAATCTCGGTTTTACAACATTAATTTATAAATAATTTAATTTTGCTTTTGTGGCACCAATCAACAAGAAAAATGCTTGCATACGAATTTGTCAAACAATATTCTACACATTAAAGGGTTAGTTCACCCAAAAATGAAAATTCTGTCATTAATTTCTCACCCTCATGTCGTTCCAAACCTGTAAGACCTTTGTTCGTCTTCAGAACAGATATTTTTGATGAAATCTGAGAGCTCTCTGATCCCTCCAGTTATTTACAGTTATTTAATTAACACTTTCAAGGTCCAGAAAGGTTGTTAAAATAGTCCATGTGACTCCTGTGGTTCAACCTTAATTTTATGGAGCGACAAGAATACTTTTTGTGCGCCAAAACAAACAAAAATAATGACTTAATTCAACAATTTATTCTAGTCTGTGTCAGACTTTTACATTGACTTTTAAAAAAAATGAAAATGGCAGATCATTTCCCTAGATAAAACCCTATTCCTCAGCTGGGTGCAGAGCCCTCTGAAGCCCTTTGAAACTGCATTGATCATTGAGGCAAAAGAACGCTTCCGGTGCCGTTGTCTGTTTCGGCAGAATACTGCCATCTAGTGGTAGCAGGTTTTCTTAGACAGCTGTGTGTGTGGATCGTGCAATGCCAAACTGGCGAAATGAAAGTCTCAAAATCCAAATTAATCAAATAGGATCGACTCACAAACGAGTCAATGAATTGCACACGCATCACCGGATCCACAAATGCACATCGTACTCGGTGCACGCACAAATTCTGACCAACATCAAATTTTGTATTCACAAATATGTCTCTGTTTGTACAAAATACTGCACATTCATGTCAATCTGGATTTTGCACATACAAGTTGTAATGTAGAAATGCACATTTGGTAGTTGTGCATACATTAATAATCAGCACCAGGCGCATTCACTGGTAGTTGTTTGTGTGTGGTTTGTGAAATGCTTGATAACGTGAAATGTTTGAAAACGCGAAATGAAAGTCTCAAAATCCAAATTAATCAAATGAGATCAATGCAGAAAAGACGTCAATAAATGCACACGCGTCACATGATACACAAATGCACATCTTATTTGTTGCATGTGCAAATTATGATACACTAATGCAAAATAAAACATTTGTATTCAAAAAAATGTCTCTATTTGTACAAACTGCAGCACATTCATGCAATTCTGTGTTTTGCACATACAAGTTGAAAGGCATTTGTTTGTGGATAGTGAAAAGTTCATGGATAATTGTGTGTGCATGTATTAATCATTTTGAGTCTAAAATCATCCCATAGATTAAGTGCTCATGGAAGAGATGAGTTTTTAGCGGTCTCTTGAATGATGTCAATGTTTCTGCCATATGGATGGAGGTGGGAAGATCGTTCCACCAGCCGGGAAGGGTGAATGAAAAAGCTCTGGAGAGGAATTTCATGCCTCTCTGTGATGGTACCACAAGCCTCTGCTCCTTAGCTGAGTGGAGGCTTCTGGTGGGGTGTAGACTCGTAGGAGTGAGTCGAAGTATGCGGGTGCTGAGCTTGTGGTGGACCCATAAGCAAGCAAGCGTCAAAGCTTTGAACTTGATGCAGGCAGCGAGTGGTAGCCAGTGCAGAGAGATGAAGAGAGGTGTGACTTGGGCCCTTTTGGGCTTGTTGAAGACAAGACGTGCTGCTGCGTTCTGAATAATTTGAAGTGTTTTGAATGCACACGATGGAAGTCCAGCCAGAAGCACATTGCAGTAGTCAAGCCTAGAAATGACCAGGGCTCGGACAAGAAGCTGTCTTGCATGCTATGTAAGGAACGGTCTGATCTTCCTGATGTTGTGCACCGCAAACCTCTATGACCGAGCTGTCCTTGAAATGTGGTCTTTGAAGGACAGCTGGTCATCAAAGATTACTCCAAGATTTCTGACCGACCCTGAAGGGGTAATCACAGATTAACCTAGCTGGATGGTGAAATCATGTTGTAGAGTCGGATTGGCAGGGAAGACGAGAAGCTCAGTCTTTGCCAGGTTGAGCTGCAGGTGATGTTCTTTCATCCATGCCAAGATGTCAGCCAGACAGCTTGAGATTCATGCATCTACTGTGGGATCATCCCCTCTTGAAAGACCTACTTATGAGATAGGACTCAAACTAGTGTATTGGAATCCCTGTTATGCCCAGTGATGAGTAGCTGGACAGAAGGATCTGATGATTCACAGTGTCAAAGGCAGATCGAGGAGGATGAGGACTGATGATTTGGAAGCAGCTTTAGCTATCCGCAGGGCTTCAGTGACCGACAGTAGTGCAGTCTCAGACTGGTTTATGTCCAGCTGATTAAACTAAGATGAAAGATGAAACCTGGTTGAAAACAGCTCACTCTAGTGTTTTCACTATGAATGGTAAGCAAGAGACAGGTCTGTAGTTCTCTACAAGTGATGTGTCTAATGTGGGTTTTTTAAGCAGTTGGGTTACCCGAGCCTGCTTGAATGTGGTAGGGAAAATGCTGGTGCAGAGAGATGTTGATGATGTGTGTGAGTGCTGGCAGGAGTGTAGGAGAGATGGCTTGTAGAAGGTTTGAAGGGATTGGGATCTAGAGGGTAGGTAGTAGTTTGGCTGGAGAGGAGAAGTTTAGATACTTCTGCCTCAGAGAGTGTAGAAAAGGAGGAGAGAAGATGTCTGGCTATGGATGTGGCTGATCTAAAATCCTGTGAGTGTGGAGGTGAGAACTGACTGCTGATATATTGTTGTTTTGTCAGTGAAAAAATGGGCAAACTCGTCAGCAGATAAAGAGGTGGTGAAGGGGAAAGAGGAGAGAGTTGAATGTTCTGAAAAGTGTGCATGTGTTTGAGGTGCTGTTGAATTTATTTATTTATTTATAAAAAAATTTTTTTGTGGAAATATGAGGATTTAGCTGCATGGACATCATCTGAGAAGGATGAGAGCAGAGATTGATACTTACCCAGGTCAGATGGGTCGTTTGATTCTTGCCATTTTCTCTCTGCTGCCCTGAGTTTGGTCTGGTGTTCACATAGCACATTAGATAACCAAGGGTAGTAGTAGTAACCAAACCTTAAGGGTTAGATAACTAAACCTTCTGTTGCATTGTTGACATCCTTAGATGAGAATTGTGTGGGTGAGGGAAGAGTGGATAACACAGCAGAAGAGAGATGAAAGGGAGAGAGAGAGTGCGCAGGTTCCCTCTGAAAGTGGCTGGAGGTTCACTAGTAGTAAGTTGTAGATTAAATGTGATGAAGTAATGATCTGAAATGTGTAGGGGTTTGACCAAAATGTTATCTGTAGTCAGGGCTTAAAGTATTCTGGCACCGTGCCGGATCTCCGGCGTGTGGTTGTGAGGGATTTACATTTTTTAAAAATATATTAAAGGTCCCATGGCATGAAATTTTCATTTTATGAGGTTTTTCAACATTAATATGAGTTCCCCTAGCCTGACTATTGTCCCCAAGTGGCTAGAAATTTTGATCAGTGTAAACCGAGTTATGGCTGTTTTTCTCTGCCTTTGAGAAAATGACAGCCCAGATGAGCTGATCTGAAAGCTCTCCGGTTATGACGTGAACACCGGAGAGGTTACCTCCGCTTCCTCTGCTTTGCCCTCCCATAGCATTCGGAGAAAATGTATTCAGTTTATGTCTGCACAGGCTTTACAAACAGACTTTATGATATGGATTTGACAGCACCGCGACAAACAGTGAGTAGCAGTGTTCATTAATGCCTGATCTGTGATCAGTGATTTCTGATGTGTAGCTAATCATTGAAGTTTACTCAGACTTTCTTTCTAGATCGTCGATCGCCGTCTGATGCCCTAAGTGTAATGCATCAGTGAACCAAGCCAGTGACTAAAACGATCGTTTCTGTTAGTAGCATGAAACAAATCCCTTATTAAATGATTCAACTACAGAGAGCGATCAGAACTCTCAGATACAAATAAGCTCGCGCTAACAGCACAGCGCTATTTTAATAACTCAGTACAATAAAACTTCCTCCAGCTCTCCATGATTCATGAGTGCCCAGCAGTCAGCCTCTCTCTCTCATGCATGCAGTCAGTGTGCGCAGTGCCTCGCTAAACCACGCCCCCTCCGCAACATAATCTAACACTCATTTCAATTGCAAAGATGTCAGCCAATCACAACAGTGGGCGTTTTCACTGAAGTCTCACAGCAGACACACGCCCCTTGAAACAGGTCATTCAGCCAGAGGGGTAATAACAGGATAGAAAAAATGTGTTTTATTTCTAAATTATGACATATTGTTAGTATGATTTTTACATAAAAAAATAAGTACACCTCAGGAAACATTATAAAATAATAGAAAAATGCCATGCCATGGAACCTTTAAAACGCGGTTTAATATTTTCATGTCAAGTGATTTCACCTACCAATCATATGAGAGGAACGCAGCTCTAACTAACGTTACAAGCCTATCAGAAGTAGTGAAGGGTGGGTCCTGGCAACACTGTGTGAGGTCCATACGTCATATTAGCGTTGTCGGTGAAATCATGGAGCGCAAGTTCATGAAGCCTGGGGATGATGTCCTACCCATAGATAAAGGACTAAAAAATAAATGGCACTGGGCATGGGTTTTTATGAGCTGTATGCCAAAATCATCATTATTAAAACAATAAAAGACCTGAAATATTTCAGTTGGTGTGCAATGAATCTAAAATATGACATTTTAATTTTTATCATTACATTATGGAAAATAATGAACTTTTATCACAATATGTAAATTTTTTGAGAAGGACCTGTATTTGCTCAACTTTTGCGCTATTTTCTAAATGTTGATTTAGCCATTAACAGATGTTATGCGACTAAAACGTTTTATTTTGTGTTTTTTTGTGATAAGTCATTCAAAAAATTATGCTAAGTAAATTGGTAGGTTTATGTAAATCCCAGCAACTGCAATAGCCCTTATTTTAATGGAAGGAGACATAGGCGTGTTATTCAAGCATAAAAGAACGAAATGTGTGAATTTGCATGGTGGTAACTCAAGGTTTTTTGTTTTTTTTTTGGCTTGAAATTTCGTTTGTTGAAAATATAACCCGAATTTAGAAATGCTTTTTGAATGAAAAACTTGGCGTTTAATAAACAAAATACATTTTTGAAATGTTTGGACTTGGAGTGCAGCGCATTCAAAATAATCCGTCCCCTTAATCCACGGCCCTTGTTGAGAGTCTAGGCCTACAGAAATAAAAGTAGACCGTTTGTAGTTTATAATTATGTCTTGCACTTTTCTGTATGGATAAAAATTAGCATTCTGAGTTGTCATAAAGGAAAAAAATCCATCAGAACGCGTCGCGCTGGCACTGTCAGACAGAGGGTTATAGAAAACGTAGCCTATATTGTTTCGTAGTTAGTTATGTTTAACTATTAGCCTATAATATTCTAATTTTTTTAAATTTCATATGTTGATTATGAAACGTGAGCACAACCTTCTACACAAACCTTGGCAATAGAATTGCCATTGGCTAGTAATTTTTTTTTGTTTTTTTGTTTAGTCGCCAGACTGATAAAGCCTCCTTTATTAAACTGTCTAACCTCCTTTTTGGTCTTAGGCCTTGGACAGGTCGCAATCACTGCCGTCTTATCAATTTGGGGACGCACCTGTCCATGACCCAAGTGGAAGCCCAGATATCTTACTTCCACTCGCCCAATCGCACACTTCTTTGGGTTTGCCGTGAGCCCCGCCCTTCTCAGCGACTTCAGGACAGCGCGCAAGTGCTGCATATGCCGCTGCCAGTCCACACTATAGATGATGATATCATCCAAGTACGCCGGGCATATGCAGCATGCGGCCGGAGAATCCTGTCCATCAGACGCTGGAAGGTCGCGGGAGCCCCGAACAAGCCGAAAGGAAGGGTGACCAATTGGTGTAATCCAAACGGCGTGGTGAAAGCGGTTTTCTCTTTGGACATTGGAGACAAGGGGATCTGCCAATACCCCTTTGTTAAGTCCAGTGTCGAATAAAAGCGAGCGGTCCCTAGCCGATCAAGCAGTTCGTCAATCCTTGGCATTGGGTACGCATCAAATTTTGACACCGCGTTCACCTTCCTATAATCCACACAGAACCGGACCAGAGCCGGACCAAAACAATCGGGCTCGCCCAGTCACTGCTGGACTTCTTCTTCTAATGCAAAGCGACGCCCGCGTGCCGACCGTTCTAATGGCCCGATGAGGTCCATCCCAATTCTTTCGAAGGGGACCTGCATTAGTGGAAGGGGGCACAATGGTGCTTTTGGGGTGGCCGGTGGATTCACCAACTGACATTCACGACATGACGCACACCACCTGCGCACATTCTCATGAATGCCCGGCCAAAAGAAGCGGGCCATGAGACGGTTAAGTGTAGCTTGTTGCCCCAAATGCCCGGCCATCGGATTAGAATGAGCCGTCTGGAAAAGCATTTCCTCTTAGGCACCAATAACTGGGTTGTATCCTCCTTTGTCTGGGCGTCCTGGGTCACCCGATACAACCTATCCTTTATAATTGCAAAATACGGGAAAGCGATTGGTTGCTCAGGATGGACGAGGTGGCTGTCGATGGAACGGACTAAAGGCATGTTTGAGCGATTCATCCTGGGACTGTTCCAGGGGAAAGTCATCGCGATCGGTGAGAACCGACATCTCCCGACCGCTCTGTTCCCCTGAAACCGGTTCCCGAGGTCCCGAATCCGCCTCGCCCAGCTGAGCAACCATCTCCTTCCGCTGCACATTTTTTCCCCAGGAGGCATCCGCACACAAGTATCCCAACAATTTATGGAATGCCGGCCAATTCGTTCCCAAAATCAGCGGATGCTGGAGGTGCGGGTTAACTGCAACCTCAACGCTATGCTTTTGGCCCCGAAATTGAATATCCACGGGCACTCACGGATAATTCACCACTTCCCCGTGCACACACCTCACCTTAACCATGCGGCTGTTACCCAATGCCTTAGACTGAACCAGGCTTTGGTGGATAGAGGTCTGGTTACACCCTGAATCCACCAAGGCCTGGTACGTACCCCCCTTGATACTCACAGGTATCTGGTACAGGCCAGCCTGATCGAGGGCGGCTTGAGGCGCGTCGGGGACCCTGACCAGTGTCCCCACCTCCATCACTGGACACCGGTCGATGAAGTGGCCAGGGTCCCCACAGCGCCAACAAACCGGCCCAGGCCTTCCCGCCACCCTAGTGGCTGGAAGCGGATCAAGGAATTGGCGAGGAGAGAGTGCTGAGGATGACGGTGGTTCCTGGCTCCCTCCTCCTCCCCGGGACGTCGTCCTGGGTACCACTGGCCCTTCGGTGGGTCCCGCTGTGCGCCACCTCGGCGCTGGACGGGGCAGGACGCCTGCTCTGGACCTGGGAAGGGGAACAGGCTTAGAGGGTGGAGGGGGAGAAGGAGGGGAAGAGAGAGAGAGAGAGAGGCCGCTGGAAGGGCTTCGCCGACCCCGTGGCACGCCACCATCTGGTCCTCCGCCAACTGGATGGCCTGGTCGAGCGACGTCGGGCGGTGGCACTGGACCCACTGCGCTGTCGTCGTTGGCAGCCTTGCGATGAACTGCTCCAGTACCACACGATCGATGACTTCCTCGACGTCGGCTTTCGTCGGCCATCAGCCACTTGCAGCACGAGTCCCGGAGCTGGTGCGCGAGCGAAGGCCGACCGACTCCCGAGCCAGGCTCCGGAAGCGTTGACGATGTTGCTCGGGGGTCCAGCCGACCCGCTGCAGGATGGCGCGTTTGAGGTCTTTGTAGACCAGGAGGTTCTCGACTGGCAGCTGGTGGGCGGTTACCTGGGCTTCCCCAGATAACAGCGGCAGGAGCCGCATCGACCAGTCGTCCTGGGGCCACCCCCGCGCCTCGGCGGACCTCTCGAAGAGGTCGATGAACGCCTCCGGGTCGTCCATCGGGCCCATCTTCGAGAGCGCGATGGTGGCGGCCGAGTCGCAGGTGGATTTGGGGGCGGCCCGATCCTCCCGGTCTATCCAGCTCTGGAACAATTCACGGTCTTCATGCTGGGCCTGGAGGAAATCTCAAATCTCATCTGCTGCTCCTCCCTGACGGCCCGCAGATCTTGCTGTGTCTCCTGGTGAAGACCGGCGAGTGATTGGACTATGTCCGCAAGTGGGGTGCGTGACGGGGGCTCCATGGCGGCGGCACACTTCTCCCTTCCCGGGTTTCGCCACCAGTGTAGTTAGGTTCTTTGTGGTGGGAAGGAAGAAGGCGGGGTCGGCGTGACTGGGACTTGCACTTTATTTCGCATACACAGCGATACAGTAACACAAACGGGCGCACATGGGCGCAAACACAATACTCAATAATGTAGACTCTTGGTCTCTCAGGTTCTCTCAACGTCAATAACTGCAACCAGACACAGGTGTTACTCGTCTGCACTTGACCTACTTACTCCCCGCTCGGCTCTTCAGCTCCTCTCCCGCTACAGACCTCGCAGAACCACGCCCCCTCTGCCACATAGGCCTAGTTTTATTTTTTTGTGGATAAAGGCTTGTTTTTGTACATATCACTATACAACATATCCTTATTATGAGAGAATATATGTCTTTTTAACGACATATCTCGTTATTACGAAAAAAAAACATAATAGAGTGGAAAAAATATGTAGGCTAGGCCCTATAGACCAATGTGTCACCGTATGCCAGGTGACCTGTAAATGCCAAAAAACTGTCTCCATTGCAGTTTTGCGAAAATGTCCTTTTTCGAATTGCCTGAAAAACCACCTCATGCAAGCGTAAAAACTTTTTTGCGATTAAATTGGAGTTTTTGCAAAATTGATGCGCTTTCATTAAGCGTATTTTAATTTTCAATTTGATGCGCAATTTGAAGAGTAATGGAAACGTGGTTTATGACTGACCGTGTCTGCGACTTAAAAATACATTAGTGCACATTTATCGCTGAACATTCACTGTTTTCGCAGCCACTGGTCACTGGTGAGAGAAAGAGAAGTTGCTAGAGAGAGCAGCAGGGGTTGCTGAGTCTTCTGGATGGGTCCAGGTCTCAGTCAAGGCCAAGATATTGAAAGTGGAATGAGTGGCAAAGGCTGGAATGAAGTCAGCTTTGTTGACAGCTGACTGACAATTTCATAGACCCACAGAAAAAGAGGTAGGAGTATTAGTGGAGGAGGGAATAGGACGCAGATTAGCAGTGTTGCACTGCCATCTGCGTGTGATAGTGGAGCATGGTTGAGAGACAGTGGGAATGTACTGAAAGCACATTGTAAGAGAGAGGAAGGAAGATGAAAGAGAACAGGAAAAGGAGATTTAAGTGCCTTACCAGTGTCCTTTCTTGGTGGAGTCGATCGCAGGTAGTGTCGAAAGATGTCTATACCTCAGTCGGTCTTCACACAAGGAGGCTGACACGCTTTGTTAAATAGACGCTTTTACTAAGGATCAAGGCAAAAGCCTGTCAATGGCTTGAATCAAAACGAAACTATGACTCACTACCTGTGTTAAAAGCTAGCAATAACAATTGAGTGCAGCACAGTGTGGCCATTCTTTAAACAGCCGTTTAATTCAAATACAATTTGCTAACACAGTAAAATTATGAGTAGATAAATAAGTACAAAATCTAAATGTATCCTCCTCCTAGCACGCAATACGCTAAGCAATACAGCAAAATCTGAGTATTCACAAAAACACTTACTTATGGTTCGTGCTTCTTCACTGACCAGTACGCTTCTCCTAGGATCAACTAAATGCTGGATTTTCAAAAGTATGTGAAGTTTACGGATCCATTGTTGCAGTAAACTTGCACAACATTCTTGATTTAATAATTTATAGTCTGTTATTGCAGGGACATCAACTTGGTGAGGAGCTATTGCTTGCCACTCTGAAATTGCCTACCCTTTTAAGTGTTACTAAACTTTCAATTCATCAGGAAATCCAAATAATATTATTCTAATATAAATATCAATGTTACACTGAAGACTGGAGTAATGGCTGCTGAAATTCAGCTTTGCTTCACAGGAATAAAAACCATTTGAAATAATTTTACAACTGAAAACAAAACAAAAAGTATACTATTGAATATTGTTACATTATTATATATTACTGTATATTATTATATCTGAAAACTAATACTATTTATATGCACTGTAAATATGGCATGTATCCTTCTAATGAAAGACAACGTGAAATTGAATGGATGTAGAAATATAAGAGCTGAATAAGAATACATCTTAAACATGTACTTTATTAATGCATCATTTTTCATTGAAATCATTCCAGTTCAAGGCTGGCATTACAGTCAAACCGAGATTTACAGTCAGCAAGTCAAAGACCAGGTGCGTTCTAGCTTGTTCTTAGCTCTCTTTAGATCTTTAAGATGAACAGATTGTCCAAAGTGTTACAGTGTAAGATATTTTAGCCCTATTTCTAATTTTAAGAAATAGATCAGGTGTTTTTTGTGACTTATTATATCATTTCAAAGAGCTGTTTCTTTGTTTATTTCAGCTTCTTCAATGACAAAAGTTCCCTATTCTTCTCCTCTCTCAATGTCACGATCCTTATCCTTTGCTAGCCTGTGAGTATATGATCGGGAAGGTTTAAAAAGTTCTTTTGTTTCTCATTTCACATAGTTTTATAATTCTTTTTTTAAATAATTAATTTATTCCCCTGGTTTCACAGGCAAGGCTTAAAGGGTTAGTTCACCCAAAAATGAAAAATCTGTCATTAATGACTCACCCTAATGTCGTTCCAAACCCGAAAGACCTCCGTTCATCTCTGGAACACAGTTTAAGATTTTTTAGATTTTGTCTGAGAGCTTTCTGTCCTTCAATTGAAAGTGTATGCACACTCTACAGTCCCTGTCCAGAAAGGTAGGATGAAAAACATCATCAAAGTAGCCCATGTGACATCAGTGGGTTAGTTAGACTTCATGATTCAGAACGTGTCAAACATTGGCGATCTGAATCCTGAATCAATACGCTGATTAATAACCGTTCAAATCTTTGTTCGCAGATTGAAAACAAACAATGTTTGAAGAAGACAATGCTGAATAAAGTTATTTTGTTATTTTTGGACTAAAATGTATTTTCGATTCTTCTAGAGATTCTGACTAACCAACTGATGTCACATATGGACTACTTTGATGATGTTTTTATTACCTTTCTGGAAAGGGACAGTATACCGTGCACACATTCAATGGAGGACCAGAAAGCTCTCGGACTAAATATAAAATATCTTAAACTGTGTTCCGAAGATGAACGGAGGTCTTACGGGTGTTGAACAACATTAGGGTGAGTCATTAATGACATAAATTTCATTTTTTGGTAAACTAACCCTTTAAGTCTAGTCCCAGACTAAAATGCATGTTTGTGCTGTTTTAACTGAAAGCAACTTGCACTGATATATCTTAAAATATGTCCAGTGCCATTGTTTTGTCTCAAGATGCACACCAGTAATGTTTTTTTCTAAGACATGTTTATAAAACCTACTTAAATGTCCTAATTGAACTAAGGCATATATAATCTAAGCCCTGTCTGTGGAAACCGGGCCATTAACATTTAAACTGTTTCATAATCAACAGTTCAAAACAAAACTAACACGACAGACATTTATAACTGGTTTATATTATATTCTACACAGATCATGCATTACATTATGACCTAACCCTAATATTGTGTTGGTCCCTATTTTGCTGCCAAAACAGCCCTGACTCGTCAAAGCATGGACGAGATCTCTGAAGGTGTAAAACGGCATCAAGATGTTAGCAGCAGATCCTTTAAGTCCTGTAAGTTGTGAGGGGGGGTCTCCATGGATCGGACTTGTTTGTTCAGCACATCCCACAAGATGCTCGATTGGATTGAGATCTGGGGAATTTGGAGGCCAAGTCAACACCTCAAACTCGTTGTGATGCTCAAACCATTCCTGAAACATTTTTTTTATCCTGCTAAAAGAGGCCACAGCCACCAGGGAATACCATTTCTGTAAAAGGGTGTACATGGTCTGCAACAACGCTTAGATAGGTGGTACGTGTCAAAGTAACATCCACATGGATGCCAGGACCCAAGGTTTCCCAGCAGAATATTGCCCAAAGCATCACACTGCCTCCACCGGCTTCCTTCTTCCCATAGTGCATCCTGGTGCCATGTGTTCCCCAGGTAAGCGAGACACATGCAACTGGCCATCCATGTGATGTAAATAAAAACGTAATTCATCAGACTAAGCCATCTTCTTCCATTGCTCTGTGGTCCAGTTCTGATGCTCACATGCCCACTGTTTGTGCTTTTGGCGGTGGATGGGTCATCATTGGCACCCTGACTGGTCTGCAGCTCCAAATGCAAGCCCCATATGCAGCCCCATACGCAACAAACTGTGATTCACTGTGTATTCTGACACCTTTATATCAGAACCTGCATTAAATTCTTGAGCAATCTGAGCTCGTTTGATCGGATCCTGCTTCTAACACATCAACTTTGAGGACAAAATGTTCACTTGCTTCTTTATCCCACCCACTGTGGGGAAGAGAGAATCAGTGTTATTCACTTCACCTGTCAGTAGTCATAATGTTATGCCTGATCGTGTGTATAATCAGTGTTTGATGTTTTCTTTGTAAAATCATCAACATCCCACACCAACGTCTATGAAATAGTATGTGTCATGTCTGTTTTCCAGGATAGTCTGTGCTTCAATCATTTAAAGTCTTGCTTGTGATTGTAACATTAGTTTGGTTGTTCTTTCCTAGAGCTGATAGCATAAAAATCGACAGCAGGGGGCTCTCTCACAAAGTAAACACTCTATTTTCTGCATTCTCATCCTTGTGTGGTTTTCTGTAGAGTATATAAAACTCTGTCATGACTTTGCGATTCTATACCTCCATTTCTCCATTTAGCCAGACGTCTTGAGTAGGATTTGTCTCAGAAGCTCACCGCAGAACTGCCGAATAGGTTTGTTAGCACTTTTCATATATTCATCATTGCCGTTTTTGGTTTTGCATGCGTTAAAGATGCACTGGTATAGATATTTTGGGCCAGTAACTGATAACCAAAAGCTTGTTGTGGCCAATGCAATACCAATTTTTACTATATACAATTTTTTTTGTGTGCTAATTAATATAAATAAAAAAATCACTTACTTGACACAATATAGTTTTCATTTGAAAAAGACTTTACACAGCACATAACAATCAACCTAGTATTATTATTGTTAATAAAACATTTTCATTAGCTGAAATAAAAACTAAAACTGCAGTAAAATATATTTTCATCATTACAAAACTAGCTAAAAATCAAAAGCAGCCAAAAAGCCAAATAATAAATAAATAACTATTTACTTTTGTGTGTAAGCTAAAAAAACATGTAAAAGTTTAACACAGAGAGGAACTTGCACGAATAATAGTAGACAAATTCTTACAACAAAATACTTTATTTAGAGGCAAAATGCAGACAAAACGTTTTTTTCACATCATAATCTGTGTCGTAACAGACAATAGCACACCTAATCAGCATTTATATAATATATTTTTTTGGAAGCATATTACATCCAATAAAGTAAACTCAGTTGATTTTAAAAATACATCTACCTCAACAGCATAAAAACTGTTTGTACAGTAACATTCATAGTATATCACACTGATACTAATACAAACAAAAGTACAAAAATGATGTAGAAATTATACAAAAGAAATATAAATAGAGATTATACAATGGATTTCTTTTTTAATTATACAAAATAATAATACAAGAAAGTTTTTTTTTTTCATAATCATCAAGGCAACCCTTGTTAATATGATCAACTAAAAACGGAAAACTTTTTATGCGTTTTGACCGTTCATTTACACAACAATGATTTGGGTGCCTGGAAACGCAAACTTTTAAAACGGTTTCAAAATACACATTTTTGAAACCAATACCATTATAGTCTCCTTGTAAGGTACAAAAACTGTGATGTCACGCACATGCATATTGCATATTGAGTCAATAAGCGCATAGTGTCATCTACTGGCTTGGCAGCAGAATAAAGCATTTCGTCGTTTTGATAACGTTGTCGTCTGTAAGCAAAAAAATGCTAAATAAAAACATTTCAGTTTTTAGCACATCATTGTCATGTAACCGATTCAATTTGTTTCCCGAGAATACCGCAGCAGGAGCTGGTTTAACTCTGCCTAGCTGGGTTTGTTCATGCTAATGCTAGCGATGCAGCTTTGCGCTTAACCACATCAGTCAACATTCTGAGATAACACTGCCATCTAACGGTCGAGTTTAAACCAAACTCAAACCCACTGACACGAATCTTGGATGTAAACAAATAAATAAATGGTTAGTTGACAAATAAGCAGTAAAAAAATTGTTTCCCTTTAAAAACAAAACAAAAAAAACCCCACCACTTTTGAAGAAAAATGCATATTGTGTAATGTGAAGTCTGATGTTTGAGAAAATACAGGTCCTTCTAAAAAAATATTGTGATAAAAGTTCATTATTTTCCATAATGTAATAATAACAATTAAACTTTCATATATTTTAGATTCATTGCACACCAACTGAAATATTTCAGGTCTTTTATTGTTTTAATACTGATGATTTTGGCATACAGCTCATGAAAACCCAAAATTCCTATCTCAAAATATTAGCATATTTCATCCGACCAATAAAAGAAAAGTGTTTTTAATACAAAAAAAAAGTCAACCTTCAAATAATTGTTCAGTTATGCACGCAATACTTGGTCGGGAATCCTTTTGCAGAAATGACTGCTTCAATGCGGCGTGGCATGGAGGCAATCAGCCTGTGGCACTGCTGAGGTGTTATGGAGGCCCAGGATGCTTCGATAGCGGCCTTAAACTCATCCATAGTGTTGGGTCTTGCATCTCTCAAATTTCTCTTCACAATATCCCACAGATTCTCTATGGGGTTCAGGTCAGGAGAGTTGGCAGGCCAATTGAGCACAGTAATACCATGGTCAGTAAACCATTTACCAGTGTTTTTTGCACTGTGAGCAGGTGCCAGGTCGTGCTGAAAAACGAAATCTTCATCTCCATAAAGCTTCTCAGCAGATGGAAGCATGAAGTGCTCCAAAATCGCCTGATAGCTAGCTGCACTGACCCTACCCTTGATAAAACACAGTGGACCAACACCAGCAGCTGACATGGCACCCCCAGACCATCACTGACTGTGGGTACCTGACACTGGACTTCAGTCATTTTGGCATTTCCTTCTCTACAGTCTTCCTCCAGACTCTGGCACCTTGATTTCCGAATGACATGCAAAATTTGAGCAACAGTCCAGTGCTGCTTCTCTGTAGCCCAGGTCAGGCGCTTCTGCCGCTGTTTTTGGTTCAAAAGTGGCTTGACCTGGGGAATGCGGCACCTGTAGCCCATTTCCTGCACAAGCCTGTGCACGGTGGCTCTGGATGTTTCTACTCCAGACTCAGTCCACTGCTTCCGCAGGTCCCCCAAGGTCTGGAATCGGTCCTTCTCCACAATCTTCCTCAGGGTCCGGTCACCTGTTCTCGTTGTGCAGCGTTTTTGCCACACTTTTTCCTTCCCACAGACTTCCCAGTGAGGTGCCTTGATACAGCACTCTGTGAACAGCCTATTCCTTCAGAAATTTCTTTCTGTGTCTTACCCTCTCGCTTGTGGGTTTCAATGATGGCCTTCTGGACAGCAGTCAGGTCGGCAGTCTTACCCATGATTGCGGTTTTGAGTAATGAACCAGGCTGGGAGTTTTTAAAAGCCTCAGGAATCTTTTGCAGGTGTTTAGAGTTAAATTAGTTGATTCAGATGATTAGGTTAATAGCTCGTTTAGAGAACCTTTTCATGATATGCTAATTTTTTGATATTTTGGGTTTTCATGAGCTGTATGCCAAAATCATCAGTATTAAAACAATAAAAGACCTGAAATATTCCAGTTGTTGTGCAATGAATCTAAAATATATGAAATTTTAATTTTATCATTACATTATGGAAAATAATGAACTTTTATCACAATATGCAATTTTTTTGAGAAGGACCTGTACTAACTTTGAAGTTTAACACTTTTGAGAAAAAATATAGGAGTATCACACCAAAAGACAAAATAAATGAACACTTTTATAATGGTTCCAAAAAAGTTAGATATTTGAACAATTCTTAGACAATATCTTACCATGTGCACATGTCATGTTGTCAGTGGAATTGCCCAATTTAAAATCAGTGACAATGTTCCTACGCTTTTAGAAATATATGGAAGAAAAAAATTATTGGTATTTATTAAAATAGAAAATACAATTATGCCTGAGGTATTTTTTAACATGTGTATGCTTTTCTTATTAACTTATAAAAGTTGTAATTTATTGAACCATGCTTGATACAGTCACACCATACAGTCCCTGACAAAAGTCGTGTCGCTTATCTATTTTGTAGAAACACCTGCTATTAACCTGACTTTTAATTCATCAATAGGTGTTAGAAATAGCTCATATGAAAAGCTAAAACCCTCCCAAATGACGTTTAATGCACTGACATAAATTAGTTTCACTGAAAAAAGATTTATCATTTAATCAAGACAGAAAGGTAAAATTTTGGCAAGACAAAAGTTTTGTCGCATTTACAGAAATTGAACAAATTTACTGCAAATACAAAAATATGTCAGCAAATTAAGTAGTGGTGCTGTGAGATCCAAATTTAATATCTTGTATGACTTCCATGGGCTTGAAGGACTGCATCCATGCGGTCTGGCAAGGATTCATACAATTTATTAATAAAGTCATCAGGAATAGCAAAGAAAGCAGTCTTGCATGCCAGAGTTCATCAATATTCTTTGGTTTCGTCTTCCATGCTTCCTCTTTCATCCTACCCCACAATGATGTTCAATGATGTTCATGTCTGGTGACTGGGCTGGCCAATCCTGGAGCATCTTGATCTTCTTCGCCTTGAGGAACTTTGATGTGGAGATGGAAGAATGCGATGGAGCACCATCCTGCTGCAGAATTTGGCCTCTTTTATGGTTGGGAATATAAGAGGAAGCTATGATGTCTTGGTAATTTAGACTTTTGAAGTTGCCTTCCACCCTGCAGATCTCTCGCACACCCCCATACTGGATGTAACACCAGACCATGATTTTCCCCCACTAAACATCACTGTTTTCTGGGTGAATCTCGGATCAATGCGGGCTCCAGTAGGTCTCCTGCAATATTTGCGGTGACTGGGGTGTAATTCAATAGAAGATTCATCTGAAAAATCCTTCTGCCACTTTTCCAGCTTCGATCCTTTTAGCAGGCTATGGGCTTTGGCAAATGCCACACAGTTTTTCAATTGTCTTTTGTTTAGTGCTAGCTTCTGGGCACTGATTCGACCATGGAGGCCATTTCGAGACAAAATCCGACAAACTGTGCTGGTTGACACAGGGACTTCATGTGACTGGGTCTCGTGGAGCTCTGCTGCAGTGGAAAATGGGCTGGCCTGGATTTTCGAGTCCTCTCGAGCAGTTGTCTTGCAGGGTCTGCCTGACCTGGGTTTGTCATAAACATCTCCAGGCTCTTCATATCTTTTTTTTATCCTCTGTACTTGACGCTGAGACACTTTGAAGGTGTCTGCCACATCAGCAGTGGATCTGGTCTTCAGCCTCTTGATAATCTCAACTTTAGTCACAGGGTGAATCTTAGGCATGTTTGCAGAGGTCTATTTGCAGTTGATGTGAAGGTCTAGTGTACTGGGGTTCTTTTTATACTCACCTGAGATCTAATTTATCCATTATTAGTCACAGGTGAAGCTCATATGGCAAGGCGACAACACTTATGTCTTTGCAAAAATTGACTCAATGGGCTTTACCAAGCTGTGAATATTAGAAAATTTGTACTGAAAAAGTTTGCACTGAAACATTATTACAAAAGCTGTTGGGATTAAAGTGAGCCATTTCTTGATAAGAAATATATTTCAGCGGCACTTCAGTTCAATTTGTACACAAGCGACAAGACTTTTGTCAGGGACTGTAGAACAATTTTGAGACAAAGCAGTTTTTATATCAACAGGTCCATGTATGACAAAGAAATGTTTATCACTTACTGCATTTTAAATTATGGCAATACTAATTATATTCTTTTTTATCTTGTGTGATAAAATATCGATAAAGGGTTTTTGAGAATCTATACAGTATCGCCAAAAATAATATTGTGATATTCACATGTATCAATATTTGAATACCCTAAATGCAATTAGTGAAAGCCTAAATTAATGTATCCATACATATTTACTGTATTACATTATCATTATTATCAAAACCAAAAGCTTTTTAATTACACTTTCCCAGTTTTTGGGCAAATATATCAGCTACCCTTTTATTTTATTTTGACTCCTCTGAGAAGACTGGATAGTACTTCTGACCTCTCAGAAGCAGCACTCATTTCACAATCATATCAACAACCCATTTATACGATCTAGCTGTATACTTTGTTCTGCAATGAATGGTCTCCTCCTTTTAGGTTCAGTTCCTCACATGGCATCAAGTCAGAGCACTATGGGTAACCATTCAGCGCCATTCAGCGACACTGTCAGGTATTTCTTCCACTAAAGAATGACTCCACTGTTTTGTATCTTGGAAAACTATTCTATCTTAGCATGGATGCCCGGAGTAACATGAGACGTATCTCTTGCAGTAGGGAATTCTCCAGTGGTCCACAGGAGCCTGCGATGAGTCCATCCCATAATTTGGCCTACCACAGAAATTCACCATGGGCGACGCCTTTGTTCAAGCTGCCCTCGTCCTACAAATACGGTTCTGTGTCTTCTCAGGGACCCCCTCCATGACATACACTCCAGTCCAAAGCAAAATGGCTAATCACATCTCAAAAAATATTTATAGGTCACAAAACGCTTCTATTTTTACCAGATACTTTCAGGAAAAAGACATCAGGCCTGTAGTTGAGCAATGAACACTGCAGCGCTGACCTGTAACTGACTTTCTTATGATGCCGCAGTGCATTAACGCTGCCTCTCAATGAACAATGAACATCTGTGCTCTTGTTTCCATAAATGTTCCTATGTATCGTAGCAATTAATCACAGACCCTCGTTGAGTGGTTTGTGAGTGTGAATTTTAATATGCCGTTTTGCGCATGACTCGCATTGTGTCAGCAGCATGTGCTGTTAATCACATCCAATATGTTCTCTGCCACATGTTTCTCCTCTGATTCTCTTGATTTCACACTGATGCCATTGTACTGAGGTGTTCAAACCTTATTGTCATTGATTAAAATGATGCATCTGATAATGTGGCTTGAGTTTGTTTGGGTTTTTCTCTCATATCTTGTTTACTATCTTGGTATCTCATCAAAGATGAAATCAAATCTTGGGTTCATCCAAACAAATCAGCTGGAGTTTGGAGGTGGTTTGTCTTTGGAAAATGTCTGGGTATATTTTCTTATATATAGATCAAATTCGTTCCTTCTAGATAAGGTCAAATTGAGTAAACTAGACCTGTTTAGAACTTACTAGATCCTACATTAAATTCATTATATTCTGGGATTGTATTACAGAAACTTTCTATTTTAATTCTTTATTTAAGATTTAAAAACAGTTTAATTTCCTCAGTGAAATTACCATGAATATTATACAGGATTCTGACTTGGCTTTCTGCAAAACAGTCCCAGCCCCATCAGAGTCCTGCCTTCAATGTAAGTATGTTCGATTTTTATGCATGTTTTATCCAACAAGCAAAAAATAAGTTTTTTTCCTTAGAAAAAAATATTCTGGTGAGAGTTTACATCCCCGTTTCCAAAAAAAAGTTAGCACATTTAAAATGCAACAAAATTATATACAGGTCCTTCTTAAAAAATGTAGCATATTGTGATAAAAGTTCATTATTTTCCATAATGTAATGATAAAAATGAAACTTTCACATATTTTAGATTCATTGCACACCAACTGAAATATTTCAGGTCTTTTATTGTTTTAATACTGATGATTTTGGCATACAGCTCATGAAAACCCCAAATATCAAAAAATTAGCATATCATGAAAAGGTTCTCTAAACGAGCTATTAACCTAATCATCTGAATCAACTAATTAACTCTAAACACCTGCAAAAGATTCCTGAGGCTTTTAAAAACTCCCAGGCTGTTCCCAGAGTGCTGTATCAAGGCACCTCAGTGGGAAGGATGCACAACGAGAAGAGGTGACCGGACTCTGAGGAAGATTGTGGAGAAGGACCGATTCCAGACCTTGGGGGACCTGCGGAAGCAGTGGACTGAGTCTGGAGTAGAAACATCCAGAGCCACCGTGCACAGGCGTGTGCAGGAAATGGGCTACAGGTGCCGCATTCCCCAGGTCAAGCCTGACCTGGGCTACAGAGAAGCAGCACTGGACTGTTGCTCAGTGGTCCAAAGTACTTTTTTCGGATGAAAGCAAATTTTGCATGTCATTTGGAAATCAAGGTGCCAGAGTCTGGAGAAAGACTGGGGAGAAGGAAATGCCAAAATGCCTGAAGTCCAGTGTCAAGTACTCACAGTCAGTGATGGTCTGGGGTGCCATGTCAGCTGCTGGTGTTGGTCCACTGTGTTTTATCAAGGGCAGGGTCAATGCAGCTAGCTATCAGGAGATTTTGGAGCACTTCATGCTTCCATCTGGTGAAAAGCTTTATGGAGATAAAGATTTCGTTTTTCAGCACAACCTGGCACCTGCTCACAGTGCCAAAACCACTGGTAAATTGTTTACTGACCATGGTATTACTGTGCTCAATTGGCCTGCCAACTCTCCTGACCTGAACCCCATAGAGAATCTGTGGGATATTGTGAAGAGAAAGTTGAGAGATGCAAGACCCAACACTCCAACACTGGATGAGCTTAAGGCCGCTATCGAAGCATCCTGGGCCTCCATAACACCTCAGCAGTGCCACAGGCTGATTGCCTCCATGCCACGCCGCATTGAAGCAGACATTTCTGCAAAAGGATTCCCAACCAAGTATTGAGTGCATAACTGAACATAATTATTTGAAGGTTGACTTTTTTTTGTATGAAAAACACTTTTCTTTTATTGGTCGGCTGAAATATGCTAATATTTTGAGATAGGAATTGTGGGTTTCATGAGCTGTATGCCAAAATCATCAGTATTAAAACAGTAAAAGACCTGAAATATTTCAGTTGGTGTGCAATGAATCTAAAATATATGAAAGTATAATTTTTATCGTTACGTTATGGAAAATAATGAACTTTTATCACAATATGCAATTTTTTTGAGAAGGACCTGTATGTATATATATATATATATATATATATATATATATATATATATATATATATATATATATATATATATATATATATATAAAGATAATTCTCTTGAATCTTTATTTAACTGACAAATGCTCAAAGAAAATGTTTTCACTGACCAACTTAATTGTTTTTTGTAAATATAAACAAATTTTGATAGCTGCAACACACTCCAAAATAGTTGGGACAAAGGCATATTTACCACTGTCACATCACCTTTACTTTTAATTACACTTTCTAATAATTTGCAAGTGGATTTTTTTACCCAGTCTTGCCTGATATCTGCTCAGTAGTCTTTGGTCATCATTGTCTGATTCTACTTTTCATGATGGGCTGTACATTTTCAATAGAATACAGATCGCAGGCAGGCAGTCGTACATGTCCCTTCTACAAAAGTCTAGAAAACACTGTTTTAGCATGTGCACAATGAGGCCTGGCATTGTCTTGCATTCCAGAAAGTAATTATGCTTAGGGCATCAAGACGGCCAGTGGCGGGACTGTAAGTGTCCCAAACTAAGCAAGCCAGAATCCATGGTATATGAAAGATGTTTGCCTTTACACATTTTGCTGATCAAAGTCTGGATCCCTTTCATTTAGGGAATGAGAACTCGATGAAAAATTGACTCATCTGACCACAGCACGCACATTTCCACTGTCTTTTAGACTGAGATGAGCTCGGGGCTAGAGAAGTCAGCAGCATCTGATTTGATCAGATGTATAGCTTCTCCTTGTGTAACAGAGATTCAAGTTCTATTTCTTGATGCAGCATCAGACTGTGTTAGGTGAAAACGGTTTTCCAAAGTATTTTGGCTAAGTACACAGTAGCATGATGGTTTCTCATGCAGTGCCATTTGGGGGCTCAAAGTTCATGCACATTCAACAGAGGTCGCTTTCCTCCTGTTGTTTGGCAGTTTAACTGCTCAGGACAAACAAGAGACTCATGAACAACCAAAAACAAAAAAACAGCCATGGATCATCCAGGAAACGACACAGTATTAAGAATCAAGGGTACAGAAACTTAAGGGTAATTTTTATGAATTCAGCTTTTTTTTTTTTTTTTTGTCTTGGAATATGTAAACATAATTTATGTACAATATCTTATTAAGGAAAGTACTAAATAAAAATAACATGCATTTCCCTCTTATCCCTCTTATTTTGTTAAAATTATTCATGCAGATTCTGCAAGGGGTGTGTAAACCTCTGAGCAAGACTGCATATATATATATATATATATATATATATATATATATATATATATAACTACTGTAGGTGCGTAGTGCCTTGTCTATACTTTCGCCTGGCTCTGCAGCGCGAGCGTCCACTGACTGCGCCCGCGCCTCGTCCACTTGGCACAACGCCAAGCGAAATGGGGTCTCGGACTCTTGACGCACACTCCGTCGAGTAAGCTAGAAACAAAGATTTGCATGAGCCGTTCCTACATGATGCTGATGATAAAATGTTTTTCCCATTTGTATTGAGATTGTATTGTATTTGTTTTACTACAGTAAAACACTACGGAAAAAGTCGAACATGAGCTAAAACTGCCAATAAATGACTGATGAAAAGAGTGTTTCTAACTGTGTTGCTATTTGATTAGACTCAAGAAAGTTAACATTGGCCTGCATGGTAATGAGGAGCTGTCAATGATCTCACTTTGTAAATAAGCCCTTATATTGTAACAAATGCTATAGTTAAACAATTACAGGAACTTTATGTTAGTTTTAAGGCTACAAGTTAAAAAGAGCTTTAAAATATGGACCTTCTTGAATTGACTAAACAATCCCGCATAAACTGACAGAACTGGAGAGGATCTGAAAGAAGGAATGGCAGAGGACCCCCCCCAATCCAGGTGTGAAACACTTGTTGCATCTTTCCCAAAAAGACTCATGGCTGTATTAGATCAAAAGGATGCTTCTACTAAATACTGAGCAAAGGGTCTGAATACTTAGGGCCATGTGATATTTCAGTTTTTCTTTACTTAATAAATCTGCAAAAAATTCCAACAATTCTGTGTTTTTCTGTCAATATGGGGTGCTGTGTGTACATTAATGAGAAAAAAAAGGCACTGATGTTGGACGAAAAGGCCTGGCTTGCAGTCTACGCTCTAATTCATCCCAAAGGTGTTCTCTTGGGTTGAGGTCAGGCCAGTCAAGTTCCTCCACACCAAACTCGCTCACGCATGTCTTTATGGTCCTTGCTTTGTGCACTGGTGCTCAGTCAAGTTGGAAGAGGAAGAGGCTATCCCCAAACTGTTCCCACAAACTTGGGACCATGAAATTGTCCTAAATGTCTTGGTCCTTTCACTAGAAACTAAGGGGTAACCGCCAAACCCAGACTCGTCCATGGGATTGCCAGACAGAGGAGCGTGATTGGTTACTCCAGAGAACACGTCTCCTCTGCTCTAGAGTCCAGTGGCGGCATGCTTTAAACCACTGCATCTTTGCATTGCACTTGGTGATGTAAGGCTTGGATGCAGCTCAGTAGCGTGCACAGACCTCCACGGGGGCAGGGTCAGTACCGATCGCGTTCCGGGGGGGGAGGGGGTCCTCCTCGATAGAAATCGCGCTCAGAACGCAGTGGAAATCGTGTTCGCGGGGGCACTGTGGTGCGATCGAAAAGGGCACTTTCACGTTCTCTTTCAAAGGGGCATGGAAACTCATTCCATGAAGCTCCATGAAGTTGGGAGGGCTGTAGCTATTGACTCTGCAGAAAGTAAGCGGCTTCTAGTTTAGTAGTTTTATACTGCAAGTATACTTGTAATTTTTTCTTTAAGGAACATATACTTATAGTTTATAATATTTCTGCACAGTAAAGTGCAGAAATGTTCCTACTATTATGTTCCTATTTAGGTTTACATATTTTAAACTTAAAATATACCTTTAACTCTTTCTATTTTAAAACCTTTCCGTGCATCCTTTTTTATCAACACTTAAATGTGTGTAAGTTTCATTAAAAAAACACTATGTAAAATTATGTGAAAAAAGTATTGAATAGGATACTACCCAATTAAAAGAGCGAATACAATTACAGGCCAAGTATATATAGAATACTTAATTATACTTTTAAGTATATCACAATTAAAAGATTGAGTACAAGTAATTTACAAGTATAGTCCAACTACTTTAATCTTTCTGTAAGTCAAGTTTACTTAAGTTCAATTTTAAGTATATTTTAAGTACATAAAAAGTAGACTGAAAGTATTTTTTAGTTTAAAAGAAGTATACTATTAGCACACTTAAATAAACTTTTATTCAAGCTTTTAAACATTTAAAAGGGTGTAACAGCATAAAGTCTGCAGTGAAAGAAGAGATGGTTATAGCTTGAGGGCCTCAACTGATCAAAAGACAGCAGAGATTGTTCCAGTGTCATATCTGCCATGTTGCACAAGCTGCTGAGAAAGATGACTGAGTACAGCTCATTAAACGTTTGTCTTTGATTTGTTTGGGAAGTTAATGTCTCAAGGGAACATGACAGCATGACAGTAAAATGTTTTTTTTTTAAGCCGCGTTTTAAAACCGTTTTTTAACGGCCTGTAGTTTTATCATATTTAAACCAACAGTTATGCTATTAATGGTAATTCTTATTAAATTGTTCATACTTATTTTTAAGGATTTGCATATGTGTCATTGACAAATTAAGCTTCAAGAAAAGTGTTTTTTTTTATCTTTTCAAAACTGATGTAATGCATATTTTTGAATAATGTGTTTAAACAAGTTTCAGTTGTTAAATAACATTTCAACATTTTAAATTAATAGTTTGTTCTTATGTCAGGTGGTAGTGAAGTGCTTGGAGCACCAGCAAGATCCCAACACTGTAAAACCTAATGAGTTCAATTAACTCAAAAATTACCGAACGTTATGTGGACACAATGACTAATACAGAACTCAAACTGAATGAGTTATAGAACATTTCTAGCTCCCAGCATGATAATTGGGTAATAATTGTATTATTAAGTGATTAATTAAGTGATAATTGAGAATTAGTGATGAACACCTGATGGTACTGAGCAGAATCACTGGAGGAAATAGAAACACAAGAACTACAACTGACTTAAGCCACAGCCTTAGATGAAATCAACTGAAGATAAAAGAAGACATTAAATCTCTGAATGTGTAATATTAAAGTAAGTACGCTTAGGGCATCAAGACGTCCATCGGCGGGACTGGCAGTACACAAAGAAACGCTTCGTTCTTTTCCATACTGTCAGTGAGTGAATTCGCTTTTTTATTTACTCCATCTGTTTTTGTTTTGTGCAGGTGTGTCTTATGTAACAATTTCACAAAGCTAAAGCCATTGAAATTATGCAATCTAATTTAAATAAAATCAAAAACAACTGCTCATGCTGTGCGTATCTTTGTTTGGATTGTGATTAAAATGCAGTGGTTGCCTCTCATTTCAAATGGCAAATTTTTAGTTTGACCTGTTATAGAGCAAATAAACAATAAATAAATTTGCTTAATTTTTTTTTTTTTTTAAATCGGCTCCTGGTATTGGAAATAGCCAATTTGCTTGTAAAAAAAACCCCTCTGAATCGGCCATGAAAAATCTGTAGGTAGATCTTGCCTTTCATCAAGACTGAGGTCAGGGATCTTTGGCTTGAAAAGGTTGGTGACCACTGATTTAAAGTTTGTAATTTCAGCTGTTTTACTCAATATAGGGAAGTTTCAGGTATATCAAGTATTTTAATGCAGTGTAAAGTTTAATTTTATATTAAGAAATATCGTTGTTTTGTGGACTTGATTAAAATAAGTTCAGAAATTAGCAGCTTTTACCAGTATTTGAGAGAACTCTACAAATCTTGTCACTCTGCCACAAGGATCAGCTGGGCTCCTCTGGATGATGTATAATCATGTTTATTGAAATCAACTTCATAATAAAAGAGCCATGTTTGAATTTGTGCCACTCTGACAACTGTGACAGTTTTAAAACGCCTCGGTTACGTATGTAACCCTCGTTCCCTGAAGGAGGGAATGGAGACACCGGAGTACCGACGAATAGGAATCTCGCTAGCGAGAGCCAATCTACTTCTAGTGTAACTAAACGAGCCAATGCACATTGGCATGCAATGATTGCACCAGCTGCTCATGTCACGCATCGCGGGTATAAATGAGGCACAGGTGCTTGCATCAAAGACACGGCTTCCGAGAGGAGCAACTGTGGAAAAATATGTGGCATCCCCGCAGGGTCACTCACATGGCCCAAGCCCAATACCGGTTCTCAAGGATTCAGCGGCAAGAGGCCTGATGCCGGACGCTCCACCATGCCCGGCACAGAGGGCGGTGGAGGACTCGCAAAGTTTGCTTCTGGAGAATGTAAGCGCCGTGGCCCAGCAAGCCGACAAGAGCCGGGCCTCTCAGTGCTTCAACCCGTTTTAGGTGAGAACACAGGAGTGGACCGGTTTTACATGTAGGCTATAGAACCTAGAAAACGCGTTAGGTCTCGCCCAGCCAGCCGCTCTACAGATGTCTGTCAGCGAGGCGCCATGTGCCAGGAGGATGCAACACTTCTAGTAGTGTGCTCACACCCTGAGCGGACAGGGCAAACCTTGTGCTTGGTAAGCCAAGGTGATGGCGTCCACTATCCAGTGGGCCATCCTCTGCTTGGAGACAGCCTTTCCCTTCTGCTGGCCTCCATGACAGACAAAGAGCTGATCTGAGGTCCTGAAAGCTTTGAGTTCTGTCCACGTATATCCGCAGAGCGCAGACAGGACAGAGTAAAGCTAGGGCTGGGTCTGCCTCCTCCGAGGGCAGCACTTGCAGGTTCACCACCTGTTCCCTGAAGGGAACCTTTGGCACGTAGCCAGGCCGGGGTCTCAGTATGACGTGGGCATCACCCGGCCCGGCTCCAAGCACGATTCGTCGACCAAAAATGCTTGCAGGTCCCCTACTCTCTTGATGGAGGCCAATGCGGCCAGCAGCAAAGTTTTCATGGAGAATCTTAAGCTCTGCTGACTGCAAAGGCTCAAATGGGGCATTCTGAAGTACTTGGAGCACCAGCAAGATCCCAATAGGGTATGGAGGGAGGTCGAGGAGGATTTAACTGTCTCGCCCCCCTAAGGAACCTAACGACCAGGGCGTGCTCCCCAAACGCCTTACATTCTACATGGTCATGATCGGCAGAAATAGCAGCGCCGTAGACTTTGTCAGAGGAGGGCGACAGCCTACGTTCCAACCATCGCTGTAGGGAGGAAAGCACAGAGGCGATCAAACATCTTCGGGGGTCTTCAGTGAAGAACAAGTCAAGTCAAGTCAACTTTATTTATATAGCGCTTTTAACAATGCAGATTGTTTCAAAGCAGCTTCACAGTGTTAAACAGAAAAATAATGCAACAGAATATATTTTGATTATCATACAGTAACAATGTGGGCTTTAGATCAGTAATGTGGAGGAAAAATTTAATCATAGAAGAAGATTTATGTTTGAGTTCATTCAGAAGTCAATGTCTGTTTGTGAAACACCTTTTTCAGCTGTTCAGACACAGCTGCTGCTGAAGCCCAGGGGGGTAACGGTGGGACATCAAAAGTGGGAGCTTTCCCGACAAAGGAAAGCTCCCACTTTTGATTATATTTAAATTATATTAGCTACAGGGAAGGGACCATTTACATATTGTGTTTCTGCTCATTACTCTGTGGAAAAATACTTGGGGTTATAAGAGCTGACTTTTCTTTGTTCTAGTCAGTTCACACTCGATGCAGGCATTGTCTGGTTGTATTGACTGTGGATTCATTATTGCAAGAATTAAATCTTTATAAAGACTCATTTGGCTAAGGTTTGTCTCTTATTCAGAAATGCAACGGAGTTAACGTTATTTTGCCGCAACAAATTGGTGTCAGGAAGTTGGATTCCTTGGATGTGCCTTCCAGGACCCTGGGAGCGGACGGTGACTGATCATCCTGGACGTAGAGTCACAGCCTTACCCCGACTGATTAAGGTAGAAGGGCCGGCTGCTCTAGGGGTTCTGGAGGGTCCGACCACTGGAATAAGAGAAAACGAACCCGAGATGGCAACGGGACACTCTGGTAAGAGAGAAATTTTAATGGGGATTTGGTTAAATTAAGATTTGGGAAACTAAGGGATAAACCATAGGGGAGGTCTGATTCTGTGGCGATTGCAACGTGGTTTGATTTGTTTATGTTGAGAAACTAAAATCACGTTGGCAGTGAAAAGGGCAGAGTTGTCCTTGTGGTTTGATTTGTTTATGTTGAGAAACTAAAATCACGGAGAGTGAGAAGGGCTGAGTGGTCCTTAAGGCGTTTGAGTAAGCGTCCTTCCCGTCTGTCCTGGGTGAAGGATCAGATCTGTACAGAGACGTCCGACAGATTAATAGCGTGCACGCGAACAGCCACAGAAACAGACTGCCACTATGGAATATCCCAAAGAAGCTAGCAGAATATGATACACCGGTATTTTGTCAAATGAAAAAAAGTATATGGCCAGAGATGTATGGGGGATATAGAGAAATTAATTAAATATCATGATTTCCAAAAGAAAATAAACGCTGTGAGTCAACAGGATGAGAGGGGTGAAATAATCTGTTGAGGAGAGGAGACAAATCTAAGGGCTTTTGTGAAGGAAATGTGTTTGAGAAATGCAAATGAAGATTGTTATAAGAAGCAGATAACAGGGAAAGGAAGATGTTGTCTAATCACACAGAAGCTACAGCTGTTTAAAGATCATTGGGTGAGTATGAACTTTGATTATGGATAACAGTTTGTGATAACAAAATTAGAGCTAACAATTTGAGAGACATGATCAGTAACTTGATCAGGCTGGATAAAGTTTTTGAGACGAGAGAGCTGTAAGCAGCTCTGCTCTGAAGCCAGCAATTTAAAGAAATAAGTAGAACTTATTAAGAAAATGGGCAGCAATTTATGCAAATTATGTTTAGAAAATTATACGGCAATTTAACTGGCTACAAATTAATTGAGAACAAGAGAAATTCAAATTTCTAGATGTTAGTGCATAATGAATAATGAATAATCATGGTTTGTAAAATGGGTGGAATGCTATTAAACCCTGAAGGAAAGATCCCAGTAACTAAGGGAATCTGATAACATTAAACCCTGAAGGAAAGATCCCAGTAACTGTGGGAATCTAATGTGATTTTTGTTTTGAAAAAGCAGATGAAAGATACCATGAATTGCTGAATGACACAGAGTGTTTTAATTGTGGTCAGCGGGGCTGTGTCCACTCACCATAAGGTGTCGAAGGTGTGACAAATGAGGCAACCACACTAAACCCAGTAAAAAGAAATGAATACAGAGATGAGATTTAAACTCTGTCTAAGAAAATAATGAAATAACAATAGGGTTATAATAAATATGTTCTTGCTCTTCTCACTTTTGCAAAGTTGCAGTGCAGATGAAGATGCAGTGTGCCAGCCCTGAAGGCCTCAGAGTCTCTCTCTCTCATTCAAACCCAGCACAAAGCTGTTATCTGAGCATGTGTCATAAGTGATGAGATACTTATGGTTAAGCACAGGGCATCAGTTGAAAATCATAGAGACAATGATTTGATAAAAAGGACATTTTTGACTAATAGTTAAAGGATTGCCATGGAGGGCAATGATAGATATTTTGATGAAACAAAATGAGATGTTTTTACAAAATGAGATGTTTTTACAAAACGAGATGTTTTTAAAATATAGAACTGAAAATGTTGTGTTTGATCTAAGCCTTCACCATGTACAGGACCGATGGATCGAGACACAAACGTAGCAGAACATTAAACTGAAAGGACAGTTGTTCTGGCTAAATTCACTGAGTGGTGGATTTTAGTGATTTAGTTGTATTGTGATAATTAACCTGTCTCCATGTTCTACATATAGTAAGCAGACCAGATGGCTCTGATGACTCTTGAATGCACTCTATGCAAAGCTCCAGAAAACATCATCCTGTTGAGGGTCACAAAAAAAAAAAAAAATTTAAGCGATGACAAATTTGCGTGAGATGATTCGCCAAAGGACGGTAAGATCCTCTCTTGGCCAGCAGGAGGACAACCTAAGCCAGGGTTTCATCGACATTTGGGCACCTCCAAGAAGGGGAGTGTTTTTATGTGAGGTGTGTATGAGAGTTGAGCAGATGTCTGTGAGGCCAGCAGCATCATAAAGGGAGGAGTTTTTGTAGGGGCCGAGAGTCCAGACAGATATACAGCAGTCCGACCCAGAGATGTTCCTCTATACCGCTCACCCAAGAACCGCTTATATTGTTTGTGAATTCCAGGGAAGACCCTGAGGGAAAGTTATGATGGTAAGGGGCATTCAAGAGCCAGCTGAGACCATGCTGTGAATTGTCATAAATTTTATGGAGAACAGAACAAAATGTATTAATTGGTATAAGTAAAACTGTGTGATATTGAACTAATATGTCTCTATCATAGTCTTAAATCCTGCAGGTCATTAGATATGGCATAGGATCATTCAGAAACATGGTGATGGCTTTAAGATGAGGACAGCTTTTGAAGTTCAAAAGAGAAGGTCTGGATAACAAAGGTATTTAAACTAAAGATTATAGTTTGTTCTGAGTTAAAGTCTCAGAGGCTGTTGAAAAGATTATCTGTGTGAGAGAGAGAGAGAGAGAGAGAGAGAGGCTGCTTGTGGAGGCGGGGATGGCACAGTGTCTGTAATCGGCCATGTTAAAGCGTAGACAAAACCAAAACAACCCAGCTGACTTTTCTGAAGACAACTTAATAGTGAACAGACATGATTTGAAAATGATTAAGAAACCAAGTAGAAGCAAATTTTGAGAATGAGCAGTTCATATTTATGCCCTGATTGAGCGTAGTGTTTTATCACTACAGATGGGTTAAGCCAAACGACAAACTTTAAAAGAAGCGTATTATTCTGAGTGATTCTGATAAAAGATGATCCAGAACATGGACGAGCTTTAAGTGGATTGATATCCAGCTTGGTCTGTTACTGGTAATGATGATGACTACTTTTGTCATTTATGATGAGGATTTGAATTACTCTCTGGATTAGTTAAAATAGTAAGCGTAAAAATTATAGACTTGAGGACAGAGACAAAATGACAAATTGGCTTAAGTCATTATCTAAATTATCCAGAGAATCCGTCACAATTATGAAAGGCCAGAGGGCGAACGAAGGAATATAAACTTTAAAATGAAAAGTTTTATTTTTGTGTTTCCTCCATTAAATGGAGGCAGGACATTAATTTATCTAGAGAACTACAATTAATGTAAGAGAAAAAACAAAAACAATACAAAACAAAACAAGAGGCTGTGAGGCTTTCTGTGTGACCAGGATTGAGATGGAGGACAGTAATATTTTGGATTTCTGCAGAGCAGTGGACAGTGGAAAGGTGTGCCGTAGGTGAGACAGAGGACTTCACGGTGAAGGTGAGACTGCATCAAGGATCGGCTCTGAGCCCCTTTTTGTTTGCAGTGGTGATGGACAGGCTGACAGAGGAGGTCAGACAGGAATCTACATGGACTATGATGTTTGAGGATAACATTGTGATCTGTAGTGAGAGCAGGTGGACGAAAGTCTAGAGAGGTGAAGGTTTGCTCAGGAGAGAAGAGGAATGAACGTTAGTCGCAGGAAGACAGAATACATGTGTGTGAATGAGAGGGAACCAAGTGGAACAGTGAGGTTCCAGGGAAAAGAGGTGAAGAAGTGTGTGTGTGCAGGCAGGTTGGAATGGGTGAAGAAAAGTGTCAGGTCTGTTGTGTGAGGGTTACAGTAAGAATGAAAGGGAAGGTGTGCAGAACAGTAGTGAGAACAGTGATGATGTGGAGACAGTCACACTGAGGAAAAGACAGGAGGTTTAAGGAAGATCAAAGAGGAGGTTTATGGATGTAGTGAAGGAGGAACATGAAGGTAGGGAAAGAAGGAAAAAGAAGATTCAAGACATTGAAAGGAAAATGTACTTTAAAATCCTAATTACATGAAAGACTGGAAAGATTTTGATAAAGAATTGGGTATTGAATATGATTAAGCATAATGTCACAAGAGATAGATGAGTGAACGAGCTAATTGAATGTAATACGAATAGATAATTATGTCGTTTTGATGAAAAGTTTTCAACATTAACAAATTTAGGTTTATGTTATAAATGGTTAGATATGATGAGTGAAATTGCAGTTGATGGAAACAGTAATTTTGAACAAAAACATGGTGGTTTGTAAAAGAATTGTGTTGAAACAGCGAACTTGAGGGAGTTTGACAAGAATATGATGTTCAGTGAGAAACTGGGAGCATATAGATCTGAATATAAACATGAAGTTGAGTTAGAGAGGGTAATGACAACCATGACAGATGCACAAAAGAGAATCAGTGCATGTCAAACATACGGCCTGCATGGGCAGAGGACTCCTCTGAACTATGGCCAAAGCACAAACTGAAGGATGTTTATATGGAGATTTAAAGCGCTTAGATGGATTTTTATCTATCTTACTTATTTTTTTTGTTGTTTAATTTGAATTGGACAACATTGGGGTCTGTGATGATTTGGATTTATCAAGAGAATCAATGATTGTTTTTCTTCCTTTACACTAACCATGTATTTGGTCTCTGAGGGTCTGGCCTAGGGATGTGTGATGTGTCGTTAAACACTTGAAAGCAACAAGGTGTCGTGTGTTTGGATTTTGAAGGTATCACACACCCCTAAATTGACAGGAGTGCAGTAACAGAGCTCACTCATTTAGCCCGGCTTCCAGATTTGAAATACAGATTTTATATTAACTTTCACTGAAACACGAAAGAATCAGGATAAAGATTGCCTGGTTAAGACTGGAGCTTGTAGCCCTGACTGAAATATGCAAGCTGATGAAAGGTAAAAGTGTAACAATTTGAACAGATTTGCGTTTTGAGTTCGGAGTTAATTTTGGGGCAATGTGGAAACACAGGAAAATTGTAATATCGGATGGGCGCCCAATTCTGAATGGTTCAACTGTGTCTGCTTCTCAAGACACAATTTTCTTGACTAGCCAGGTTGATATCTATGAATGCGCAGCGCACATTAATAACAAAGATTTTGTTTAAACAGGCAGATGAGATTGCGAAGGCCGAGGCAGAAGCAGTCAACCATAATGTCTTTTTGATATTTGAAATAACCACAAACGCTTTCACTTCTTTACAGAGTACGGAGACCTTCGCCACAACAGCGGAGAAACAGCTGTGGAAACTGTGGCTGCACTTTTCAAAATGGTGTGGTGATGGCAAGCCTTGTTTACCCCAAACATTCTTTGACCATTATGTTTAGACGGCTGCATGGATGATCAGGCAGCCAAAGGGGGAATTAGTTAAATGAAAACTGTCTGGGGTACAGTATTTTTATGAAAATTTTGTAGAAGGAAAGGCCTAGAGCAAATCTGAGTCTGTCCGAGACTGTTTAATGGAAGGGGTAAACAATACCTTACATCGATATAATTTGTGAATTATTGCAAAAGAAATGTCCTCTCTGTGTCTAAGATCTGTGTGCAGGTTAAGGGACTCTTTTACATAACATCAGACCAGATGTTTGATGTCGTGATACGGGACTACAGAAGGAAAAGATGGAGAGTGAAAAGGTGACTAGGGCCTTTTTATGGTGCTTCTGATGACAAAACCGCCATCAAGGTAGCTGAGAAAGATCCCACCAGTGATCGGGGAGAAGGAGCCGAGAGGAGCTGGAGGCACACGTCTGTGCGGACGGAGGTCACACAAACATCACTTGCCGCTTCCATCTCAGGAGCAGAGACGCTGGCACAACATGGAGCTGAGACAACAAGTTAAGAACCTGTTGCAAGCCCACAGAATCAGAGTTGCACAATCTACAGAGAGGTGGCATCCTTTCATTAACAGAGCAGAAAAGACTAATCTTCATAACTCTTTCTGGGCGTACAGCTGTGCGATTCATCTTGCCATCTGAAAGACTGGAGCAAAGCGAAGCCGTGGTGCCCTTTTCGATGTTTGGACTGTGCGACTTAAGAAGAACAACATTCATAAATACATTTAATATTTTTCTTGTGAATTATCAAAGAATGAAAAAGGGGGAATTGTGGAGGAAAAATGTAATCATAGAAGATTTATGTTTGAGTTCATTCAGAAGTCAATGTCTGTTTGTGAAACACCTTTTTCAGCTGTTCAGACACAGCTGCTGCTGAAGCCCAGGGGGGTAACGGTGGGACATCAAAAGTGGGAGCTTTCCCGACAAAGGGTGTCGGATCATTTAAATTATATTAGCTACAGGGAAGGGACCATTTACATAATGTGTTTCTGCTCATTACTCTGTGGAAAAATACTGGGGGTTGCTTAAACATTGGGGTTATAAGAGCTGACTTTTCTTTGTTCTAGTCAGTTCACACTCGATGCAGGCATTGTCTGGTTGTATTGACTGTGGATTCATTCTTGCAAGAATTAAATCTTTATAAAGACCATTGATAATATTTGTCTCTTATTCTATGAAGCGATTGAAGTAAGTTTTTAAATTGCCGCAACAGTAATTAGATAAGTAATTTGGTCTATATGGTTAATTTAGTTTAATAATTAGATTTATTTGGAAATTTAGTCAACAGATGCATCCGCCACGGGCTGGGGGGCCATGTGCAATGGACAGGATCCCAGCGCCTCCTGCATGTCAATTGCCTCAAGTTGCTGGCAGTACGGTTCGCCCTGCACCGCTTCCGAGCGTTGCTCAAGGGTTAACATGTGCTGGTCAGGATGGACAACACTGCCACAGTAGCGTACATCAACCACCAGGTTAACCACTACGCTCCCGCCGGATGTCTCAACTCGCCCGCCATCTCGTCTTATGGAGTCAGAAGCATCTGAAGTCCCTTCGTGCTGTCCATATCCCGGGAGAGCTGAACTGTGCAGCCGAAGAGCTTTTACGGTGTCAGCCACTCCCTGTGGAATGGCGACTCCATCCCCTGACGGTCCAGCTGATTTGGGAACAGTTTGGCGGTAGATCTGTTTGCCTCCCACGACTTTTCCCACTGCTGCCTGTTTTACTCCCTGACCGAGGGCACGCTCGGCACGGATGCTCTGGCGCACAGCTGGCCGCGGGGCCTACGCAAATATGTGTTCCCCCAGTGAGCCTTCTCGCACAGCTACTGTGCAAGATCAGGGAGGACAAGGAGCAGGTCCTTCTGGTCGCCCCGTATTGGCACGGACCTGGTTCCCTGAACTCTTACTCCTTGCGACAGCCCCTCCCTGGCTGATTCCTCTGAGGAAGAACCTCCTATCTCAGAGATGGGGCACCCCTTTGGCACCCGTCTCCCGATCTGTGGAACCTCCACGTGTGGCTCCTGGATGGGACGCGGCAGGTTTGAGTACGCCGCCACCTGCGGTGGTGGCTACCATCACTTCCGACCTGGTCATCAGGTTCCTGAGGGGAGCAAGGAGACTAAATCCTCCTCACGCTCCCCTCGTGCCCTCTTGGGACCTCTTAGTTGTGTTAGATGCTCTGCAGAGGCCTCTCTTCGAGCCATTGCACTCAGTGGATCTTAAGTTCCTGTCTATAAAGACGGCGCTCCTGATCGCTTTGGCCTCCATCAAGAGGGTAGGGGACCTGCAGGCATTTTCGGGTTGTGAGCGTGCCTGGAATTCGGGCCGGCTTACTCTCACGTGATCCTGAGACCCCGACCTGGATATGTGCCCAAGGTTCCTACCACTCCGTTCAGAGACCAGGTGGTGAACCTGCAAGCGCTGCCCTTGGAGGAGGCAGACCCAGTCTTGGCACTGCTCTCTCCAGTACGCGTCCTCCGTGCTTACGTAGACAGAACGCAGTGTTTCAGGACCTCATACCAGCTCTTTGTCTGTTATGGTGGGAAGCTGAAGGGAAAGGCTCTCTCAAAACAAAGGCTGTCTCACTGGATAGTGGACATCATTGTTTTGGCGTACCAGCAGCAGAGGCGCCCATGCCCCCTTTGGGTCAGGGCACACTCCACCCTCTTGGGCCCTAGCGCACGGCGCTCCGCTAACAGACATCTGCAGAGCTGCAGGCTGGGCGACACAGAATGCATTCGCCAGATTCTACAATCTTCGAGTGGAGCCTGTGTCCGACTATGTACTCGCCTCTACAAGTGGCCGGAAATGGACTAGGCTCCTCCAGCACTGTCGACGCCGACACCAGTAAGTCTGCCCTTAAGCCCATACCCTTGTGTCAGGCCAGTTGCCTCCATGTGCATGGTTTTCCCTTCGGGCGACCCCCCACATGGGTATTTCCACCGTAAGCCTCCCTGAGCGGGTGTCTTTCCCTTGGCAGGCTTGGCAGGCCTTGCCTCACCTGGGGTTAAAAGTCCACCTTCAGCTGGTACCCCATATGTAAGTTCTTCCATATGTAGCCCTTACCGGTCATATGTGTATTCTTAAGTCCTCCCTACGGGTAGGCAGCTTGGCGCATACTTCCACCTGGAATATGCTTCCCAGTGTACCTTGGTATTCCTGTATTAAATGGGAGTCCTTCGTCCGTACTAGTCTTACGACAGGGAACTCACACTTACGCAGGGCACTGGAAGTAAGCCGAGTGGCGTGATTATATTGGGACCCCCATTCAGTCACACTGACATTACTCAGAGTGACTGAACGAAAGGGAACGTCGCAGTTACGTATGTAAACCTCGCTCACTGAGGAGGGAACGGAGACCTAACGTCCCTCTGCCACATCCGCTGTACCGCTGAAACGGCCGGGAGTTCAGTCTTGGCTCCTCAGCAGGTAACATAATGCGATCATGCCAACGTTCTTCCTGATATACCCATGCAGTGGGGCGGAGTCCGCTATGCAAATTCCGCATGTCCATGGCATTGGCACTACCATTGGGCTCTTTCTAGATCTCAAAGTTGATAGGCTAAACCCCCATTCTTCAGTCACTGACGTTACGTCTCCGTTCCCTTCTCAGGGAACGAGGGTTAAAAACATAAGTATGGGTACATGCACACCTGTGATTGATGCATGGCTGTTAACTCTGAATCTGATTCAGCAAAGCACACACTATTGCAGCGAGCTCCGCATCATTCCCAGAGCACAACAGCCCTCTCTCCGATGCAGCGATTGACATCTGATCATCAGCTGGAGCCCTGAATGAAATGCTAGGTTCCCCCATAAGAAGGACCAGCAATTCCATCCAGAAGCTGCACAGCTTGCGGTGCACTAGAGGGGGAGGAGCCCTAGGAGAAGAAGCCCCCACCAACCTCAGGTCACCCCAGCTATTTCACCGAAGTAAACCTCTCCTGTTGCTAGGGAGGGCGCTACAACAGGAAATAGGCAAGGGACAGAGCGGCGAGCGAGCGCTGGGTTGCCGTGACAACCCGCGCTGCAGCTTAGCAGCTCGACAGCACACGACACGCAGAGAAGCAAGAGTTCCATCCAGGTTTCCCCCGGTGGCAGCTCTCGCTGATCTCCGCGGTCTCCCAGAGTGTCGAGCAGACCAGAGGCTGTGCTTCTACACACGAGCCATGGCTGGCCATCAACAAAGGGGACTCTAGCTTCTCGGAGAATGAGAGAATGCTGCCCAGACATGTGAAACAGTGCTCGTGGCCATCAGTGAGGACAGGAAACAACCGCAACCAGAAACACACAGGTATAATGTCATCTTTAAAAAGATGCAAGCTCTATCTGTGTAGCTCTTTTAGGGAAAATGCTCTCCAGGGTGCTGAAGCGCACAGGGGATAGTCGAGGCGACACAGACAAGGAAAATGTGCAGCCTGTCATGCGCACTCTCTTTCTCATAGAAGGCGATCTCTTACCAGCCGTGAAAACGGCTTTTCAGCGCTCTAACAGCGCACCGAAACCAGCTGTGAGAACAGCCTTTTGTTTTTGCTCAATAAAACAAAATAGAAAGAGAAAGAGAGAAATTCGACCCCGCTGCAATGCCGTCACTCCAACACCAAACGAGGATAGATCCAACCGAAGAGCTTGACTCGTTATAATGTTAACACACGCTCGTAGAGAGTGATTTCAGGACAATCCATTCACCACTCGGCTCCGAAGCAAAAGGCTAATTTGATTCAAGCACCTGTGCCTCATTTATACCGTGCTGCGTGGAATGAGCAGCTGGTGCAATCATTGCATGCCAATGTGCATTGGCTCGTTTAGTTACACTTGAAGAAGATTGGCTCTCGCTAGCGAGATTCCTATTTGTCAGTACTCCGACGTGACGTCGAGAGTGACAGAATGAATGGGAACTAATGATATTTATACAATTTTAATTAAGACACCATTTTAAATAGTTTTCTTGTCTGTTCATTTGTTCGGACAGTTGCACTACCGGACATTTTGGGGGTTTAAGACAACAAAACGTAAAATAACATGTATTATTTAGATTTGTTAAAAATGTATTTGAACTAAATAGGTTTTATAAGAGCAAAGTAAAATGATGTCAGAAATGTATAAAATTATTTTAAAAGGAAATAATGCATGACATATCATTGACCCCTATATTGGTCCCCATTTTGCTGTCAAAACTGCCCTGACCCATTGAGGCATGGACTCCACTAGACCCCTGAAGGTTGTGGTATCTGGCACCAAGATGTTAGCAGTAGATCCTTTAAGTCCTATAAGTTGTGAGGTGGGGCCTCAATGGATTGGACTTGTTTGCTCAGCCCATCCCACAAAATTCTCGATTGGATTGAGATCTGGGGAATTTGGAGGCCAACAACACCTCAAACTCGTTGTGCTCCTCAAACCATTCCCTAACCATTTTTGCTTTGTGGCGGCGCATTATCCTGCTGAAAGATCCACCAGGGAATACCGTTTCCATGAGGGTGTACAGGGTCTGTAACAATGCTTAGATAGGTGGCACGTGTCAAAGTAACCAAATGGATGGCAGGACCCAAGGTTCTGCCCAAAGCATCACACTGCCTCCGCCGGCTTACCTTGTTCCCATAGTGCATCCTAGTGCCAGGTGTTCCACGCACCTGGCCATCCATGTGATGTAAAAGAAAACGTGATTCATCAGACCCGGCCACCTTCTTCCATTGCTCTGTGGTCCAGTTTGGTGGTCCACTTCAGGCATAACATTATCTCTTCATCACGGCATTATGATGACTAGACGACTGGGTCAGTGTATCTCCAAAACTGCAGCTCTTGGTCTTCAGTCTTCAGTGGTCAGTATCTATCAAAAGTTGTCACTGGGCCAAGGCTCATTGATGCACGTGGGGAGCGAAGGCTGGTCTTTGTGGAGTTTTTGGTGTTGAACTCACCTCCAAATTCCCCAGATCACAATCCAATTAAGCATCTTGTGGGATGTGCTCAACAAACAATTCCGATCCATGGAGACCCCACCTCACAACTTATAGGACATTAAGGATCTGCTGCTAACATCTTAATGCCATAACACAACACACCTTTAGGGGTCTAGTGGATTCCATGCCTCGATGGGTCAGGTCTGTTTTGGCAACAAAAGGGGGTCCAACACAACATTAGGTAATAATGTAATGCCTGATCAGTGTATATAGTTAATTTAAAACTTTGGGTATATAATCACTGCATACGATAAATGTGAAATAGTGATTTGCCATGCACTTACGCATCACTTAATATTACACATCTTCTCACTCTACCTTTAATAGTCTGTATTTCCTCTGGTCATTCTGCTAACAGCACATCTGGTTGCCGTTTTCTCCTGATGTGGTGGTGTACATTCATATGGGGCACTGTAAGTGAGCGTGCGTGTGTTTACAATAATCACTTCCCACAATTACAACAACAGATGGAAAAAAACTTGTTGGAGGCAGTTAAGTTTCCAGTCTGCTCACCTCTTTGGAATGCAAAGGAAACACACACACACACGCACGCACAAACACACACATACACACACACGCACACACGCACACATACACACACACACACACACACACACGCGCGCACAAGCAAAAAGTACTGTTAAGCAAAATAATGAAGATGGAACTAAATTAGGGTCATCTTGTGCATCTTTAAGTGCCATATTTTGATCCAGTAGGGCTGTGTGTATGAAAGTATAAAAGTTATAATAGGCTCATCTGAGACACTGGCACACACACCTGGAACTCATTAGTCGTCCATATGCAGAGAAACATGCTATCATGAGGGCTCACCTCTCCTTAACTCCATCTCTGGTAATACTACAGCACGAAATCTGTGACCCTCAGTGTTCAAGGTCTCAACAGAATGAAACGTCCTCTGAAATGCTGGTGTTTTGTGCATTTCACTGCATTACCACAAATCAAGCCGTGGTTAGGCATAAAGTTTCACATGGCTAATGACAGCTTGACAAAGCCCTGAAATGGCGGTAACGGAATGCCTGGTTTGCCTTATGAAGTTTGTTAAATGGTGGCCAGATTGAGCAGTGGCTTAATTGTTTTGTACAGACATTGAGGATGTGCTTCATTAAAAGACATGCAGTTGTGTAATTCCACCATGCAGGATGAGGATGACAATAAATGTGAGGGACAGTAAGACTACCATAGTTCTACTGATATTGTTTTTGCAGTACTGTGCAGATTATGTTTTGTGTTTTATGTTATTCAAAAAAAAAAACTAAAGAAAAACGTTTCTATTTTTTTTATGTTATACGAGATTCAACTCATTATTTTAAGTCAGTTTAATTTAAGTTGCAATGACTTAAACATCCAATTTGATTGTACTAAAAATAGTTTAAGGCAGCAATTATTTTAACAGCATACTTTTTAAAAGTATATAATGAGGTGTGAATTAAATTTAATGTTTTTGGACAATTAATTGCATTTTAATTCAAATTAATTTTGACCCACAGTACTAAAGTACATCTTATGTCATTTTATAATTACTTCTGTTATCTTTGAAATATGGTTGAAGTGTACTGCTAAATCTTCTGTAATGTGACAATGTGTGTAAATGTGACACTTTAAGTGTAACTACAGATTAAGTATAATCAAGTACTTTACTTGTGCTTTAGTTAGTTAACAAGTTAAAAAAAAAAGCACGACAACAGATTACTAAAAGATAACAATTTGAAATGTACCTTAAAGTTTTACTTTAAGGTACATTTCAAAACCAGTGTAAATACAGCTGGAAAATCCATTCAAACTCCAGTGCATGACGGGAACACCAGTATCAGAAAAGTTGAGTAGTTTTAACGTAGATATTGTCTTTGATTTGTACAAACTTAAATTGAGTACTAATGTAGTTGGGGTTTTATTTATTATTATTATTATTATTATTATTATTATTATTATTATTATTATTATTATTATTATTATTATTGTCTAAACCAACTTTTCCATATAGAAATTACACTCGTTTTTTTACTTCACAGAATCATTTTTATCTGGTAAATGGATGGTATCATAATACCATGGTAGTTAAGATTATATGTAAGATTCTTGTAGTTTTTTGCTAATTGTAAGCTTGAAAACATGTTTATTACATTGGCCTGGTCTCAAGCAGTCTTGGGGTTTTTGTAGAAAGCAAATGAGGTGTTAGGAAATGTGTTAATATAGTGAAGAAATAGAGAAATTGTCAAAAACATGGCACAAAAATATATATATAATTTTTTTTTGCAAGTTATTCGGCAACCACGAAGAAATAACATGACCATGATCAGTATGTTAGCAAACACGACACAAGCACCACATCAAAGACTCCGAAACATGCAGCGAATCACCAGACTGACATACAACATGGTAGCACCAGCCAGAATAAAAGCAGTGACATCAGGCCCTAATTACAGTGTTATTCTAGCTGAAACACCACGGAAATACGCACAAAGTTGGGATGTGAATAGAAATGACAGTGATGTTGAATTATTTGCACTGAGCCAGGGAAACCAGAGGGGAATATTTAGATGTAATGCCTGTCAAGAGACAAATAGCCAAATACCAACAGGAACATTAGGAAACTATGTGTCAGACGCCTGATTCATTTAATCCCCCAAAGCTTGACACAAACACATGAAACCACATGATGAGCCTCATATTTCATACATATATAAATCAAATACTCCACTTGGATGTCAGGTAGAAAATCAGTCCATGAAAAGACTATTTGTCAATATGTATCCTCTTTAAACATCAATAAATATCACTAACATAAACATTCCATGGTATTTACCAAACTATTTGCACCAAGGTAATACCATGGTATTCGTAGAAATATATCATGCATCATATTTGGTTTGAAAGATATGAAGAAGAAATTACTACACTACATTGTTTATTAATTATTTTATTTGTATTAATTAATTAAATAACTATTAAATAGATTTATTTAATGAATTATAAATACATATAAAATAATAAATAAATAAATAAATAGTATATATATATTTTTTTTAATAAATTACTATTACAAATGACAAAAACACACAACAAAATTTCTAAAACTAAAATGAAAATGCAAAACATGAAATAAAAATAATTCAAAATAAAAACTTATGATAATAAAATTACACAAGTGTACAATATTGTTTTTTTTATATTTAGCTTTAATTTATTTGCATTTCATTTTTAATAGTTTTAGTTAACAATAACAGCATTAATAACTTAAACATTATAATTATAATCCATCCATCCATTTTCCAAACCGCTTATCCTTATAATAATATAATATAATAATACAAAAAGTAAACATAAAAAGAAATTATGAATAACTCTAGTAATTATTAGTAATCAATACATTTCTCTATTTTATTAGTCCTAATAGAGATTCGTTTATCTCTGTTAGGGATTTCATAACAATAAATTATTAATAACTCAAGTAATTATTAGTAATTTATACATTTCTATATTTTATTACTACTGTTAGACATTAATTTATCTCTGTTATGGATTTCATGCTTCATTCAGAACATGGCAGGTGACAGATGAATGTGAATGTTGAGCGATTATCATCACTCGGCCTGTCGTGATCTGCCTGGACTGGTAATTCACTGCCTCATGTGTGTCTTGAGTTGCCCCGTGCGACCATTTCCAATGTCTGTTTTGTCAAGACATCGAGCTCTCTAAGAGGGGCGAGGTGCGAACAGACAGTATTTTACATGTGAAATGTGCCTGAACTCTGGGGTTTCAGAGGGATTTAGGGTAATTTCCTGTACTGAGTCCAGCGAGAGTGAAATTCAGCCCTCGGGTAGGCTGTAATTGTGTTATGCAGCCTGAGAAAAATATAAATCAGACTTCCTTTGTACAGCCCCAGGGTGTACAAATGAGTTGTGCCGCTTCAGTGAGATGAAAAACAGTATGAGAGTTGGCATAAGTGATTGTCCGATGTTAAAACAGAGAGAGTCTTTGTGCTTTCAGCTGTAATGAACTGATTAATGCTTGACACTTCTGACACCCACATCTTGAAACACTTTACCCAAAGCAAATATAATGTATTGATTTTTATTGCTCTTTTGCGTTTTGAAATGACTAAAACGTGTCATTTGTTATACACAATACAATGTTAATCATCTTTAAAGTTAACACAGAAGCAATTTTCTTGTGAAGCAGAATTGCTTGTTTAATGATATATACATTAGCTTAAAACAACAATAAAAAGATAAAGATGTCAAAATGTTTTATTCATCTTTGATTCTTTACACTTGTAAGAAATATCTATTTTAACAGTTATACGACTGTATATTGTTAAGAGATTGTCCGTAGATTGTGATTTAGGTGTTTTTTTCTTGTGGTCTGCTCTGACAACTTTTGGCGACCATTATTGTGAGCAGCACAAAATCCAGCTGTTACAGCGGTAAGTCATTTTATGGAGAACTTAACACTGCAGTGTAACAAAGTGACTGTTTTATTACCTTTATTAGTATTTTGAAAATATGTTTTGTCTGGGTTGGTCATGTAAAAAACGATTTGCAAATCTTCGTTGGATATCGTTTACATGTTCACTATACATGCCAAAAGTTTTGGGACACCTGCCTTTACATGCACATGAACTTTAATGACATCCCATTCTTAATCCGTATGGTTTAATATGGAGTTGGCCCACCCTTTGTAGCTATAACAGTTTATAGGAGTGTGTTTATGGGAATTTTCGACCATTTTTCTAGAAGTGCATTTTTGAGGTTAGGCCCCGTGTTTTGCACGAGAACGCCTGACTCGCAGTCTCCACTCTAATTCATCCAAAAGGTGTTCTTTCGGGTTGAGGTCAGGACTCTATACAGGCCAGTCAAGTTTCTCCACACCAAACTCCACATGGATTGGCGACAAGAGGTCACACTGCATGACGGACAGGAGGAAGAATCACCGACAACTCTCTCTCTCTGGTGCGCAAACTACATTTCCCAACATTCCCAACCAGACACGCGTGTGATGAACAATGCGAGATCATGTGCGTCAGACCAGAGTTCTCGCACAAGACTGGAATTGTTATCACAAATTATAAACTGCAGAAAGTTTGCTTTCCAAATTGTCTGTGCGCTGATTTGCAGTGGAAAAGAGAAAAAGAAAAAAAGATTACGAATGATGAAATTGTTGGGGAGACACAGGGAGCAAGGATTCTGTTCTGCAAAGAGAGTTTGAGGTAAATAAATAATTTTGCTATGTGCTGCTGCAGCTGGACGTGCAAATGTTTGTGCTTTGTTTCTTTTTGATAGAATTGTAAATATATCTATTAAAATACTGATTTTCTGGTCTATAACTCCTCCCCAAACCTCCCGCTTCCCTGTATCTCGCTCTGTAGGCTATGTCATCGCTGATGTATTTTTCAGTCAGAACACATTTCACGCAGCAGGATTTTGAATCACAGACAAGTCCAGATATTTAGTATTGCAAATATCTCACAGGCGTCGGCAACTTGTCGCCGATTCTTTTTGAGCGCTTCTTTGATCATTCACATTGCGTGATTGTCACTCGCGTGCACAAGCACCGATTTGCCTATGATTGCGGCATTTGTCTGCGATTTTGGAAAACTTGTCGGCGAGTCAAATCGGACAGTGTGAACTCACCGTAAGGGGCCATCCCCTGAAAAAAAACCCACAGCATAATCCCCCGTCCACCAAACTTTGCACTTGGCACAATGCAGTCAGACAAGTACCGTTCTCCTGGCAAACCCAGACTCGTCCATGGGATTGCCAGACAAAGAAGCATGATTGGTCACTCCAGAGAAGATGTCTCCACTGCTCTACAGTCCAGTGGCGGTATGCTTTACACCACTGCATCCCCATGCTTTGCATTGCACTTGGTGATGTAGGGCTTGGATGAGCTGCTCGGCCACGGAAACCCATTTCATGATGAACGGTTCTTGAGCTAATCTGAAGGCCACATGAAGTTTGGAGGTCTGTAGCTATTGACTCTGTATGTGCTGACCCCGCTCTGTGCTTTTACATGGATTTTGAGTTGCTGTTGTCCTCAATTGCTTCCACTTTGTTATAAACAGGTGACCATGGAATATTTAGTAGTGAGGAAATTTCAACCAATCACGGTACCATGCTTGAATTCACTGAGCTCCTGAGAGCGACCCATTTTGGCCATGGAAATTATTTGGACACCTGATGATTCCATGATTTGGAGGGGTGTCCCAATATATTTGCCAATATAGTGTATATCAACTTAACACTGCAGTGTAACAATTTTGAACAACAAATAGTCCTTTTTGAATTAAATAAAGACCATTTGTTTTTTAAAATAAAAAATAGATTTTTGATAAAACATTTTTGGAGCCGTTCTGAGGTAAAATCAACCTTATTATCAACTCAGTCATGAATTGGTCCCACATCAACTGCTCATTCTTGCCCCAGCTGTGATTAATGATAATGTAATTTTACAAGTGCAGACAATGTGTGACCTGCAGTCCTGTGAGTAATTACAGGAAATGAGTTAAATGATGAGGATGCCCTTGGATGGTCGAATTTAATGCAAACAATGTGTCACAACACCTGCCGAACACAATGACGGCACTTCCTTTGACTTCCCTTCTAAATCCTCTGGTTTCTTTCAAGGCGTTAAAGAGGGTTTTATCTGTGTGAATGGCTATATGGAACTTCCTGTTTAATCGTCGGCATGCTTCTTCCAAATGGCTTACCTTGGACGATAAGCATCTGTGTTATAGTTGGAGGTATTTTGGATGTCTGTTAAGGCTTCAGAGGTGGTCCGAAGGAAAAATGAACAGGTAAGGATTGTAAAAGCACAGCCGTTGTGTTTTTCACAGATGTCCCACATGTGAATAGCTTTAATGACCCTGATTTCATCCCGGGCTTTCATGATGTCAGCGGGGCTGTAGAAAGATTCCTTTCCTCTAAGGCAGCTTGGCAGGATGTGTAAAGAAAGGCTGAAAGACAACACCAAGATTAAGCTGCTTTTGTCATGGTTCTGTTGCGGACTTAAAAGGCTTTGGCTCAGGTCCCATCTCGTTTTTTGTCCCTCCTCTCGCTCTCTGCATCATTCTCTTTTTGTACGCAAGGTAAACATTTAAGGAAAGCCACTGGCAACCAGTTTTCAGACGGGGTGTTTTTATTTTCGCTCTTTCAAATGGCAGCTTTGTTGTCGATCGGGCCATTATGACTGTTTGAAAAAAGAGTAAAGCAAACAGAGGGTTCATTCTATGAAAGGAACAGCCAGGTATTCCCAGGTGTTGGCCTTATAGACGCTCACGCTTTCTGTGTCTCATTGAAGACGCTAACTCGTCGCTACATGAAGAAAAGCAAGAGCAGAATGAAGCGGTTGAGCAGCACCGGTAGTGCTTTGAAAGCTGTTTGGTACTGTAGCTTCCTGATTACACTAGGGGTGCGGTCTACTTCACTTCTAGACACGCTCGCAAACTTCTCTAAGCACTTCCCCTCGGGGGAATCCCTGCCACCGTTTTGAAGTGAGCTCCACTTTGTCAAGTGGGCGAGGGAAGTTTATGCGGATAAACCCTCGTCCCCTCGATTTTGACAGAGATCTACTCCAATGTACACTTCTCTATATGCTACAATTCAACTCGATTGACAGCACTTCAGTGTAGTATATGATATGTGACCCTGGACCATAAAACCGGTCATAAGATGTATACATCATCTGATAGCTTTCCATTGATGTATGGTTTGTTAGGATAGGACAATATCTGGCTGAGATAAAACTACTTGAAAATCTGGAATCTGAGGGTGCAAAAAATCTAAATATTGAGAAAATTGCCTTAAAAGGTGTCCAAATGAAGTCCTTAGCAATGCATATTACTACTACTACAAAATTTGTGATATATTTATGGAAATCTACAAAATATCTTCACAAAACATGATCTTTACTTAATATCCTAACCGACCAGTCAGTTTTGTGCTCCAGGGTCACATGTATTATTTATTGTGAGAATAAGGGCTGGGATGCATCGCAAATAGATAAATGATTCTGAGATTTTAAATACATTGCGATTCCTTCTCAAATCAATTCTGAGCTTAGTTTTTAACAGCAGATGGCACTGCATGCTATAGAAACAGCTCCACAAAAATAATAAGCAGTATAATTGTTTTCAACATTGATAATAATAATAAATGTTTCTTGAGCAGTAAATCAGCATATTAGAATGATTTCTGAAGGATCACGTGACACTGAAGACTGATCACAGCAATAAATTACATTTTAAAATATAATAGAAAACAGTACATTTTAATATTTCACAATATTGCTGTTCTTTTATGAAAGTATTACTGTATTTTTTATTAAATAAATGCAGCCTTGGGTGCTTCTTTCAAAAACATTTAAAAATCTTACTGACCCAATGTTTTGAACAGTAGTGAACGTAATTACACCATAAAGATATTTTAGCATCTGCTACAGTATTTATATGACTTATTTCATAGTTGATAATAATATTTTGCCACTTTCAAACAGTGGGTATACAATTAGACAGATTTTATGGAATTCCACATAAAAGATATATAGACTGTTAAGTTTGAACCACATTTTCATGACACGACATTCACAGAAAATGACACATTTTCATACCTGGTGAACAAGAGCTTTATCATTTTATGATAATGATAAAATGATTTTAATGTTTCAATGTGACAAACATATATATTTTTAAACATAAAAACAGGCCAGACTGTACAAGATTGTCTGTACAAAGATAACTAATTATGACCGTTGTTATTTTTTTCAACAGCGCATATCAATATTTAACACTTGATATATGCTACAGTACATAGCTTACATTGCAGCTAAGGGAAGACAATGCTAGGTATACTCATATTTGGTTTAAAAATATCTAGATTATGCCAAATTCAAAGCATCAAGACATTGCTTACAAATAAATTATTTTAGAATCACTTTCCTCTTTCCGCTGACTTTGTTAAAACAACAGGGGCAATGAATAAAATTTTTGTCTGGGTTAAGTGCATTTCTGTATTACTGCAGTCCTTTCAGCATTGACTCATTACCATGAACATCACAGTAAACACATGCACGGACAATGCACAATAAGTTTCAGTCTAAGGTTTGTTTTGAAACTCTGACTCACTTCTGTAAATATTAAAAGGGCAGCCATTACATGAGCAGTCAAAGGCATTTTACACAGTATTCATTATAGTGGTCAAGCTTATGAAAATACGACTTCCCTCCCACACACATGAAAAACAAGGCCATAGAGCAACTATGGGATTGCAGTACCTCAGGTTATTCAGAGCAGGCCCTGAAAAGAAAAGTACAAAGTTAATGAGAAACACAAGGAACCCCTTGCCAGAACGTACAGTGGCAAAATCTCATTGTATCTTTAGTTACGATAAAACCATAGCTCATTAATATTCTCTTTTTCCATTAAAGATACAATTAGACTCAAAACTAGATTGACTGAACCTACACCATTTCTCAAAGTCGAAAACTACAAAGTAGACCATACCTGCAAAAATAAAATAAACGTACACTCTCATGCATTCAATCGGATGTAACAAAATACACTGTAACTGGATCTTATTTAAATATCTGCAAACAATTTTCTTTTGCATGCACACGAACGTTTCACTGAGATTTGGTGCTACCCCCAATAAAATCCTTTTGGCCCGTCCACAATAGTCAATGGACTTCGTAAAAATCGTATTAAAATATTGTAGTGTTTCACAGTTTGAAAGCAGATACGTATTGAAGAGACAATGCATTGGTGTGTTTTTTCGCATACAAATCTGCAAAAGTGTTTGCTCTGTCAGCAGTGTTTCCGTGAAACATTTCACCATTTCAAAACTCAAATGTCATCATTTTTTGTTAGCCTTGCCCTTTTCCACCCCACTGTTCATAAAGGGACTGGTTAGACTGCAACAACATGGCTGAATTGTCTTTCCGTTCTCTACAATTTGAGCAGAAATGTCTGTTTGAGGCAGTGGCTAACATGCTGCCGTATTTTGGCAACAACATGTCATGTAGGGTCCAACGACTGAAGAAATATGTGAAGAAAAAACAGTGGCCTGTAAGCATGAAGGCTTCTGTACATGCTAGCATTGGTAGTGGATGTGTTGGTGCTGGTGAATTTTGCCGTCCACGTGTGAGTGGGTATGTGTGTGAATGTCTGAGTAAATCTTTGGATAGACTTTGGGAGCAGCTTGGGCCAGCAGAAGCTGTTGTTGCTGCTGCTGAGCCAAATACTCCTCATAGGTGACGGAACCAATGCAGTCTTTGTCTGTAGCTGCGGGTGTCCGGTCTCTCGGGGGCTGCCGGTGGCCGTTGGGTAAGGTCTGGGCTGAGATTATGGCTCCTGAGGAACAGTGCTTTCTGGACTGGCAGAACCAGAGCAGGACAGTACCGAGAATAAAGACCACTCCTGCGGGAATGCCAATGATGACGGGCCAGGGAAGACTGGGAGGCAGAACAGATGGGATTGGAGAGAATGGCGGCTTTGGGTCTGGATGAAGACAAAGATGTAAAAACCACAATGTAAAGAACAACAAATAAAAATAAAGGAATACTTATAATAATAATAACAATAATATTTTAAATTATAATTTAAATTATATTACCAATAATATTAAATAATATGCATTAATATAAAGCTACTACTATTAATTAAACATTTTTATATTTCTCACATTATCACAGTTTATTCGCTACAGTTTAGAAAATGGTAATAAAATATGACAAGATGGTCAGGTCAAAGTGTCTGAATAATGTTTATCAATTTTACTGGTAGTCACTGTATGACATTTTTTTAATAATATGTCACAGTTTACTTTATTTTGCTACCCTCACTTACATACATGAACAATAGTGTCCTGCACCAACTAGTAAATTTTTTTTAAATAATATCTGATGTCTGAATATTTTTTGGGTTGACTGTGATTATATATATATATATATATATATATATATATATATATACTATATAAAATATTATATCTAATATATAAGGATAAGGATTTTATATATTAGATATAGTATTTTTGGTAAGAAATTGGAATTCTGTGAAAAAAAAATGTGTCCCAGAGAATGATACTGACCAGGCAGCACAGTCAGGAAGGCACTGCGGAAGCTGTAGCCCATGGTATTGGCCCCCAGGCAGATGTACATGCCAGCGTCCTCCTCTTTTGCTCGAGTGATAAGAAGCTTGTTCAAATAGGAACCGTCTGGTCGTGACCACACTTCACCCGTGGGCAACACAACGAAGCGATGGTCTCCGACCTCAATAGTGGAGTTGTACTTGCTCTCACCACCTGGTTCGACCCTCTTCAACCATTGGATAACCGGCTTCACGTCACTGCGTACTTTACATTGGAAGGATGTGGTGCCACCGTAGTCTACTGTAGTATTTACTGGATGTGTGCCCGTCAAGATGGGCTTGGAATTTGTGCGCTCTGTAATGAAATAAGGAAGATTTTATTTTCTAATCAGTATTTAACACAATTGTGGGTCTATGCCTTTCAGATTGGACTTTCTATTTTCTGTTCTAAAAATAGTTTTATGCTATTTTGAGTAAGGAAAAAATGTCACATATGCAAGAGCAAGATTAATAAACTTCCCACTGTTAGGATGTGGTTGTAAAGTCAGCAGCCATAGCCACGATTTAATCTAGAGCAAATAGCAATTGAACTGGATAAAATCTATTTTTTTAATCTTTACTACTAAATGTCACACTAGTCTTTACCAAACCAGACTAACCACTCAATCAGTACCTGAACCTTGACAACTTCTACTTTACAACACTCCTGTTCCACTTAGGAATGTATTTAAAGTAGAGATCAACTGATATATTGTTTTCCCGATAATTAAGCATTTTCCCATATTCTGGTATCAATTTTGTAATATTGGATTCACAGATAAATGGCAGAATTGCATGCAAGATCGCCTTTATTCGATATACAAGATCGATTTCGTCTGAGGGGAGACAACAGCATTCAAAGGTAAAATAACTTGCATTCCTTAATTAATAAACTCTATTTAACATAACAGCCATTTAATTCACGAATGAGATATGTTACATAAAAAGCGTTTTATGTAGTTTAAACTTGGCACAAAAAAAATTGTCAAAAAACTAACTTTAAATAAAACAGCCATGAATGAGCTCATGTTGGAAATAAAAGCGCTGAATTTAATTATCTTTTGTCAATTTAATTATTATAATTATTAAAAATATACCTAATTATTATGTCGATGCTCATCATTAGTCTCGTGAAGTCACTATGAACAGTTGATGCTCTGATGCCCCAGCATGGCCACTGTATGTAACTTTTAACAAGATCCACTCGTTTAAAACTCCTTAAAGGGATAGTTCACCCAAAAATTATAATTACCCCATGATTTACTCACCCTCAAGCCATCCTAGGTGTATATGGCTAGGGCTGTAATCAACCAAAGAAAATCTTGGTCGACTGAAGTCCAGAAATTTTCAACTAAAAAGTGACTAAAAATGATGTTAGGAAAAAAACGTTAAATAAATTAGCTGCACACTGTGTGCAGTACTTGGTAGCCTTGTTGTCTGCCTAAATGAATTATCAATAAACATAGTAAACTAGAGGGCTATTTGCAGTTATATTAACTAGTTTTTGACCTGATTATTTTGCACTGAAATGAGTCTGACACACGAGTCTCTCGGCTCTGATAGCGTTGCATCATGTGCACCTGCGCAATATCATTGTACTATATTTTAGGAAATCATAGGCTATGTTGTCAACTAGTGATATCACCACAATAACTTTTGAGGAATATGCAACATAATTTAGACAACTGTTTTGGTCATATGCATTATAATTGACAGACACTATCATTTCAGCCGCTCTGTGCAGCACGAACAGCTCAGCTCAGTTTCGCGGCTGAGACACGAATAGACTATTAACTTAAAGCTTTTACTCTTAAACACAAAAGGCACATCCACTTTAATAAAAAAGGAATATTTATTAAACAAGCCAGATCAAGTCAAGAGCAGAAACGAAATAAAGGTCATAACTGAAAAATAAAGCATATCAAAACTAATACAAACACTTGGCACAGCGCATTGCGCATTAGGCTCCAAATAAAAACTAAAATAATAAGTGCCCAAAATCAATAAATAAAAAACAGACGGGGCAACCTAACGCAGGACAAGTTAGCTTAACGTTTTAAGGTGATATGACATGTTTGTCGTTGAGCTGTAATATGCAAACTGTTGTTTGCTAAATTTGCATTTGACTTTTCCCATTTTGGTAGAAGAAGACTGACTAGGAAAACGCTCTCACAATTAAATAAATAATACACCCCCATTAGCAATTAGTGCTTTCCACCTGATGAAATGAAGGCGGCAAAACTGATGAAACGAAGGCGGCAAAACTGGTGAAATGAATGTGCAAAACTGATTAAATGTACGTGGCAAACAATCGACCAATCAGAATTTTGGTCGAGCCAGAACGTATTGACTAATAATCAACTAATCGACTGGGAGACATTATTCTTTCAGACAAATACAATAAGAGTTATTTTAAAAAAATGTCCTGGCTCTTCCAAGCTTTATAATGGTAGTGAATGGCTGATTCTGTTTTGAAGTCCATAAAAGTCAAGTCAAGTCAAGTCAAGTCAAGTCAAGTCAAGTCAACTTTATTTGTATAGCGCTTTTAACAATGCAGATTGTTTCAAAGCAGCTTCAAAGTGTTAAACGGGAAAATAATGCAACAGAATATATTTCGATTATCATACATTGACAATATTGGCTTTAGATCAGTAATTAGATTAGTAATTTGGTCTATATGGTTAATTTAGTTTAATAATTAGATTTATTTGGAAATTATTCAAAAAATTGTATTTCCCCAACTAAGCAAGCCAACCCAGAGGCGACAGTGGCAAGGAGACCAAAACCCCATCAGGTGACATAATGGAAAAAATAAACCTTGGGAGAAACCAGGCTCAGTCGGGGTGCCAGTTTTTATATCTACGGCACATTACGGCACATGCTCTCAATGCAAAATGCTGAACAGTTAATACATGCGTTCATGAGCTCAAGGCTAGATTATTGTAATGCTCTACTGGGTGGTTGCCCTGCTCGCTTAATAAACAAACTCCAGCTGGTCCAAAACGCAGCAGCTCGAGTTCTTACTAGAACCAGGAAGTATGAACACATTAGCCCGGTTCTGTCAACACTGCACTGGCTCCCTATTAAACATCGCATACATTTTAAAATCTCGCTTATTACTTACAAAGCACTAAATGCTCCCCAGTACTTGAGTGAGCTCTTAACACATTATACTCCATCACGTCTACTGCGGTCTCTAAACTCTGACCTGCTGATAATACCAGGAATATCAAAATCAACTGCAGGTGGTCGATCCTTTTCCTATTTAGCACCTAAACTCTGGAACAGTCTTCCTAGCATTGTTCGGGAAGCAGACACACTCTGTCAGTTTAAATCTAGACTTAAAACACATCTCTTTTCTATGGCATACACATAAAACACTTTTTCAATTAAATGATTATTAGGCTGCATTATCTAGGTCAGCCGGAACCGGGAACACTTCCCATAACACCTGATGTACTCGTTACATCATCAGAAGAATGGCATCTACACTAATGTTATTGTCTCTGTTTGATTCCGAGGTCTACTGCAGTCAGCCGGATCCAGGCCTTATCCCGATCAGACGGTGGACCTGCACCCAGATGTGACCAACACATGACCCTGAAGTGTCTGCCGAGACCGTGTCATTAAGACTCTCCCTTAAGCTGCCTCATCGACACTGCATCCTCAATAAACCTGTCTCCGGCGGGATGACTCCGATTGTTTGAATAGTCCTAGTTAACAATTCTTTAAATCGATGTCATCCTCAAAACAACCCATCTCCAGCGTGTTGCCGCCGATCTTTCGAATATTACATTTTAGTAATTGTTTAATCAATACGGCATCCTCAATAAAAACCTGTCTCCAGCGTAATGACTCCGATATTTCAAATGTTTTATTTTTAATAATTGTTTAATCAATACATCATCCTCAATAAACCCGTCTCCGGCGTGTTGCCTCAGATCTTTCGAATATTCAGATCTATTATGACCTCTGACCTTTAAAATAATAACTTTAATAATAATAATACGCTGTTTGTTAATTGGCCAGAGGAGAACTGGCACCCCGACTGAGCCTGGTTTCTCCCAAGGTTTATTTTTCTCCATTAGGTCTCCTGATGGGGTTTTGGTTTCCTTGCCACTGTCGCCTCTTGCTTGGCTTGCTCAGTTGGGGAAAAAAATATTTTTCAAATACATTTCAAAATAAATCTAATTATTAAACTAAATTAACCATATAGACCAAATTACTGATCTAATTACTGATCTAAAGCCCACATTGTTACTGTATGATAATCAAAATATATTCTGTTGCATTATTTTTCTGTTTAACACTGTGAAGCTGCTTTGAAACAATCTGCATTGTTAAAAGCGCTATATAAATAAAGTTGACTTGACTTGACTTGACCAGTTCTCCTCTGGCCAATTAACAAACAGCATATATAGTGTGTTCAATAATATGCCTCAGTCCATCATATAACTTCTCCACACGGCTCCGGGGGGTTAATAAAGGCATTCTCAAGTGAAGCGATGCATTTGTGTGAGAAAAATATCCATATTTAAAACTTTAGAAACTAAAATAACTAACTTCTGCACAAAGGATAGAGCAAAACAAAATGTCAGTCATGAAGCAAGAATTTTTAAAGAGAAATGCCGGAGGATTTCGATATAAGAGAAGAAGGGCTTGAGTTTGTTGTAAGAGGCGTCAAACTGGCGATGCTCCTACACATTGCGTCACATAAAATGTCACAGCATGTGTTACTCTTTTGCCATAAGTCGACTTGCGTAGGCTGTCTGCCGGAAGCTAGTTATTTTAGTTTTTAAAGTTTTAAATATAGATATTTTTCTTACACAAATCCATCGATTCTCTTCAGAAGGCCTTTATTAACTTTGTGGATTACTTTTATGATGGCTAGATGCACTTTTATGGACTTCAAAACAGAAACAGCCCTTCACTGCCATTAAAAAACTTGGAAGAGCCAGGACATTTTTAATATAACTCTGATTGTATTCGCATGAAATAAAAAAAAATCATATACACCTAGGGGAGACATGAGGGTGAGTAAATGATGGAGTAATTTTCATTTTTGGGTGACCTATCCCTTTAAATTACATTAACGTCTACTATAACATTCCAGCTCTGTGGATATTATTATCTCCGCGAGAGAAGTTCTGTGTAAACACCGCTCTGTCAGCAGAAATTTTATAATCTAGAGACCGACAAAAACATTATTAATAATTCTGATAACATGCCAGATGTGATGGATTTATTCGCTGATTTGTTTATTTTTCTGATAATGTTTGCGTATTCCAGTGAATTTTCCAGTGTGTTCCATTCTCTTCACTCTTTAGACTAACAACACATAAACCTTTTAATACTGTAGTTTAAAATTAATGCTTATATTTATGTGGAGTTGATAGACTCACCTGTCATTTATTTATGTTCTCCAAACATAGACTTTGTAAATTTATTTTGCTGTTGATATGCTGATTTTATAAATAAAAAAAGATGCAACAGCAGTAATGTTTTTTTTTAATTTATTTAATTCAGGCGGTTTAGAATGTTTTATACATTTTTAATTTAATTACCTGTTTGTTTACTTTATCAAAGACACTTTAGTGCACTCCTTCAGACTATTTATTGATGTCGTTTTTTTTGTTTTGTATGTAAGGAGGAATGTAAATGAAATTACAAAAAATTAAATAAAAAAAAAATTACAGTATTTAAAATGTTTTTAATAAAAGTTCAGTTCAGTGCTGTTGTTATAATTGTCAAAAACAGAAATAAAACAAACAAATATTGGTTCTATATAATGGTTATCAGGCACATAAACATAAAAATAATCAGTATAGTACCAATATCAAAAAATCAATCTCTAATTTAAAGATTATTCAGTTATTTAGCATTTGTGAGGCTATAATAGTCAAACCAAAATTTATTCAGACACCTTCAACATTTTCTCACATTATCACAGTTTATTCTTTATAGTTTAGAAAATGGTAATAAAATAGTCTGTTTCGATGGTCTTGTAATCATCTTGATTATGTCAGATAACTTTGATAGAAAGGAATGTAAGGGATTACAATCAACCAATCAGCTGTTAAATTTAAGTACACAATTAGATAATACTAATTTAGGTCAACCAATTGTATTCCAATGCTTCATTTTGTTCAGTCTGTGGTGTAAAAGGTCTCCTTTGCAATTAAAGAAAAAACATTTAGGCAAAACATGTGTCTGAATAGTGTCAAAGTGTCTGAATAATTTTGGTCCCAAATTTATACAAATTTTACTGGTAGTCCATTGTATTAAGAATTTTTGGGTATAATATGTCACAGTTTAGGGGAGACCGGGGCAACACGGGTCAGTTTTAACAACTCCAATCTTTCCAACCAGGAACTAGTTACAAATCACTTAATTCACTTCGCACATGCTAAGTTTAGTCCTTATTCCACATGTGATAAAGTAGAGCTCTATGGCAGACATAGCAGATGTTAGATTGAAAAATTATTTTTGTTATGGGAATTTCTGCGTTGTAGTTAAACTCATCAAATTTAAATTATATTTATTGTGTGTCTGTGTAGATATTTTTCATGCAAGCTGTTAGTGCTAATGTTTTAGTTGTTAGCTGTAAGGTGAGGGCATTCACTAAATTCCAGGGGTTTCATTACCGCGACGTAAAATGGGCGTGTCTTGATGTGTGGGGAGACGCCCCCTTTCCCAAAAAAATAAAATAAATACGAGGTCACCGATCATGCGCAGAATACTGTTTTTTTTTTGCGCGGGCATTTCCAATCTCAAAATCAAGAACAGCTGCGATGGATAATGAAGAAAACCGGCACACCTGCGATGGAAAATGCAATACAAAACAGTCATACAGGTAGCTATTTTTGGTTTATTATCTTAGAATAAAACGATTTTCTAAGACAAATAAGCAACCAAAAATGTAAAACGTGCAGTGACGTTAGTAACCTTAGCCTAATTACGTTTTATTGTATGTTGTAGTGAGTGTCTTTACGAAAATTAACTTTGGTTTTACTACAAATAATACCAAAAACCATGTTTTTTTGTAGTTAATCCATTGTTACCACAAAATAATCATGGCCTTACTAAACTAACCATAGTTTTACCATAGTATCTATATGTAGTAAAACTGGTAACGTAATCAGTCTAATCAGCCAAAAAAATCATGGTTACTAACCTTACACTTGTACTATAGTAAAACCATGTTTGATTAACGTTACTGACCTGATCTTAATTTATTAACTGATGTTTATTTTGAAAATGTTTTTATATTTGCATCTTACCAGTTATATCGAGTGAATATACAGAATTAAAAATATCATATAGACTAAAGTAGCCTACTGAACCTCATTAATATATTTTGTTTCCATCAGACTGGCTCCCATCAACTTTTAAAACATGTACCTCAACAGAACAGTACATCACAGGAATTGTTTCGTCAGAAGAAGAGCTGAAACATCTCCTGGAAAGCCACAAGCGTGCATCTGGCACATCTTACACTGTTTGGTAATTTAACAGTCCATATATTTACTGCATGTTTTTTCTCCTTCTGAGAAATATTTCTATGCCTGTTTCTGTATTAAAATTGCCATGATATAGGTAATTTGTCTAGTTTCAGACAGATTCACTACAGAAAACACATTAACACAAATACAGTATAGCTCTGTATATAAAATATGTATTGTAAGATTATAGGAGGTAGCAAAGGGTAACACTTTACAATAATGTCTCATTTGATAACATTAGTTAACTAACATGAACGAACAGCAAGCAATACATTTGTTAAAGTATTTATTACGCTGTGCTTGTCCTATAATTTATAATCCATTTTTAATTTCAATTGTCTTAATTTTCCTCATAAAGGTCTGATGACAGTCACAAAAACAGAAAGTGACACCACGATGTCTATGGCAAGTGGAAGACTATTCAGAACACGTCCCACTCTCTGTGAAAAGAAGGGTGATATATTCTTGTCAGCATGGAAAGAACTACAAGAAGACACCCACAACAGATGATTTGGTATGTATCTGTACACATTTTGTTCACCACACTTGTAATGTGTTCAGTGCAGAATTGTCCGGTTATGTTCTTTCAGGGCCACTTTGTCACACAGTTCAGTGATTTTGAAGCCTTTTATTAGTGGAATTATAAAACGGTTAGTTAACCCAAAAATGACAATTGTCATTGATTACTCTGTAAGACTTTTGTTCACCTTAGGAACACAAAGTAATATTTTATTAATTAATCTGAGCGATTTCTGTCCCTTCATTGACTGCTACGTAATTACCACTTTCAAGCTGCAGGAAGGTAGTAAAGAAGACCTCATTAAGTGGTCTTAATATGACTCCAGTGGTTTGACCTGAATTGTAATTTCTTTTTTCGCTAAATATTTCTAAATTTTTCTAATAAATATCCAAATAAATCTAATTATTAAACTAAATTAACCATCTAAACTAAATTACTGCTCTTATTACTGATCTGAAGCCCACACTATCACTGTATGATAATTGAAATGAACTGATGACATCACCGTTTTCTCCAGAATGGCTAGATGGCTGAATAAAATTATGCGGCATTATTTTTCTGTTTAACACTGTAAAGCTGCTTTGAAACAATCTACATTGTTAAAAGCGCTATATAAATAAAGTTGACTTGACTTGACTTTTGGGCATTGATTTTGATTTTTTCTGAAGATGAGTCTTATGGGTTTGGATGGATATCAGGGTAAATAATGTTGTAAATAAAACTTATATAATGTACCCTTTTTTTGTAAATTTAAGAAATCCATACATCTGCATGGTTTAAATTTGTCTACATAACTCATATACCATTTAAGCATAACTGTCAATCAAATTTTTTTTTTTTTTTTTAATGCTGGGAAACAGGGTTTCTGCATTCATTCTGCAGAATGAGAAGCATGTTCATTTGAGTAAATTATATATGCCACATGAAAATGTTTGTTCACTCACAAATACTAGTGCCTGGTCCTAAAATGTTTTATTTAAGTTTGATTTTCTTTCGTTCTGCAGCATACTGAACATGAATACACAAGAAGAAAAAGGTTCCATATTCAAAACAGCAAGAAAGTGGATTGCCCAGCAAAACTTTATGTCCGATATGTAGTAAGGCAAGTATTACATTACACAAAGGGCTTTTGAAGTTAAGTGAATTAAAAGGCAATTTCTCTTCTTTAAAATAGTTTTCTTAATACCGGTATGTAGTAGTATTTTGAATACAAATATCTGCTAGTTAATAAAGCTTTAAAACACTGGGAACAGTTGGTCTCATTCACTAATATGTGTATACAATTCATATTTATACGCAAATTTGAACTTCTCACAAAAACTTTATTCACCTAATTCACAACACATGTGTATGCCCATGAGTTTATTAAACTCATAATGTGGAATATTTTAAATGAACGACCACATACCCGAGATTAGTAATTTACATTTCTCATCTGAGATCCTCGAGCAATGCCAAGAGTGTCATCCTCACAAGTTCAAATGCAATAAACCCCTTTTATATAGACATTACAGACCTCTGATTAGCCCGCTGTACATATGTCTATCTGTGCATTATGCAGAGCTACCTCATAGCTTTAGCTGTAACGCATCTTTTCTTATTTCATCTTAACATGGCCACCAAGAGTTTTTTATTTTTTGGGTCCTAAATTTTAGAATGAAAGTTATTGATGAATGATTTGTTTAGGAAAACGTTCTTACGCAGATTTCATAGAAATCTGTGCATACACATGCTTAGTAAATGAGACCAAGAGGTTGCTTAGTTCTCTCTTGCTTAGTACCCTGTTTTTTTCTTGTGACATTGTGCTGATGAATCAACCTTACTACAGGTTTGTAACTACAGTGTTTCTTCTATGTTTTTGACTATAAAAACAGACACACAATTGAGAAACACTGCTTTAAAGTTTGATTTGTTTCTCTTTGTGTAAAATCAATTTAATTAGTGATGAAAATATGGTGGCAGAGAAGTGCAAAACAAATGTGATTAGCTTTGCAATTCTCGGTCAACGTATGAAATGCATATTTCTTGTGTTGTCTCATAAGGTTAGTACAACATATTGGATATTGATTGAATGGGTATATTTAAACAATGTGTTTTTTCACAGATACGACCAGTTTGCTGTGACTAAAACAAGTTCTAGAACTGAAAAACAAGCGGCAATTAAGGGTGTTCTGGAGTCATTAAAAGAGAACACCACCGTCACTTCAGAAATTATCCATGTGAAAATACCATTGGCAGAAGCACACCAAAACCACAACACTTCACAAAACTGTCATTTCTCAAATAACATCCATTACATGGTACGTGACAAAATAAAGGAATATATGTCACTTGGAATAACCTCTGTGCCTTTCTTAAAGAAGGTTCTGAAAACCTTTGTCCAGAAAGAGCTTTCAGAGATGGGAAGCATTGTACCACATCCACAAGACCCATCGTACTACCCTTCAAGCCATGTTATCCAAAATCATGTGCATCACGCCTTAGTTTCTGGAAACTATTCTGGCTTTGATCAACTGCAGGTAGAAAAAAAGATTGATGAATGGAAATTAACAGATCCAAGTGCCAATTTTTTTTCCCGGAAATGTACCGAGAACAACATCGATCAGACAGTTGTGAGGTTTGAAGCGAAGACAGAAGAACAAAGATTTCAAGACTCCGATTTGGAGGATAACGACACACAGATGACGTCATCACAAGAAACTTTCTTGTTTATTAATCAGAATGTACAACAACAGGAGTTACTTAAGCGTTATGGAGACATGGTCCTTCTTGATGCTACTTATAGAACCACCAAATATGCCTTGCCCTTGTTTCTTCTTGTTGTTCGGACAAATGTTGGATACAAACCTATCGCTCAGTTTATCTGTGAAAATGAGACGATTTCTGCAATAACCGAAGCCCTTTACATCTTGAAACAGTGGAATCAGCAATGGGAGCCAAAATACTTCATGCTTGATTACTCACAACAAGAATACCAAGCTTTGGAATATGTCTTTCCAAATTCTCAGAAGTATCTCTGCTCATTCCACCGTGAGCAAGCTTGGATACGATGGACAAGACAAGGTATGGATGAAATAAACTTGTTTTTGTAATGTACAATATATTGCACTGCATTTAAAACATTGTCCTCTGAAAATATGACCATAAAGGTTTGATTCATGATGGAAATTAAATTATAATTTTTCTATTGGTTGCTATTTTTTTTTTAACGCATTGTAGTTAGCAGTACACCAGTATAGATTTAAACCGATAGTTCACCGAAAAATGAAAATTGGCGTCATTTACTCACTCTCGCGTTGCTCCAAACCTCTGTGAGTTTCTTTGTTCTGCTGAACACAAAAGAAGATATTTTGAAGAATGTTTGTAACCAACCAAGATAGAGCAACCTTTGACTACCATAGTAGGGGGGGAAATACTATGGTAGTCAATGGTTGCTCTATCTGCTCGGTTACAAACATTCTTCAAAATATCTTCTTTTGTGTGTGTGAGTTCAGCAGAACAAAGAAACTGGAACAACGTGAGGGTGAGTAAATGACAGAATTTTCATTTTTGGGTGAACTATCCCTTTAAGTACTTTCAGTAAACTATCGCAGTTTATTTATGTTTTAGAAATTCCAAAATTACCATAGGCCATTGCCCTTTTTGGACCCATTTTATCCTATTCAGTTGATTTATACAGTTGAAACACACACTATTTGGCTCAGAGTATGTGGATACACTCAACTAAATAATAGGTTTGGCTAGTCCAGTAATTTCTGTGTGGACAAATCTTAATTTTACACTGTACATTAACGAATAATTGTGTCCTTTTGGCTTTGTTGCAACAGTTTGTGAAGGATACTTTTGTATTCCAACATGACAGTACACCTGTTGCATTCTTTTTTTTTTCTTTCTTTTTTGGAATAGCCAAGCCTGTTTATTAAAAGGTGTCCAAGTACTTTTGCATTTCATTTTATTCATGTTTTTAGTTCTAAATAAGAAAATACAACCAAGTTGAATCTCTTTCCAAAATGACTTTTTAATCTCCCCTGTACTCTCCCTAACAGCCAAGAACAAGTTGTCCCTCTCGGAGCAAAATGAACTACTTGACCACCTTCGTGACATAGCTAGCGCCCCAAGTCAATCATCTTGTGATAGGGAGGTTGAAAGACTGAAGGAGAGCAAAGTTTACAAATCCCTTGAAGTCAGAAATTATGTTGATAGAAGGTGGTTATGTGTTCGGGAGGTGAGGTACTGCACTGGACATGTTCTGTGTTCCACATTTCATGTTCAATTGTTGTACACTTAGACAGGTAGAAGATGAAACAGACAGGCAGGCATTTAGAGCACTTCCACTCACTTTGCGCTTGATGTTTAGCCTAGTTGTGTTCCATTCTTTATGCAGAACCTACTAGTATGAAGGTGATGTTTTTTTCCTTTTTTTTTCTTTTTTTCCAGAGATGGTGTAGAGCCTATGCACCGCATGGATTGTGAAATTAATAAAAACTGATTAATAAAAACTGAGGTTTAACGGCAGATTTGTCTTGCGTGATATGACTTGATTGAATGTGAAGTCTGTGGTTAAGTGTAAGTGAAGTTATTCCATAGCTGAATGGTATATTTTAATCAGGACAGGTATCTGACGTTATTACAGTATGAATGTGATATGACACGAAACACCTGTGATCAGGACAGGTATCTGAAGTTACCACAGAATGAATGTGATATGACACGAAACACCAGTGATCGGGACAGGTATCTGAAGTTATTACAGTATGAATGTGATATGACACGAAACACCAGTGATCGGGACAGGTATCTGAAGTTATTACAGTATGAATGTGATATGACATGAAACACCAGTGATCGGGACAGGTATCTGACGTTACTACAGTATGAATGTGATATGACACGAAACACCAGTGATCGGGACAGGTATCTGAATTTATTACAGTATGAATGTGATATGACACGAAACACCTGTGATCGGGACAGGTATCTGAAGTTATTACAGTATGAATGTGATATGACACGAAACACCTGTGATCGGGACAGGTATCTGACGTTATTACAGTATGAATGTGATATGACACGAAACACCAGTGATCGGGACAGGTATCTGAAGTTATTACAGTATGAATGTGATATGACACGAAACACCTGTGATCGGGACAGGTATCTGACGTTATTACAGTATGAATGTGATATGACACGAAACACCAGTGATCGGGACAGGTATCTGACGTTACTACAGTATGAATGTGATAAGACACGAAACACCAGTGATCGGGACAGGTATCTGAAGTTATTACAGTATGAATGTGATATGACACGAAACACCAGTGATCGACAGGTATCTGACGTTACTACAGTATGAATGTGATATGACACGAAACACCAGTGATCGGGACAGGTATCTGCGTTACTACAGTATGAATGTGATATGACACGAAACACCAGTGATCGACAGGTATCTGAAGTTACTACAGTATGAATGTGATATGACACGAAACACCAGTGATCAGGACAGGTATCTGAAGTTATTACAGTATGAATGTGATATGACATGAAACACCAGTGATCGGGACAGGTATCTGAAGTTATTACAGTATGAATGTGATATGACACGAAACACCTGTGATCGGGACAGGTATCTGACGTTACTACAGTATGAATGTGATATGACACGAAACACCTGTGATCGGGACAGGTATCTGAAGTTATTACAGTATGATTGTGATATGACACGAAACACCTGTGATCGGGACAGGTATCTGAAGTTACTACAGTATAAATGTGATATGACACGAAACACCAGTGATCGGGACAGGTATCTGAAGTTACTACAGTATGAATGTGATATGACACGAAACACCAGAGATCGGGACAGGTATCTGAAGTTACTACAGTATGAATGTGATATGACAAAACACCAGTGATCGGGACAGGTATCTGAAGTTACTACAGTATGAATGTGATATGACACGAAACACCAGGGATCGGGACAGGTATCTGAAGTTACTACAGTATGAATGTGATATGACACGAAACACCTGTGATCGGGACAGGTATCTGAAGTTATTACAGTATGAATGTGATATGACACGAAACGCCAGGGATCGGGACAGGTATCTGAAGTTACTACAGTATGAATGTGATATGACACGAAACACCAGTGATCGGGACAGGTATCTGAAGTTATTACAGTATGAATGTGATATGACACGAAACACCTGTGATCGGGACAGGTATCTGAAGTTATTACAGTATGAATGTGATATGACACGAAACACCTGTGATCGGGACAGGTATCTGACGTTACTACAGTATGAATGTGATATGACACGAAACACCTGTGATCGGGACAGGTATCTGAAGTTATTACAGTATGAATGTGATATGACACGAAACACCTGTGATCGGGACATGTATCTGACGTTATTACAGTATGAATGTGATATGACACGAAACACCCGCGATCGCGGACAGGTATCTGAAGTTTAACTGTAATGTATTTATAACAGTATGAACGTAATCTGACATGAAACACCCGCGATCGCGGACAGGTATCTGAAGCAAACGGTTTTCCCTCCCAAACTGCGCATGATCGTTGACCTATGCAGATTCTAAAATAGGCCACGCCTGCCCGATGACGTCATATCTGTTACGCTGTTCTGAAATCCCTGGAAATAAGTGCTAGCCCTTACGCCGGCTTCACACCGCACGCGCTAGCAGTGCGTTGGCAGGGCAGAAGCGGTGCGTACGGGAGCCGCGCGCGTCAGTTGTGCTTTCAGACCGGCTGCGTTTGTCTCGCGCAGCTGAACCGCGGCTCGTATATTGCAAATACAGACGAATATCGTCCATTCTGTCACTTTCCCGCTGTTCTCCTCCAACTGCTTTGATTTATGCTGGTCGGCATATATCTGCTGCAAATGCGACTGTGTTCCCCTCTGTCCCAAACACACATGCATATAACATGCTGTATAAAGGTAATTTACGTGATAAAAGTAACCTTAAAGTTAAAATAAGCCTCTAGTTTTAACCATTTAAACAGGCCTTTGAAGTTTGAGCAAAAATGGGCAGTGTTGTGTTTTCGAGTATTTTATTTAAAAAAAAATCACAGCGCCGGATGTCATATGGTGTTTGTGAAACACACAGAACACTTCACTACATGATTTCAAGGTGAAATTAGTTATTTTGCATGTTAATCAGGTCAGTTTTGATCAGAACAATGCACTGTGGCTTTAATTCAGCGTGAGCAGCGCGTCAAAAATAGACCCGGCGCCGAAACGATCGCGGCACTGCTGCTTCTGCTCTGCTCCTGCTACACTGTCTCTGCTGCCGGTGTGAATGAACTAATCTGTTAACATGAGCGCCGAAACAAATACGCGCTGCTTACGCCCTGCTTACGCGTGCAGTGTGAAACCGGCGTTACGGTGAGCTAGTTCATGGCTACATGACACACACACTGTCAAGCTTCTTTTGTGTGTGCACAATTTCCCCGCTTGAAAGGGAGAACGACATCATCAACGGAGGCCAACTGGATTCCACTCTTCTTTTATTAAAACAGAAGAAAGGTGAAAAACCTTTGACAGAGACAAAAAATACAGAAAATGTAAAATTGAAAATAAAGCTTATTAAACCTGTTTCATTATTGAGTTTGTGTATTTTTTAACAAAGCACGCTCAAATTATATTATTAACCAGCTTAATAAACTTAATTAGTACATTGTAAATTCCAGAAAATTAACTTAAATCACTTACAATCACAATGTGCATGTGAAATGATATTTCTCACACTATTTGTTATTTTAGCGAATTGTTCCATCACGTATGGACTGAAGAAATAAATTACATCACATTCTCCCGTGATTAAGCCAAAATACAAACATATATACAAATCAGCACAATAGTAACACAATACCATTAAACTTCACACCATAAAACTGTATTTAGTTTTTAAACATTAATGTATTGAACAGCTAAATTAGGTCACAAACTCTCCGCGCCGAGCCCAGACAAGTTTTCTGCGTCATCAACTAAAACGCCATCTGCCGCTAAACCAGCATCATTTTGCATCATTTACAGATGCAAAGTGAATCAATAAAGTGCTCACCGGCTTCCACTCCGGGATCTGATGATGTTTAAAGTCTGTGAACTTTTTCTCGCGTCCAGCTCGGGAGTTTTGGCAGAGCTCCCCCGCCGCGTCTCATTACAACACTGGATATCTATTTTTTTTCCGTTTCCTCTTTTTCCGCCCCTCGATCCGATTGGCTGAGATTACTATAGTTATTTTCCCGTTTATTTTTATTTATTTATTTATGTATTTTCTATGTTATTTATTTATCATTTGTATCCTTTTCGTAATTAATTTATATCTTTGCCAGTTTGACTTGACACACACACACACACACACACACACACACACACACACACACACACACACACACACACACACACACACACACACACACACACACACACACACACACACACGTTCGAGTGCTCAATTTCAATATTTTACTATGGCCAATACTATGACTGACTGTAACAAACATGCTTACACACAATGTTTGTGTTCAAGTTCAATTTATTATGGTCAATTACAATGAGATGACTGACAGTTATATGGTCAGTCAGTGTTGAATAAAAAGCTTCCAAAATATTTTTTTGTCATTTTTTGTCCTTATTTCATTATGTTACATATCACCCCAGGCTCTGTTACAATTGACCCAGACTATGGGGTGAATTTGTAACACTTCACTCCTCGTGTTTGAAACTAAACCATGCATTTTCTGTTTGTGTTGCAAAGATAATAGCTATCTCATTTAATAGCAGACACTTGTGATTAGTTTGATTCACATTTTGAACACACTGGCTTAAAAGGACTCTAAGATATAGACAATAAGGTCAAAAATGTTACAACCATCCCCGGTCTCCTCACTTACATAAATTAACTAAAGTGTCCTGACCCACTATTAAAAAATTATATCTGGTGTCTGATATATTTTTAAATATCATGCATTCCTAATTAAAAGCCATTAAAGGTGCACAATGTAGTATTTTTGCAGTAAAATATCCAAAAACAACTAGGCCAGTGTTATATATTTTGTTCAGTTGAGTACTTACAATATCCCAAATGTTTCAAACTATTTGTAAATTATGAGAAAATTGCTATTTTAACCAAGGAACCGGGACATCTGAGCATAGCGTCTGAGGGAGTCAATTGTGTCATATCTGCTTTACCCTCGGTTTCCAGTTTTATTTGACAGAAACACTTTACTCTAAGGAGTGTGCAACAAGTGTCATAGCAGCCGCCGAGCAAACGCACAGAGTAACTTCATTACATAATTTTTAACACACTCAAATGATAAACTGAGCTACGTTACGGAAATAGTGCCGGCATGCAGTGTGTCCCGTTATAATAAAAGTCCCGCTGCTCGCGAGGCTCATGTTGTTCATCTCATTAACAATCTCTTAATCGCTTAATAACAATCGGCCTTACTCAGCTCTGTCCTGCTCTGCTTCATACTACAGTAACGTTAATAACCGCATCCATCAACATAATTTGTCCTATCCCGATTCTTTTCCACCGGCCGTGAGGTGAAGACCACATGTCCCAAGATGCTGCGCTCAAACTTGGCGTCATCAAACTACACATTTGTTTTGAACAGGCGCCCTCTAGAGGATGGAAAAGTTGTATAGTGCACCTTTAATTGATTGAGACAGTTTAGCTGGTGCTGCTAATGGAGAACGCTAATGTTGTTTGTTAGGAATGATTAGGTCAATTCTTCCCAACACTAAACTCTTACAGCATGCCAGACAGCTGTTAAACCCCCCTGAACTGCATCCAGCTCCAAGAGAGGTAATGTTTAACTGTTGCTGCATGTTAATGCTTTCAGTCGACACTATAAGAGAGTCATCCAAAGCTCCAACACATTCCAGCATAACATCAAAGAGATGAATTAGGTGAATTACTCACGGATTACTTCAACTTTATAGGTAGCGTTGATCTCCCCGGCACGGTTGGACACGTGACACGTGTATTTGCCGCTGTGTTCAGGCGTAAGGTTCTTCAGGCTGAGAGTCCACTTCTTCTTCCGGCCCTCTCCCACCTCCTCGGGTGTCAGAGGCCTGCTGTCCTTCAGCCAGATGATGTCCGGTCTGGGGTTGCCGCTTGCGGTGCACTTAAGCCTTACTGAGCTCCCCACCGGCCGGGCAATCACGCGCTTTCTCATTTTGGCCGGCTGCGTGAAGCGGGGCCGCACTATACAAAGAAAAAAAAAAAAGGAAAGATAAGGTTAGACAGCACATTTCTTTCTTGGACTAGAGTAACTTAAAACCTGACTGGAACAGGTTTCTAGCTATTTTTTCAGGTTTACAGCAATAAGACGTTTAGTTGAGAATTTCTCGATTCTCATAAGAAAATTATAGATATAAGAATAAGAAATGATTAAGAATGTTATTGTATTGTATTGTTTTTTATATAAGATTATAAACTATTCAGACTGGTATTTTTACAGTACGTTGTGATAGCATATGTTTAAGCTTTCATGCTTAATTTAAAACAGCATTTTTTTTTACTGTAATACTGTAAGAAATACTAAAAAGAATCTAAAAAGAATATTCATCAAGAATAATGATAGTTGCAAATACCCAAAATATCTGGAAACATCACAGTAATGAGAAATTGCGGGAATAAAAATTTTGGAATACTGGTACATCATCAGAATTTACATAACACTACTAACATTACAAAGAAAATAAAGCATAAAAGATCGGACATGAAGTTCTTGTGTGGACAAATTTACTGAGAAAAGCACCACACCATGAATGCAATCACACAAAGCAAACAGTAGCTCCTCTGTAGTTTCACTCTATAGTTCCCTGCTGACTGTTAATGCTCACAGCAGACTCTGAACAAACACCACAAAAGCAAACACAATAGTGAACTAAGCATCTCCCACTAGCAGCCATCAAAACTGCTACGCTCCACAGTACAAAAACAAGCAGGTCAGGCCCAGTTTGAACACTGCCGTGTTTAGCAGTGCTCCAATATCAAATCAGATGGCGGCCGTCAGAGGGGAATGGAATGCTTCCCCCCTCACCATTCACATAAATAGCCTGCTCTTTGGCTCGTCAAATGCAATTACCAAAGCAAACACTGGGCTCCAGAGGTAGGAGTGTGTGACTCCAGGGAGTAAGTGGGCCATGGGAAATATCCATCCTGGGGACCATCCAATCCTAGACCACAGGGCTACCTGTCAGTATCTGGGAAGATTCAGCCACATGTGTGCTGGCTTGGAGTAGGGGTTTGATTGGGAAATACATAGTACAAGAAAATGGCAATGCTGCTGTTTCTATAAAATGTCACAGCTACTATACTACAAGAAAACAGCAAAGCTGCTGTTACTATTAATGTCACCGCTACTATACTTCAAGAAAAAGCAAAGCTGCTGTTACTATAAAATGTTACAGCTACTATACTACACAAGAAAACAGCAAAATGTGCTGTTACTATAAAATGTCACCGCTACTATACTACAATAAAACAGCAAAGCTGCTGTTACTATAAAATGTCACAGCTACAAGAACACAGCAAAGCTGCTGTTACTATTAATGTCAACGCTACTATACAACAAGAAAACAGCAAAGCTGCTAATTTACTATAAAATGTCAACGCTACAAGAAAATGGCAATGCTGCTGTTACTATAAAATGTCACTGCTACTATACAACAAGAAAATGGCAATGCTGCTGTTACTATAAAATGTCACTGTTACTATACGACAAGAAAACAGCAATGCTGCCATGTTACTATAAAATGTCAACACTACTATTCTACAATAAAATGGCAATGCTGCTGTTACGATAAAATGTCACCACTACTACAATACAAGAAAACAGCAAAGCTCCTATTTTCCTATAAAAGTCATAGCTACTATACTACAATAAAACAGCAAAGCTGCTGTTACTATAAAATGTCACCGCTACTATACTACAAGAAAACAGCAAAGCTGCTGTTACTATAAAATGTCACAGCTACTATACTACAAGAAAACCACAAAGCTGTTGTAACTATAAAATATCACAGCTACTATACTATAAGAAAACAGCAAAGCTGGTATGTTACTATAAAATGTCACAGCTACTATACAACAAGAAAACGTCAGAGCTGCCATGTTACTATAAAATGTCAATGCTACTATACTACAAGAAAATGGTAATGCTGCCATGTTACTATAATATGTCACAGCTACAAATTTGGATCACTTCAGGGAGCCCCTATCAACTTCGAGATATAGAGAACAGGCCAATTAAATTTGGCGTGCAAGATTTGCATCTTGCGCTCCGCCCCGCAGCGCGGGTATAAAGCGGAAGTGAAATACAATGCACACTTGTTTTTCACTGAGGAGCCGAACTAGTGACTCGGCCTGTAGTGATGGTACAGCAGCTGTGGTGACAGGACTTACGTCTCCGTTCCCTCCTTCAGGGAACGAACGAGGGTTACCATACGTAAACATGACGTTCCCTTTCAGTACGTCGGACAACACAGACGAATTGGGATCCCTTTGGAAAATGCCACAGTTACTACCACTTCCAGCGCCCAGCAAGAGCTCCTCAGACCCTGTCTGTACGGGTGGGGAAATTCACGCAGAGAGAGTCACACTGCTGTCACACTGCTGTACTGAGACCCACTCAGCAGACTATTGGATAACGCTGGGAAAGCGTGCCCAGGAGGCACGCTGCGGAAGCCACATCATGTTCTTACCATGTGGAAACAGTACAACATATGGGAGTCCCAGGGGTGGCCCCAGCCCATGTAGGCGGGGAACAACACCGTACTGAGACGGCAGGAAATCTGCAGAGGGGAGCTGTACCGTGGAAAATACACATATGGGACCACCGTGGGGGTCACAACTAGGGATGGCGAAAACTAAACATTTTCTTGACCGACCACCGAGCCTCATTAGCCGGTTGAAACCGCTTAACCGATTAGTTTAAAATATGCTGCGCTATTTGAAATAACAGCCGCGAGCCGCGCCTGCAATTTCGCATTTGTCTAGCGTTAGAAGCTCATTTGAAACATTGCCGCGGCTCATTTAAGAAAATGACAGCTCCGAAGAGACGCCGCTTTAGTTCGAGGTAGTGCTAACAATAATAAAGAAAGATGATGATGAACACCTTATGTGTTACCACTGAAATGTAGATGTAATATATTTCCAAATGTAAGCCCATCTTATGCGGAATGTTGGCCAAAATAACTTTGCTTTGAAAAGTGGTGGGGACAATGCACAACTCGTTTTGCTATTTGTGTTTATTTAATAACAGAATTTACTTGTGAACTGAGTTCAGTTTTGGAAATGCACTTAATTTTCACTTTGATGTAGGCAACAAATGCATTACATTCACAAATTATTCTATAAACAACCAATAAGCAAAATGTAATATTCACAACACATCTAACGTTATACTAATATCAATCAAAATATGCAAGATAATATAACGAAGTTTCATTAGCCGTGTTCCCATTACATATTTGCGCAAAACGTATTATATAAATATTAACTTATACATATAGCGATATTTTCTAAATGTCGATAAAAAACTATTACGAAATGATTGCATTTCCATTACACAATGTTATGCGACTAAAATTTTTTTTTTTTGTCATTCAAAAAATTATGCCACATAAGTTAGTAGGTTTACGTGTATCCCAGCCACCGCTATAGCCATTATTTAATGAAAGGAGACATAGGCCTGTTATTCAAGCATTTATTAAAATTAAAAGAAGGGAAATGTTTGAATTTGTATGGTGGTAACTTTTAATTTTTTTGTTTTTGGTTTTTTTAAACAATTTCGTTATTTTGGCTTGAAATTTCGTTTGTTGAAAATATAAACTGAATTTAGAAATGCTTTTTAAATAAAAAACTTTGCGTTTAATAAACAAAATAATTTTTTTGAAATTAAGACAGCGTTTGGACGGAGAGCAGCGCATGCAAAATAACCTGTTTCCTTAATCCACGGCTCTTGTTATTGTGAGTCTAGGCCTACACAAATAAAAGTAGACAGTTTATAGTTTTTAATTATGTCTTGCTCTTATCTGTATGGATAAAAATGATGGAGCATTCTGAGTCGTTTCCTCTGTCATTAAGGAAAAATCCTTCAGAACGCGTCGCACCTGCGCTTTCATCAGACAGAGGGGTATAGAAAACGTGGCCTTTAATGTTTCGTAGGCTATGTTTAACTATGAGACTATACTATTATTATTTTTTTTATTTCATATGTTGATTATGAAACGTGAGCACAACCTTCTACACAAACATTGGGAATAGAATCGCTATTGGCTAGTAATTTTTTGTTTTGTTTCGTTTAGTCGCCAGACTGATACAGGCTATATACCTACTTTTAACAAATATATCTAGTATAGAAACATGGAAGTGTGACAAAGGCACATAGTATAGGCTAAATAAATTCTCTAATGTGGTTAAAGGTCATTTTCTACACAGCACAATACAACATATGTCCTTATTATGATAAAATACATGTCTTTTTATGGCGTGCGGTGTGCAACCTTCGTAGCATAATTTTTAGAAATGACTTATCAAGAAAGGGAAAAATGTTTTTAGTGGCATAACATCAGTTAATGGAAACGCCGTCATTTCGCTATATTTTTTTCATCGACTATTAAGAAATATCACAAAAGTGTTGCGTAAATCTGTAATGGAAAAAAAGCTTCAGACCGGCGAAAAAATGTGTTAAATGAATGAATTAGATTATGAAGAATGACGATTTGTAGATCGTGCTTTTTCTTTTATACACACCTTCCGCAATCTATTTTTCAGTCACTTTTAAAAAGTGGCAAAAAGTGGTGGGGACATGTCCCACCCGTAAATTACGCCTATGATAGACTGCAAGACGATAGGTCTAACTCACTGCGTGCCTTCTAATATTTTTTTTTTACCGACAACCGACAACTTTGATCGGTTAACGTTGATACGGTCAACCATCGGTCAAACGGTTACTATCCCTAGTCACAACATATGGAACCCGGCCTGACACCAGTTCACAATGCATCCGTGTCACTCACAGGGTTCGCCATACCTGGGGAACTCGACTGGAGCATAAGAGCGCACGTATCCGTTCCATGAGGAAGGGAATGGAGCAGCAAGCCGACACAAGAACGGGCACTTCGGTGTTACTGACTAAGGGAAGTGAGCACACAGGAAGATACAGGCTCTACACGTAGGCTATAGAATCTAGCAAACGTGTTGGGTGTCGCGAGCTCTTAACCCGAGCGGGCAGGGCACTATCCAGTGGGCCATCCTCTGCTTGGAGACAGACTTTCCCTTCTGCTGGCCTCCATAACAGATGAAGAGCTGCCCTGAGGTCCTGAAGCTTTGCATTCTGTCCATGTAAATCCGCAGAGTACAGACGGGACAGAGAAAAGCTAGGGCTGGGTCTGCCTCCTCCGAAGGCAGCACTTGCAGGTTCACTACCTGATCCCGGAAGGGGGTTGTGGGAACCTTGGGCACATATCCGGGCCGGGGTGTCCCGGGGTGGCCTGAATTTCAGGCACGATTCGTCGACCGAAAATGCCTGCAGGTCTTCTACCCTCTTAATGGAGGCCAATGCAACCAGGAGTACTGTCTTAAAGGACAGCACTTTTAACTCAGCTGACTGCAAGGGCTCAAAGGGTGGCCTCTGCAGTGTGGTTAGCACCAGAGTCAAGTCCCAAGAGGGTATAGAGGGAGGGCGAGGCAGATTTAGTCTCTTCGCCCCTCTCAGGAACCTAACGATCAGATCGTTTCCCCAGTTTCCCCAAAGATTTACCATCTACCATGTCATGATTCATGACATAGACCTTGAGGGTGGAGGGAGACAGCCTTCTCTCCAGCCCGTCTTGTAGGAAGGAGAGCACAGAACTGATCGAACATCTCCGGGGGTCTTCTCGGTGAGAAGAACACCATTCGACGAACAGGTTCCACTTCAGCGCATAGAGGTGCCTCGTAAAGGGGGCTCTAGCGGAAGTGATGGTGTCTACCACAGCCTGTGGCAGACCGCCTAGAACCTCTGTGTCCTGTCCAGGGACCAGACATGGAGTTTCCAGAGGTCCGGACGTGGGTGCCAGAGGAATGGGCCAAGGAGGTGCTGTAACGAGGAGCAGTAGTTCCGGGAAACATGTCCTTTTGGGCCAGTACGGAATGACCAACAGGATCTGCTCCTCGTCCTCCCTGACCTTGCACAATGTCTTTGCGAGAAGGCTCACTGGGGAAACGCTTATTTGTGTAGGCCCCGGGGCCAGCTGTGTGCCAGCGCATCCGTGCCGGGGTCCCCTCAGTCAGGGAATAAAACAACTGGCAATGGGTCGTGTCCGGGGCGGCAAACAGGTCTACCTGTGCGGTCCCGAAGCGACTCCAAATCAGCTGGACCACCTGGGGATGGAGTCTCTACTCTCCGGGAAGCACTGGCTGTCGTGAGAGCTCATCGACCACACGATTGAGCAGGCCCGGAATGTGAATGGCACGAAGCGAGCACAGATGCTTCTGACTCCATAAAAGGAGATGGCAGGCGAGTTGTGAAATGCGACAGGAGCGTAGACCACCCTGTTTGTTGATATACGCAACGGTCCCGTGCAGACCAGAATGTACTTGCCTCTGAGCAGCGTTTTGAAGCGGCTGAGTACAAGACGAACGGCTAACAACTCCAGGCAATTGATATGCCATTGCAGTTGGAGCCCTGTCCACAGACCCGAAACTGCAAGCCCTTTGTACGTGGCACCCCAACCGGTGGTAGAGGCATCCGTGGAGACAACAGCATGCCTGGACACTTGTTTTAGAGGCACACCTGCCCGTAGAAATGAAGGGCCCGACTACAGGCAGAAGGTTTGGCGGCATCTCGACGTCACTGAGACACGGAGGGACCCGCTGTGCTACGCCCATCTCGGGACTCGGTCGTGTTGCCAGCGCTGAAGCGGTCTCATATGAAGTAATCCCAGCGGCGTTAATGCGGCTGCGGATGCCATATGCCCCAGGAGCCTCTGAAAATGTTTCAGTGGAACTGCTGTCCTGCCCCGAAATGAATTCAGGCAGTTCAACACTGACTGGAGGCGTCTCTGTGAGGCGCGCTGTCAGGGCGACCGAATTCAGCTCCATCTCGAGAAAAGAGATCCTCTGCGTTGGGCAGAGTTTGCTCTTCTCCCAGTTGACCCGAAGCCCCAACTGGCTGAGGTGACTGAGCACCATGACCCTGTTTTCGCACAACTGCTCTCGCGACTGGGAAAGGATCAACCGGGCTTGTCCTGCCCCGAAACAAATTCAGGCAGTTCAACACTGACTGGAGGCGCCTCTGTGAGGCGCGCTGTCAGGGCGACCGAATTCAGCTCCATCCCGAGAAAAGAGAACCTCTGCGTTGGGCAGAGTTTGCTCTTCTCCCAGTTGACCCGAAGCTCCAACTGGCTGAGGTGACTGAGCACCATGTCCTTGTGTTCGCACAACTTTTCTCGCGACTGGGAAAGGATCAACCAGTCGTCGAGATAGTTGAGAATGCGAACACCACGCTCTCTCATGGGAGCAATGGCCACCTCCGCAACTTTCGTAAAGACACAGGGCGACAGGGCCAGCCCCAAGGGTAGGACTTTGTACTGATATGCTCGTCCGTCGAATGCAAAGCCTAGGAACGGTCTGTGTCAAGGGAGAATCGAGACATGAGAGTATACGTCTTTCGCTGCAAACCATTCTTGGGGACGGATGCACCTGAAGATGCGTTTCTGCGTTAGCATTCTGAACGGCGGCCTGTAAAGGGACAGATTAAGAAATCGCAGATCCAAGATCGGCCGTAACCCGCCGCCTTTCTTGGGTATAATGAAGTACAGGCTGTAGAACCCGGACTTCATATCGGCTAGAGGGACCGACTCTATCGCGTCCTTCGCCAGTAGGACTACGATCTCCGACTGGAGTACAGGGGCATTCTCCTTCGATGCGGATGTTAAGTGAATGCCCCTGAACTTAGGGTGGCACCGGGCGAACTGAATCGTATAGCCGAGTCTGACGGTACGGATGAGCCAGCGAGACGGGCTGGGAAGAGCTAGCCAGGCTCCCAGCGACCGTGCAAGCGGGATCAACGGCACCACAGACGTACCCGCAGCGGGGCAGTGTAGCGGCATGCAAACTGCTGGGCAAAGTTCTCGACCGCGTCACCGAACAACCCGGCCGAAGAGACGGGGAGTCCAGGAACCGGTATAGCTCGTGAACACCAGATAACGTGAATGAAAACTGAAACATGATATCTGTGTGTTTTGATTATCATCTCTATGGCAGACACATTCATGTGACAATGCAGTTCTTCATCTTCATGAAATATTATCATCTGCATGCGTTTTAAAGCCTTATTGCTATCAACTTAAACACACGCACATGCCCCTGACGTTATCTTGCATATGTTATTGCGATTAAACTGCCAAATGCTCACAAGGTAATGTCAGAAACACACAAAGTTCAGATGAAAACGGTTGTGCCTGTGCACGTATGCAGTTACAGAAATCTTGTGTGTATATTAGATCCATCTGTCGTTACTAAAGCGAAAGCGGTTTAATACAGTATGTACTGCTCTATCTGCTGTTAATATGAACCGAACAACAGAAAATCACTCACTGCGTCCATCAACATGTGTGGGCGGGGCTGTTGCAGTGTGATGTCACACTGCAGGAATCTGGAAACGGCTTGTTCTTAGACACTGCTTATGATATATGGGGATTTTTACCATTATAGGGTGGTTGTGTACACACACTGCCAACACACATTTATGTTCAAACACCTTATAAAAGTGAATTTTGCATATTAGGTGCCCTTTAATATAAAATGTCAATGCTACTACCAGAAAACAGCAAAGCTGCTGTTACTATAAATTGTCATCGCTACTATACTACAAGAAAACAGCAAAGCTGCTGTTACTATAAAATGTAAAAACTACTATACTACAAGAAAACAGCAATGATGCTGCTACTATAAAATGTCACCGCTGAACTCACTTGATTCCTCTATTAATAGCGGCGCAACTTGGTGCACGTTATCCTGGAAATTTCTCTGCGTGAGAAATACAAGGTGTGGCGTGTGAGTGTGTGAACGGTTTGAAATTTGAGAGCCCTGTGTTGCTATAAAATGTCAACGCTACTATACTACAAGAAAAAAGCAATGCTGCTGTTACTATAAAATGTCACAGCTACTATACTACAAGAAAACAGCAAAGCTGCTATTACTATAAAATGTCAACGCTACTATACTACAAGAAAACAGCAATGCTGCTGCTACTATAAAATATCACAGCTACTATACTACAAGAAAAACAGCAAAGTTGCTAGTTACTATAAAATGTCAACACTACTATACTACAAGAAAACAGCAATGCTGCTACTATAAAATGTCACCGCTACTATATACTACAAGAAAACAGCAACGCTGCTGTTACTATAAAATGTCACCGCTACTATACTACAAGAAAAACAGCAAAGCTGCTGTTACTATAAAATGTCACAGCTACTATACTACAAGAAAACAGCAAAGCTGCTATGTTACTATAAAATGTCAACCCTACTATACTACAAGAAAACAGCAATGCTGCTGTTACTATAAAAGGTCACCGCTGCTACACTACAAAACATCAGTTACTATGCTATAAGAAAATGTCATCCCTACTATACTACAAGAAAAAGGCAGTGCTGCTTTGTTACTATAAAATGTCATCGCTACTATACTTTAAGCAAACACCAGCGATGCTATGTTACCACAAATGCTGTCATTGCTACAGATCACTGCTTTATGATGACCTTTTCAAAGAAGAGCACAGCCCACCTAAATGTTTCAAATTTCTAGTTTTTCATGTTTCTAATTTTCTAATACAATGTAAAACATAAAGTTATAATTCATGAAAAGCAGCTTATGAAACATCTTGGCAGCTGCAGTGCATATTTTCATTGACTTTCTGGGCAGCAATTATAAATACCAGGAATGAAGGAGATCAAAGGGGATCAGAGGACTGTAGCACCTTACCCAGTTTTCCTGTCAGGTCAGTGGAGTACTCGGTTTCACCAGCTGGTCTGGCACCTTCCCTCCCAGCACTGGAGTCATCTAGATAAAGAGAGAGGGAGAATTGGGTATTTACATATCAAAATAGATACTCCTTTGATACTTCGATGAATATGAGAATGATTTCTGAGATTGCCACACATATTTGTGTTCAATCAGATTACTATTATTCTTCAGCCAAATCACTGCAATCCTTCAACCACCGAAACCAAAATATACAACTGTCTCCTGACCAGCTGACTAGAGAGAAAACATGATACTGTAGCTGAGAGACTTCAAATATCGACATTGCATTTCAGGGCTTGAGAGTGTCAGAATAAGACCAGAAACATGGTTTACTCAAGTATGCAAACGTAGATATGGCCATCACATTGCAGGTATGCAGTCTTGCTGAACATGCTTAAGGTGTAACAAGCATCAGTACTCAAGGGGGTGTATAGTTAATATAGTAATATAGTATAATATAGTTTCCTTCAGATGTTTCTGTCATTAATCTGGATGTGTTCTTATTCAAGTTAACTAGCTATAAACAAGTCGACAAGATTCTTTTCAAACTGCTTACATTTTAAAGCACAGCTCATGTAGATGTGTAAAGTATGTTTTGGGCCTTAAGGTGACTCACTATCATCAGCATTCACATAAAAAGTTTACAAAGGTGCAAATATGGACATTAACAAGTTAATTACATTGATTACAAAAGCTGAAGATGTTACAATACATTTGAGGAACAAAAACCTGTAAAAATAGAAGAAAGGCAAAGCCAAACCCATTTGCTTGTGTTTTCAATTTACTATACTCTTAAGGGGATGGTTCAACCTAAATGAAAGTTAAGTCATAATTTACTCGCCCTGATGTTGTTCTAATGCTGTATGCCCTGCTTTCTTTTATGGCCCATAAAAGGAGATAAAAAAAAAATTGCAGTGAATAGCGACCAGCATTCAAGCTTTTAAAAAAAGAGTATCACAGGTGTATCCCATGTGACATGTGGAGTTTATTCCATGTTCTGGGGGAATACGAGAGGGTTTGGTGAAACCCCCCCCCCCAAATTTTTTTTATGTATTTAACTAAATTCTTGACCTTGGCAATTAATCTTGGCCGATTGTGCGATACTTTGCGCGCTTGTGAGACTCAATTAGAGCCACAGTTCAATCCGTCTTGTCCAGAAAAAGCACCCAAGTTGTAAGAAATCAAGATGAACAAAAACACATCATGAAATACAATGCCTAGAACTCCTAAAAAGTATCTGTGCATTTTCTTTACCAAACAAATTTCACTAGACTGGAACTCTGTTTGTCTAATGACAGTCAGAATGACTGTTGACAGATGTAAACGCAATGACTTCTTGTTACAACGAACATAACAAATACATTCACTTCAGAGAGGAAGGTACATGGGTTGTATTTCATGTCGCATTATTGTTGATCTTGATTTCTCAGAACTTGTGTGCTTTTTCTGGGCGAGATGGAGTGAACTGCGTGATGCTAAAAGAACATGCACATTGTGCAGCTGTCCAGAGAAGACCAGTGGCCAAGTTCAAGAATTTCGCTACATAATACACCAAATTGCGGTTTATTTTCACCAAACCCTATTGTATACCCCCAGAACACTTGGACTATATGGAATGTGTTGCATGAGATAATTCTGTGATACTTTTGCTTTTTTTATTTTTTATTATTGGTGCTATTCACTGCCATTATACTGTATGGACGAGCGTGTGTGAGACATTTGTTTAAAAAAAATCTTCTTTTGTGGTCCATAAAAAAAAGGGCATAAGGCATTAGAACAACACCAGGCAGAGTAAATGATGACTTAATTTTAATTTTAGTGTGACCTTTTTCTTTTAAGTTCTACTGAAGCTTCTCACATGAGAAGATATATTCGAAATTCAAGGAAAACATCTAAAGTCACGTGTGGTGAAGAGTGAAAACTATGGCTGGAAATCTGTGGCCCTTCTGCTCTAGTTACAGCCCCAACTCATCCGTTCACCACATGACTGGCATTTTCAGGCCTGTCAGCTCTTTGAAGCTGTCGGTGGGATGGTTTGATCTGAGAGTGTACACAGTTTAACACTCATGTAGGAGAGGTTCCAGTCTAAGCAAAGGAAAACAGCTCATTGCTGGGCTAACAGCTTAATATTTATGGCTCTTACCCTTCACAGAGGCCCTCAAGTATGGTCACTCTACACATAGCTCAATTGTTCATGTCGGGCTCACGCTCATTGCAACCATTGCGCATACAGTGTATTTTCATTGGCACCTTAACAGCAGTTTCAGGATTACCCTTAGGCTTGTCATTTTAGTAGAATTCATAAATGTAGTTTTAAAAAACTGCTCCAGAACTTCCATATAGTGCTGTCGGCTCATGCACACATACTCCAAGACTTCACAATGCCTATAAAGGTGTCTAAAGGGAAAAATTAGTTTGATCATGGAAAGTCAACAAAACTTGGAAGGATGAGGGCTGTCAGGTTCCTAAACCAAACAAACTCCTGTTTCCCTTTCATTAAGGCAAAGTGACACAGTAGCGTGCTGCATTTCACACGTCGACCATCTAGAGGTGTTCATAATTTCGAACAAGCTCAATATGACTGAGATGTTTGCATAACCCTTCAGTATGTTTGCTTTCATGTCTGCAGTGGAGACGCAGTAGAAAACAGGCCTTTTTCCATAGGAAATCTGAGCGCAGGGCTCTGCTCCGCTGGGTTTTCACCAGGCTGTGGCCTTCTAGATGTAATGTTCATTGATAATGTTGCTGACCAAGTACCCTCTTTTGCAAGAGTTTCTGTGGACTTTGGCGAGAGCTGCTAGGCATGAAACATCCAACTTGGCTGTACCACGTCTTTCAGACCCTCTGAAACAGTCTTTTAAAAAAAAAACTGGTGTCCAAGATTTATTGCGCTTGCATGTTTAGTTTATGACCTCCAAGTGTTGTCAAAAAAATTTGAATCGCTGCATCTATGAAGTTGAACAGTTGCCACTTTTTTCTGGAAGCAAAGCAACCACCTTCGCTCAAAGCAAAACTGTTTCTGAACACAGCTTGCTAATTATGCTGTCATCCTCTACGTCTTTGGCGAAGTCAGCTATGAAACCGGAGAGGTTTTGGAGACAACCCTCATGAGTGAAATCTTGACAGGAGAGACAATATGGGGTGCTAGCTGTTAGGCTTTACCTTAGCTTTGATTTACTGAATTCCAGCACTGGCTTATGGAAACCATTACCAACTCTACTGCTACACAGCTTTAAATTAACAGCCAGCTCTAAACTGTGAAAATTTATGGGCCGTGGTCATAGCATAGACGTTACTATATTACTGACTACAGACTAACCCGAGAATGAATAACACTAAGAAGTTGACAGATGAACTGCCTGCCGAGCATATTTATGTTCGATCGCACAAAATGAATCTTTTGGCCACTGCTGTTTTTGGGGGTAAAAGAACCTCGCTTGTGGATGTTTCACAATACGAAAAACTGTGACCTGGCTCAAACGGCACTGTTTTTATAACATTAACTTTTTCATTTGAACATCATGTTAAAGCAGCTGTATTATGGTCCTAGGATCTATGAATATCAAATCCCAATGGAATCTGTTTTTATTTCTTAATATACATACAAGTTTTATTTTAAATTATTCATTATTTCAAATTATTATTCCCAAAAGTGTGTCTTTATAATTCTGTTTACTTCTTTACAGAAGAAAAATGGGTTAGTGCAGTCAATCGATAAAAAAATTAATAAAATTAAAGGTACACTATGTAGGATTTTTGCAGTGAAATATCCAAAAACCACCAGGCCAGTGTTATATATTTTGTTCAGTTGAGTTCTTACAATATCCCAAATGTTTCCAACTATTTGTAAATTGTGAGAAAATCGCTATTTTTACCAATGAACCGGGACGTGTGAGCATAGCGTCTGAGGGAGTCGCCTGTCAATTGCGTCATATCTGCGTTAACCTCGTTTCCGGTTTGATTTTGCAGAAAAGCTTTACTCTCACTGCAGTGTGAACAAGTGTCACAGCAGCCGCCGATCGAATGCACAGAGTAACGTCATAACATCATTGTAAACACACTTAAATGTATCTAATATAATAAACAGAGCTGCGTTACCTCATACTCATGACCGGAAAAGCGGAGATTGAGCCGGCAACTGTGTCCCGTCATAATAAAAGTCCCGCTACTCGCGAGCAGTGTGTTTGTTGAACAATCTCTCCAGCGGCCTTACTCAGCTCCCTCAGCACTCGCCCCTGCTCTGCTTCATATACAGTAAAGTTAATAATCGCATCCATCAACATGATTTCTGCCCGAGTCCAATCCCGATTCTTTTCCACCGGATGTGAGGTGAAGACAACATGTCCCAAGATTCTGCGCTCAAACTTAACGTCATCAAACTACGCCTTTGTTTTGAACAGGCGCCCTCTAGGGGACGGAAAAGTCACATAGTGCACCTTTAATCACACATTTTCTGTAATTAATCACGTTTAATTGCACCTAACATAGAATTTTTAATATATCTTTATATTGTAATACTTTCCAAATTAATATAGTAACAACATAAAATTTTTAATATTTGTTTAATGTTATATATAAATGTATAATAATTATAAGCCATTATAATAAATGTCACATTTGCCTGCCCTTCAATATATCAGACTACATTTTTTCTATTGGCCCAGTCAGACCAGTTTTTTTACTTGCTCTGTCAAAATCCACAAAAGGTTATTGTTTTTGACCCTGTCTAACAGGATATATACATAAATTAAATAAAACTACTTTACAGTCTTCACAGAATGAATTAAATATAGATTAATCCTTATTAAAGCTGCAAAAGTCATTCAGTCAAGAGCAGTGAGCGATTTTCTCTTTGTCTTTTGTTCTTTGATTAACATTAATTACAGTATCACATTAGGCTGCTGTCACTTTAAGACCTGACGCACATAACCCGGATCTGGCATACTCTTCTCACAACTCTTTACGTTCATTTAAGAGTTAATTTAATTAATTTAAGACTATCCTTCCGAGGATACTCGACAAAACGGGCATTTTGGCATAATCTGGACCGTTCAAGCACTGTCTGAAATGGCTTTCTGTGCGACGAGTGTGTGTCATACAGATTCACAGATTAATGCACTTCATTCTCTTCTGTGTCTTATTGCGCTTGAATGGTTTAAAAGCATTCTAATGAATATGAGTGTGATCATGTAATTTGACGTTAGCCAAAGAATGATGGGAAAAAATGGATGCTGTGTTAATTACGAAAAACTGAAATAATTATTTGCATATGTTAACGATTAATCGCATGCACTAACGTTAACGCATGCAAATAATTGTTTTAATGTTTTATATAAACTAATATATGAATTTATTACTCACATAAAGCTATTATAAAATGTAAAAAAAATATATAACAGCATCTGGAGTTTCCAGAAGGTACAAAGACTGTTGAGATCATTCAACGTTGACCTGTTCCATAATGTCAACTTCTGAATCCGCCTGATCACCTACAGTCATTCCTACTTTGGCACAATCCCAAACAATCCCATGCCTGAATCCGTTCTTCAGCTGTGGAGCACCAGGCAGATTTAGAAAGGCCTTCTTTCCCGGAGCTGAGGACTGACCCCGCATTAAGTGTTTCCGTTTCTCTTTTAAGGATTACCGGAGCAGAGCAGTGGGAAAAGCGAAGAGCCTTGATGAGAGTGTGTCTACCCTGAGGGCTTTCATGAATACCAGCTGAATTCACATTACGAAAAACTTGTCCAATCTGTAGAATTAAAGGGGTAGTTTACTTTGAAATTAAATTTTTATATGTTTTAGCTTACTTCATGGGCATCCGAGATGTAGGAGTATTTTTAATTTTTTTTCACTCTGTATTTATTGATTTTGTTGTAACCCCAAAAAGAACAAAAACAAACAACAACCCCAAAAAAAAAAAAACACATGAACAATTCGAATATACAATTATACAGTTAAAGAATATACTTTCCCCATTCCTTAACCTACTGAACATTTACAAACATATATATATATATATATATATATATATATATACATACAAATGTGTATGTACACAGAAAAAAAAGAAAAAAAAAAACTTATTTGGATAGCTTATATGAAATTAAGAAAAAACAATAATAAAAGATAAATAATAATTAATAATATATATAGAACTCAAAAAACAACAGTCATCACGTTCACTTTATCTACATGTTAACAAATTGTATAAAAGGGGACCATATCTTTTTAAAGATTTCTGCTTTACCTCTAGTTGCATATGTTAATTTTTCAAAAGCAAGATTATAGGTCATCTCTTTTGTCCACTGTGAAAGAACAGGCCTTTGAATGTTTTTCCACCCTAATGCAATTACACGCTTGGCCTGTAATAAGCTTACGTATATTTGCATTGAAAGAACCGTTTCCAGGATATATATGTAACAGACATAGTTTAGGGTCCAAAGGGATATTCTCTCCAGTCATTTCAGAAATCACATCCAAAACCTCCTTCCAGAACACTTGTAACTCTTTACACTGCCACATACAATGAAACAATGTACCAATTTCATCATTACATTTGATACAATTGTCTGGTATGTTAGAAGTTTATGTTAAACTTCTATGGAGTTTAACTGGGGTAATATATGTCCTAAACATCCATTTATATTGTAGTAATCTACATCTAGTATTGATGGATTGGGTTTGAGCTAGGAGGCAGGAGTGCTCCCATTCCTCCACAGTGATCTCCACCTGGAGATCTCTTTTCCATGCTGATAGGTATGACTGGGAGCTCTCCTTTGATCCAGACAATAATGTCTTATAAAACATAGAAAGTATTCCTCTATCATTCATATGATTCATTGCAATTTGTTCTAAAGTAGAGAGTTGGGGTTCTGAATATGTGTTAATTCTGGAATATATGTAACTCCTAATTTGAAGATATTTAAAGAAATGTTTTTGCGGAATTGTATATTTTGTGACCAACTGTTGGAAGGACATGAGTGTACCTCCTACATATACATTTTTTAACATGCATATTCCTTTCAACATCCATTTTTTAAACCCCATATCGTTTCTTCCAGGTATAAATTCGTTGTTGCCCCATATTGGTGAAAAAGGAGAGATAGATATTGTTTCCTCCAAAAAGAATGGGCCTCATGCCAAACTGATATAGTATTTCTGAGAAAGGGATTAAGAGTGGCCTTTTTAAGTATTTTAATTTGTGCTGAGTATATGTATGACTGTAAAGGGAGTGGTAGTTCATCTTTCTCAATATCGATCCAAGCAGGGTGGTCTGTTGCGGAAAAGTAAAATATTGCTGTTCGAAGCTGTGCTGCCCAGTAATATAATTTTATATTTGGTATTTGAAGCCCTCCTCGATCATATGGTAGGTAGAGAAGGGATAAACGTAGTCGAGGACGCCTGTTATTCCATATGAATCTTGTAAAGGCTTTAGTGAACGTGGAGAAGAAAGCAGCAGGTAGTGGTAGAGGTATAGACTGAAAGAGGTATAAAAATTTGGGTAAGACTGACATTTTGACTACACTTATACGTCCTATTAAGGAAATGGGCATTGCACTCCATTTATCTAAAGATTCCATGACTCTTTTTAATAGCGGGTCATAATTAGAGGGGACTATGTCTTCTATATTAGGTGTTACTTTAATCCCTAAATAAGTGAAACCATCCGTTGCATTCTTAAATTGTGTATAATCTACAGAGGTTTTCCTCTCCTGGTCATTTAGTAATAACAGGATACTTTTATTTTTATTGACTTTATAACCAGAGAATCTTCCAAATTTTCCCAGTAGATTGACCAGTGCAGGGATAGAGTTCTTCAAATTGGTTAGAAATAAAACTATGTCATCGGCGAATAGGGATATGCGATGTTCCCTCTCTCCTATCTTCACACCTTTTATATCTGTACTCTTTCTAATAATCATAGCCAGGGGTTCGACGGCACACAAAAACAACAAAGGGGATAATGGGCATCCCTGTCTAGTACCTCTAGTCAAATTAAATAATTTTGAGATATTACTGTTTGTTATAACTTGGGCTAATGGGTTATTGTACAGTAGTTTAAGCCATTTTAAATATTATATTCCCAATCCATATCTTTTGAGTGTTTCAAATAGATATCCCCTGTCAAACGCCTTTTCAGCATCTAAGGACAGGATTGCATGGTCTTTGGCGTTATGTTTTTTATATAATATGTTTAAAACTCTACGAGTATTATTAAAAGCTTGCCTACCAACAACGAATCCATTTTGATCATCAAGGATCAATTTGGGTATATGAATTTCAATTCTTCTTGCTAAAACCTTGCATAGTATTTTTGTGTCACATGACATCAGTGAGATGGGTCGATAGGATGCCCTATCTGTTGGGATTTTGCCCGGTTTTAACACAAGGGTAATTAATGCAGACCTTAAAGAAGGGGGCAGTATTCCTGTTTCATATGATTCTTTAAATACTTCGAGTAGGTGAGGTAGCAGCTTTTGGGAAAATGTTTTATAAATCTCTAGCGGCAAGCCATCAGGCCCAGGTGTTTTCCCGCTATTCATATTTTGTATTGCTTCCATCAATTCTTCGATAGATAAATTGTTTTCCAGATCTAGTTTAACATCTTCTGCCAACTGGGGAAATTCAATTTCATCAAGAAAACTGTTTTGGTCAACCGAGGTGTCTAAGGATTCAGAATTATATAGATTTTCATAATATGATTTGAAGGCATTATTAATTTCTATCGGATCAATCAAGGTTTGTCCATTATCTAGTAAAAGAGAGTTTATAGCTCTACTTGATTGTATCTTTTTTATTCTCCATGCTAATAATTTACCAGGTTTCTCACCCTGATCATAGTAAGACGGATTCAGCCACATCAGATTTGTAGCTATTTTACTACTAGTCAGTTTATTGTATTGCGCTTTTAATGAAAGAAGCTTTTTCTTTTTTCTCAGGGTCCTCATTTACAAAAAGTTGCAATTCTATTTCTTTGATTTGTTGATCAAGATTTCCTAGCTGTTTATAATATTCTTTGGATTTACTCCTTGTGAAACTCATTATTTCCCCTCTTATATAAGCCTTAAAGGCTTCCCATCTTATCGAAGCACTCGTCTGATCTGTATTGATACTAAAATATTCATCTATTTTTTTCCCTATAAAATCTACAAACTTTGAGCTTCGGAGCCAACTTGTTTGGAATCTAAATCTAAATGGAGTAGGACTCAAATTACTTAACTGTATAGTAAATGAAATAGGGGCATGGTCAGACAATAAAATGCTATCATACCAGCATTTTCCTATTTTGGACAGCAGGGTGCTAGAGACTAGAAAGTAGTCAATCCTAGAATAAGTATTATAGGTATTTGAAAAACATGAATATTCTCTTTTATTAGTATCAAAATGCCTCCATATCTCAGTTAAGTTTAAATCTTTTGTACATTTTTGAATAATTTTCCTTGATTGTTGATGAGTGCCGTCTGTGCCCGTGGAACGGTCAAGCTGTATGTCCAGTGCACAATTAAAATCCCCCCCAATTATATAATCTCCTGAATACGTTGATATTGTATGGAAAAGGCTTTGATAAAAAGAGGGATCATCTTCATTGGGAGCATATATATTTATTAGGGTTACTTGTGTTTTCACAATCGAACCATTAAGGATTATAAATCTACCCCGTGGATCAATACACTGTTTGTGTAACTGAAAAGGAACTAATTTATGAATAAGAATCATAACCCCTCGAGCATGTGAGCTATATGAGGCAGAAAAAACCTGTCCTGGCCATCTTTTTGAAACTCGACTAGTATCATCCTTTAACAGATGGGTTTCCTGTAAAAATAATATGTCAATCTTCATTTGTTTTATCCTACCTAATACCTGTTTTAATTTAACAAGTTTATTCAATCCCCTTACATTCCAACTACTTATTTTTAGCTCATGCATATTAATTTAAGCATAGTAAATTGTGTGTAATACAAGATTTCTGTATCCAATGATTGACCGTTTGACTGATTTTGCAGAGAAAGAGAAAGAAAGAGAAAAAAAAAAACCCTTCCAAAGAACCGTGCATTTCCCCAAACGAACTGCACAATAAACCCCGTTTTCCACACTTTGGCTATGGAAAGCAATAGATCCACAATAAGTGGAGCAACACAACTAAAGTTTGCAAACCGCGTTTAACTCTTGCAAAGAAAAAATAACGCTAAGAACAACACGAATTAACCATAGGCGCTATCCTTTTTAAATGAAATGAAATCCGAAATTCCCAAGTCCGTGACCAGTCAATATAATATCTTAAACTTGTAATATCCAGGTTCGGTTTCCACTGCTTCGGCATGAAGGGCAAATTAGGGTAACTTATATGTCAAAAGTTTACCTTTTGTAAATGGAGCATAAGAGAGTGGCACATTAGTTAAATTATCAGTACAGCTCCAATCACACAGTAGTCGAGGGTAGTCTTTGGACGTACTCCTCCGCTTCAGAGAGAGTCTTGAAGATATGTCGCTTGTCTCCATGAGTCACTATCAAGTGAGCAGGGTAAAGCATTCCGTACCGAATGTCTCTAGATCGCAGCTGGGCTTTTACGCCATCGAAGCATTGCTGGGGCTGGCGGGTCTCTGCTGACAAATCTGGAAACAGGCTGATCCGATGGTCTCCGTAACGTATCTCCTTTAATTTCCTAGCTGCCCTCAGTGCCTTTTCACTGTCTTTGTAGTTAAGGAATTTCATCACTATTGTTCTGGGAGCAGAAGGACGATTTGGGTTGATCTGGCCGACCCGATGTGCCCGTTCAATGATTGGAGCTGCGGTAAAGCAGTCAGTCAAAACTTTGTGAGGCCATTCCTCCAGGAAAGTACACGCATCCGATCCCTCCGTTTTTTCAGGTAGGCCCACCAGCCTAAGGTTTGAGCGGCGTCCCCGATCTTCCAAATCCTGAATCTTGTTGGATAACGTCTTGTTCTAGTTTTTTAGTTTTCTGTCGGAGTGTATTAACATCCTCCTCCGTTTGCGAGATCCTTTCTTCTGCTTCTCCGATTCTCTTGGAATGTGACAGCAGCTCCGTTTTAAACCCGTTTATGGCTTCTAGCATATCGGATGATTGCTTGGTCATGTCGTTTCTCAATGACTGGATGGCCGAGAGAATAGAGTTTGTAGCATCATTTCCATCAGCATCGCTCTGCTCGTTAACCGCTAATGTTAGTTTGTTAGCCTGATCCATGTTGTCAGAGCTAGTTTGATGCTGAGATTTCGGCTGCTGTCCCGGTTTTATATTTTTTGGTGGCATGGTCACTTGCGAAGACCTTTTGCTTTTAGTTTCTACCGTTTGTGGGTAAGCCTTGGTCGCTTTTGTAGAGTTATTTCAGGAAAATTAGCGTCAGCTTAAATCGACGTGACCTACCAGTTGCGCGCCATAACCGGAAGTCCTCGATGTAGGAGTATTTGTTTCCCCAGTAGTTTCAATTTTGATCATTTGATCACCGCTCGTTTCGTGTCTTAGGCCACCAGTGTGTACTTACGATGGGGGATTGTTTAATTTGGACTTCTCTGTGTATGCTCTTTTGAGGTGGTGACCATAGACCTGCTTTATGTGAGGCACAGACAAGAACGGTTTGACCTAAAATGATCAAAATTGAAACTACTGGGGAAACAAATACTCCTACCTCTCGGATGCCCATGAGGTAAGCTAAAACATATCAAAATTTAATTTCAAAGTGAACTATCCCTTTAAATATTTGACAGAAATATGAATAACAAATCAATCTCTGTTCACTGACTGAATCCATAAAACCTTCTGGTGTGCTATAAAAACGGGTGTCGAAATTACTATACCCTAAAATAACATTTTGAAAATGGGTTTCCACATCAAGTTTAAGATTAAGGATACATTTTTACATTTCTTTCAGAAATCACAATGTTTAAATCCAGAGAAATCATCTCGGTTATGTATGTAACCCTCGTTCCCTGAAGGAGGGAACGGAGACGTACGTCGGAACTGACCAACGAATTGGGATCTGTTTTCAGAGACCGACCTACTTCGAGTGATTAAAAACGAGCCAATGGACATTGGCATGCGGTTCACGCATTCCACGCACCGCCCCGCTGCGCGGGTATAAATACGGAAGTGGAATACCGCATCTTTGCTTTTCAACTGAGGCGCCGAGATAAGTGATTCGGGCCTTTAGCTGAAGCACAGCACCTGGCGACGGGACGTACGTCTCCGTTCCCTCCTTCAGGGAACGAGGGTTACATACGTAACCGAGACGTTCCCTTTCAGTCGGTCACGTTTGACGTACGTCGGAACTGACCGACGAATTGGGATCCCTACCAACACGCCAGGGATGCTGGCTCTTCCAACGCCCTGCCTGAGTGGGCCACTCCTATGTTGGAGTGGGAGTCAGGGCTCCCGGCAGGGAAGGACAGTCACTGCTGTTCCTGCAAGACCCACTCAGCGTGACTATTGGATAACGCTGGGAAAGCATGCCCGTCTCGAGGAGATGGTACGCTGCGGAGCCACGTCCTTAAATGGAAGGAGAGGTGGCGAATACACATAAGGACTAACCTATCAGGGTAGTGCAACATATGGCAGTCTCTGGGGCGGTTCCAACCTGGACCCAGGGGGAAAAGAACACGCCCAGAGACGACAGAGCAAGCTCTGTCAAGGGAAAGACACGGGGCTAGCCGAGTTGGGTAGCTGGTACCGTGGAGGAATACACATATGGGGTCGCCATTAGGGGACCACTACATATGGATACCCAGCCTACACACACGTTCCACAAGCATACGGGTGCAGGCCTAGAGTCAGATGGCCGCCACATCTGACACCGCAGGGGTAGCGGAGGAACTCGACAGGGTTTTGGAATGTAATAGACGCACGTATCCGGCCCAGAGGGCGGGAGTGGCGTTGCAAGCCGACACTAGAACGGGTACTTCGCGCCTACCGGCCGCTAGGGGCGAGTACATGGGAAGAAACCGGCTCTACATGAAGGCTATAGAATCTAACGAACGTGTTAGGTGTCGCCCAGCCCGCAGCTCAACATATATCTGTCAGTGAGGCGCCTTGAGCCAACGCCCGGGATGAAGCCCCACTCCAAGTTGAGTGTGCTCGCACCCTGAACGGGCAAGGCATGTCTTAGGCCTGGTAAGCCAAGACGATAGCATCCACTATCCAGTGGACTAACCTCTGCTTGGAGACAGCCTTTCCCTTCTGCTGGCCTCCGTAACAGACGAAGAGTTGCTGTGAGGTTCTAAAGCTTTGAGTCCGGTCAACGTAAGCGCGAAGAGCGCGGACGGGACATAAAGCTAGGGCTGGGTCTGCCTCCTCCGTAGGCAGCGCTTGCAGGTTCGCCACCTGGTCCCGGAAGGGAGTGGTGGGAACCTTGGGCACGTATCCAGGCCAGGGTCTCAGGACAACGTGAGAGTTGGCCGGCCCGAATTCTAGGCACGATTCGCCAACCGAAAGTGCATGCAGGTCCCCTCTTGATTGAGGCCAATGCCGTCAGGAGTACTGTCTTCATGAACAGAGATTTCTCAACAGACTGCAAAGGCTCAAATGGAGGACCCTGCAGTGCTCTGAGCACCAGGGCTAAGTCCCAAGAGGGTAACGAGGTTAAACGAGGGTAACAAGGTTTCCTCGCACCTCTGAGGAACCTGACGATTAAGTCATGCTTACCAATAATTTTATTTTTGGTAAATTTAAGGCTATTATGATGTACATTTGAGGTGGAGGGAGACAGCCTTCGCTCCAACCCTTTCAGAAAGGAAAGCACGACATTAAGCGAACACCTTCGGGGGTCTTTCTGGAGGGAAGACACCACTCGCCGAACAGGTTCCACTTCAACGTGTAAAGGCGCCTCGTAGAGGGGGCTCAAGCCGAAGTGATGGTGTCTACCACTGCTTGTGGCAGACCACCAAGAACCTCCGCATTCCATCCAGGGGCCAGACATAGAGATTCCAGAGGTCTAGATGCGGGTGGCACCCCAGCCTGTAGGTGAGGCATCCATGGAGACCACAGCATGCCTGGACACCTGTTCTCAGGACACTCTGGCCCAGAGAAACGAGGGGTCTACCCACAGGTTGACGGTTTGGCGACAGCAAGGAGTAACTGAGACCCGGTACTTACCACTCTGTCACGCCCATTTCGGACTCGGTCATGTAACCAGCGTTGAAGCGGTCTCATATGAAGCAATCTGAGCGGCGTTACCGCGGCTGCAGATGCCATATGCCCCAGGAGCCTCTGAAAGAATTTCAGTAGGACCGCTCTCCTGCCCTTGAACGTATTCAAGCAGTTCAACACTGACCGGACTCGCTCAGGTGTGAGGCGCAGAGTCCGGTTGACCGGGTCCAGCTCCATACCGAGATAAGAGATCCTCTACACGGGGCAGAGTTTGCTCTTCTCTCGGGTTGACCTGAAGGCCCAACCGGCTGAGGTGACGGAGCACCATGTCCCTGTTTTCACACAACTTTGAAGCCGTGAGGCGAGAGGGACAGCCCGAAGGGTTTCAGGTCGATCGCTGCAACCAATCTCGGGGACGGACGCATTCAGGAATGCGCTTCTGTGTTACCATTCTGACCGGGAGCTTGTGCAGGGCCCGATCCAGAATGCACAGGTCCGAGATTGGCCTTAACCCACCACCTTTCTTGGGTACAATGAAGTAGGGCCTGTAGAACCCTGACTTCATATCGGCTGGAGGAACTGGCTCGACCGTGTCCTTCGCCAGCAGGACATCGATCTCTGACCGCAAGACATGGGCATCACTACTCCACATGGTGGTGAAGAGGATGCCCCTGTACTTGGGAGCCGGCGAGTGAACTGAATCACGTAGCCGAGTCTGATGGTACGGATGAGCCAGCGAGACGGCCTGGGGAGACCTAGCCAGGCACCAAGGGACCAAACAAGCGGGACCACCGGCACCACAGACATACCCGGAGTGGGGCAGCGAGGTGGAGTACGCAGGCCGACTCGGGAGGCCCGGAGGTGGCCCAGAGTGTGCCTGAGTACTCCAGGTGGGGCAGAGTATGGGTGAGAAGGCCCGGGGGCATCCTTGGTGCCCACACTGCTGCCCCCTGGCGAGGGGGAGAGGGGAGGAAAGGAGTGGCAAGGCCCGGAGGCGTCGCACACTGCCAACCTGAACCTCTCAGGGCCCAGGGAGGGAGGAAACTGCTCTGAGAATGTGGGTACCGCTGGACGGGTGCAGACACCGTCTCCCCGAGCAGTTCCCATCTCGCTGGGATACCCGTTCCAGGGCCGCTTGCCCTTGTGCTTTCTAGCGGACTCGCGGGACCCTGGCCGGGTTGGACGCATCCCCTGCACCCGGCCACCTGCTGTCCGGGTGGAGGCTGCTGCTTGGCTTAGCAGGGGCGGAGGCGGACGCAGGGGGGGGCACCCTCGGCGACAAGCAGACGGAGGCGCTGCAGCCGACGACAGGGTGGAGGCAGCAGCTAGTCATCGCGGCAGGACGTTTTACCTCCATCTGCTTCTGGGCCACCGAGAACTGCTGGGCGAGTTCTCGACAGCGTCGCCGAAGAGGCCAGCCTGACAGACAGGGGCGTTGAGGAACCGAACTTTGTCGGGCTCACGCATATATGCCAAGTTAGCCTCCGGTTCCTGGACCACTAATGTGGACATTGCCTGACCCAGGGCGCGCACAGCGACTTCCCTCACTCGTAGACAAGGTCCACCACCGCTCGCATTTCCTGCATAACCCCTGAGTCGGGACTACCCCCGTGCATGCAGGACAGAGGGCAGTGAGAGAGGGAAAAACTTATACAGATTATGGCCCCTTTGGTGTTCCATATTTTGACCCCAAATAGTTCCACACTGCTAAATTTTTCCGATGCACATCCCGGCAGCCACCTGGAAAAGCATGGCTGTCAACTCTGAATCTGATTCAGCACGAGCACCCACTATTATAGTGGGAAACTCAGCATTATCATCTCCAGTGCATAACAGCCCTCTCTCCGATGCAGCAGTTGACATCTGTCCTCTGCCAGAGTCACAAATAAGACATTAGGTCCCCTCTTTTTTCAAAAAAGAACCAGCAGTCCCATCTGAGCTACCAGCAGGCATGAGAGACAGTGGGCATGGCCGCCAGACTCAGCGGCACACGGCGCGCTGAACGTTAAAAACCCCTACCCAAGGGGAACGAACAACGCGCCGACGTGGCCATGTTCTCATGAGAGAACATGATCACCCACGAAAGCAATCTCACCTGATTACATGATAGAAAGATCGTGGCCGTCAAATGAGGACAGGAAACAACCGCATCCAGAAACACACGGTTTGAATGACATTTTGAAAAAGACGCAGGGTCAAACCGTGTAGCTCTTTTAGAAGGAAACACTCTTTCAGAAGTGCTGAAGCACTCAGGGAGATGACCGCGGCTCACAGCAGTCCGATGGCAAGCCTGCGTGTGAGCACTCAAGAACGGAAAAGCCCAGCCAACCAACACAGGTGTATGTTGCAGCGGCCACTCGCTGACTCGCGCCGTCACACCAGTACCCAGGTAAGAGAGCGATCCTCCTCGAGACTCGTCTAATCACTCTTCAGAGAAACAGCTTGGTACAACAAACTATTCGGCTCCGAAATAAAAAGCAAAGATGCGGTATTCCACTTCCGTATTTATACCCGCGCAGCGGAGCGGTGCGTGGAATGCGTGAACCGCATGCCAATGTCCATTGGCTCGTTTTTAATCACTCGAAGTAGGTCGGTCTCTGAAAACAGATCCCAATTCGTCGGTCAGTTCCGATGTACGTCGAACGTGACTGACTGAAAGGGATCCGCTATTTTAACCAAGTCACAGACTGCGTTGCCTGTCAATGACGTCATACCCACCGTTACCATGGAATTACTAAAGATACTTTGATATATTATGTGTTTTATTAAACAGGTGAGCAACTGGTTGGATAATTTACAATTTATTTTAAATCATTTAGCAACACAAATCATCCAGTTTTAATATTAATATGATATTCTAATATCGATCTAGATCAGTGCAACAAGTGTCTCATACCAGCCACTGAGCAAATGCCCAGAGTAATGTTATAACATTGCTTTCAACAGAGATACAGAGATGATGTATCATAGAGCCAAGTAATTTGCAAGACCCGTCAAACTATCGTTGTTGAGTAGGTGCCATTCACACAGAACTTCTAGAGACGCGTTTTAAAAAAAAGTAGAACTTCTTTTACTTTGAGCTGCGCGTAGAATGGCGTGTAAAAAAGGCATAAAGAAATAACTGACGGCATCACGTATTATTTATGTTTAGATATGGTAGCCGCAAATATCGTCAATAAAGCCGGCGAGCAATTTTTTTTCTTCAAAATCATGATTAAATTTGAAATATTGATCTAAAATCCTTGATAGTATTTTTTAAACCATATCACACAGCCCTAGTAATAAAAGTTAATAAACCTTTATTTTAATATATTGGTCACATATAGTTATTGTAAAATGTGGTTACATGAGCAATATCACATGAGTAGCAGTGCAATATGGCTGTATATGTGTACTGATATACAGCCATATCGCACAGCTACAAGTGTGATACTATGTTTATACAACAAGTCGATGGCACAAGGGAGTTAATAAATCAGAAACAACAACAATGGAGTGTCTTTAAAATCTCTTTTGTGCAACTACTTCCTTCCACCACGGAGTCACATCTCAAGTTAACAGTCGAGCCCAAGCCTCAGTTACTAATTACAAAACATCACTTTATAACTAAACGAAGGAAAGTTGAGTCGCTTCATTGGAGCTTATTGTATTATGTAGAGTATTATGAGAGAGAGAGATCGACTAAACGAGTGTATTACCTGCATCTGATATAGCATATATTTTTCAGGTCGATGTCCATAATATCCATTATAAAAAATCAGTTTGAATGACCGCTGAGGAAAGCGATAACTTTGTATTTGTCCTTTTAAAAGATTTCCAAAGACAGAGCTAAAACATCCTTGTTTACAACCAGTCATTAATTTAAGTCAGTCTTTGCCAAAATCTAGTGGTTTAGTAATGTTACTGTCACTGAAGTCAAAAACACAATCACAGACGGACCCTTTCTCAACACCAAATATGGCATATTATTCATATAAAATAAGATTTATTGAACAATGTTGAATGGCTGCTGATGGCCTGGAGGTCGAATCTGCGAAAGCTTTTAAACACATTGTAAAATAGGCGTTATGTTTATGGATTGTGTATGGATTGCTCCCTGATCGATTGCTCCAGTCTACCTACTGCTGCTGCTGCATGCGTCAGTGTTTGTAGCTCTGTATAGCTGCGTTTGAATCTCTATTTGATATATTTTCTTTGTTATCTATACTGCTAAATATAACTTACTCATCACCATATATTGTTTAATATAGCCTATCAAGTTAAATTTGACATCACTAGCTTTTAATCTAAATCACTACCACGTGTTAGCTTTTCGCTAGCCTGGTAGCTTTCCATCCCGGCACCCGGGTCTCCTGTTTTCTGAGTTCATTAGACAACTGTGGTGAGTTGGATTATTAAATAGACTCCATCAAACAAAGTAAGTGGAGTAAGTTGTGTGGTAAGTTTTGGATTCATCAACAAATACGGTAAGCCATGTCTTCTTCTCCTGTCATTGTCACTTGCACTGCATGCTACATGTTTAGCATATCTATCTCCGTTGGCGAACAGGGCTTCACATGTGTTAAATGTAAGGAATTAATCAGGCTGACGGAGAAGATTTCAGATTTAGAGACACGCATCCAGACTTTATGTGAGAGTAGTGAGAATGTTACAGCTTTAGATACTGTTTTGGATGCGACTAGCTTAGTGAACACTCATTGTTTGGTTCCGGCTGAGCCCTTGCAGCAGGGCAATTGGGTGACTGTGAGACAGCATATTCGCAGATCTAAAAACCACTCTGCCATTCCGATTAGAACATCAAACAGGTTCTCCCCACTCAGTGATGCACCCACTGAGGATCCTGTTGAAAGTGCCCTAGTTATTGGCGATTCTATTACACGGAACGTGAAAATAGAGACACCAGCCACCATAGTCACATGTTTACCGAGCCAGAGCGCCTGACATCAAAGCAAATTTAAAAGTGCTGGCTAAAGCTAATCGTAAATTCTCTAAGATTATTATTCACGCCGGCACTAATGATGTTCGACTTGGCCAGTCGGAGATCACCAAAATTAACATTAAAGAGGTGTGTAAACTCGCAAGTACGATGTCACCGGCAGTCTGTTTATCTGGCCCCCTTCCCTGTTAAAAGGAGTGATGAAATAGTTAGCAGATTATCATCACTCAATGGCTGGTTGTCTAAGTGGTGTCCGCAAAATAACATAGGGTTCATAGACAATTGGAAAAGTTTTTGGGGCAGACCCGACCTGTTGAAGATAGACGGTATTCATCCTACCCGGCTGGTGCTGCTCTTCTCTAGTAATTTGGCACATAATCTTAGAGCTAAACCTTGACTCACTGGGGCCCAGGTCAGGAAGCAGACAAACTGGCTAAACCAACCGCCTGCTAGCTGTCTCACATCACCAGAGTCAGCTAAATCCCAGCACATAGAGACGCTTTCACCTAGATATTATCACATAGAGACTGTGTCTGTTCCCGAATCAGTAAATACAAAAACATCAAAACCATTCAACAGTAAAAATTTAATTGATGTCCAACAAATAAACAACAGATATAATACGGATGAACAATTGATAAATCTCGGTTGCTGAATATTCGATCCCTTTCGCCAAAAACGCTTATTGTTAATGATATGATTATAGATCATAACCTAGATGTGCTGTGTTTGACAGAAACCTGGCTAAAACCTGACGACTACATTACTTTAAATGAGTCCACTCCCAAGATTATTGTTATAAACACGAGCCACGCCTGAAAGGAAAAGGGGAGGTGTTGCTGTAATTTATAATGATAACTTCAGTATTACTCAGAAGTCTAGTTTCAAATATAATTCCTTTGAAGTTTTGGTGCTTTATGTAACATTGTGTAGTGTAAATGATAAATCCCGTTTGACATTTGTGTTGGCTACTGTATACAGGCCACCAGGGCACAATATAGACTTTATCAAAGAATTTGCTGGTTTTCTATCAGAGTTAGTACTGGCTGCAGATAAAGTACTAATTGTTGGTGATTTTAATATCCATGTTGACAATGAAAAAGACGCATTGGGATTGGCATTTAAAGACATTATAAACTCTATTGGAGTTAGACAACACGATCTGGACCCACTCATCGCCTTAATCATACTTTAGATCTAATACTGTCACATGGACTAAATGTTGATACCATTAAAATTCTGCAGCAGAGCGATGACATCTCAGATCATTACCTAATATCATGTATACTTAATTTAGCTAAAGCTGCAAAGCCATCCTCGCTGCAAATATGGCAGGACTATAACCGCTACGACTAAAGATTGCTTTATACATAATCTTCCTCATCAGTTCCATCTCCTCAGAATTACAGATAGCCAAGAGGAACTTGATGTTGCAACAGAAACTACTGACTCTCTCTTTACTAGCACTTTAGACATAGTTGCTCCTCGGCGCTTAAAGAAGATTAAAGCAAATAATCCAACGCTGTGGTACAACGAGCACACTCGGCCCTTAAAACAGCAGCCAGAAAAATGGAGCGCAGCTGGAAGAATACAAAACTGGAGGTTTTTCGCAATTTGTGGAAAGAGAGCATGATTGCATACAGAAAGGCCATAAAAACTGCTAGATCTGCTTATTTCTCAACTCTTTTAGAAGAAAACAAGCACAACCCTAGGTATTTATTCGATACAGTGGCTAAATTAACAAAGGATAAAGCTTCAACTTCTGACGTTTGTAAACAACACAGCAGTAATGACTTTATGAACTTCTTTACTAGTAAGATTGATAACATTAGGAATAAAATTATAACCATGCAGCCGTCTACTACAGTATCACTTCAGACAGAACATTGAAGTCTAACTGAGGAAAAATTACACTCATTCACTGCTATAGGAGGAGAAGAATTGGCTAAACTTGTTAAATCATCAAAATCAACAACATGTATGCTTGACCCTATACCGACTAGGCTATTAAAAGAGATGCTTCCAGAGGTCATAGATCCTCTGCTTAATATTATTAATTCATCCTTGACATTAGGATATGTACCAAAAACTTTTAAGTTGGCTGTAATTAAACCACTTATTAAAAACCGCAACTTGATCCTAAAGAATTAGTCAATTACAGACCAATCTCGAATCTACCGCTTTCTATCAAAAATATTAGAAAAGGCAGTGTCTTCACAATTATGTTCCTTTTAGAAAGAAATGGTATATGTGAGGATTTCCAGTCAGGATTTAGACTGTATCATAGTACTGAGACTGCTCTAATTAGAGTTACAAATGATTTACTCTTATCATCTGATCGTGGTTGTATCTCTCTATTAGTGTTACTCGATCTTAGCGCTGCATTCGATACTATCGATCACAATATTCTTTTGAATAGACTCGAAAATTATGTTGGCATTAGTGGAACTGCATTGGCATGGTTTAAATCTTACTTATCTGACCGTTATCAGTTTGTAGCAGTAAATGAAGAGATGTCACACCGATCACAAGTTCAGTATGGAGTACCGCAAGGCTCAGTGTTAGGACCGTTGCTTTTCACCCTGTATATGCTACCACTGGGAGATATCATTAGGAAGCATGGCGTTAGTTTTCATTGTTATGCTGATGATACTCAGCTCTATATTTCTTCACACCCTGACGAAACTTACCAATTCACAAGATTAACGGAATGCATAGCTGATATAAAAAATTGGATGAATAGTAATTTCCTGCAACTTAATTCAGATAAAACTGAATGTTTAATTATCGGACAGAAAAGCTCCACAAGTAGTGCCCTAGAATACTGTCTAACCTCGATGGCTGCTCTGTCAAGTCCTCGTGCCAGTGAGGAACCTGGGTGTGCTCTTTGATACCAATCTTTCGTTTGAAAGCCACGTTTCTAGCATCTGTAAAACTGCATTCTACCATCTTAAAAATATATCTAAATTACGTCACATGCTTTCAATGCAAAATGCTGAACAATTAGTACATGCGTTCATGAGCTCAAGGCTAGATTATTGTAATGCTCTACTGGGTGGTTGCCCTGCTCGCCTAATAAATAAACTCCAGCTGGTCCAAAACGCAGCAGCTTAGTTAGTCCAGTTCTGTCAACACTGCACTGGCTCCCTATTAAACATCGCATACATTTTAAAATCTTGCTTATTACTTATAAAGCAATAAATGGTTTAGCTCCCCAGTACTTGAGTGAGCTCTTAAAGCATTATACTCCATCACGTCAATTACGGTCTCTAAACTCTGGCCAGTTGAAAATACCTAGAATATCTAAATCAACTGCAGGCGGTCGATCCTTTTCCTATTTAGCACCTAAACTCTGGAACAGTCTTCCTAGCATTGTTCGGGAAGCAGACACACTCTGTCAGTTTAAATCTAGACTAAAAACACATCTCTTTACTATGGCATACACATAGAACATTTTTAACTTTCTTTATTCAAATCAAATGACTGATTGTTAGGCTGCATTAACTAGGTCAGCCGGAACCGGGAACACTTCCCATAACACCTGATGTACTCGTTACATCATAAAAAGAGTGGCATCCACACTAATGTTAGTCTCTCTGTTAATCCCGAGGTTTACTGCAGTCGGCCGGATCCAGGCCGTGTCCGGATCGGATGGTGGACCTGCATCTGGACATGACCAGCTCATCCTGGAGTGTCTGCTGAGACCGTGTCCATTAGTGTCTCCTCTGAATTTGCCTCACCGAACGTCATCCTCAATTAACCCGCCTCCGCGCAATAACTCCGATCTTTCAAGTATTCATATTCTGTGTAATCGACGCCATCCTAAATGAGCCCGTCGCAAGGCCATACCCAAAATTTCGAATATTCCTATCTAATATGATTTATGACCTGCAAGGTTGCCAGAGTAATAATTATACACTGTTAATAATAGGCCAGAGGAGAACTGGCACCCCGACTGAGTCTGGTTTCTCCCAAGGTTTATTTTTCTCCATCATGCCCTGATGGAGTTTTGGTTCCTTGCCACTGTCGCCTTTGGCTTGGCTTGCTCAGTTGGGGACACTCAAATTATGATCCAAGTTACTCAACTAAATATACAAATAGAATTAATTAATTTGGTCATATATAATTCTATAAACTATCCAAATTAAACTAGCCAAATCAAATTTTGTTGCAATGTTTTCCTGTTTAACACTGTGAAGCTGCTTTGAAACAATCGTCATTGTAAAAGCGCTATATAAATAAAGTTGATTGATTGATTGATTGATATATGAGTTACATATTTCATGTATAAATAACTACATTCTCACCTAAAAAACTGTTAAAACTACATTACATGACACAACAACAGTAGTATTTTTTAAATTTATGGTGAATTTGCTCGACGCAAACGGTGAAATGGTTTGAGTGTCGATACTGTGTGAAATCAGATATACTGTGTGAAATCAGAGATTCGAGAACCTGAAAAAACTGTTGTATAAAATTTTATATAACAGCATCTGGAGAGTTCAATCATCACTATTGAAATGGAAGATCAAGTCAAGGGCACTGCATTGCGGAATACATTATTTCTGCAATGTCCCTCTTCTAAATGAACTTTAATAATATTATTACACACATTACTAATATAATTTTAGAAACAAAGCATTAAATGTGTGTTCTGTGCTTCAGTGTATCTGTAGTAACTGATTCACTCTATGCCTGCCTCAGCAAGCCACACCAGTTGGACAGCACATTCTCCTCGTGTCTGCATTGAGTTTCTGCTTTATATCATGTTCACACTTCATTTATATGCCACGGAATATGAAAGCCAAAAAATGTCCAGCTTTCTATCGGTATGGATGGACTGCTGAACTATGCGGGATGGTCACAGCATGAGCTGTAGGAGGACTAGCTAAGACGAGCGTACAGCCCATTCAAAGAAGCATTCATTGTTACTCCTTACAGAACAAGCAACAAGAAAGCCTCCACTGTGGCATGCTGGGAGAGATAAAGACGTCCCATCTCGAGTCCAAAGCTCTGGTGTTTGTACACTAATTTAGTGGGGGAACTAAAAGTACTTAAGAAACTTTAGAATGGCTCTAAAACACATCCATAAAACATCCCTTTGAAAAACAGGAGCAAGCTGGCATCCATTCTCCGCAGTGCCAGGTTGAAAGCCGCTTAATGGCTTCTCTCCATGCTGAGCTGTAAAGACAAAAACAAGTTTGTATGGAAGACGCTGAAGAGGATTCGCGGTATGTTTCTAGGGGGTTGGCACAGAATCCCGCTTTCACTGTCCACCCTCGGCGTTCCAGCTGCCTGCCTGTAACTCTAGCAAACATCAAGGACAGGACCGAGCTTTACCGAATTAACATATCTCACATATTGATCGCACGGTGCTCCCTTTGAAACCGACACCTCCTCCCCTGCACTTTGAACCAGCCTCTGTTCTGCCCAAATTATTTTGAAATAAAAAAGGCCCTTAAAAGGAGCAAGACGTGGGGTGTCAGTTACTCATCGGCTAAATTAAAATAAAACAAACAGGAAACTAAAAGATTTGCATTTTACTGATAAAGCAATGAAAATCTAAAAGTACATTGTTGTTTTATCTGTTTCCAGGAAAACAGCTGAATATGCTCTTAGTAGTAATATTATGTTATACAGGACTGAGGTAAAATAAAGTTTTGGAATTGCATTTAGAAAGCCACTCAATCCCCAGATTTCATTTAATCTAATTCTTGTGTTTGCAGGCTCTTGGAAAGCAAGATCAATTGTGTAAATACTAATTCTTTCTCCAATAAATAAATTCAAGCCAACGTGCAAACTTGAAAATGCTGTTTCATCCATGTAAAAATGCCAGAAATAGCATTACTTGATGCTGTCAGTCAACATATACTTTCAGCGTTAGGCTGCAGCAACACCTCGCCTTTGAGGCTGTCAGGAGGAGTTGATAGATAAAGATACGGTGCCAAAACTGTGAAGTTTCTCCCTATCAACAACACATGTCCAGAGATTTTTTGTCAACCCCTCCTCTCACTTTCTTTCTCGAGCTGTTTGCAGACTTGTACTGTGAATTCCAGCACAATCACACTTAGATTGAACATAATACAGTGAGGGTTTTTAGACCACATCAAAGCAAACCTAAAAAAAAAAAAAAGGAAATGTTGGCGACACTGGCTTCATTCCACCATTGGTAAATTTAACTACACAAGTCTCTTTTTGTTAACACATTTAAGGAATTCTTTGAGTAAACTGTCAGCGTGTTGGTTATGGACTAGAAACAAAAAGAGTGTGAAAAACTACTTTTGATCCAAACTTAATTACGGCCATCCATCAAACATACTGCAGGCATACGTCTCAGGTTGCTAACGTCAGTGACGGGTTTGATTGATTTAAATGTTTAAATTTGACTTTTAAACTGATTTTCGCTGGCAATGTGACTTAAACAACTGCATGGCATTTGAATGTTAAATTAAGGGCTCAGGGTTGTGTTGCTAAGCAAACTTTAAAACTTTCTTTGGTCTTGCTTACAATAATCAAAATGCCTTCCACATCAAACACAAAAAGACAATATTAAAACTAATATATAATACATGATCTACAGTCAAACCAACATTTATTCAGACACCTTCAATATTTTCTCACATTATCATGGTTTATTCGCTATAGTTTAGAAAATGGAAATAAAATATTAAAAGAACTCAGAGTTAAACTGTTGTCAGAACAAATGAATCTTGATAATGTCAGATAACTATGATAGAAAGGGATGTAATGGATTACAATCAACCAATTTGCTGTTAAAAGTACACAATTAAGTACACAATTAGATAATACCATTTTAGGTCAACCAATGACCAAGCAATGCTAAAAAAATTTCAGTCTGTGATGTTAAAGGTAGCATTAGCAATTAAAGAAAAAACACTTCAGCAAAACATGATTACAACAGCGGTGGATCGCAAAGTGTCTGAATAATTTTGGTCCCAAATTTATCATCAATTTATTTTATCTGGTATTTTTTGTCACAGTTTACTTTATTTTGCTATCCTCACTTACATAAATGAACTATAGTGTCCTGCACCCACTAGTAAAAAAATGATATCTGATGTCTGAATAATTTTTGGTTTAACTGTAAATCACTCCATGTCCATTGTTCAAAAGATCTATAACATATGTGTTACATATCTGTGTTTCTGTCATGTTGTGCTCTATGTACTTCCTGTTTTTATTTGTCACATGTTCCTTTGTCTAGTTTCCCGCCACTGTTCTGTTACCATAGTTACCTTCATTAGTCTAGTTCTGTTCAGCTGTGTTTAGTCATCTGTGTCACCTGTTCCCCTTGTTATGCCTGTCATCAGTGTTTGCATTTAAGTTCCTCCTTGTTCAGTCACTCATGGTCCGGTCTCACGTTATGCACATGGTGTTTGATGTTCTGTTCTGACGTTTGATTTCAATAAAGCCTGTCGGTTTGGAAGTCCTGGACCTCCTCAACTCTGCTGCATCACACATCCGTAACAATATGATACAAATATTTGTTTATATATTGATTTAGTTGCTTTTGGTGTTCTATAACAAAGACCAAAATAATCCAAAGACATTAAGTAGGTGAGTGTCTTTACTTATAAGTTATAACAAGCACATTACTGTAGACTGTCATATAATTGATTATTAAATTTAGCTTGGATCCCCCAATTTTACCTAATGCCATTTTAATTCTATTTATTTTTACTGGCAAAAGGCACAGATTTAATTTTGTGTATTTGCCTTGTGACGGTAAAAGGGTTTAAATGAGCTCAATACAAAGGATAGCAGTACATAGTTAATACGTAAATACAAAAAAACCCAAAAAACATTCATATTAGGCAATTTATACCAGAAAATGTTTGGCAGTTATGATAATCACATTTCACCACCTGCTGATGTTGAAGCTAGAAGTACTTTACAGGAACAGCAAATGCAAAGTAACAAAACTTTACAAAAAGTCTTCAGGTTCTACTTCAAGATCGAAGCGTAAGCATCATTACTATATTTCTAAAGGCACACACATACAATGATCAAAACAATACCAAAAAGCAGTGCACTCCAATGGAAGAGTGGAACAAACACAACAAAAGATTGCAACGACTTCAAAAGGACTTGTCTACAGATGCCGTGTCTTCTCCTCAAACACATCTAAACTAATTGGTGCATCTATTCTCTCTGACCTCACTCTACTTGTTTCATTTCTTACAGGTTCCACGACTATGGAGGTGAGGCCCGACATTCAGCAGCCGGACTCACAAAAGCCCACAAGGAAGCGGATAAAGACTATGTCTAATGAGAGAGGATTCTTCCACTACACTAGCTACCAACCACAGAGGAAAGAAAAAGCTATTATGGATCTGTAAAAGAGTGGAAACTCTGGATAGGTGTGCAGACATACGCTCAAAGGAGTAAGGCACCTCCTTCTGTGACAGACCTTTGGTTCCTTCTCTGTGAACAATGGAGGAACAAGCTTAATCCCTGCCAGCTCATAATGAGCTATAAGCTTTCTTTTCACAGCAAAAATGTCCTTCCTTACTTTGGTGGTAATCAGGGACAAATGCCCCGGTCCTTTTCAGGTCTCCCGGACCTCATTCCTTTGCTGCCACTCTCCACTCTTGTCCTGCATTTTCAAGTGTCCTAGGTCGAAGATGAGATGGTTTTGAGATCCGTGAGAATGGTATGGCTTTGGCTCGACGTATAGAAGCTGTGTGTTCAAGAGGCCCCATTCCTGACTCGTCTTTCCAATTGCACAGAGTTTGCAATTGTGCATTTGGGAAAATGAAGCAGAAAAAGGGCTGGAACTGCTCCTTAAAGCTAAAATAACCAAAAGCAGTTTTTTTGGTTGAAGCTCTAGGATGCTAGCGTGCCGGTTTCAGCACATAAACGCCTCTGTGTTCTGCAACAGATCAGAAAAACAACAAAGAGCCCAAACCCCATTCACGCCGTGAAAGGACAAGCATCCAGATCGCTGATGAAGCATGTAGCACATAGGCTTTCTTCTTTCCCTCCACCGCACAAGAAGCAAGACGTCTATGAGGAATCTATTAAAGTGAAATGACACATAATCGGCTTATGAAGCCAGGCGAAATGAAGAGTTCTGGGGCCAAATCCTCATATTACAGTTCAACTCCTACTGGTGTTTCCAGATACCACCAGGGGTACAAAATCTCATTTCAGCAATGAGAGATCTACAAAACACTACAAATGAATAAGCCCTCAAATTATACGTGCCCTTTATTACAAGCAGCACGACAAGAAACACAAAACAACCCAAAACAAGCATTTGAAAATGTTTCAAATTCTTTAGCTTATGATCATGAGGCACTGGTTGAGTCAAATCCAATACAATTTCTCTGGAAAGATTCAACATTACCTGCAAAAATATACTGAAGATGTAAATTTAACCTCCTTATCTCTGGGATAATTTTTGGGGATTCCGTCTGGATTTAGCCTGCCCAAACTGAAAATCTTCCCATAGCCACATACAGTGGTCTAGATCAGTGTTTCATATATATATATTAATAATAAAATGTGAATAAAACAATTCATATATATGAATATCTAATGTCTGAAATAACATTTCTGACGTCAACGTCTGTGTTAGGGGTAAAACAGTTCTCGGTATGTTTCTGGTAATGGATACACGTGCTAGCTCCTCGGTGATACGTTACAACAGCGATAATAAAAGAAAAACGTGGGCAAAACGTTCTCTCTTTGTAAACTTTGTTCAATGCATACGAGTGCTGCCGTATGTTCGAATATGACCAGTGATTTTCGCCGTCATCACCCGAGTGTAGTGCCAGAAATCGTGAATAAGAACTCACGCGATACTAAATCCAAATGCTAAAAAGGCAAAACTTGGAGAAGGACCGAAAGATCGCTTCTCTGGAGACTCGAGTAGCTGATCTTGAGCAATATTCCAGAGTTAACGATGCGGTTATCAGCCAAACACCGGAACTATGCCAGGGTGGCTACGAACACTGATAGTTAAAACATTTAAGAGTAAAAGGTCCACAGACTGGAATGGTATTGACATGTGTATAGTTAAAAGTATTATTGGCAGTATTGTTAAACATTTAAAGCCCATCACTGATATTGCGTGATAAAATGGTTAAGACTTACAGAGAAAATTTTTTTTTTGAGAACTGTGAGAGCACTGAAACTGGTTTGTAGTTTGAGAGTATATTTTTTTCACCAGCCTTATATATAGATATTACCTTTGCCATTTTCATTTTATCTGGAAAAACTCCAGTTTTCAGAGATTGATTACATACATGCTTTAAAGGTTTAACAATACTGCCAATAATACTTTTAACTATACACATGTCAATACCATTCCAGTCTGTGGACCTTTTACTCTTAAATGTTTTAACTATAATCTCTATAATTTCTTTTTCATCAGTTCCCTTCAAAAACATAGATTCACTAATATGTACATTCTTACTTAACCTGTTAAGAAAATACTGTGTGATCAGCAATATGGTTTCAGGGCTAATAGGACAACTTCAAATGCAGTTATTCAACTTGTAGAGGAAATAACAACTGCAATAGAACATACAAAAAATCTTACACAGTAGACCATACGTTATTTTCCATGAAATTTCATAAATATGGAATCAGGGGGACTAAATCTATATTTATACTTCAAAAGAGAGCCTTAAGAATTGTAAATAAAACTACTTATAGAGCACCAACTAATCCACTTTTCATCAAACTAAAAGCACTAAAATTCAGAGATATGGAAGAATTTAAAACTGCACAAATTATGTATAAAATATATAATCAACAATTATCGAAAAGTATCCAAGGGTTGTTTCAAATGAGAGAGAGCAAGTACTATCTGAGCAGACTGATCTCATGAAATGGCGTATGTATGACACGCCAAATCGTATGCCATTTTCGCACACACGTCTCACAGCACGCAACTATTGAGTTCTCTTTCAAGTCTTGCGCTTGAATGGACAAACTCACACAAAAAGTATGTCAACTTGTCCATCTTGATAAGTATCCTAGCAGACATAGTCTGTATATGCCTTAAGTTAACTTTATACATGCAGTCGAGAAAGACGATGCCGTACATTAGGTCTTAAAGGGGCAGTAGCCTTTACTTTTATAATACTTTTAACTATACACATGTCAATACCATTCCAGTCTGTGGACCTTTTACTCTTAAATGTTTTAACTATAATCTCTATAATTTCTTTTTCATCAGTTCCCTTCAAAAACATAGATTCACTAATATGTACATTCTTACTTAACCTGTTAAGAAAATACTGTTTGATTAGCAATATGGTTTCAGAGCTAATAGGACAACTTCAAATGCAGTTATTCAACTTGTCTGTTTAATGTCAAACAACAATAGACAAGGGCATCACTCACTGATCTTGATTGAATAGCTTTTGTAAGTTTAATAGGATCAATCTTTAATTTATACAGTCAAATATGCAATGTTGTTTTACATTTGATCAATTTCTGTACCTGAAAACGTCTCGATTACAGATGTAAGCCTCGTTCCATGATGGAGGGAACGGAGACGTACGACGGAACTGACCAACAAATTGGGATCTGTTTTCAGAGACCAATCTACTTAGAGTAATTAAAAACGAGCCAATGGACATTGGCATGCGGTTCACGCATTCCACGCACCGCCCCGCAGTGCGGGTATAAATACGGAAGTGGAATACCGCATCTTTGCTTTTCAACTGAGGCACAGCACCTGGAGAAAGGACGTACGTCTCCGGAACTGACCGACGAATTGGTATCCCTACCAACTCGCCAGGGATGCTGGCCCTTCCAGCGCTCTGCTTGAGCTCACTGAGCCCCCTCTGTATTGGAGCGTAAGTTAGGGCTCCAAGCAGAGAAGGTCTGTCACTGCTGTTCCTGCCAATATGGGTAGCTAATACCGTGGAGAATACACATTTTGGGTTGCCGTTAGGAAACAGCTACATATGGACACCCTGCCTACACACATATTCCACAAGCATATAGGCGCAGGCCTGGCGTCAGACTGCCGCTACGTCTGACCCCAAGGGGTAACGGAGGAGCTCACAGGGTTAGCCATTTCTGGGGAACACAACTGGAGAGTATAGATGCACATATCCGGCCCTTGGGTAGGAATGGCGTTGCAAGCCGACACTAGAACGGGCACTTTGCGCTACTGGCCACTGGGGGTGAGTATGCGGGAAGATACCGGCTCCACACGGAGGCTATAGAATCTAACAAACGTGTTGGGTGGCGCCCAGCCCGCAGCTCTACATATTTCTGTCAGGGAGGCGCCTTGAGCCAGCACCCAGGGGGAGGTAAGCCAAGGGACTGGTAAGCCAAGACGATAGCATCCACTATCCAGTGGGATAACCTCTGCTTGGAGACAGCCTTTCCCCTCTGCTGGCCTCCGTAACAGATGAAGAGCTGTTCTGAGGTCCTAAAGCTTTGAGTCCGGTCGACGTAGGCACGAAGAGCGGGACGGGACATACCAAAGCCAGGGCTGGGTCTGCCTCCTCCGAAGGCAGCGCTTGCAGGTTCACCACCTGGTCCTGGAAGGGAGTGGTGGGATCCTTGGGCACATATCCGGGCCGGGGTCTCAAGATGACGTGAGGATCACCCGGACCGAACTCTAGGCACGATTCGTTGACCGAAAGTGCATGCAGGTCCCCTACCCTCTTGATAGAGGCCAATGCAACCAGTACTGTCTTTATGGACAGGATCTTTACCTCCACTGACTGCAAGGGTTCAAAGGGAGGGCTCTGGAGTGCTCTTAGCACCAGGGCTAAATCCGCCAAGGGTACGCCAAGGCCCAGACATGGAGTTTCCAGAGGTCTGGACGCGGGTGCCATAGAGTGCCCCATCACTGAGAAAGAAGGTCCTTCCTCAGGGGAAATCGGCCAAGGAGGGGCTGTTGTGAGGAGAGTTAGTTCGGAGAACCAGGTCCGGTTGGGCCAGTAGGGTGCCACTAGCAAGACCTGCTCCTCATCCTCCCTGCAAGTATGCGTTTCCCCCAGTGAGCCTTCACGTACGGACACTGTTCACTGGGGGAAACGCATACTTGCGTAGGTCCTGCGGCCAGCTGTGTGCCAGCGCATCCATGCCGAGGGTGCCCCCGGTCAGGGAATAATACAACTGGCAATGGGTCGACTCTGGAGTGGCAACAGGTCTACCTGCGCTCTGAAGAGGCCCCATATCAGCTGGACCATCTGAGGATGGAGTCGCCACTCTCCCGGAGGCCAGTGCTGAAGCGGTCTCATATGCAGCAATCTAAGCGGCATTACCGTGGCTGCAGATGCCATATGGCCCAGGAGCCTCTGAAAAAATGTCAGTGGGACTGCCATCCTGCCTTTGAATGTATTCAAGCAGTTCAGCACCGACTGGACTCGCTCCTCTGTGAGGCACGCAGTTTCGGTCGACCGAATCCAGCTCCATACCGAGATAAGAGATCCTCTGTGTGTGACAGATTTGCTCTTCTCTTGGTTGACACGAAGGCCCAACAGGCTGAGGTGATGGAGCACCAGGACCCTGTGTTCGCACAACTGCTCCCACGACTGAACCGTGTTGCTATTTCAGAAGGAAATGCTCTTTTAGAAGTGCTGAAGCACTCAGGGAGATGGCCGCGGCTCACAGCAGTCTGTTTTCAAGCCTGCATGTGAGCACTCAAAGAACGTAAAAGCCCAGCCAACCAACACAGGAACAAGTGTATGTTGCAGCGGCCACTCGCTGACTCGCGCCGTCACATCAGCACCCAGGTAAGAGAGCGATCCTTATCTCCTCTTCATAGGAACAGCTTGATACAGCAAACCGTTCAGCTCTGAAGTAAAAAGCAATGATGCGGTATTCCACTTCCGTATTTATACCTGCACTGCGGGGCAGTGCGTGGAACGCGTGAACCGCATGCCAATGTCCATTGGCTCGTTTTTAATCACTCGAAGTAGGTTGGTCTCTGAAAACAGATCCCAATTCATCGGTCAGTTCCGACTAGTCCTTTTTTCCCTGAATATAGCAAATACCAAAGAGTACCGAAACCGTGAACCTAAAACCGTGATACAAACCGAACTGTGAGCAATATGTACCATTACACCCCTAGCATAACATATGCGAGATGCGTTGTAATATTTTACAGGAAACACTTTGAAGTTACACAAAAAAACTTCTAAAAGTGATAAACATTCCCCCCTGCTTTTTAAATTTTTTTTTGTTATAAGTTGATTTTTGACAGTGTATAACTCAGGCCCTGTTATAACAGCTCAGACAACATACACTTAAATGTTTATCACTTTTAGCAGGTTTTAATGTTACTTTAAATGGTTTCCTGTAAAATTACACCAAAATTGTAAATTATAATAATACCAAAACTATAATGCAGAAATCAGAACTAAATTTTGTTCATTTAAAGTCTCCTCAATTTTGCATGTGCCACCTCTGTTGTGTGAGCCATGCAGGTAATCTGTGAGGGCCTATGTAACACGCAGTTGTAACACACGTGTATTATTATAGTCATCATCATCAAAATATTAAGCTCTGTAATTTATGCAATATGTATTACTGGACTAAATAGTGTATTCAGTACTAAATAGTCAACATATGTATTCAGTACTAAATAGTGATGCTTCTATAAGTACTAGAAGCACCACTATTTAGTACTGAATGATTTGAGATCAATACATTCAGCATGTTTTTGAATTGTGTCAAAACGTAACAAAACTCATCATGATATATTCTTCACCGAGGGTTCCTCTTCATCAGAGATCACTTGTCCATGACTTCTTGGAGTCCATCATCTCTCTCATTTCTACGTGACTATATCTATATCTAAACTTATATCTGGCACACCTATCTAGGCACGTCTTATGAATCCTCAACCCTGCAGATCAGAATGCGCCTTCTCTTTCTTCTCTCTCTGATGTCTGTCTTCCACAGAAGGTGAAGCGATGCAGAATGCCAGTGCAAGCTGGACGGAGGCCGCGTTAGACTCGCCCCCCTTCTCAGGACATTCATAAACCGGGGGGGCATGGGGTGAAATGTAATCCCAGGCCTCGTGCATTCAAGCGGCCAGGCTGCTTCAAAGTTTTATTTGTGTTTTTCCTTTTCCGGCTCTTTGAGTGTTTCCCTCCACCAGTGCCTTTGAAACCCAAGCTCACCCCCACCTGTAACGGGACAGGCGGCATGTTTTCATAATCATGTGTTTAAAATGGCATCTTCATTTCCTGAGCCCTATTTCCAGAGGAGTCGCTCAAAAACAATGAGAAAGGGGAGGATCCACTTGATTTGCAGTGTTGCTTTGACTATAGAGATTTGAGGGTTCAACATTGAGTTTATCTCGACTTGCCTTGAATGAAACGTTGGCAAGGCCAAATATTGTGGATAACATTGTAGCAAGGTTCTTTTGAGGGCAAATCAAAGATAATCTCTTCCTCTGAATTTTTTTGGGACAGTTTGAAAGGTCACAAATGTTTGGTTATGATAAACTTGTCCTATAAACCACGATCAAAGAAAGAGATGTTTTGTATCACATTGCAACAATCAAGACTCGTAACTCAATCAGTATCATCGTTGTAAATTAATAGACTTGAAATCTGAACGTCAGCCAGATTATTTCCTCCATGTTTTCATAAGCCGCTATTTCTCATTCTCTCTCTGAGAAAGAGAATGACTGCCATTACAACAAAGCCTGTTTTTCATCCTCCTTCAATCAGGAGGACGTTAAAGGAAATGTGTGGCTCCAACTCCACACCAGTTGCTCTTCTAAGGGCTTGATCCATCTTGTTTTGCCATGCATGTCACATGGCGATTGAGCATGGCATGGATATTGATTTTCCAAAATACAAAAAGTGCTGTGATTGGTTAGCTGGCCCAGTGTCATGTAAATGTCATGCCCTTATCCTAACCACGAGTTTCATCAGCTCAGGTGTAAATATTAAGGATGCCGTCAATTTCAAAACAATTTAAGCCTGGTTCAGACTTAATAATGTTAAGAAACAAGATCATCATGCAGAATGGATTTCATGCATGGACTTTGCAAGCACGGATTTCACAGGACATTTCACAGTGGTATGTTTTTTTGTTGTTGTAATTTTCTTATACATTTTAGATATAAGATATAACATTTTAGGAAAACTGTTCCTGAAATCATCTGTCTATTTCTTCTCAGACTCTCAGCAATTCCCTTGCCCATAATTCAAGCACAGCATCCATCGATATATAAGATGGACGTTCATTCTCTGCTATTATTTTACAATGATTAGAAAGCAGTACCATAAAAAAATCATATATCAGTCAAAGCGGTAATTCAGATTTTTCAGTAGAGTAACTGAGACGTCATACAAACCTAATCTGAAAGATACAGTACCTGCTGTTGAGAAACATAACACAGCTACTGTACATTCTTTAAGATGGGTGATTGAGGAGGAGACAGAGATTTCTCAATTAAGCTGATGAAAATTTCAATGAATTTCAATCAATATCTAAAAAGTTCTTTCAGATGGACTCTATGAAGTATGCTATCAGATCTGTTTTCTTTAATTTATTCTCAAGACAGCTGTGGAATCTGACACTTGCGTCATTAATCATATGGCGCTTTTCCACTACACAGTACCAGCTCGACTCGCCTTTGTTTGGTTTTCCACTGTGTAAAAGTTGTACCTGTACCTGCTTCCAGGTACTTCTTTCGTATCACCTCCGGTGAGGTTCTGAGCGACCTGAGGCGATACTAAAATGTGACGTGAAAACACAGCAGACTGCTGATTGGTCAGAGAGAATCGTCACTATTCACTGCGTCATCATTGCACACGCTAGACGGAGTATCCTGAATAACTGCGTCATTTTTAAATAGTTTGGCCAGAGATTGCGTAATATACAATAGACAGTAAAAGTGATATACCCATTACTATTATTGCAACTCGGAAGAGCCGTGCTCAAAGCGAGGAGGTGGCGACCAGGTACTATCTGCAATGGAAAACGGAGCAGCGAGCCGAGCCGAGCCGAATCGAGTCGAGCTGGTACTGGTAATGGAAAAGCACCAACAGTGTGTGTGTGTGTGTGTGTGTGTGTGTGTGTGTGTGTGTGTGTGTGTGAAAAAACAGATTATAGTGAGAGCGGTACTGTATTTTTAATACTGACTTGTGTAATGGAAGTCATGGCTTCAAGTTCACCTGACCTGATCAGACACAATCTTTAGAGGGCGTTTACATGAGATGGATAGTGGAGTGTAATCGGATGGAGTGTGAAGGCTGGTGCTTTTCCATTACCAGTACCAGCTCGTCTCGACTCAACTTGGCTCGGCTCACTTTTTGCTCCATTTTCCATTGCAGATAGTCCCTCCACAATAGTACCTGGTCGTCATAGGGACGCAGCAGGAAACTGCCATGACGTAATCTTCTTTGTGACACACACGCTAACCAAACAAAGTAAAGTCTGCACCTCCTCGTTTGGCCACAGTCTATTCTTCCGAGTTGCCATAATAGTAATGGGTATATCACGCAATCTCTGGCCAAACTATTTTAAAATGGCGCGATAATTCAGGATACTCCGTCTGGCACGTGCAATGATGACGCAGTGAATAGTGACGATTCTCTCTGACCAATCAGCAGTCTGCTGTGTTTTCACGTCACATTTTAGTATCGCCTCAGCTCGCTCAGATACTCCCCAGAGGTGATACGAAAAAAGTACCTGGAAGCAGGTACAGGTACAACTTTTACACAGTCGAAAACCAAACAAAGGCGAGTCGAGTCGAGGCGAGCTGGTACTGTGTAGTGGAAAAGGCCTGTTCAAAAACCAAGATAACTATACAAAGATAACAATAAGTTGTAGTTCTAAAAATCGTTCTCAATATTAAATAATAGCATAGTTCACAGCTATAACAATAATGGCACAGAGAAACGATTTTGTTGGAATCACTTTAAGAATAGTTTTATCCAACTGATGAACAGTAAAAACATTGGCAGCCAATCAAAAAATCCATCCTGTTGTAACAAGCTGGAGCATTTAAAGTGGCAGACAAGCACGTGCTTAGAATAAATGGAACGATATTGCTAATATATACAGTAGTTATCTATATAGTCCCAGGATGCCTTTTGAAAAGTTGAACTACAATATCTGCAGCAGCCAAAGATGCCTAAAAGTACAATACCATTAAAAAAATGTGTCTCTTATGCTTACCAAGGCTGCATTTATTGGAACAAAAATACACTATATTGCCAAAAGTTTTGGGACACCTGCCTTTACAAGCACATGAAATTTAATGACATCCCATTCTCAATCCGTAATGTTTATTATGGAGTTGGCCAACCCTTTACAGCTATGACAGCTTAAACTCTTCAAGGAAGGCTTTCTACAAGGTTTAGAAGTGTGTTTATGGAATTTCTTATAGAAGTGCATTTGTGAGGTCAGGCACTGTTGCTGGCCGAGAAGGCCTGGCTCACAGTCTCTGCTCTAATTCATCTAGGGCTGTAGCTATCGATTCTTTTAGTAATCGAGTATTCTACCAATTATTCAATCGATTAATCGAGTAATCGGATAATAATTACTTTTTCTTTATTAAAGAGCAATACTAAATATATAAGATAAAATAAGACAGGTATCTTAAAATTAACATCTTGTTTTCTTTTTAGAAAAATAAAGTTTTATTGCTGAAATTGCATACATTAATAACTGTGAAAATAACCCATTTTAATGCATTCAATTGCCACATTATAAAAATCTATTTCAAATTACTTTAAAAAGGAAAACATAGTTCAGTCTAAAACTAGACCTACAACCAATAAACCAAAATAATATTAATATAATAAATAGCAATAATGCCTAAACATTGCCTGTATGTTGTGCAACTTAACTTTAAAGTTCCAGCTTCAGTTCAGGCATGACATAAGCCTTTACTGTCTTCTGAAGGCTGTGTGGCTTTTGTAAGAAGCAAACAATATTGGACAGGAAGGAAACTTGAAATAAGAACAAGAGTAGAGATAGTCATACTAGAGATGTGCGGATCAGCTGTAACGTCACCGAATCTGCTGTTAAAAACAAACCATTCATCCGCGCCCGATCGTCACACATTCAAATCCTCAGTGTAAGCGTGATGCTATCGTCACATATTAGCTATACTGAAGTAGGCTGCTTTAAAACAAATCTTCTTTGGCGAAATTACACGTTTTAAATAACCTAAACGGGTTGACAACCTCTACATCACACGGAGGAGTAGGCCTAGGTCTAACTGCTGGAACATGAGGAAACGCGAGATGAGTTTGTATTTAATTCAGATAAAGTAGCCTATCGCACATACAGATCTACATTTTGAGCTAATCATATTCATCATTTATAACACAGCTTGTTTTATTAAGTTAGTAGCTATAAATATTGCTCGTATCTCCTCAGCTGCCGTGCGAACTGCCGCAAATGAAACCTAAATGTTCAGTGTTGTATCCTGAAGCTCAACTCACAGTTGTTTTCATTTAAAAATAGCGAGACTAAATGATATTAGCAGTGCTGATGCCAGTCTCTCTCGCATTGCGGTCTTTGATCTCGACATGAGCTGAAAACGAAAGTTAAAGAGCGACACATGCATTGCGTTTTACCGTGAAATGAGTTCCGCATCTTAATTAAAATCAACACATTAATGATTTCTCTCATCCACCCGCAATTTTTGGGATGTTTACCCACCTGAACCGCGGATTTAACCGCAATCCGCGCATACTCCAGGTCCTTACACACACAAAAAAAAATATTTCTGCAACATCCTTGTGTAGTTAAATGAACAAAACGAAGCGTTGAGGCAGATGATTTTGCCTCAAGGATTTTTTCAATTCGAGTAACTCGAGGAATCGATTCAGCCCTAAATTCATCCCAAAGGTGTTCAATCGGGTTGAGGTCAGGACTCAAGACCAGGCCAGTCAAGTTCCTCCACACCAAACTCGCTCATCTATGTCTTTGTGGACCTTGCTTTGTGCACTGTTGCACAGTCATGTTGGAACAGGAAGGGGCCATCCCCAAACTGTTGCCACAAAGTTGGGAGCATGAAATTGTCCAAAATGTCTTGGTATGCTGAAGCATTAAGAGTTCCTTTCACTGGAACTAAGAGGCTCGTCCATCAGATTGCCAGACAGTGAAGCTGTCACTCCAGAAACTGGAGACTCCAGATAACACATCTCCACTGCTCTAGAGTCCAGTGGCGGCGTGCTTTACACCACTGCATCCCACGCTTTGCATTGCACTTGGTGATGTAAGGCTTGGATGCAGCTGTTCGTTCATGAAAACCTATTTCATTAAGCTCTCTATGCATTGTTCTTGAGCTAATCTGAAGGCCACATAAAATATGGCGGTCTGTAGTTATTGACTCTGCAGAAAGTTGCCGACTTCTGTGCACTGTGCGCCTCAGCATACGCTGACCCCGCTCTGTGATTTTACATGGCCTACCACTTCGTGGCTGAGTTGCTGTTGTTCCCAATTGCTTCCACTTTGTTATAATACCACTAGCAGTTGAGGGTGGAATATTTAGTAGTGAGGAAATTTAAAAAAAATGACTTATTGCACAGGTGGCAACATATCACGTTACCGCACTTGAATTCACTGAGCTCCTGAGAGCGGCCCATTCTTTCACAAATGTTTGTAGAAGTGCCTGCATGCCTAGGTGCTTGAATTTATACACGTGGCCATGGAAGTGATTGGAACACTAAATTATGTGCTTTTAAATTTAATTTATTCCTGTGATCAAAACTGAATTTTCAGCATCATTACTCCAGTCTTCAGTGTCCTGTCATGTCCTTTTATCCTTGCTGAATGAAAGTAAAGTCAATTAAAAGTAAGTTTTGGTAAATTCAGTTTTTGAACAGGCGTGGAAAAACATCAGTTCTCGATATCCTGGGCATGTAGGGAATATGAATGTGAAACAATACTCAAAAATCATAAAGTTTTCTGTTAATAGCATTTACCACAGAAAAAAATCCCAAGAATAATCACTCATTCTATTCATCTTGACAGTTTTCACAATAAAATGGCACTGAAAGGCTGTCTAACTTGGAAACTCATGTGGAAATGTTCAACTCTGACTTTGTCGAGATGCAGGTACATGATGTCACATGAATGCAATCAGTCACGGAAAATGCTCCTTTCTGTTGATAATAAACACCTGCAAAACAAATGCCAGCATTGCCATCTTGTTTATTCACATGTCTTTTATTTGTATCTTCTATAATGCCATAGTTAAGACAACAGAGCCTTTCATGGTCGGTAGTCTGAGATATCCAGATCTGACCTTGAATGGAACGAAGCCTAAACCCACAAACAAAACAAGCAATGACCTTAACTCGTCTGCATGTATCCTCAATATTTTTAACAAACAACTCAATTTAATTTAATACACAAACGTGTTTATAGAGTAAAGTTCAGATAAAATGGAACAAAAACGCGAGCGTTTCAGAAAGATCAGTAAAGCTTCATGCACCTACTTCTAGTAGACTGTGATAGGGCCTCTTGAAGTCCAGAGGGAAACCCTGCATAGAGATCAGTAGATATCTCAAGCTCCAGTTTTCCTGCTCCACGATCATTACCAGATGTTGGCTGAACGGCAGCTTCAAGGGCCCGAGCAAACTCCACAAATCGCTATAAATCACCAGGCACTTCCCAGCAGCTTCCTACACGTCTCAATTCCACAATCATGTCTGCACTGTCATCACAAATGGACAGTAAATCTAATCTTGATCTTGTTTTTCTAGCGATAGTCAGTTTATGCAGGTGAGGGCCAACAAACACAACAACCGGGAACAGAGAACTGAAAATAAATATGAAATCTGCTCTTTCAATCAGTCTTTCCCCCCTCCATCAATCCTTGCTTCCGCTGGACGCTCTGAAAGCCACCTTTCTGCTCATTATCTCTGCCAATGACGCATCTGGTGCAATAATACAAATGTTAACAAAAAAGCTAATAAATAAGGCAAGGGGATGGCAGTGAATGAGTAAGCGTAGTCATTCAGGGAGTAAAAAGAAACATAGCAGCCCCAGTGGACTAGGAACATGCTTGGAGTTGGTAAGAAGAGAGAGCTGCTTAAAGCCAGAGTGGCCCATGATAAATGGACAGTAATGTCTTTCCCATCTGGTTTGAGGAAGGGCAAAGCCACTAATGAGTCCTATCAACACAGGTCTCCTGTCCTCACAGGGACATTTGATCACGAAGCCACACAGGACAAAAACAGACTACACATGCTGTTCTACTACGGAAAAGAGCCCAGATAAATTGACCTGATGTTAGGATTCAAGGATGAAGATAACGGTTAGATGTGAACAGGCAGCACAATGCTCTTTGTGATCATATTTGGTACGTGCACCATACACTCTTAAAAATAAAGGTTGGCATCTACTGCTTTTCCACTGTCGGGCCGAGTTCTTAGAACGGTTCCAGTTATATTTACATTTTAGCACGGTTCGGCACTCCACAATTACAAATCACTCTCGGCTCGTAATTCTCAGAGCGGTTAGCCGTGCTGGTTAAATGCGTGTAGTGATGTTGCCACTCAGGATTGGTCACTTGTCTGTTGTCTGTCTAACAGTTTCTCTGTAGCTGGCCAAGTGCACTATTTGAGAAAAGTTAACAGGAAGTTAATAATAAAATGAACCAATCTAGCTATTTAGATCTCATACAATCTGTATGTTGATGGTACCATCAACTCTTGTGTCAACAAAGCAAAGACTGGGGTGTTTGCATTACATTGTTTGCATTAAAAATGAGCTGAGCTCAGTTATCAGCTTCACAGTCGAAAATGAAATCATATCCGTACTGGCTTTGCCGGATCAGCACGAAAAGCATAGAGAATGGTTTGGCACGATGCTGAAAAACCCGGCAAATGGTTCCACGAACAACCTTAACATCCATGGAACCTTTCCATTTGATAACAGGTTCTTTATAGTGAAAAAAGTTAGATTATTATAATGTTCTTTACACAAAAAAAAATGGTGATAACTGAAAATCTCTTTGGGGAACCAAAATGGTTCCTCTATGAAATCATGTGCATTTTAAATACCAATTGCAACCACTTTAATTCCTAGGCACAGGACTGAGAGGGCAGAAAACAATGGCCAAATGAAGGAAATGGGATCTGAAATGTTGCAAACTGGATTCAAACCTGCGTTATCCACATGAGCACCATGACTCAACATGTTACCAATACAACACAGTGTCAAAACCAATACTTTTGGAGTTGGAACTAAGTGGAAATGCGTATTACACATGGGAGGGTCTGATCTTGGCATGCTTTGCGAACATGGGTATTTTTATGGGTTAGATCCATTTACTAACAAGACAGAATTTGGAAGTGGAGGATGAATTAATTGGTTTCAGAAGTTGTCTTGCGAGTTGATGTTGTCCTGAAAACGAGGTTTCAAATGGAGTTAAAAGGGGCCGTAGAAACCAAACCAAACGAACATAAAAAATTCAGCTCAAGAGAGCAAGACATATATCAGGAACGTCTTCTTCTTTTCTTACAGCTCGTGGAATAATGCAGTTCTGGCTTCTGTGCAGACATCTGCTTTAGTGCCCTGAAATATAACAAAGATGGAAAGGAAAACTGTGAAAATATTTATACAAATGAAAAAAGGTCTGCGTTAGAGGATTTGGCGGGGTGTGAAGAAACCATAATAAGAAAAAGGTGTCAATATTCATCGCTGAATTGAAAAGTGCGTATATAGAATAAAAAAAAAAAGTTCAGATGGCCTGGGCTAATTATTGAAACCACATCTTGATAAATAAATAGATCGCTTTCATGGTTCTCACTCCACAGAAGGAAACATGGATGTACCACATGCAAAACCATATAAAAGCATAACACGGATGTTATAATATCTTCTAAAAGTATTACACTAGGGGAATTACCTTTAAAGGTAGGGTAGGTAAGAATTTGTTAAAAAACTTTTTTTCCAAATTTGTTTAAACTTTCTTTATATATATCAATACATAATTAAAATGTAAGTACTCTGAAAAAGAGAGTATAAAAATGTTGTGTCTGTAGACCTCTCACGACGTTTTAAAGACAGCTCATTATTTCCATTCACTCCACCTTCTCCCTTCTGGACTCTTTCCAAAGCCACGCCCCCAAAACACATGAACGCACTCCGCCGACCGCTCATCTGGAAGAGCATTATTTGACGAGCAGAGAAGAAGTAGCAGAGTGCATGTAGTGACATCATGTCAGAATCATGTAATAAAAATCTAACTTTATCAGTATGAATATAAACAAATAAGATGTCTTTTATTACTCACTATCAAGCTAGAATACCGATACTGGTAAAGTTTAAAATATATTTTTGTTTGATTCGGTAATGAGCTAGTTATATTTATAAGGCACAGCTAAAAACGGGTAACAGTTAACATTGAAACATGTTTTTCCAATAACATCAGTTATACTGTGATGAAGATGAATTTCGTGTGTAAGATTCATAACATATACAGTGTTTTGCATGTAAGAGTTTCCATGATGAAAGCATTGTTGACTCTGATGAGGACTACACTCCGGAGACAAGTACCGCATCGTCGGCCCGAGGACAAGGCCGGGATCGAGGGCGAAGCAGAGGAGGTCGTGCAAGAGCGTGGGCAACAGGTTCAGAGGAAGTAGAGGTGCGCGCATGTGGGCAGATCCAGTAGCAAAAGGGGTGGTAGCCATGGTAGCGAGAGAGAGTGACAGTCGCACAAGCCAATCACTTGATTCGTCCCAAACGAAAATAATGAGCAGTGTTTATTGCAGATTAAAAAGTCTAGAGTCACTCGATTTTTATACTCTCTTTTTCAGACTACTTACATTTTAATTATGTTTTGACATATAAATAAAGTTTAAACTAATTTGGACAAAAGTGTTTTAGATAATTCGTACCTACCCTACCTTTAAATCCAAAGCAAATCATGTAACAATCTGACATCTACAAATATAAAAATGCTTTATTTTAAATGCAATGCCAGCCCAGAGATGTCATAGAACTATGACAAAGATGTTTTCCATATTTTAATACCAAAGCACTACTAAACAACCTAACACCTATCAAACTACATCTCGGCCTCCACTGGCACAACTTGAATTATGTTGAAGGTGGGATGTGCCAGCAGAGGGATTAATAAACAAGTCCAAGTTCAAGGGCCCTGACTAAACAGCATGGCGGAGACGTTTGCGGTGCATCAAAGCCGTCCTGGCACATCTTGGCTGTCCAAGCACAGTGGGTGCAGCTGCTCAACTGAGGTCATCTTGGCAGCTGCCCCTGCCTCCCCCCTCCTTACCCACCCGAAGTTCAGGGGTTCACTTTTTGCCTTCAGCTGCAAAGAAACTTCTCATTCATGCTTAATTATGAGAAGACTTTTTATACACGCTTGTTTTCTTATTCTCATATTGCCCGCTTCGATTCTCCTCGCATGTTTCATACTGTGGGGAGGGAATGGGTAGATTTCATGTATTATATATTTTTATTATTTATTTTCCTCCACATACATTGGAGTAAAAAGATAAAATTGGTCTCATTTTACAGAAAACACTCAAAATTTTAACACAGTGGTGGATTTTTGCATATATTCAATTGTATTTATTCACATATTTTGATTTATTTTAATTAATTTGTTATTTGAAAATCAATTTTTTTTAAAATCTGTTTTGTTTGTCATTTCATAAAGTTTCTTTTGATTTCACTAGTTCGCAGTAAACAGAGGAAAAAAGAATTTTGACATCTCCTTCTAAAAAAAAGTTATTGATATTAATCTGTCCAAACTAATCCTACTCCAAACTAATAACTACTCCTCATCTCCATTGATTTAAACCTGCCACTGGGAAATTGAAAAGAATGCCCTGCCTCCTCAACTTTGCAAAGGGAGATCTCAGGTTCTGATTGGTCTAGAAGCATGATCGACGTGCCTATAGAGAGCTGAGATACTCAGCTTTTTTGTCATATGACACGATATGTGATGACGTCATCATAAATCGCGGTTAACAAAGACGATCAGAACTAAGGAAAAATCTGCATCACATGTTTTGATCTGGACATTGGTGACATATTACAGTGTCATTTGGCCATGTTTGCTCACAGACATGTGAAAATGGTCTCATTTTGAAGAAAACAACCTAAGGAACAAGCTGATATAGCGTTTGAGGCTATTAGCTCCACAACGAGTTAGTGATCCGAACAGGAATATGACTCATGTGTTAGCTTGTTCAAAGGAGTCATTTCCATCTTTGTGATTCTTTTGATAATAAAGTTACTATAAGGTGTTGGATTGGTGAAATAAACTGTGACATTCTTGAGGATGAGAGTTTTCATCCAATGTTCAATACATGGTTACGGCCTTGTTGTCTGGTCTAGACATGGTGTAATTTGGGTCGCCCATATATAAGCCCTACCATACAACACCCAAGCACATACAATACCCACGTGGACTTATCTTCAAAGAATTTTTGAAAAATTAGTTAGTTGATTTTGCATACATGATATGGATGCCCAAAGTAAATTTAACTTTCATTAACACGGCTTGTTGTGTTACTCATTGTGAAAAGGTCTCTTGACTTGATTTGGCATCAGCTTCACTTTGTTTTATATCAGTCAGATATTAAATCACAGGAGATTATAAATTAGCACGCACACTTTGACACACATTATACATAGTCCTTTAACAGGAAAATGCAATAATTAACAGGGCAATAGAAAATGATTTTCTACGCCCAGTTATCAGTAGGGCGACTGGGTACAGCAGGTTTATGTAGATGCACATGCAGGGGTCAAGATCACTAATGACCCACTGTACTCTACAAAACAAACAGCCCATTCACTGCTGAGGATGATCTCAATTCCTGTAATTTAGCGCCATTGTCTTGCATTACATAGGGCTCATCTAAGAGGCAAATAAAAGGATCATTAACTTAGTCCAGCTAATATAAAACTCCCCCTGAAAGAGGCACTCCACCAGGGCCTCCATTTAGACTTGGCATTACTTTAGATGGATGCTTTTGCAGTCCCAAATTACCCCACTGGTGAACATTATCATCCTTGAAGTTTAAGGTGACTACACACTGAAGGTTCTGATGATCACTGCGCTATTAGAAGTTATGGCAATGTTTTGCCGTTTCGATGGTGGAATGAACCTGAAATTAATGGAATGGAATGAATGGATACTTGGAGCAAGGTTCATGTCCTCAGAAAGTCAGTAAGGGTTGGTGAGATCACAAGACCGGCCCAGAGCCCCTCCTCACATAAGTGGATGGATCACCATGTGGAACATGGCCAAATTAGGGCCTGATTAACTTGGCGAGAGGCCAGCGTGCTCATTCAGCCCTCTAAACTTTACACACAGCAGAACAAAGGTCCATCTACTGGATGACAGGTCTGAGAAAAGGCCATCGAAAATCCAGAATGATCACAGAGTTGATAAGTATTTTATGGTTCCTTGTGCTCATTTTGACTTGCCCATTTCTGGTCGACTGAACAAACTAAGTTGCTGTTCATGGCTACAAACGTTATATTTTATTTTATTTTGTGCAGAAAGAATAATAAAAAAAACTGGGTCAACAATTTAAACATTATTATGGATTTTTAGGCCATTTCTAGTTGTTGTCTTTGTGTACTGTCAATGCTTCTATTGACAACTATTGAAACATTTCAGATTAGGAGATAATGGGTCTCATAAATTTGTGTGGAAAATCTGCATTGAAATGTTTTCACAAACAAATCATGATTTGACTAATAACTTTAATAAATGAATTCTAAATTCATGAATAACCAGGACTTGTTGTAATCTTGTTGTCCTCTCAAGTGAAAGAGAGGACTTTAGAGAGTCTTTAGAGAGTCTCTTTAGAGAGTCTCATGTTTGCTGAGAGCCCTTATATGGAGACAGTTTGGGATGTTTTATTACATTTACATTTATGCAAATGACTAACCTCGTACACATGATCACTCATTACTACAAATGCATTAACATTAGACAAAGGTTAAGAACAAATTTGTGTGTACACATTTAGGTGGAAATATTTTGAGAGAATTTATCCTGTCAGTACAAATATGACATAATGCAAACAATTACTGTATGAGACCCACTGTTCTCAAGATAAACTGCTATTTTGAGAGGTTTCATGAAAAAGTAGCAAAAAACATGCTTACCGATGACAATGAGAGTGTAGTTAATGTTGACGCTGCCAAAGCCATTGGTGGCTTTACAAATGAAAGTCCCAGCATCCTCTGCCTCCACCTCCTTGATGCGCAGGGCTTGCTGAAGGACCCTGAAGCGCATCCAACCGCTGTGGATGTTTCGTCCGTCTTTGGTCCACATGATGAGGGGTGGCGGATCTCCCTCCACAGGACACTGAAGTTTCATGGTGCGTCCGATTCTGACGGTCTGCCGGTGGGCGATCTTCTCTGCTACACGTGGAGGACCTACAGAAAACATGATGATGGTAATTACTCTCATTGTAGCCGCTGTCTTAATATACATGGCACAAACCCTTTTCCCTGTTAAATGACAGGAGAAAATGCAGGAGAAATGTGTGTTAGCGTTTGAGCTGCTGGAGATGAACACTGGTAAACCAAAGAGCTTTATAAAGTTCCATCCCTCGTTACATAAATATAGGTAACACTTAAGACACAATAAGGTCCCATTAGTTAATTAGTTAACGTTAATTAATGCATTAACTAACATAAACTAACAATGAGCAATACATTCAATACAATATTTATTAATTCTTGTTAACGTTAGTTAAAGGGGTACTTCAGCGCTGGGAAGATGAATCTGTATTTAAACTGGGTCATTTATATAGTAGAAATGTGAAATTATTTTTGAATTTGGTACCTTCTAGACAGAAAATGTATTTTTGACTCATGGGGATAAAAGACAAGAACACCCAGAATGCACTTGCTTCGCTGCCCTGCTAGGCCACTCTAGGCACGTCTACTGGATTACTGGATCACTTGACCACCACGTTCATTTTCATAAAATCAGTTCAGTTAGAGACACTACAATTAAAAACTGAACGTGTCTGTTGGATATAATGTGACTGAGCCGATTGAGTGTCACGGCACAAACGCAGCAGGAGTGAGATTTCATTCATCACTAGAGCTGGGGTAATCGCGTTCACAGCGCGTGTTCAGTCTGGTGCATTTTCAGTTCATGTCATTGGAAGCTTAACTTTCATAGGAATTCATTTGAAAATACTCACTTTGCTCTCCACCACTCTGTTTACATGAATCTCCACAGCTCCCAGAGCCGAGTGCTGCGATGTTGAAAACATGCGGAAATAGTGCCTACTGCTGGCTGTAGTCTTTAGCCTCTGGCCAAAAACTCCTCATATGACGCAAAATGACAATATTTGCTTCATCTGAGGATTTTTTCCAGGAATAAAATACATAATTATCTCATCTCAGGGGGATATGAGGGGGGGAAAGTACAATAATTCGAATATACTCCCGGGTTTCTACTGATACAAAGCTTAATGCTAATTGATGAAGTAACCCTTTAATAAAAATACAACTGTTCATTTTTATTTGATGTTGGCTCAGGTTCATTAAATAATTTGAACAGAGACAACTTTTTGTTTTAAAGGTGCACTATGTAGTGTTTTTGCAATAAAATATCCAAAAACAACTAGGCCAGTGTTATATATTTTGTTCAGTTGAGTACTTACAATATCCCACGTTTCAAACTTGCTATTTTAACCAAGGAACCGGAACTTCCGAGCATAGCGTCTGAGGGAGTCGCCTGTCAATTGCGTCATATCTGTGTTACCCTCGGTTTTATTTGGCAGAAACGCTTTTCCTCTTAGCAGTGTGCAACAAGTGTCATAGCAGCCGCCGAGCAAACGCACAGAGTAACGTCATTACATCATTTTCAACACACTCAAATGTATCTAATATGATAAACAGAGCTACGTTACCTCATACTCATGACCGGTCCTGCTCTGCTTCATACTACAGTAACGTTAATAACCGCATCCATCAACATGATTTCTGCCAGAGTCCTATCCCGATTCTTTTCAACCGGCTGTGAAGTGAAGACCACATGTCCCAAGATGCTGCGCTTAAACTTGCCGTCATCAAACTACACCTTTGTTTTGAACAGGCACCCTCTAGCGGACGGAAAAGTTGCATAGTGCACCTTTAATAATATATTAGTATATTTTGAAATTAGCATTGAAGAAAAATAAATGTATTACAGGTGTGTTAATTAATGTAGTCAACTATTGTTAACAAATCAAACCTAATTGTAAAGTATTGCCAACATGACATATTAGACAATTTTTTTTAAAGATAAATCTTGTATACATTTAATACATTCATACATTTTTAATGCATTCATTTTTAATGAATGTTGTGTTTGGTCTGCTATATTCTGAAAAAAATATTTAGTCATAACATTTTAATTCCATTCCATTAAAGAAAAAAAAAAGTGTGTAAAGTATGTTCTGTAATGTGATATAGTTAGTTGCAAAATCCTCTCATCAAAAACGTTCTCAATTTATTTGAAATTACCCTTTATACTACATCAGTAGGGATGCACCGAATATTCGGCCACCGAAAATTTTCGGCCGAAAATGGCATTTTCGGTTTTCGGCCGAAATACTTTTACCACCGAAACAATACGGCCGAAATGTTGTGATGACGCAAACTGAAACCGCGACCTGCACTTGCTTGTCTAAATGGTCTCAACAAGCAACATGTCTAAGGTGTGGACGTATGTGGTTCATCTCACATCTGATGACGCATCTATGGGTTGTAACTTGAAAATAATGCTTTGTTTACGTTTTTGTTGATGGATACACGTGCTGGCTCCTCAGTGATACACTACAACAACAGCGATCATAAAAGAAACACGTGGGCAAAACGGTCTCTCTTTGTAAACTTTGTTCAATGCTTGCGAGTGCTGCCGTATGTTCGAATTTGACCAGTCGTTTTCGACGTTATCACCGGGTGTAGTGCCAGAAGACCTCTATGCAGAAGACGCGAATGAGAACTCACGCGCTGTCTCTGTGCACTCATCCAGCGCACTGCCTCACAGCGCAAATATTGAGTTCTCTTTCAAGTCTTGCGCTTAAACGGACAAACTCACTCAAAAACTATGTCAACATGTCCATCTTGATGAGTATCCTTGCAGACATAGTCTGTATATGCCTTAAGTGAACTTTATACAGAGAGAAAGACGACGCATTTCGGTGCATTAGGTCTTAAAGGGGCAGTCGCCTTTACTGCGGTCTGTTTAATGTCAACAAAAGACAAGGACATCACTCACTGCCCTTGATTGAATAGCTTTTGTAAGTTTAATAAGGATTAATCTTTAATTTAAACAGTTAAATATGCAGTTATTTTATGTTTGATTACTTTATTAAATTGCTGTACGTTTCTGCAGGCCAGTAGGCCTGTACATTATTATTTAATGTACACATGAGTGAGGTCAAGTTAAAAAAAAAAAAATTAGAATTTTATTTTATACTGTGAATTGTTGCAATGTGCTAAATAAATATTTGCATAATTTGTAATTGATTTATTATTTGAATTTTTTTATATAAATTTATGCACTTGTAATGCCTTGATTTTTAGTAAAGTTACACAGTCATAGCCATAAATGCAATGGTACTAATAATTGGCATAATTTCTTTCGGTGTTTCGGTTTTCGGCTTTCAGCCTTGGTTTTCTCTTTTTCGGTTTCGGCCAAGAATTTTGATTTCGGTGCATCCCTATACATCAGTATTTACAAACTGGACAACTCGTTAAATCATCAAAATCAACAATATGTATGCTACTTTTAAGTTGGCTTTTATTAAACCACTTGATCAAAAACGCAACTTGATCCTACAGAATTAGTCAATTACAGGCCAATCTCAAATCTATACTTTCTGTCAAAAATACTTGAAAAGGCAGTGTCTTCACAATTGTGCTCCTTTTTAGAAAGAAATGGTATCTGTGAGGATTTCCAGTCAGGATTTAGACCATATCATAGTACTGAGACTGGTCTCATCAGAGTTACAAATGATTTACTCTTATCATCCGATCATGGTTGTATCTCTCTATTAGTGTTACTCGATCTGATGGAGTAACGCAGGGCTCAGTGCTAGGATCGTTGCTTTTCACCCTGTACATGCTATCACTGCGAGATATCATTAGGAAGGATGGCGTTAGTTTTCATTGTTATACTGACAATACTTTTTTCTTTATTTCTTAGCTCTATATTTCTTCACGCCCTGAAAAAACTTACCAATTCACAAGATGAATTGGTAAGTTGCTGATATAAAAAATGCATAGCTGATATAAAAAATTGGATGACCAGTAATTTCCTGCAACTCAATTCAGAAAAAAACAGAATTTTTAATCATTGGACAAAAAAGCTCCAGAAGTAATAGCCTAGAATACTGTCTAACACTCAATGGCTGCTCTGTCAAGCCCTCGTCATCAGTGAGGAACCTGGGTGTGCTCTTTGATACCAATCTTTCGTTTGAAAGCCATCTTTCTAGCATCTGTAAAAATGCATTCTACAATCTTAAAAATATATATAAATTACGGCACATGCTCTCAATGCAAAATGCTGAAGTTGGTATATGTGTTCATGACCTCAAGGCTAGATCAGTGGTTTTCAAACCCTGGGTCACGACCGAGAATTAAAAAATGGGTCGCCAGGACGGTTTAAGGAAAATGGAGTTACACTAAAAATAAAATAAATAGTTTTCATAAAATCAGTCTATAGGCCTATATAAAAAGGAATAAATATGTGAAATATAATTGACTTAAATAATTAACAGACTAAACAAAAGAAAGAAAGAAATGTGTGACAGTTGCTGCTGAGTTTGGTTTATTGTTTGAGGCGCGGTGCTCCTTGAACAAGTTCACGGAATGGAAACCCTGACGACAGAAAGCACATTTTGTTTTCTTTATTTTACAAAAGCACAATGTAAGTAAACACGTTGCAATTTTAAACAATGTCCTTCTCTTATTATTTGTATGACCAAAATGACTATTTTATTTATGTTTCCTCTGCTTGTTCGTGCCAGCGCCTCTTGCACACAAACAAACATTTCCAGCATTGCAAACTTGACATTGCAGTCAGTCAGTTCATTATCAAAATAAAAAAGTCAACCTAATGTATAAAAACACAGCACAGTTCAAATAGTCAGTAGGAGCCAACAATTCGTGCCATTCAGCGTGAGCACTGCTCCACTGAGGTGTTCCCAAATAGAGACCTGCGCGGGACAGATGATACCTTCTCCCGCTTGATCCTGCCCGCAACATTCATGTTTTGTCCCGCTCCCGTCCGCATAAAAGTATAAAAAGCTTTTTTCTGTTCGTCCTGAATTTTTGTGTCATCTAGTGGTTTAATGGAGAATACAGTCAAATGGCCCATTGTATATAAGTAGGTTATTATGCCTATTTATGGGTCGTGACAACAACAAAAAAAAAGAAAAAAAGAAGAGGGTCGCTCTTAAAAAAGTTAGAAAACCACTGGGCTAGATTATTGTTATGCTCTACTGGGTGGTTGCCCTGCCCGCTTAATAAACAAACTCCAGCTGGTCCAAAACGCAGCAGCTCAAGTTCTTACTAGAACCAGGAAGTATTAACACATTAGCCCGGTTCTGTCAACCCTGCACTGGCTCCCTATTAAACATCACATACATTTTAAAATGTTGCTTATTACTTACAAAGGACTAAATGATTTAGCTCCCCAGTACTTGAGCGAGCTCTTAACACATTATACTCCATCACGTCTACTGCGGTCTCAATTCTGGCCAGTTAATAATACCAAGAATATTAAAATCAACTGCAGGCGGTCGATCCTTATCCTATTTAGCACCTAAACTCTGGAATAGTCTTCCAAGCATTGTTCGGGAAGCAGACACACTCTGTCAATTTAAATCTAGACTAAAAACACATCTCTTTTCTATGGCATACACATAAAACACTTTTTCAATTAAATGATTGTTAGGCTGCATTAACTAGGTCAGCCGTAACCGGGAACACTTCCCATAACACCTGATGTATTCGTTACATCATCAGAAGAATGGCATCTACGCTAATGATAGTCTCTCTGTTTTATCTCGAGGTCTACTGCAGTCAGCCGGAAACAGGCCATATCCAGATCAAATGGTGGACCTGCGCCCAGACATGACCAACACATGACCCTGTCTGCAGAGACGTGTCAATTAGACTCCCCCTGAAATTGCCTCATTAACACGGCATCCTGATTAAACGGCATCCTTATTAAAGTGATGACTCAGATTGTTAGAATATTACAATTTAATACTTTTTATATATCGATATGACATCCTCAATAAACCTGTCTCCGGCCTGACGGCTCCGATCTTTAGAATATTGCAATTTAATAATTATTTAATCAATACGGCATCCTCAATAAACCCGTCTCTGGCGTGATGACTCCGATTGTTTGAATATTCCTGTTTAATAATTGTTAAATCGATATGTCATCCTCGATAAAACCCGTCTCTGGCGTGTTGCCTCCGATCTTTCAAATATTGCACTTTAATAATTGTTTTATCAATACGACATCCTCAATAAACCTATCTCCGGCATGATGACTCAGATTTTTTCGATTATTCCGATTATGAACTCTGACCTGTAAATTTGCCAGAATAATAATCACACACTGATTGTTAATTGGCCAGAGGAGAACTGGCACCCCGACTGAGCCTGGTTTCTCCCAAGGTTTATTTTTCTCCATTACCTGATGGGGTTTTGGTTTCCTTGCCACTGTCGCCTCTGGCTTGGCTTGCTCAGTTGGGGACACTACACTCTAAAAAATGCTGGGTTGTTTTAACCCAATGTTGGGTCAAATATGGACCAACCCAGTGGTTGGGTTAAACATTTACTTAAGACAACCCAATTGCTGGGTTAGTCCATATTTGACCCAACATTGAGTTGTTTTTTACCCAGAATTTTTTAGTGTGTAAATTTTTCAACTAAATATCCAAATAAATCTAATTATTAAACTAAATTAACCATATTAACTAAATTACTGATCTAAATACTGATCTAAAGCCTACATTGTCACTGTATGATAATTGAAATATATTCTGTTGCATTATTTTCCTGTTTAACACTGTGAAGCTGCTTTGAAACAATCTGGGGTGCGTTTCCCAAACAACCACGTTACTCACTGCTGAACTACCATAGTATGTTGCATCGCTGAAGAAATTAACTAGCTAGTCACGACTGTTTCCCGAAACCGTATTGTTACAAATCTGTTAATGGTGGCACACAGGTGGTGGAGTAACAACTGCTTTTAATTAATTATTTTCAGATCGAATTCATGCTAGATTTTTTGCTATAAATGATAGACATGGCACTTGAGGAAAAATTTTTATTTTTATACTAATTCTTCCAGATTAAAATAGGCTCGCTCTTACGCACTAGAGCACGTTCACACATGCGCACTTTTCAAAAAAGGTGCTTTAAATCTCTTGACAAACTTAAAAGACATAAATTAAAAAAAATTGTATTCAAAATTAAATATATAGACTGTACTAAATGTCAGCTTGCTTATTTTGCTCAAGATAAGGACTTATTAAATCCACATTTCATGCGAACAAGAAACTATGCTTCTAACCACAGGTCAAGAGCTGTCCTTGCAACTACACAACTTTGCGATGCTGTTTTCGAATGTTCGTTGGAACGATGGTTTCGGGAAACACAGACTGGTTGAACAATTTGATAATGAAGGAACTTGAAACCATAGTTGGCTAACGATGCTTTTGGGAAAAGCACCCCAGCATTGTTAAAAGCGCTATATAAATAAAGTTGACTTGACTTGACACTAGTCCGCTGCCAAATGAACTCTGGTGCGTTTTGACTAAAATATGAACACAACATGGACTAAAGACATGTAAACAAACCAAAAACGGGACATGATGCCACAAGACGTGACCCTAAAAGACACTGAATGCTCAAGCATAGCTGTTTTTTTCAGTCATATTCACAATGTTGCCCATCACAGTTCAGCAAAGGCATTAGAACCGTGTCTCCTCACAGAAAATCTTTGTTTGTGTGTGTGACGGAGGTTCCTGCCGCTGTTTTGACTCCTTTACACATTTTATAAGCTCTTCATGAGGTCTCAGCTGTTCAAAATATCATACGCTATCAACACTTAATTTTTCCAAACTCCTCCTTTGCGTGATGCTAATCTGCAGTGATTGGTCCGATGACCCAATCAGTTGTGATTGGTAAACTGCATGCAGTGCAACACCTATCACCATTACTGGATTACGGCTTGACAAGTATTGAAAATTGTATACAGTGTATGAACAGACCTGGCATAAATTTTGCCTCACCAATTCAAGCGAATGGCAAACACGACTGGAGCAGGACCTTTCTCAATGGTAAGTGTCAATGTAGTTTACGGCATTTCAGGCCGAATCAACATGCAGGCTTTGAAGGATGTTTTCATTCACTTAGAGCTATGTAACACTATATGAAAGGTAGTTTTCAAAAATCCGTAATAGGGTTCACTCTAACATATATGTCAAAATGTTGCTCGCAGTTACTGTTTTTCATCATGCCGAATTTTCTGTTCTGAAAATCCTCAATGGTTTTCAGTAGTTCACTATGCAGTACATGGGCTGTTGGACTGAAGTAAAGCAAAAGCTTCAGGGCAGCCAACTAAGACAAGAGATCAGTCGGAGGTTTAGAGAGTCTTGGCCTGGCTGAGCAGAGCGAGGCTTCCCCCTGCCCTCGCACAGCCCTGCTTACTCCCGTTAAAAGACCGATTGCAGGAAATTGATATTGTCACTGTTTATGTCTGCAGGGAAATTGTAACCGCAGTCCCCTGTCAGCCAGCCATGTCTTGCTGGCGTACTCCGCTACTGGACTGCATTGTTTGTGCGCTCCTCAGTTGGTGGCTCCGAGGAGGTTAGAAAGGTCAGAGTCTGCAAATACTGTCCGTGCGCGTTCCTCTCAAGGCTGTGTGAGTCACTCTAATAGCTGTTTACGTAAGGCTAATGCCAGATTGGATCCATTTAGCTGCCACAAAACTGGGCTTAAGAAGATCTTGCGGTGAAAAATTTGAGAAACAGATTTCCACATGCAGTCATATGCATGAAGGACATAACGGTTTAGATCTCCCCAAAAAAACACCATGCCTGTAATTGCAGCCATCACTCTGATAAATGAAAAGGAGTGTTTAAACTCATTGTCAGACGTTCATCCAACACATAATCAAATCTGTCTCAACAAATTAAATCCGTAATCTGATTAAATAGATCATCTGAATGACAGAAAATGAGTCTGAAAAACCATCATCTGAAGCCATATGTCAGGTTAATATGAGGGTATGGTGTAAACATGATGTAACTTAAGGTTAGGGTCACAACTTGCCGTATTAATAACTCAAGTGATCACAGGTGTGCAAACCTATATGATATACAGTATAACGGCCTCAAACAAGGCTGAGATAATTACATTTATAATGTATTTCTTTTTTAGGTATTTTATACCAAATGTCACTTTTATGTAAAGTTATGTGAAATGTAGGCTAATAGGTTTCCTCTGTGTATCTGCTGTAATGACCACCCAACTTTTTTAATATACAGTCCCTGACAAAAGTCGTGTCGCTTATCTATTTTGTAGAAACACCTGTTATTAACCTGACTTTTAATTCATCAATAGGTGTTAGAAATAGCTCATATGAAAAGCTAAAACCCTCCCAAATGATGTTTAATGCACTGAAATAAATTAGTTTCACTGAAAAAAGATTTATCATTTAATCAAGACAGAAAGGTCAAATTTTGGCAAGACAAAAGTTTTGTCGCCTTTACAGAAATTGAACAAATTTACTGCAAATACAAAAATATGTCAGCAAATTAAGTAGTGGTGCTGTGAGATCCAAATTTAATATCTTGTATGACTTCCATGAGCTTGAAGGACTGCATCCATGCAACAATTTATTGATGAAGTCATCAGGAATAGCAAAGAAACCAGTCTTGCATGCCTCCCAGAGTTCATCCATTTTCTTTGGTTTCGTCTCTTCCATGCTTCCTCTTTCATCCTACCCCACATATGCTAAATGATGTTCATGTCTGGTGACTGGGCTGGCCAATCCTGGAGCATCTTGATCTTCTTCGCCTTGAGGAACTTTGATGTGGAGATGGAAGAATGCGATGGAGCACCATCCTGCTGCAGAATTTGGCCTCTTTTATGGTTGGGAATATAAGAGGTATAAGATTTCTTGGTATTTTAGACTATTGAAGTTGCCTTCCACCCTGCAGATCTCTCGCACACCCCCATACTGGATGTAACCCAAGACCATGATTTTTCCGCCACCAAACTTCACTGTTTTCTGGGTGAATCTCGGATCCATGCGGGCTCCAGTAGGCCTCCTGCAATATTTGCGGCGACTGTGGTGTAATTCAACAGAAGATTCATCTGAAAAATCCACCTTATGCCACTATTCCAGTGTCCATCATTTTAGCAGGCTGTGGGCTTTGGCAAATGCCACACGGTTTTTCAATTGTCTTTTGTTTAGTGCTGGCTTTTGGGCACTGATTCGACCATGGAGGCCATTTCGAGTCAGAATCCGACAAACTGTTCTGGTTGACACAGGGACTTCAGGTGACCGGGTCTCGTGGAGCTCTGCTGCAGTGGAAAATCGGCTGGCCTTGGATTTTCGAGTCCTCTCGAGCAGTTGTCTTGCAGGGTCTGCCTGAACTGGGTTTGTCATAAACGTCTCCAGTCTCTTTTTTTTATCCTCTGTAGTTGACGCTGTACTGTACTTGAAGGTGTCTGCCACATCAGCAGTGGATCTGGTCTTCAGCCTCTTGATAATCAAAACTTTAGTCTCAGGGTGAATCTTAGGCATGTTTGCAGAGGTCTAGTTGCAGTTGATGTGAAGGTCTAGTGTACTGGGGTTCTTTTTATACACACCTGAGATCTAATTGATCCATTATTAGTCACAGGTGAAGCTCATATGACAATATGACAAGGCGACAACACTTATGTCTTTGCAAAAATTGACTCAATGGGCTTTACCAAGCTGTGAATATTAGAATATTTTTTGACAGTTTCATTTTGCACTGAAACATTATTACAAAAGATGTTGGGATTAAAATGAGCCATTTCTTGTAAAAAATCCTTGATAAGAAATATAATTCAGCGGAACATCAGTTCAATTTGTACACAAGCGACTAGACTTTTGTCAGGGACTGTATAGAAAACTAGCCCATAAAATAATCAGATAAAATACATACTTATTTTAAATAAATTTCAGACACATACAATAAGGATTTTCTCCATTCCACAAAAGAATGACAATTTTTTTAGCAATGTATTTTTATCTTTATTTGCAGTGCAGAAATTCTCTAAACTGTTTTATATGCTGATAGATATCAATTGTCCATGAAGTGTAACAGCAAAACAGTTTGATGTTGAATCAAAGGGGACTTCAAGTGAAAAATGTATCTCATGCCTGGTTTCATACTGCCGTTGTGCCCAAGTGGAAGCGTGAAGGAGTCACTGGCACAGGTATGGACCCAGCCTGACAACAGCACACTACTGTGTTCCACAGACACCAGTGGGTAGTTGACATGTTGATGGATGATGTTTGAAAGTGTGAAAAAAGAAATTAGTCACAGGCAGGAACTCGCCAGACTCCTGTTTCGAATGGCTTTCTCATCAGAGTAAAATCATCCTGGTGAGCCGTTTCACAGATTGAAATCTCATTCTCTTTTTGCAGGACCGTACCCGCCCACTCTTTGAGCAGATTTACGGCCCTCCCGCTCCGGGTCTTCTGTTCGCAGGTCGTTCCCGAGGCCTCTCCTCCTCACAGACCGACAGTACTGCACGTTTCATAGATCAGAGGTGCGCGGGAGAAAACAAAGGCCCTGAACTTTCACAAGCAGTGCTCGGTTTGCCTTCAAACTCTTCTCCCTTCAGCCCAAAAATGGCCATGATTAATGCAACAGCTTCCATACAAGTTACAAAAGTTCACGTCAGGGTCAAGAAAGCACCTTCCAAAAAGAGAAACAACAACATGGAGTATTTACAGTATTTAAAATGTCTGAATAAATAAATGCTTTCCAATGCACAAAAACACACATTCAAACAGCAGGGACTTTAAAAAGCCCCCACGTCTGTGTAAATATTGGGTGTGTGAGAGTATTTGTGAGGAAAGAGCTCAGTGAATGAGGGGAATGGCAGGTCAAACTCTTTAAAAGGCAATCTGTTTTCTCCATTCAACAAACGCAATCCCTTCTGTCGCAGCACTATACAATACGGAGGTTGGCCTCTCGTTCGCCTGTGCACCGGGGAACTCTCAGCGACTTGCAGTCTTCCATATCCCTCCTTCCCTTTTACGGCTTGTTGGCTTAAGGTATCCCAACATGCACGTCTGGAATGTCGACTAATGAGGGGGGGGGGATTCGGTAAGAGGCCAACACAAGTAGCATTCCATCATATACTCTCTTTTAACTCCAGCCCTCTGCCAAAAAGCCTCTCCAGGGTGAGTGGTGTAAAAAAAGCTTTCCCTTTAGAATCGATAGCTCTCCTTGAGCCAGCTAGATAGGGCCCTTTGGTGCGAAAGAAGTCGAGGAATAATATTTTGGTTGGCCTTGTGTAGGGAGCGCAGGACGTGCTTTAGAGCGCAAGAATGTGTTTGATTATCATTTCTCTAGCAGGTCTGAGCTCACGAGTGCCAATGTATTCACCTTCAGGAAGCGGGTTGTGATAGAGTAAGATAACCCTCACCCTGCCTTCACTTCCTCTGTCTTTATTGCTAATCGTATTTGCTTTCCACCATTAATTCCCGGAAATGGATTGCGAATATGCCCAAAAATAACATCTCTGGAAACAGCCGTGGAAATGGAATGGAATGGAATTATAGGTCAGATACAACATAAGCTTCCAATGAGCGAATCTGATGACAATGCATAAAAACACTTTTAAAATTAGCAAAACACTTATGTAGGCAACGTAAAACCACATCCTCCTAGAAAAGTAGCTGCACCTCAAAAAGGACAGTTCAAATAATATTTATTTATTTGTATACGTAGATATTCGGATTTCTACTTTTCAAACCCTCCAATGTATTTTGTGTAAAAGTCCACGAAAGTGATAGTCCGCAAAAACACAGAAAATTATTTTATTGTTTACACACCCTCATGTTGTTCCAAATATTTTTCAATCTTTTCAAAAATGACTTTTGTTCATCTTCGGAACAAAATATTTATAAAATGTTATTTAATCATTTTTTGTATATCCATTGAAAGTCTATGTAATCAATATGAATTAAGAAGTTTGATCAAAGTCTTCTGAAGAGACACAATCACTTTATGTGATAAACAGATTTAATTTAGGCTTTTATTCATTTATAAACATTGCACATCAACACGCATACATAGAACACATAAAAAAATATAGGGGTGTAACGGTACACAAGACAAACGGTTCGGTGCAGATTCGTAGCAGGGGAGAGAAAACTAAATATAAATTGCTTTTTTTATTAAACAGTGGTTTACTGAACAATGTGTGTCTTTCCATGTATTCAATTATAACTAAAAGTTTCTTAAAGATAAAAAAATATATATTGGCTAATGCTGTAAACTATATAGGGAGCCTTTACTGTATTATTATATTATTACTTTACTATATTATTTTATAGAGTTAATTTCTCTAGTGAACTAACCAGCTGTGGACAATGAATTACTTCTAAGGTAAATGTAATGCTACATGACATTGTTTACAAGCTGTATTGACGCTTATTGACGTCTTTGCAGACATTTTTTAGTTCAAATCAAACATGTCAAATGCATAAAGTCAAATGTGTCAAGCACATATTAAGATCATATTTTCATAAGTCAGTCTGAGTCAAAGAACATAACTGAGTAAGTATTGTGGATTTACACCATCTTGAAAGATGGCTCATGTCTGGCTGAAAATGTAGAACAAGGAATGTAAATGTACTGATGTATGGTGTAGTCTCTAACAGCTGGGGTTGGCCTTCAATGCATACTAAGATTTTTCCCAAGATGACACAATTGAGATGGAATCAAGTGACTTCACTTGTATTTACAGATCCTTAACAACTAGAACAGGCATGAAAACAACCTCACCATTTCTCTTATTAATTGCTTTCTTTTTGCTTATCATGAAGCATTTTGGGGTCCAGGAAGTTCAACCGGCAATTAACATTTGAACGCTCTGTTCAGTGAGCTCCAGAATCTGTTTACTAAAGCCGGCCAAGGACGGAAAAGAGCCAATGAGAATTGGATGAAACCTCCTAAAACATTCACCAGATTGAGTACGGGTCTCCCTCTGGGAAAGCTGCAATAAAGGGGTTGTGGGATATCACATGTTGACACCATGAGGTTTTGAGAGCCAACAGCTACACTAGCAAAAGACCACTATGATGACGTGGTCACTAGTAACTTCACTAATTACATTTCTTTTGGAAAACAAACCTACATTCAAGGTCATTTTGACTTTGGGGCATCGGTGTCTTATTATGAGGTTCTATTTTTTAAAATTAAACCAAAACTCAGCAACTCAATGACTATAATCAATCACTGGTAATCTATTTACACCGCTAAGCACATTTACATGCAAACACTAAAAGAAAGGCATCATTATTTTTTGAGACCACATTTATGTGATACCATATCCGCAACAAATCAGGAATTTTAAGTCATGGCAAAAGTGAAAAAGCTTTCCTGATTTCCATGTATAACTGTGTTCCTTCATTTGTAGCATATAACATGCAAAAGATTATGTGTAACTATATTTGCATTTCCAGAAGAAAATACCAGAGTTGAACATTTTTGGCTTTGGTAGTAAGTAAAAATATAAACACATACAAGGAAGACCAGACCATTCATAATCCAATATGTAAATACAGTACTGTAGTCAACAGGATATTTTTTATTAAATAATTTTAAAAAGCTCAATGTTAGCTTTATTCATATAGCACCATTCAAACAACACACATTGACCAATGTGCTTTACAACATCTATATATAAAATAAATAAAAAACAATAATAATAATGACAATACACATATTAGTAATCTGTATATTTGTATGTATTTCAACACTAGGGATACGCCATGGAAAACAAGTGTGTCTTAAGTTGTATTAAAAACGTGTATGGAATCAGCCTCCCTGACATTTATTGGTAAGCTATTCCAAAGTCTAGGTGCCACTGCCACAAATGCACAATCCTCTTTCCGGCTTAATTTGGTCCTTGGAATTTTAAGCAACTTTTGAGTTGTTGATCTCTATTCCTGTTTGATGTTTAATTAACAGGTCTGATTAATAAGACGGTCCAAGGCCATGCAGAGATTTATATACAAGTATAGAAGTAACTTAAAATCAATTCTGTAAAAAAAAATTGACAGCGTTCCTAAGGGTATTAATTATAATTGCAGAAGTTCAGTATGTAGGAGTTTAGATCAAACCCAGATCATGTGAGAAACAACAAAGGATTGCAAGCATTGTAAATACACTATATTGCCAAAAGTTTTGGGACGCCTGCCTTTACTGTACGCACCTGAACTTTAATGACATCTCATTCTTAATCCATAGGGTTTAATATGGAGTTGGCCCACCCTTTGCAGCTATAACAGCTTCAACTCTTCTGCGAAGGCTTTCCACAAGGTTTAGGAGTGTGCTTATAGGAATTTTTGACCATTCTTCTAGTTTTTGTGAGGTCAGGCATTTATGTTGGATGAGAAGGTCCTGCTCGCAGTCTCCGCTCTAGTTCATTGCAAAGGTGTTCTATCGGGTTGAGGTCAGGACTCTGTGCAAGCCAGTCCTCCACACGAAACTAGCTCATCCATGTCTTTATGGACCTTGTTTTGTGCGCTGCTGCACAGTCATGTTGGAACAGGAAGGGGCAATCCCCAAACTGTACCCACAAAGTTGGGAGGATGAAATTGTCCAAAATGTCTTGGTATGGTAAAGCATTAAAGGTGTTATGAACTGGCTTTTTACATTTTTTTATACTATTGTCTGAGGTCAACTAATGACGTTTGTGTGGTTTTTACATTCAAAAACATCATAATAAATAAGTAATAGGCTATTTTCTACACTGGTTTTTAGGCTTTCTCCAGAACAATGGGTTTTGATGGGCGTGCCGCACTGGAGATTTGGAAGTAAACGCCCATGGCTGGGATTGGATAAGATTTGCATATTTTATAAGCTTCAGCTCCCCTGTCAGTTCAGTTCACATTAGGGAGGGATCGTTTTGAAAGCGGCAACTGGAATGATTCTCTCGATCACAGGGCTCGTAAACATCTTTATCAAACAAACATAATGATTTATTTCTCATCCACCCGAGATTGATTGGAATATTATTTCTGTATTACATGGCCCGCCTGATCAGTCGATAAGCACGAACCACACAGACACACACGTACGTATGTGCGCTCGTGCGCGTCCCATATTAAGAAAGGAATATTATTTCACTATTTGAGATTCATAGGCCTGCCGATGGGCTTACGTTTTGTTAGCCCGTAGCCCTGGGACTACCATAACATATAAAAATATAAAAAAACATATAAAAAAGACGTTTTACTCACATAAGTTTGTTGCACCATTCCTGTCAAATCCAATATAGAAGGCACAACACTGTGTCTGCAAATCCAGCACCTGAGACTTGTTTACAAACGATTCCGCAGTGAAATGAAGCGAACACACGTACATGTCTTCCCCACGTGAGCTGGAACTTCATTAAACATAAAGTTCAACCACTCATTCCTAATAGTAGCATCCGAAGGAAGCTTATGCAGTGACTGTGTTCTTCCACAACCTGGCACAGAGCACTATATTACTTTGCTCGCCATGATTACTGCTCTGCCACCTGTAGCTCTTCGCTTCAGAAGCACGCATACATATTCATCAGTTGAGTTGTGTTTCTTCTTCCCATGACGTCATTGAATTCCAGCTCTCGTTTTCTGGGCCTGGTGTCTATAAAAGCTTTTCTTTGACTAACAAGGACGTTTTCAGCTCTGAAACTTACAGACTATTCTTATATCATGATGAACTTTGATATATCAAATTCATCACCCCTTTAACAGTTCCTTTTACTGGAACTAAGGGGCCAAGCTCAACCCCTGAAAAACAACACCACACCATAACCCCCCCTCCACCAAACTTTACACTTGGCACAATGCAGTCAGGCAAGTACCGTTCTCCTGTTAACCACCAAACCCAGACTCGTCAATCGGATTGCCAGACAGAGAAGCGTGATTGGTCACTCCAGAGAACACTTCTCCACTGCTCTTGAGTCCAGTGGCGGCGTGCTTTACACCACTGCATCCGAAGCTTTGCATTGCACTTGGTGATGTAAGGCCTAGTTCACACTGCCCCGATTCTAGCACAAATCGGTGCTAGTGCACGCGAGTGACAATCACGCAGTGTGAATGATTAAAGACACGATCAGAGAGAATCGCCGACGAGTCGCAGATGCCCGTGAGATATTTGGCATGCTAAATATCTGGATCTGTCAGTGATTCAAACTCCTGCTGTTTGAAATGCATTCTGACTGAAAATAACACAGGAGATGACCGACAGCCAATGAGAGAGCAAGATACAGGACAGCGGGAGGTTCAGGGAGGAGTTATAGACCAGAATATCAGTATTTTAATAGATATATTTACAATTCTATCAAACAGAAACAAAGCCCAGACATTTGCACGTCCAGCTGCAGCAGCAGAACATTGCAACATTATTTATTTACCTCAAACTCTCTTTGCAGTCATTGCATCCTGTGTCTCTCCAATAATTTCCTCCACCATTATCTTTTTTCTTGTTCTCCTTTTCGCTGCAAATCAGCGCACAGACAACTTGGAGCGCAAACAGTTTATCTATTTTAATATTAATTCCAGTCTCACGCGAGAACTCCATTCTGACGCACGTGTGATCTCGCGTTGTTTACATCGCACATGGGTTTGGTTGTGAACGTTGGGAAACGTAGTTTGCGCACCGGAAAGAACGAGTTGTCGGCGATTCTTCCTCTTGCACAGTCATGCAGTGTGAAACCCCCTGTAGCCGATCCATCTTGCAGTGTGAACACAGCAGCAACTGAATGCTACCCCAGATAGTAATGCAGTGTGAAAAGAGCAGTGATTTGACCAGTTTGAAAATCGTGCAGTCTGAACTAGGTTTAAGGGTTGGATGCACCATTCTTGAGCTAATCTGAAGGCCACACGAAGTTTGGATTTCTGTAGCTATTGACTCTGCAGAAAATTGGCGACCGCCTCAGCATGCACTGACCCCGTTCTGTGATTTTATGTGGCCTACCACGTCGTGGCTGAGTTGCTGTTGTTCCCAATTGCTTCCACTTTGTTATAATACCACTAACAGTTGACCATGGAATATTTAGTAGAGAGGAAATTTCACAAATGGACTTATTGCACAGGTGGCAAACTATCTCGGTACCACGCTTGAATTCACTGAGCTCCTGAGAGCGACCCATTCTTTCACAAATGTTTGTAGAAGTGTCTGCATGCCTAGGTGCTTAATTTTATACACCTGTGGCCATGGAAGTAATTGGAACATCTGAATTCAATGATTTGGAGGAGTGTCCCAATACTTTTGGCAATATAGTGTATGTAGCATAAGAAAAACGGTCTATCTCAGATCTATAAGTAATATATCTCAATTCTGCTGTCTCATCTTAGAGCCCATCTCCTTCCCTTGTGTTTCTGTCACTGCCTGGGGCGACAAGTGAAAGTGATGAGAATATTCCACTTACACAGACCGTACTCAATTCAGACAGATAAAGAACAGTCATTTCCTCTGCTGTCAATAGGTCAATTGCAACCAATTGCAATAGCATGACAGTTAACACTGCCCTGAGGTGGTGGGCTGGTCGTCTTTACATCATACAAGACCTTCAGGAAATCTGCAATGTATTCTCTTAATAGCAAGTACCTATAAAATTTCATTGAGGAGAAAAATCCTATATATTTACATTGACAGAGGTATATCTATAAACAAAATATCACAGACTTTTTTGAGGGAGTGGGCTCTTTTAAAAGTAAAGGCCCCGGGTATACTTCATTTTCTTTTCTTCATGCTTTTCTGTACGCTACAAGACATCAGAGGGCATGATTCATGTCATTTACAGGATAATCACTCTAAGGGATAGAAGAAGAAAAGTAGTGGATCCGCCATTGCATGCAAAGTTTAGAACAAGAGCCAAAATAAAAATGATGGAGAATAATATTCTATTTTGTTTTTACAGCTTTGTATCACTCTTGACGCACTCTTCGCTTTGTATCGCTCTTGACTGCTGCACAACACATCACAATTGTGTTTATTGCCACCTAGTGGACTCAACATTCACATTGTGTCTCCGCAGACACAAAAAATGGACTGCATGCAGACAATGCACACGGACGTTCACGGACACTCCTGATGACGAAATTACGTCACGTGGACTGTGCGCAAACTGTGTGGACGCGGAAGTATACTAAAGTAATCTTCAATCTAAAATCAAGAACAAAATTTCGACCTCCTGTAACGCATTAGCAACCATATGACAACACCTTGGCAACACGCACTTACAGTGTGAAAAAGAAAAAGAAAAAAAAAAAGAAAAAGAAAAAAAAGAAGAAGCTTGTATAGCAAAACAGTACATGTCCAATATCATTTTTTTCATAAAATGCATTTAGATTTTTCAGAAAATGCATAATAAACTGATAAAATGTATACATTGAAGTCACTTTGGATTAAAGTCTCTGCCAAATGCATAAATGTAAAGATATTGTTTTAAATGTTCACCACACAATTGTGAACATCTACCATGTAAGTATTAAGGAACTGATTTTTCACAGGTGTTTTACTCATATCTTAAATTATGCATTGTACTGTGGTGTGTTTTATGGTTAAAAGAACTTAACATTTCATATTTTTTATTTATATTTATATGGAAAAGTTTAACGTTGTCTTTAAATCACACAAAAGTAAAAAATGAAAGTAAAAAAAACATGAAACCACCCCACTATACTTCCTCAGTGTAAGTTTTAAATAAATACTAATGTAATGCATAGTTACACAGATCTTTTATCAATATAACTACATGCAATCAATTGAAAAAAAAAAAAAATAGTACAAAACAGCTTCATCATGTATTGGGCTTTCAGATAAGGGGGGAAAAACATGTTGTGAATGGCTAATCTAATGAAGGGCTGGAACAGTGGGAAAAGAGAGATTTGGCTGGCTCTGCCGTTCTGCCACGGCCCCAAAGGAGACACACTTTTCTGGGAATCTCAGGACCAGGAGCCAGTAGGGTGTTGGGTGCCGAGCGGATAATGTTGCCATGTCGAACCAGTCAGCAGATTCTTTAAAGTCTTTAAGTTCCCTTCGCTGTTCTGGCATTGAACAACTAGGAACATGACATGAGCTTGTTATTCCTTCTTAAAACAGATATATTTATTAAAGTGAAAGTAAAGCAAGTAAATGTTTCTTGTTTAGAAGATATTTACACTTTTTTTGTCATGTAAGGCTGGGCCAATATATAATTGTCAAAGTAGAAAGTAGAGTCTTTGGAGGGAAATGAATAATGCTGGTCAAAGAACCAGACCTCAATGGGACTTACTCCAGAAACATTTAAAGCTGTCAGTTCTGAGGAGCGTAAACCTCCATCTCACCTTATATAACAGCCACAGGTTCACTGGAAACAAAGCATGGTCTGTCCTTCAAAATTAACCCAGATCATGTTCGTTTTAAACAGCACCTGTCTTCTCGGTGTAAACGAATTGAGGAACTAAATGTTGCAGTAAAGTCTGGAAATCAGAGTGCTGAAAAGCTATGAAAAGGACACGTTCAGCAGGCGTTGTTTTAAGCTAGAGAGCCAAGAACCGAGGAGTACTTAAAGGACGACATACTTCCACTGGTTATAAAGACTTTTATGAGAGCTCAATAGAAGAAACTTGGGTCTGGATGACAATTATCCAGATGTATTGGACGGGAAAGGGGAGCCTGAAAAATACGAAGGGAGCAGAGATTTCCCAGGGTTGCGACCTCAGCCGTGAAACCGAAGGAAAAGCCAGCTTCTTATTGTGTGCTGGCGAAAAACTGTGTTAAAGGCCACAACTTCAATTACACGTGGCTGCTGTGGGGGCTTTATGTTTCACAGGGGGGAGATAAAAATGACCTCCACGGGGTGCCGCGTTAGCCGTGTGGACTCAACGAGGGGGACTAATGATTGAGCCTGGATCAGACCCATGGACAAGGACAATATGTTTGGGTAGATTGTGGAAAAAGAAACAAAACCGGATGCCAGACAAGGGGTTCATAAACTCTTTTCAGCCAAACACCTTCAACGTTTTCTTGAAGTACCCAAATACATTTTAAGTTAATTTTTTAACACAGTCACCGTTCTTTGATGTTGGTCACATGACATGCAGGTAAACTGATCAAAAAAATGTGTGGTAAGTTTTATTTTCATTTTGTTTTTACTTTAAAAAGTGTTACAAACACTTCCAGTCAAAAGTTTGGAATGCTTAAGATTTGTATACTTTTGTAACATTGTTTTGTTCAGTATTGTGTATATTGTGAAATGTGAAATAAAGTGAAATATTATGACAATTTAAAATAACTTTATGTGAATATGTTTAAAAATTATTTTTTTTCCAATGATGCAAAGCTGAATTTTAAGCATCATTACTCCATCAGAAATAATTCTAATATGCTAATATGCTGATTAGTCAATGTTAGAAAACAGTTGGGCTGATTAATATTTTTGTGCAAACCATGATACACTATATATGTATATGTATATACTATATACTTATACAATAAGTATGATTTTATCAGAAAAAAATATATACTTTTATTCAGCAAGGATGCATTAAATAGATCAAAAGTGACAGCAAACACATTTATAATGTTTTCACAAAAACTGTTAATTGCTGTTTTTACTGTATTTTTGATCAAAGATTGTTTTTAATAAATTCATAATTATTCCAAACTTCTATCCGGTGTATAAAGGGCTGCACAACTTGGCCCAAATATTATGTTAAAATGGTGAAATGCTGTAAACTTCTGTCCACAAAATGTTTAGGAAATTATGCAAATGAGCCAATCACACATTACGCTCACAAATGCATGTTAAAGTCACAGTTTAAGAAAAAGGAGGAGTTTCTGAGAAGCAACATTTACCATGAACTGAGCTCTAAAAACACTGTATTATCAGCTGCATGTGTGTAAATGAATACAGTGCCGCTCTCTGAAACACATGCCATTTAATCAGATATTTTAGATTTATTTTGATTACTTGTACAGCCCCATTTCTTTATTTCAATGCTACATTTGATTGAATTAATGATTAGCTTTTCATCAAATCACGAAGCCCCATTTGGGAAACCCTGTGCAAGGCAAACAGGCCCAGCCAGTCACACATCCGAGCGTGTGCTATTTGGCAGGGCAGAGCGGCTAATTCCATTTTACCGCTCAGACAAACGGCTTACAGAGGCCCGGAATGCAGGGCATGAGTATATAAGATACCCACCCCTTCTCTCCCCTTGAACTACAAAGAATAAAAACAGAGCTATAAATGGTTGCTCATCACACACCAGTCTACACAGCATCTGCAATTTGCGTCTTTCCACAAGACAACTGGTGGCTTTTGTAGCAGGGCTCCAGACTAACTTTATGCCTTGGTTTCACTGGTGCGCCTAACTTTTTTATTTAGGTGCACCCAACTTTTCCCCCGGCTCACATCACCTTTAACAACAAAAGTTCAAGGTCACCTTTTTAACACGCTCCATATTCATTCATATATATATTATGTAAATGACAACAAATGCATTTACACAGGGATTAAAATCACTGGAAACAATCCTCTGAAAACTACTATTTTAAAACTACAGTTTTAAACAAAGTGTTTTAAATTAATTTAAAAATGATGAAATAATAAACAATGAAATACAACTACGGAATTAAACTACTTAATGGAACTATGGAAATAAAAATACAGAATTTTTTATTTCCTCTGCCTGCCTGCTATACACACACACACATATGCATACATACGCACGCTGCATACATGCACGCACATACATACGCACTACGCACACACACACACACACACACACATAAACACACACACACACACACACACACAAAATGAGTATTCAGACCACCCCCTTAAATTTTTCACTCTTTGTTATATTGCAGCCATTCGCTAAAATCATTTAAGTTAATTTTTTTTCTCATTAATGTACACACAGCACCCCATATTGACTGAAAAACACAGAATTGTTGACATTTTTGCAGATTTATTAAAAAAGAAAAACTGAAATATCACATGGTCTTCAAGTATTCAGACCCTTTGCTCAGTATTTAGTAGAATGAGTCTTTTTGGTAAAGATGCAACAAGTTTTTCACATCTGGATTTTGGGGATCCTCTTTGGGGATCCATTCCTCCTTGCAGATCCTGTCCAGTTCTGTCAGGTTGGATGGTAAACATTGGTGGACAGCTATTTTCAGGTCTCTCTAGAGATGCTCAATTGGGTTTAAGTCAGGGTTCTGGCTGGGCCATTCTTCACTGTTGGGACTGTATTGGATGGGTGATGAGCAGTGCCTGGTTTTCTCCACACATATCACTTAGAATTAAGCCCAAAAGATTCTATCTTGGTCTCTCACCATCTTGGAGTATTTCAGGTGTTTTTTTTAGCAAACTCCATGCAGGCTTTCATGTGTCTTGCACTGAGGAGAGGTTTCCGTCGGGCCTCTCTGCCATAAAGCCCCGATTGGTGGAGGGCTGCAGTGATGGTTGACTTTCTACAACTTTCTCCCATCTCCCGACTGCATCTCTGGAGCTCAGCCACAGTGATCTTTGGGTTCTTCTTTACCTCTCTCACCAAGGCTCTTCTCCCCCGATAGCTCAGTTTGGCTGAACGGCTAGCTCTAGGAAGGGTTCTGGTCATCCGCAAGTCTTCCATTTAAGGATTATGGAGGCCACTGTGCTCTTAGGAACCTTAAGTGCAGTAGAATTTTTTTTGTAACCTTGGCCAGATCTGTGCCTTGCCACAATTCTGTCTCTGAGCTCTTCATGCAGTTCCTTTGACCCTAATGATTGTCATTTGCTCTGACATGCACTGTGAGCTGTAAGGTCTTGTATAGACAGGTGTGTTGCTTTCCTAATCAAGTCCAATCAGTACAATCAAACACAGCTGGACTCAAAGGAAGGTGTAGAACCATCTCAAGGATGACCAGAAGAAATGGACAGCACCTGAGTTAAATATATGAGTGTCACAGCAAAGGGTCTGAATGCTTAGGACCATGTGATATTTCAGTTTTTCTTTTTTAATAAATCTGCAAAAATTCCAACAATTCTGTGTTTTTCTGTCAATATGGGGTGCTGTGTGAACATTAATGAGAAAAAAATGAACTTGAATGATTTTAGCAAATGGCTGCAATATAACAAAGAGTGAAAAATTTAAGGGGGTCTGAATACTTTCCATACCCACTGTTTATATATCACACTTTAATGATTGCCATAATTATGTGGTAACATTACTGATAGGTTACTGTAGGCTACTGTAGCCTATACTTGTTTATATTTTTTAATAAAAGCCAGCTGGAACAAATGCTATAATGAAGTTATGAGTTATTACAGGTAGATCACCGCAGGATTAAAAATGGTCGAAAGTTTTTGACTGAGTTTTTGATGCCAATTTATTACACACGCGGACACGACAACACTGTTATTTTGCTGACGGTTTGCTTGACGGTTAAATTACTCTTTTACTTTAATGGTAAACCTTTTTTGAATTTGCCTAAAACATATTGAGCTAAACCTGTTTTGTCTTCTGTTTATTGATTCTCGCGCCGCCTGAGCTAACGCTGACAGATGGTTGTCATGACAGTGGTGTAGTTTAGGGTGGCACAGTTCATTCTCTCTCTCACACACACACGCGCAAAGACCCGCCCCATCTCTGTCTCTGATTGGTTTAGACCATGATATGATCTAACCATGCGTGTGAGCTCCGTGACTCCGTCAAAGGAGAACAAACGCTTCGTTCGTGGAGAGGCAGCAGATGCGAGGACGTTAGGTGCACCAGTGCGACCTAGAAAAAATTTTAGTCGCACCCTTACAAATTTTAGGCGCATGTGCGCCCAAATTGGTCGCACTCTAGAGCCCTGTGTAGGATGAAATGTTAGATGTTTAAAACTAAATGATGTCAGGCTGACAACCCATTGGGATCAAATCCGATTTCTAAGCATTTAGATGATGAATTACATAAGTCACTATGAAAAACAACATGAAATTAGCCGGGACAGCTTTAGCTGGGTTAGAACTGAAGGAGTGCTGAAAAGAAGAGGGAAAAAGGTTGTGGCAAAACACAAGGACAACCTGATATCAAAACAGCATTGCAAAGGGAAACTATTAACAGTGTGTGCTGATGGGACGGGTGGCCGATATCTCTGTGGCTAATATTTAACGGCGACAGCCTCCAGCTGCCTGATAAAGGTTGAGACGAGCCTGTCTGATCACACTTCTCTGTCTTATCTGTGCTCAGGGCAGTAACCCCACTTCAGATAGGAGGCCAGCACCTGCAATGCTTACTTTTGTAATAAACTTTCTATAACCATTAACTTTGCACTACAACAACAGATGCAGGTTCAAGCCTAAGCCATATTGTGGTATTATCCATGGCATAGTCTGAAATATAATGTAACCAATGTTTAAGGTTAATATTTATGAGGATCTATTGACAGAAATGCAATATAATAGACATAACTATGTTTTCAGTGTTAAGAGTATAAAGACCTTACATAATGAACCGTTATGTTTTTATTATCTTATAATGAGCCATTTTTATCTACACACCGCCAGTCCCCTTACAGTGAAGTCACCATTTTGCACAGCCATGTTTCTACAGTAGCCCTAAATGGACAAACTTGACGGCCACTGTAGCTTCTCTGTGGGGAGGGGTGAGCGGTGGGTGGTTGTAATTCACAACCTTACCACTAGATGCCGCTAAATGTTACACAGTGCACCTTTAAACAAATAAATACATTTGTGATCTACCATTAATTCTGTTGTCTACCATTAATTTGGAAATTGTCATGAGGATCATTATTTTTTCAGAACTTTATAATAACATTTCCATATTTTTTTTAATGTACATCAATATATGATTATCATATCAATAGAAATCAAATTTTAAAGAATTTTGTGATATAGAATCAAAATGTGGCTTGTATAGTCCACCTCTACAAGCAACCAAAACTCCTTGGCAACCACAGCACAACACCCTGGCAACCACCCAGAAAATCATAGCATTGTAAGTTTTCTTTGATTTTTTTTATTTTTTATTAAGAGTTTTGAAAGAAAAAAAAGAAAAATGCATGTTATTCTTTTATTTAGTACTGTCCTGAATAAGATAGTTTACATATAAGATGCTTACATATAGTCCACAATACAAAAAAAAAGATGAAGATTTGAAGATCAAGGTAAAATTATACTTAATTTATCTTCCGGGAAAGTATCTTCTTTTGCTTCTGAAGGGCAGTACTAAATGAAAAAAAATTGATATTTAAACAAAATAAGAAAAATTTGGACATCTTCAAAAGTTGTCACCCCCGGCTCTTAATGCATTGTGTTTCCTTCTGGGGCGTCAGTGAATGTTTGAACCTTTTTAAATAGTGTTTTAATAGTAGTGTTTGAGTCCCTTAATTGTCCTGAAAAGTGTGAAAAGATGCATCTCAAAAGCACAGTCAATGCTGGAAGATGTTGAAAAAAACTGAAGATTTTTTGAAGACAGGACAAACAAGGGACTCAACAACCATCACAAAACACAAAAACAGCCGTGGATCATTCAGGTAAAGACATACAGTATTGAGAATTAATGGTTCATAAACTTTTGAACGGGGTCATTTTTATAAATTCAGCTATTTTTGTCTATGTTGTCTAAATATCTTATTCAGGACAGTACTAAATAAAAACTGTACATGCATTTTGTATGATCCCTCTTATTTCGATACAATTATTCACATTTGGTGGCCCTCAAAAATACCTCCATGAATGATGAACATTTAAATAATAAGAATTATTAACTAAAGACCCAAATCCCTCAAACTCCAACTTCTAATACAAGTATCTTCCCTTTCCACTGAAAGGCCGAAGTCTGTTCGCTCCTCCTGCCTCACACATTCCACACCATGTCTCAGCCATGACTAACCTCATTTGTTCTGTGCCGCTCTCCATCAGAAAGCGTTTCATCTACACGCTCTGCGGGCACCTGACGAGGGTAAAAAGGCACATAAGACACCTTGAGTCAAGTTGACCCGTGAAAAAGAATGGCATCCAGTACTGAGATCTAATGTAGACTGTGTGTATCATGAGCACAGCCCTCCATTTGTTTGGAGAGGTACTGAAATGCACAGGAGGAAGGGGGTTGTAGGACATTCCTCTCAAAGCTCTTACGCTCAAACAACGGCAGCTGGGAGTGAAGGAGCGCTGGGTCGATGCTCGGGCCATGTGCTACATGTGTTCTTAATGTGCGCAATAAAATCTGCTTATAGAGGGGCTTTGTATCATTTTTAGTAAAAAAAAAAAAAGGAAAGTGACAGGGAAAAGGGTTTTTGGTCCAAGGCTTATGGCGAGCTATTTGCATAATGGGGTCCACATGAAGTACCTGTATAAAATTACAAATGCAGCACTTCTGTAGTTTCCCGTTCCAATCTCCCCCTTTCCCCGTCAGCTTGTCCTTGTAAAGCGCTTTAGCCCTGTATTCATTGTGGCGCCACAAGAGAAGAATACCCTGACCCGAAAGGCACGGCCAGATCCGACAAAGTGTCCATTGACTGAAGGGGAACCTCACGTGGCCAGCAATCCTTGAATATTGTCTCAAATGAATCCGTCGTCACAGCACTTGTACCTGTCAGTGTACATCGAATTTTGCCCTTGCAGGATGCTGATCTGTCATCTGCCTCGCGGTTATTTTCCTTTCCATTGCCGTCACGTGAGGGTCTTTCATTGGCGGTTCCGCTCCATGAACAACCTTTGTCTCCGTTTCCGCTCCCGCTCAAAATAAAATTTCAGACCCTTGGGAGCCGGCCGTGAATCAGCTATCCTGCCAAATATTTGAGAAACATGGCCTCTACACGAAACACAGCTCTACTGTCTGAAACACGCATTAAAATAGCATTACAAGTGTTTGAAGGGACATTTCACCCAAAATGAAAATGCTGTTATCCTTTACTCACCCTCATTTCTTTTGTGGTTGCTCTTTTTTTACCCATTACAATGAAGACTGATGCTTTCAAGCTTCATAAAGGATGCAAAACACCATCACAGTGTCAACTGGATCAGTTTTTATGAAGTCAAACAATAATTTTGTAAGTTATTCTCTAATAATTCAGTGAATCACTATGAAATCGAGAGCTGCATCAGTCTGATTCATGAATTAATTATTCAGTGAAAGAAACAATGTGAACCAGATTAAATTGAACAAAAAGATTTCACAAATCATCATCACAAGTGGCCCTATTTTAATGATCTGAGCACATGGTCTAAAGCGCACAGTGCAGGTGCTCTCAGGGTGTATCTGAATCCTCTTTTTCTAGTTTAACGACGGAAAAAACAGTCGGCGCACCAAGCGCATGCTCCAAAAGAGTTGAGTCATGGGTGTGTTTTGGGCGTAACGTGCAATAAACCAATCAGTTTCTCATCTCCCATTCCCATTTGCGCAGCATGACGGATTCGCTATTTAACATGGCGGAAAGACTGAACGCTTCTCTAGCGAGGAAACGGATCTAGTTGTCCAATGATGCCTGCTTACTCATCATTACTGCAAATAGGTAGGGTAAATCTGATACATGCAATGACTATCCATTATGACATGTAGGCATTTTTATACTTATGTATACAATAATAATCTTTAACATTTTAATCCTTTAATTTTTAATATTTAAAAATGTTTGTGTGCTGTGTGTGTAACAAGAAGAGTGTACGCGCGTTGTGAACCCGTGTATCGGCACTAGTGTGCGTCTATATTACTAGTGTGCCCTTTATATAACAGAATAACGCTATTGAGGATTTTGTTGGTCAATGGCGCAGTTGTTTTCAGTTCCTCAAAACAGCAAAGCGCTAACAATGCCCGATCACACCTGGTTTTCAGACCAGCACACCCATGGGTGAACAGATGGGCGTGAGTGAAACAATGTGACGCTGGACGTGAACATGATAACTGCGTCAGGATGACACTAGCAAAAAACACTTGTGGCCGTGCCACATTGCGCCGGGTGTATGATAGGGCTCTGTCTCCAATAAATGTTTAAAAGGTAGTTTTAAGGAGCTTTTTGTTTTTGAACAACATAAAGCAATACTATTTGGGTGAACTATTCCTTTAACAAGACATGCCATCAACACAAATTTCAACATCCTAAAGCAACACAGTATGAGCTTTGAGAGTTTAACTGGACCTCCAATGGACAATAGATTTGGGGTTGGGAAAATTACACCTACACCTGTTACAAAAGAGCCTCTTATATCCCCACATAGGTAATTTTATCAGGCATGATCCTTGCAAGGGCTGAGAGATATATAACAGCCAGCAGCAGATGAAGACTTCCACAGGTGCAAGCAAAACCGCTCTAAACAATATACTGACTTGACACTACTGGGCTAGGTTTCCCATTGTAAACCTAAGTAGATCATAGAACCAATGCTACGACTTAGCTCACAATGCTTTTAAGAAACAGCAACAGCAGCGCTGGGAGTTTTTGTATTTTCTCTATTGAGATTTGAATTGTGTCTAAAATATTCAGAGTAGTGAGCTCACTATTGATTTGACAGCACTGACACTATTGGATGAGAACTGAACTGAACTGAGCTGAGCTGGATGATGACATCACTGTTTTTCTGCAGAACCGCTTTATAGATGAAATTAACACATTTAATAATTGACGAATCTTTACAATGAAACTAAATCAACACTGAACTGACTTCAGCTGAACAATGACACTATTTTTGTTTAGAGCTGCTGTACAGCCGAAATTAACCATTTGCATCATTGAATAATTTTCGTGTTGATCACTGCAAAGCTGCTTTGAAACAATCTGTACCGACTTAACTTTTCCGAAAATATCTTTGTTTCACACAAATGCAGATTTGAGCAACATATGCGATTCTCAAGCACTGAAACCACTTCCACAACTCGCACACACTTCACACATTCCAGCAGCTGGCTATGCTTTTCACTTTCATGACAGACAAAAAACAGAGACCAACTGTAAAGATTCAGCCTGGACAAACACACCATACAATAACCATTAATGAGCGCAACACACTTAAACATATTAATTAATAAAAGAAAAATAGAAACAATATTAATTTAAGTAATAACTTTGTCTCAGATGTTACTACAAAAAATTATATTATGTTTATAGAGCTAAATTAATGTTGATACGATAGTATAGCTAAGAAACTTGTATTGTACAAAAAAAAGTACTATTCACAAAACAAAAATACACGTGCTTGAATAAAATAAAATAAATATATAAAAATAAAAAATTACAATTCAGAAAAATAATGAAATAAGTGCCTTAAATTTTACAAAAATATATAAATAAAATTAGACCATTATTATTCAAAAATTATAATAAATATTATTATAATAATGTAGCTTGAATTAAAATAAATAAAATAAAAAGGCAAATAAATAGTTATTAGTTTACTACAAATGAACAGGTGGTTAAATTAAAAAAAAATCAGAAAATTAATATTAAAATACTGTACGTGGCTTGAATTTTACAAATACGTAAAATAAAATAAAAAGGTTAATACAATTAGACAATTACTATTCACAAAAAATAAACAGGTGGCTTGAATTAAAAATAATAATAATTAAAAGGTAATAATTCTAATAAAAATAAATAAATAAAATGAGACTAGTATTCACAAAAATAGTAATAAGGTAGATTGAATTTAAAATAAATAAAAATAAATAAGGCAAAAAATAGTTACTAGTTTAATTACTTTTAAAAAATAAATAAACAAAGTTAAAAAAAATAAATAAATTATACAAAAGTGATAATAATCAATAATTCAAAGCTTGAATCAATAAAATAAAGTAAAATAAAATAAATAATAAAATAATGTAAAATATATAAAAATATAAAATAAAATAAAACTGTTGGGCAGAACAACTGTCGCATGTCTGATAATGTTGCGGAAATCTCTCTGCATTCCACCAGTCACTTAATGTCAGTCAACTCTGCGGCTGTTGTTTAGGCACGGAAAACCTTTCACCTTGAACAGGGTATGCCAGCAGGGGAGGCATGTCATGATGTTTAAGAGACAAAGAGGTAGCTTGGTATTAAGGGGGTCAGAGGGTTACATTCCTAATTGACTTGAAAACAAATTGCAAGAAGAAAAAAGTGGACTGCAAACCTCCATACTCACTCAGTGGAACTAGGCTTGGTACGATAGTCGGTGTTGCTGGTGTTACCAGCGTGCAGACTCAACACCGGTTACATCACTCGCACCCCACCATCGTTTTGATTTTTTTTTTATAGTAATAAATGTTTTTAGTTCAGTTAGAGACAACAGACAGTAGAATTAAAAATGTGACATGTCTGCTTAATGAAGCATGTTCAGATCAACACAAACGCAGCAGGAGTCAGGAGAGCCAAGAGCTGAAAGACCAGATGATCACAGAAGATTTGGGTTCAAAGCGAAATGTAAAGGCGCCTAATTACGCAAGTTTGTCATTTTACTGTGTTGTTGCTGTATTTTTCATTAAGATCAATAGGCTACTAATCCCACAATTCAAACAACCCGCTACCGAATTGGCACTTATCCGAAACCGAAACTAAAATGTGTGCGGCCGCACAGAGTGCACATTTACGGCTGCACTATCATCCATTCACAGCCTCACAGAGCGCGCATTAAAGGAAGAAACTGTCATTCACGGTGTGTGTGTACTGGCGCATTTTTAGTTTATGCATTTTATGAAAGCTTAACTTTCAAATGAATTCAATGAAACCACTCGCTTTGCTCTGCTCCGTTATTAATGCCCGTGCTTTACTTCTGGTTATATACAGTCGGTGATACCGGTAGTAGCGGTGTTGTCACACATCGAATAACCGTTGGGAACATTTCCTCACAGTCACATCCCTAAGTGGAACAGACAAATACAACAGTCAAAAGAAGTTTGCATGCAGTTAAAGCAGCACCCTAGACACTCAATATATGATGCAATTCCATACAAAGCAACTCGTGGAAGACACTGGCATCTTTACACAAGTCCAAGCCCTTGCAATTCAGACCTGCGTGGTGGCATGCGGCAGGCACTGTCGGCAGCTTTCTCAACGTGGCTGATATCTGGGGCAGGTCAGTCACAACAGAGGCTGACGGGCGGTACTGTTAAGTACCCTGCCTTGCCTAAATAAAAAACTTTTTTGGGAAGCCACGGCATTTGCGTGCCAGGGGACGGCCTAACTGCAAGAGATGCCTTCCATCAATCATGCGCATAGCTTTTTTTGTTGGAGGCTGGCGTGGGCTTCTGCTGCACGGGGAGAACCAGAGCCCTCTCTGACATATGACATATACACAGCTGCTGGAGAGGCACAGGCCCCAACACAAACTGACATGCCAAATCCCAAAGAAAACAAGGAGAGCTGTCTCCAGACTGAGGACTGCTTTTCAACATCTCATTTGTAATGCAACCAAAAGAACAGCTGTGGATATGGGGGCGGGAGGCGTCCCAGACTGCGCAGAGTGCGGCGAGCCAACAAGTCCGAATCGCAAAACGGGAAGCGCTTGGAAAAGTGACACACAGGCAGACAAAACAGGAGAAATGTTATTCTAAGACCTCTGGTGTGGGGTCAGGCATGCAACCCAACCTGGCCTTCTCTCTGGTCCTCTATACTGACCTCTGACCTTTTCTGCTGAGCACTGGCCAAACACAGACCACCGGCCCACAACAATGAGCTATTCAGCCTATGCTATGACCAGGAAGTGCGAGTGAGCGTGTGAAACGTGCAGGACTGATTCCCAGCAGCTATCAGCGGACTGCTTAACAAACTTCCCATTTGACTGAGATTTACTGCTTTGGGACACACCATTTATAAATTTGCTATTGTAAGAGGAATTAAGGAGCTGGACAATCAATGCATGGATGCCATCTGCAATCGGCTTTCAAATTCCAGTCTGGGACATCCTACATACTGGGCACCAGGGTTGGAAATTATTGGGGCCTTGGGGAAAAAGTGCCACCAGAATGAACAGAAATGCCCGCCAAATTCAAGATAAGGGGGCAAAAAAATGAAGGCCAGACCTTCCATATTCAACTTACGAAAAAAGCGTAAACGGTGCAACGTATCACTAGGACGTGGCGTAAGTGCTTTGAATTGGGTAACACTTACTACAAAAGTTGAATACGGAAGGCAATGTGGTGGAAGCTAGATATTTTACTTTATAACGTTTTAAATATGGATATTTTTCTTACAAAACCCCATCAATTTGCTTTAGAAGGCCTTTATTAGCCATGTGGAGCACTTTCATTATGTATAGATGTGCTTTTTTGAGCTTCAAACTCAATGGACCCTGTCATTGCCATTATAATGTTTGGAAGCATCAGGACATTGTTAATATAACTCTGATTTTATTTGTCTAAAAGAAGAAAGTCATATACACCTAGGATGGCTTGAGGGTGAGTAAACCATGGGGTAATTTTCATTTTAAAGTGAACTACTCCTTTAAATAACCATTTTGTTTTTTATGCTACTAAAATAACCAACGTGAAATCTTGCTTTTCTAATGTGTAAAAAACAATAAACTAATACATAAACAGTCCTTACCTTGTTTTGTCTATGCAGACATTCAATTAATCAATTTGTCAAGATTTAAAAATGTACATTATAGAATTTTTGTTGAAATACAGCATTAAACATAAATGCCATGTCAGCTGCAGCTTCTGTTCCACCTTTTTTTAGTGTAAAGATGACTTGTTGATGTTGATCAAATTTTGATTGGTAAGTTATTGGTTAAATGTAAACATTTGACTTAATAGACAACGCAGATACATTTAATGAGGTAATTATAAAAATTGCCTTTACAAAGACAAAAAAATTGACCTGTAAATAAAATATTGCCAGTTAATGGAAAAATTAATTCCCAACCCTGATGGGCACAACTGCTCGGTGGACTCATGCTTCTAGTCACACTTATAGTTAAATGTTTGTGCAACCCCCAATTCAAATTTAGCTGTTTTTCCTCTTTTCACACTCCCATCATTACGAGCACCTCCCCCATCGAGTAACAAGATCCCGCACCAGCATCCAGGCACCGAGAGGCGCCAAGGCCAGAGAAGGAACTCCCAACCTGAACGGCAGATTCTGTGAACCTCTATTAGCCACCATAAGAGTCACCATATGCCACTCATCCTGTGACCCTTTTGGTCTTTTTTATGGCCTAATCAATATCACATCAGCCAGTGACACAGATCAGTAGTAATATCATAACAAAATCCTCCAGTACTGTCTGAATTATCCAAACAATCCACATCCAAATAATATAGGCAGACAATATTCAAACAATATTATTGATAAATCAACATATTGGTCCGGCCAAAATTAGGCCATTTTGAGATGATTGGCATCAATTCCTAGCCATCCCTTGATAACAGAAATAAATAGCATCCAACAACCTAAAGCACTGACAAATTATTTTAATACTGTGCGCGTTTTTTGTTTTCTTTTGAGTAAATAAGTGTGTAAAATAAATAATTGCAATTCTCACGATTGCTTATGATATACTATGATAAACTCCTAACGATGTATAAATATTACCATTCAAAGTTTTAGGGTCAATAATTTTTTTTTTTTTGGGGAAAAAGACTTTTTTTGCTCACCAAGCCTGCATTTTTTATTTTTTAAATACAGTAAAAGAGTAATTTAGTGAAATATTCTTACCATTTAAAATGACTGTTTCCTATTGTAATATATTTTAAAATTTATTCCTGAATTTTCAGCATCATTACTCCAGTGTAACACCATCTTTCAGAAATCATTCTCATAGTACGATATTATGATCAATAAACATTTCTGGGAATTATTAATGTTGAAAACATTTGGGCTGCTTCATATTTTTGTGGAGTTCAAAATAACAATTTAAAATAAAAATAATATAAATGTCTTTCCTGGCTTTTTTGAACAATTGAATACATTTTTGCGGGGAAAAAAAGTATCTTTAAAAAAAGTCTAACTAAAAGTTTTAGAAAATAACTAAATAAAATAATCTGTAATTGACTGATATACTTTTTAATCTCAAGAGTTTTTTAAGAATACATTAAGAATACAGTATATTTAAGAATACATTAAAATGAGTTGTGCAAAACCAACATCTATTTCAACTGGATGTGAAGGCGTTTGATTTTATACTGTTTTATACTGTTATACAGTACTTCAGCATCACACACAGAGGACTGTGTCATGATAAAGCAAATTACACATTTATATTCCCCAACCATTTTTCCGCCTCATTACAAAAGAATGTCTCTCACAGCCTATTGCAAATGAGAGTAGGTGACACAAAAATTGGCCACTTTGTAAACACCATTTGACTTGAATAACTACTTTATTGGGCCCACTTAACAACCATTCTTTGAGTCTTTACAGCCTTCTTTACTTAAACCGTTTATCCTCACGATAAACCATGCATCCAACCATCTAATTGGTACTAGTGACTGCACTTTGGTGTAGACCGTAACCCATGCTGCACAACTAGAGGAAGTTTGAGGATAAAAGAAAACTGATAATAATCAACCCTTCCACTGTTTTGGCACACATTTAAGTGGGATGAATGGAGCTACCAACTGTAACGCACAGTAAAATTAAATTCCTGGACATTTTGCTGGTGATAAACCATGAGGTTGAAAAAAGGAAAAGGTAAAAAAAGAAAACGAAAAAGAAAAATTGAAGGGGGAAGGGGACGTGAGGAAAACCAATCAAGCTCTTCCTCTTGGTTTGTGTCTAGTTTTTCTTGGTCATTTTTTCCCCAGAGATGCAGAGTTAATGTCCATCAGATCCAAGTTTATAAGGGTGTTTATTTTGCAAGCAGACCATCTGACTGTTTGCTCCATTGAGATTGCAGATCCACACATCTCAGTGAGTATCGACATATGCTTCAAGGGTGGTCTACATCAGTGTAAACAAATCAGCGCGTGCCTACAAACACTTCAGCCCATCTTCAGAGCTCGGCCCCCACCATATGTTTCCAAAACACTCTTCTACTATCCATGAAACTCTACACACATCTACTAAAATACCCACACACAAGCCCAATTCTTCAGTAAAATCATGAACAACAATTTTGGCATTGTTTTGGCAAGTGCACACAAAGATATTTTTGTATCATATGAGCAAATGTTGAAGTTATCTCTTTCAGAGGATATAATTCATGTCGATATCATTTGAGAAAACAAAAACTGGGAAGTTGTAACTAACAAGGCTTGAGGGTCTTAATTACAGTCTCCCAGTGTCTTGCACACAATGATATCCATTCAAGCTACAAGGCAATTGCATCATATAAACTGCACACTTTAAGATTTTTCCTGTGGACAGATTGTTGAAATTCCACATGGGATTGTAAAACTCTGGCAGGCAAACGGGTCGAAAGTGAGTCAGATGGGGTTGGAGGCATGTTGCATTTACATACATTTAAAATCACCAGCTGGAACAAGCAGCTAGTGGATGGATTCAGATGTTTAATTCTTCTACCTCAAGATGCCTGGACCCGTAAACTATTTATTTGGAAGGCGCTGCACAAACTACACTTCCTTTAACAACGGAAAATATGTGTCATCTAACTCCCCTCATGTCAAGGACAAAGGAATCTTACTCCACAGGTCAGGCACTATCATTCGCAAATATCTTGAGTACTGTCCTAATCTTTTTCCAATCATGTAAATCAAATAAAAGTGAAAAATACTAAAGAAACCTTCAACGTCGAAATTCAAAACCATTTACTTTCTCAATGAGCGTTGCAGGCTTTATTGTGTAGGATTCATCAGTGCATATTATTCCAAAGAAAATCTGGAGGAGAAAAGAAAAGTTTCCCTTTTTTATATGAATGAAATATCTTTGACAGACATCACAAATAAAACCAATACAACATTTTCGGCTGATATCACTAATCCTTCACCAATTCCAGATGGAGAAAATTAATTTGCGAATGCCATTTCATGTTGACGTTACAATATTGGTCCCATGTTAAGATGTAGCTGTATGAGTTGTAATATAATACAGAGTACAACATGTATGTCACTTCTGTCAGATGGTTCAGTATTTAAAAGTATCTGAAATAAATAGTGTCATTTACTCATCCTCATTTTTTGCCAAACCAGGACTTGACATTAAAGGGGGTCTAATGCTATTTCATGCATTCTGACTTTTTTACACTGTTTAAGAGTTGATTCTCATGATAAACATGAACAACATTTAAAAAAACAAGTTGGACATATGATGGAGTATTTCTGTGCCAAATACACTCCTTCAGGATTTAAACAAGTGTCTGAAAGTTTTTTCCAAGTATGGCCCTGTATGATGTCAGAAGGGGCAGAATTCCTTGTATGGGCACTTCTCCCGGATTAGTGCGTGCACACACACACACACACACACACACACACACACACACACACACACACACACACACACACACACACACACACACACACACACACACACACACACACACACACACACACACACACACACACACACACACACACATCCACCAGAGCGAGAGCAAGAGCTTGTCCATCAACAAGCTTAGTTCAGGTTACGAAGCTGCCGCCAGGGCTGGCATTTTGTTTTTAGACACAAAATCAACAATGTCACTAAAGAAGTGTGTTTCTGGTTGTGAGGGAAAGATAACCTTGTTCAGCTTCCCAAATAACCTAGCGTTAAGAAAACCTAAAATAAATCTTTCAATGGAGAGACAGAAATCTCACAGATTTAAATAAAAAATATCTTCAGCTGTGTTTCAAAGATGAATGAAAGTCCTATGGGATTGGAATGATATGAGGGTGATAGAAATTATGACAGAATTGTCATTTTTAGGTAAACTAACCCTTAAGGGGGAATTTGTATTTATTTATTTACGCCATATTAATTTGCCATTCATTTCACTCTGGATGCGAAAGCAGTTTCACATCCAGATGCATTTTGGGAAAATTGAGATCTTTCAACACAAACATTCAACTGCTCTTAAAAATAAAAGGGTCCAAAAGGAGGTTTTCACAACGATGCCATAGAAGAACCATTTTACACTTTGTGTTAAGAATATTTTTTATAATCTGAAGAACTTTATTCACTTTAAAGACACTTTTGGTTCCCACTTTACATTAGGTCGCCTTAGCTACTATGTACTTACATCAAAAAATAAGTACAATGTACTTATTGTGTTGTAAAACACTTTTGCTGATATTGAGGTGGGATACAGGTAAAGTTATGGCCAGGTGTGAGGTGTAAGGGAAGTGTCAACAGTGTAATTATTAATGTAACTACAGAAATGAATTACAGATGTAATTACATGCTGGTCACTTTTAAAATGTAAGTACAATGTAAAAACAATAAGTGCATTGCATCAAATGATAACTTAAATGTTAGTACATAGTAGTTAAGGCCACCTATTATAAAGTGGGTCCAACTTTGGTGCTTGAAAGGTTTTATGGACATTAAATGTTCTTTATGGAACAATCAATGCCAATAAAGAACCTTGATTTTAAAGAGTGTGGCCAGTCCATCTCATCAAATCATTCCATTCGGAATTCTGAAATACAAGGAGATGTTATGAAATAATGCAACGATCACTTCATTAGATGGTCTTCATTAGACAGATCCGATTTCTGTTCCATAAGTCGCATTCAATGTAACAAGTGCAACATATAAAACACACACCCGCAGCTTTGAGAATCAGATACGATCAAGGCGGCAAATTGTCTGTATTTGCTTACAAACACAAATCTTTCTAGCTCGGGAGGCACACCTTAGGTACTGCACAGCAAACAAACATAATTGGCTAATCTAATCACATTTCTTTCTGCATTTCTGTTTACTTTTGGCTAAGCGACTCCATGAAGGCCAGGGCTATGTGACTGTGAATGCCACATTGTTCAGGGCCCCTCACAGATGCAATCTGCACAGACGTCGCTCTGCCCCTCTCTCCCTCTCTCTCTCTCTCTCACCAGCTCCGGTGACAGGCTGTTGAGTCTGAGGTGTACGCTAACGCAAAAGGGAGACTCCATCACGCTTCACATGCAGCCCTGATGGAGTGGAGGCTGTGAGCTGTACTATCAGCCCATCAGCGGCCTCGGCCCCCATTCAGCCCATTCTGAATGGAAATGATGGTTAATTTCAGTCCAAAAGGAAGACAGATGAACGACTAATGCAAGAGGACTGCATTCAACAAACAATACCAGTGACACAACCTGAAAGTCTCAGCTCCCAATCTGCTCCTGAACTCAATAGACAGGTTAAAAATGAATCCTTTAGAGTCTAGGAAAGTTTCATTTCAACTCGGCTGAATTTAGAAGTTTTCAGGCCATCATTTAAAATCAAGTTTTAAATCAAATTATAACACATCTTGTTAATGAGTCATACACAAGCTGAACTGAACCTTGAATATGGTTTACTTTCTTTTTCCATACTGAAAATAATACCAAACATACTCCAGTTAAATATAACATAAATAAAGAACCATACAGTAAGATTAAGGTTGAAAATAATAAAAGCAGCAAATGATTCTCACCAATCTTTGAACAATAAAGTGAAAATTTTGGATATCTGTAAATCACATTAGTTGACGATACCTGACAAGTGTGCTACCTTGCTTAAATTATTTTTGTTACACTTGTTAATATAAATCTTAAGCATACTGACAAGCACACATGACATGCATGTGACTTCTTACTAAAACAAACTATATTATTTTCATAAACTCAACCTGTAGTGACAAAATTAGTTCTAAACCGTTCATTAATAGGTTAATCCAAGATTATTAAAATATAAAATTATTAAAACATAAATTCTTTGGCATGTATTTACACCAGTTTACCACGAGTTTACTGTATTTTTTTCACAAATTTTACAAGGGCAAATATACTACTCACCTCTAGCGCAGTCTGTTATGAAAATAATGTCAAAAATGAAGAAAACAACCCAAAAGAGTTCCATGATGTCCCTATTAAAGCTCTCTGGTTCTTCAATCTATGAAAGAAATAAAGCTGTTAGTGAGTTTAATTACTCTAAAACACCAGTGCAATACCCAAACCCTTATGAACTTAACCTGTATGATTTAAATAAGTTACAATTCTAACAAAACTTCAGGTAAAATTCCCGTTTAATCACAACACAGCAGAACTTACAGCATTAAGTTATTTGATGTATGCAATAACCAGTACATGTGCATAAAAAGCAGTTTGGTATTTTTTAAAGCATAAAACATGCACACACAAAAAAATATTTCAAGTCAAAAATACAAGACTTACCAAAAGCTGAAAAAGTTCATGAATCTGTTCCTCGCGACTAATAGATGAAATATCATGCTTACATCCTGCTAAAACACTCCAGACAAATCGTGCCTGTACACACTAACCGCTCCATCAGAGATCCTCACGCACGCAACACTGGATCCAGTCAATTCAATCGGTTTTATTATCACGCGCAACTGTATTCCTGAACGCTCTGGCGTCATGTGTTTTCGCGCGACACTTTTTAACGCACGCGCTGATCGATCGCCGTAAACCTCTGTTTTTGACAGTCACCGCGCGCTGCACTCCCAATCACATCGACTTCATCTCCATAGATTCAGTTCAGATAACAAAAACACACAAGACAAATTATTTACAGCACCGAAAAGTGTGTCCAAACGTTGTTTGAAATACCGTTAACTAAATATTTGGAGGTCCAGACACACAACACACACACACATTTGAGGAGTGTAAGACGGTCCAGCCCTACGGCCAACTTTAGACCAATCACAGCGAGCCAATTCACTCTCACGGTTTAACTCTTTCAGAATAATAATAACAACAATAATAACAATTTATTACTAATATTAAAATATTAAATTTTTCATTATTAATAAGGGGTCTATATAAAATAAAAACAATTTGCTGTTCAATTTACATATTTAATAACGTTATGTTTAATGTATAATTTATTTGTTTATTTCAACATAATTTGATTGTGTGAAATAAGTGATTAAATGTTACATTAACATAATACATTATATTAAAAAAATTAAAATAAACAAATTAAATTAAAACGAATGAATACAAATTATTGAAATACACATTTTTGTATTAATTTAACAGATAAATAAAATATTTTAATCAGTTTTTATTAATTTATTTTAATCAAATTAATTTTGACATTTTATTATATAATATTAAAATAAGTAAATATAAATTATTAAATTAACATATGATAAAGAAAATCAAAATAAACAATAAAATTAGTACATTGATACATTTGCTTAATTTATTATACATTTAATTAATTTCTTATTTCTAAATTTGTTTAAAAGTCTAGAGAAAAATAATAATAAAATAAATTGATTAAACAAATAAATAAATGATTGAAAGTTAAATTAGCATATGATAAAAATGTAAAATAAGATAAATAAATTAGATTAACATAAATATATGTGAAAAAGCCTAGAGTAAAACTGTAAAAATATAATAATAATAATAATAATAATAATAATAATAATAATAATAACATAAGTAAATTAGCTTAAATAAAGGTGCAATTAAAATGTATTTATTTTTCAGTTTTACTCTAGGCTTTTTCACAAATATATATTTTAATCTAATTTATTATTTTTTTATCATATGTTAATTTAACATTCAATCTTTTATTTATGTTTATTTGTATTTTTTTTCTTCTCTAGACTTTTAAGCAAATTTAGAAAATAAGAAAATAATTAAATGTATAATAAATTAAGCACATTTATTTATTGTCGATCATTTGGTTTATTTTTGTTTTATCATATGTTAATTAAATATTTAAATCTTATTCATTTATATATATAAAAAAAATAATGATTTGTCTCAAGACTTTTCCACGGATTCCCTTGTCACTCTTTTGTGGCCCCCTGGACCTAAGCGATAGCATGAACTAAAGCCTACAAACAATACTAAAAGTGTCTTAACATGGGAAGCCCTCAGTACATAAAAGTTTAAAGAGACAGTTGGAATATTATCTCACAACTGGCTTCTCATCAGCATAATGACAGATCCACATAAATTAAACGAGGTTCTGGTTATATAATTCTGGTTTAAATGTGTCGTTATACTCTTATGCAGATCCTGAGCACATTTGGAATACATATTCATCTAATGTAAATATGTGAGTTTTGTACTTCATACACAATAAATCCAACAAAAGCCTCAGAACAAACAAAGCTCATCCAAACTGGGCTCATCACTGCCCTCAGCTGGAGAAGAATCAATCCTTCAAACAAGCAAGCAATAATACATTTATGAACACGTGCCGCCATCGTGTGGAGATTTCTGATACTTTCAAGATATAACCTGTCCAAGGCAGTGTTATTGTTAACATCATATTTGCAGTGCTGTAAATTACTTACAAATTGTAGTCCATTTCTGAATACGATTACATGATGAAAACAGTACTTGGTAATGTAATATATTACAGCATCTGACTACTTTATCACTTTTGACCTTACTTGTTTAGCACATAGATTTGAATAGGACAGTCTTGTACTATAGTGATATATAAAAATACACAATTAAGTCGATTAAACATTACGTCCGGGTTTCCCCAAAATGGGGTTTGTGAAGAAACTGCAGGGAGTTTGTAAGTTGAAATAGTTAAACCATAAAAAATAAAATAAAACACACACACACACACACACACACACACACACACACACACACACACACACATCATATAGGGCATTTTATTTGTTATGCTCCGTGGCCTCAGACTTGTGCAATTCCACAAAACTGGAATACCTTCTGAAAATATTAAAGCAATGGGCTGTTATAGACAGGACAATTTAAAATATTTTAAAGAATGAGTGAGAATCAATTAATGCATTACATTATTTAGCTTTGGAAAACACAGATACTCTTATTCTTAGCTACCTAGAATTAGGAAACTGTGCTAACACTTTCTGTGAAGAATTATAGCAAGGACCCATTTATACTTATTTATAAGTATTACTATTCTATATATTTAATATTTATAGACTCATCAAGACCTATGATCGCTCTGAACCATTATAAGACCAGTTATAGTTACATTTATATATTTTTTATAATTACTTATTACGTAATGCTGATTTTATTTTTTTCAAAGCGCATGCTCATAATCCATTATACACTGATTTATTAGTATTAATTAGTAAGTCATATGGTAACATTAATGTCTTTATGAAGATGCAGTCTGGATTTCTATACTGTTATTATATCAATGACGTTTTAGTAATTTAGATTTAACAAATGAATATATTGTTATTAATAGCCATGTTGTGTTCTTATAAATACTTATTGTGATAATAGTTACCAATCTCTATAACGCCATCATTGAGGGCTTTAAGTGGAAACATAGGAAGCAATTTTCCTAAAGAAAAAGTTAAGTTATGATGATGTGCTTATTATACATTTTAAGTTGTTTATTTTTAAATGTAACTAATAAACAATAATTACTGTAAAATACTAGCAAAACACTGCAACTATATTTTTTAAAGTATAATTTGAAAAATCAGAATGACCATTTATGACCTCTAATGCAAACAATACCCATTAAAGACATAATTAATAACACATTTTTACAGCAAACAAATGTCTCAAGAAAATATTTTATGTTGGATCATTTCTAAATCAGTGTGTAACGGATTATGTGCATTGAAAAAACAAATGCATGAATGCATTAAGAGCCCAGGGATGAAAACTTTTGAACAGGATGTTGTACAAATTGCTATTATTTTGTTTAAATAGAATTTTCTTTTTCTTTTTTTCATTTAGAACAGCCATTAATGGACTGTTGCTCAGTGGTCCAACAGAAGATACTTACGTGCTTCCCGGAAGAGAAAATGAAGTACATTTTACCTTGATCTTAAAATTCAAAAAGTTCACACCTCAGGCTCTTAATGCAGTGTGCTTTCTTCTGAAACTTCAGTGAATGTTTTAACGTTTTTTTTTTTTTATTAGTTGTGTTTGAGTCCCTTAATTGTCCTCAGTGTGAAAAGATGGATCTCAAAATCAGTCACTGCTGGAGAGGGTTCAAATATACAAAAGATGCTGAAAAACTGAGGAAGTTGCAAGACCTGAAGGATTTAAAGACTCAAGAACAACCATCACAAAACACAAAAACAGCCGTGGATCATTCAGGGAACGACACAGTATATTTTTTAGTCTTGTGGACTATATGTAAAAAAATTTTTAATGTAAATTCTCATTCAGGACAGCACTAAACATAAAATTACATGCATTTTGTATCATCTCCCTTATTGTTAAAATTACTCACATTTTCACAGATTCTGCAAGTGGCACATACTTTTTCGTGCAACTGTATATTAGTAGAATAGTAAAACTTATAAGTATAAATAGGGCTATAATTCATTATAACTATGGGCTTCATAACATTACTGAAACTGTTGTGTTTGAGGAAGTCTGTACATCTTTTAACAATCCAGTGTTGCTCAAAAAGTCTTAAAATGAAATAAAGTACACAATCAGTGATCAAAACGTTTATTGAAATAAATGTTATGGTTTTTACAATACTAACGACTCTTAACTTACAGGTCCTTTATACATGAAAATATATACAAATATCAACATTTAACATGTATAATTGGCAAACAAGCCTTGCTAACTTTAGTCCCCCTGGCCACACACTGCTAACCAGTCAGGAACAATCCTCTGACCAAAGAGAAAATGATCCGTTTAAAAGTGAGGAGCAATCAGAATGACACAGTCCATTGGGCCTTCAAAAATTTATTTGAATGTAACAATTCATTTGATGACAAATAATGAATCTAGATATAAACTCCCATCAAATAAAGAGATCATGACTGACAAGTTAACTGTGAATGACAGTTAAAGCTAACAAGGCTGGTACTAAGGCTATAAAAATAAATGAGAACAGGTACTGGGGGAGGGTGAGCTCAATGTTGTCTACCCAAACACTAAAAGCTCACAAATTTCACAAAACAAGAATAGAGACCATCACATCAGTGAGCCATTTTGTTCTAAAGACTAAACTAACATTACTAGATGCTACTGTGATGGTTGGTCACTCATTTTTCATTTCAAACTGGACCCTAACTTTAACCATTTAACTCAATAGTAAAACTGAGCAGAGCTGAGTGACAAAAAAACAAAATGGGAAATAATATGATAGCAGCCAAGACCTCAAACCCAGACTACTCAATGTCAGTGTATATATTTCCCAATACTCATGACCTTCAAAACAGTGTTTGTATTCACAATTAAAAAATACTTAATCCTAGACTAAGTGCCCTTTCAGTTCCAACATTCACACAAGGATGTCTTCTTTTTTTGTTGTTGTGCCAAATATCATCGGCACTGATGTGTAAAATAAGAAACTGCCAGTGAAAACATGGAGCTGTGCAGTTGTTTGAGAACATACTGCAGAACTTTTGAGATTTAGATATATATTGGATGATATTGTTTTTGTGTGAGTTTCTTTCTACACGTAGGGCAGCTGTGAGCTCTGCTGAGAGAGTCGCGGATGCACTGACTGCAGAAAAGGTGGCCGCACTTTGTGGAGACCATGAGCCGACCGCTGTCAATGATCTGGAAATGGGATCACAGATTCATTTACAAAGTCAGATATTTTATTTACCCAGAGAAATACATCATCATATAGACTAGAAGAAATATTTAGAGTTCAATGAAATCATGTTGCAAGTGTTTTGAACTGCGGGACGCATTACACTTTCGGTGCAAGTTGAATACAGAAGGCAGTCAGGCGGGAGCTAGATATTTTACTTTATAAAGTTTTATGTCACTTATAACTTACACCTGCCATTGTAAAGTGTGGAAGAGCCAGGAAATGTATTACATATAACTCTGTGTTCATCAGAAAGAAGAAGGTCATATATACCCAAGATGGCTAGGATACACAACAATTTTTGTATTTTTAAAATTCTAGTTGGTACGACAAAAATTTGCTCCCTACCACATGTAAATGGTGCGTAAAACATTTGAACCTTCTGTGTCTTCAGTTTAGGCAAACTGATGACATTGCATTTTGATGTACTATGTACCATAATAATACAGGTCCTTCTAAAAAAAATAGCATATTGTGATAAAAGTTCATTATTTTCCATAATGTAATGATAAAAATTAAACTTTCATATATTTTAGATTGCACACCAACTGAAATATTTCAGGTCTTTTATTGTTTTAATACTGATGATTTTGGCATACGGCTCATGAAAACCAAAAATTCCTATCTCAAAAAATTAGCATATCATGAAAAGGTTCTCTAAACGAGCTATTAACCTAATCATCTGAATCAACTAATTAACTCTAAACACCTGCAAAAGATTCCTGAGGCTTTTAAAAACTCCCAGCGTGGTTCATTACTCAAAACCGCAATCATGGGTAAAACTGCCGACCTGACTGCTGTCCAGAAGGCCATCATTGACACCCTCAAGCGAGAGGGTAAGACACAGAAAGAAATTTCTGAACGAATAGGCTGTTCCCAGAGTGCTGTATCAAGGCACCTATGTGGGAAGTCTGTGGGAAGGAAAAAGTGTGGCAAAAAATGCTGCAAAACGAGAAGAGGTGACCGGACCCTGAGGAAGATTGTGGAGAAGGACCGATTCCAGACCTTGGGGGACCTGCGGAAGCAGTGGACTGAGTCTGGAGTAGAAACATCCAGAGCCACCGTGCACAGGCGTGTGCAGGAAATGGGCTACAGGTGCCGCGTTCCCAGAGAAGCAGCACTGGACTGTTGCTCAGTGGTCCAAAGTACTTTTTTCGGATGAAAGCAAATTTTTTATGTCAATCAGAAATCAAGGTGCCAGAGTCTGGAGGAAGACTGGGGAGAAGGAAATGCCTGAAGTCCAGTGTCAAGAACCCACAGTCAGTGATGGTCTGGGGTGCCATGTCAGCTGCTGGTGTTGGTCCACTGTGTTTTTTCAAGGGCAGGACCAATGCAGCTACCTATCAGGAGATTTTGGAGCACTTCATGCTTCCATCTGCTGAAAAGCTTTATGGAGATGAAGATTTCGTTTTTTCAGCACGACCTGGCATCTGCTTACAGTGCCAAAACCACTGGTAAATTGTTTACTGACCATGGTATTACTGTGCTCAATTGGCCTGCCAACTCTCCTGACCTGAACCCCATAGAGAATATGTGGGATATTGTGAAGAGAAAGTTGAGAGACGCAAGACCCAACAATCTGGATGAGCTTAAGGCCGCTATCGAAGCATCCTGGGCCTCCATAACACCTCAGCAGTGCCACAGGCTGATTGCCTCCATGCCACGCCGCATTGAAGCAGTCATTTCTGCAAAAGGATTCCCGACCAAGTATTGAGTGCATAACTGAACATAATTATTTGAAGGTTGACTTTTTTGTATTAAAAACACTTTTCTTTTATTGGTCGGATTAAATATGCAAATTTTTTGAGAATTTTTGGTTTTCATGAGCTGTATGCCAAAATCATCAGCATTAAAACAATAAAAGACCTGAAATATTTCAGTTGGTGTACAACGAATCTAAAATATATGAAAGTTACATTTTTATCATTACATTATGGAAAATAATGAACTTTTATCACAATATGCAAATATTTTGAGAAGGACCTGTATTTCATGAGTTGATTTGCTGTTGTTTTTTTGTTTTTTTTAAACTGTTAAACTTTGGGTAATAGGCAGTGCTCGTCACTGTCACTTTTTACCCAGCCGTCCTTAACAGTGGAAAAGGGGCGGGACAAATACTACATGGACCAATCATCCTACTTGTACAATGACTGAACAACAATGGAGAAGTTAATATTGCTGGTTATTGCATTTTTATATTTAATAATATTCCTCAAAATGAGATAACATTACTGCCACGGATATTCTGTATGATAGCAACCCAAAGTATCTCAGCTGGAAAAATGCTGCGCTCGCAACGCCCTTCAAGCACCACCAGCAGGCCGTTTTTAGAAGAGCAGACATTTTTTAAAAAAGAAACGGAAGAGAGAGAAACGTGTGAAAGCTACAACAACAAAGGATGAGAGTGTGGGCGAAGAGGGCAGAAAGTACCCACATTTACACTAGTTTTAACTCACAGACAGAGATGACAAAACATTCTGCTAACAGAGTGGTTGTAATGTGTATACGTCAAACGAAGAATACTTTGGGCTTAAAAGAACTGCATATATGATTATTTACCATAGTTGCACATATAATGACTTACCTCTGAATAAGCATCCATGCAAACAGGACAGCTAACAGCTCCTGGTGTAGACCTACGGCCAGCAGAACACCACAAAACAGATGGAGAAATTCAGACTGATCTAGTGGTAACTAGATGTCACCTTTGTGTAACAGTTCACAAAGATGCATCCACAAAATTTGCATACAAGGGATGAAGATTATCAATTAGCACAGGCCCATCTAATCTGTGTGAGATGTATGTACCTGGCCCGTGAGCTAGCATGAAGGGAGGACAGTAAACCTGGACTGAGTCTGAGACTGGACTCTTCTTCTTCATCACTGCTCAGAACGTAACTCTCTGTGCCCGGTCCACGTCTGCTTTGCATGCCTGCAACACAAACATGCATGTTATGACACTTTTAAAAACTAATTTCACTGCCAATATAATAAGTATTCTGTGAGAAAAACAATACATTACCATCTTCCACAACCTTGAGATGAGAGAAGGGAGAGACAGAACTCATTAAAACCCCCTTAATAATCTCAAAGAATACCAATAATAACAAAGAATAGAAAGCACATGCTTCAGTCAAACCTTAACTATGGTACAAATGTTGAACACAAGTGTTGAAGACTCACCACAATAGAATCATTATTGGTGAGGTCAACAACCGCAGGTTCAGATCCTTCACACGTTAAATCTACCACATCTTCACCTTTGACAAGACAGCATGAAAGAGACAAGATAGCATAGTCTGGATCAGGAGACTTTTAGTAAGAATCTAAGGGCCTGTTTACACCTGGTCTCTTCATGTGTTTTTACTGATTGTATAGTTAATTCATCCCAAAGGTTGTTCTATTGGGTTTAGATCAGGACTATGTGCAGGCCAGTCAAGTTCCTCCACACCATACTCGCTCATCCATGTCCATATATACACACTCACCTAAAGGATTATTATTAACACCATACTAATACTGTGTTTGACCCCCTTTCGCCTTCAGAACTGCCTTAATTCTACGTGGCATTGATTCAACAAGGTGCTGAAAGCATTCTTTAGAAATGTTGGCCCATATTGATAGGATAGCATCTTGCAGTTGATGGAGATTTGTGGGATGCACATCCAGGGCACGAAGCTCCCGTTCCACAACATCCCAAAGATGCTCTATTAGGTTGAGATCTGGTGACTGTGGGGGCCATTTTAGTACAATGAACTCATTGTTAAGTTCAAGAAACCAATTTGAAATGATTCAAGCTTTGTGACATGGTGCATTATCCTGCTGGAAGTAGCCATCAGAGGATGGGAACATGGTGCTCATAAAGGGATGGACATGGTCAGAAACAATGCTCAGGTTTAAACGATGCCCAACTGGCACTAAGGGGCCTTAAGTGTGCCAAGAAAACATCCCCCACACCATTACACCACCACCACCAGCCTGCACAGTGGTAACAAAGCTCGATGGATCCATGTTTTCTTTCTGTTTATGCCAAATTCTGACCATCTGAATGTATCAACAGAAATCGAGACTCAGCAGACCAGGCAACATTTTTCCAGTCTTCAACTGTCCAATTTTGGGGAGCTTGTACAAATTGTAGCATCTTTTTCCTATTTGTAGTGGAGATGAGTGGTACCTGGTGGGGTCTTCTACTGTTGTAGCCCATCCGCCTCAAGGATGTGCGTGTTGTGGCTTCACAAATGCTTTGCTGTATACCTCGGTTGTAACGAGAGGTTATTTCAGTCAAAGTTGCTCTTCTATCAGCTACAATCAGTCGGCCCATTCTCCTCTGACCTCTAGCATCGACAAGGCATTTTCGCCCACAGGACTGCCGCATACTGGATGTTTTTCCCTTTTCACACCATTCTTTGTAAACCCTAGAAATGGTTGTGTGTGAAAATCCCACAAACTGAGGAGATTGTGAAATACTCAGACCGGCCCGTCTGGCACCAACAACCATGCCATGCTCAAAATTGCTTAAATCACCTTTCTTTCCTATTCTGACATTCAGTTTGGAGTTCAGGAGACTGTCTTGACCAGGACCACACCCCTAAATGCATTGAAGCAACTGCCAGGTGATTGGTTGATTAGATAATTGCATTAATGAGAAATTGAACAGGTGTTCCTAATAATCCTTTAGGTGAGTGTATATTTGCAATGCTTCATGGGAGTGGTCAGACACATTTTTTATTTTTATTTGTTTAAATTCTCTGATTGGTGGAGATTTCTCTGCAGAATCGTGGATAATGCTTCTCTGGCTATCACCAGACCAAGCTCAATCTTTTAAGATTGAACATTTGTCTGGGGAGTCTGCTCTGTATTTTTTACTGCACAAGAGTCGTGATCAACAGGCATAGTTCAAATGACTCTGTATGTAATTACAATCACCCCCTACTATCCTATGGAATGTCAGGGCTGCCAATATTAAAAATAAATAAATATATAAATAAATATACAAAGAAATGTAAAAAAGCAAAAATAAATAAATAAATAAATAAATATACATAGAAAAGCAAAAAAAACAAAAATGAATAATTATTTATACATTTATTTCCATATTTATGTATTTATTTCCATATATTGGACAGGTGTTGAAAATTAGCTATAACACTTTAAACAATGTGCTATAACACTTTAAACAATGCATCTGGTTTGTCCACTGTTATTGCTATGTCCATATGAAATAAATAAATAAATAAATAAATATATTTATTTCCACATTTATTCCTTTCTACATTTATTTATTTCTATATTTATTTATTTATGCATTTATTTATATCTATATTTATTTATTTATTCATTTATGCATTTATTTCTCCCAACATTTATTGGTGCGTAGGGTAATGAGGAGGGCGGGGTTTACCTCAGACATAGCAATCAAGCTCAGAGTAGGCAAGGGTGAAGCGTTGAGGCCACAGTGACACCTTGTGGTGTGGCCGAAATACAATAAGTACAGCCTACTGACGCTGATACCAGACCACTGCATTTTAATGTAAAAACAATACTGACAGCAACAGAAACAATTTTTTCTATTAAGCGGTGGTAGTCTTTAGCCTACTTTCATAAACTCATGTCCAAGGGCAACTTTATTAAATGTATGAACATTTGTTCACAAATGTTAATCCAAATATATGGCATGACGGAATCAATGAAGTGATTTTACGTTTAAAATGAATCTAAAACAGACAGCAGGTAGCAGCATGTCATTGTCTTAATGAGTGAGTTACTTGATTCCTTAAAATACACTGAATCAAACACAATGCGTATCAGCTGTATATTTGTTTCTGATCATTTCTATTTAGGCCTATATGCGTTATTTAAAATAATAATAATAAAAATAAATAAATAAACGCATGACCAAGTGTTCAAAACATTGGCAGTGAAGGGGTCATGTTCGGGGGAACAACATGATAGGCTATTTTTGAGTTTAATGCAAAAACCTGCGTGACCATATAGCTGCTATATGGATAATAAATGTATAAATAAATAAAAGAATAAATATATATATATGGAAATAAATACATAAATATGGAAATAAATGTATAAATAATTATTCATTTTTGTTTTTTTGCTTTTCTATGTATATTTATTTATTTATATATTTATTTATTTTTGCTTTTTTACATTTCTTTGTATATTTATTTATATATTTATTTATTTTTAATATTGGCAGCCCTGACATTCAATACTGTCCATCACTTCTCAATCTGTCACCGTGTTAACCCGCCAATACCACGCCAGGTGGATAAGCCGGTTTGTGATTAGTCTCCGCAGATTTGTAATGGAAGCAGGATATAAAATGTACAGGTTCAAGGTTTCAAGGTCTGAGCTGCAGGACGAAATCAAATCGCCGGCAGATCAGGCTGGATGTACCCAGTCTAGGGTAATGCAGTTTCTCATCAGGAATCCCCATTAAACATGATTAAAAACTGAAGTTGAAATAATGCAGGCTGGTGGTGGCAACAAAAGCATATATTGATGTTGATTAAAAGCCTTGTATCTCACAGTAGGTCTGTCTCTTTAACAGTCTATAAGTTACTGTTCAAAATCAATTTCCCTATGGAGAAAATGAATAGGATTTTTTCCTACCGGAACCAGACTGTTGCACTCTATAGAGGTTCCTATGGGTCTAGCTAATTCAATGCAAATCCAATTAACAAACTGAAACTTCAGAATGTTGACCAAGTGTGAAGCAAAGATAGTGCTTGTTTATTGTTCAAGGCTTTGCATAAACACGATATTGTGGTACACAGGGTGTTACACTAAACCACTACATGTTGCTTTTGTGGGAATAAAACAATAAGCATATGAACTATATGGAAAGTGAAATAAGTAGCAAAACAAAAGTAGCAAACTCACTGTTTGTTCTGTCACTTTCCAGCATATCAATGGTCTCCATCACTGTCTGAGACATCTGGGCCCGGTTTCTCTTTCTGCTGACACGGTGGGTACCTGCAGTGGAAGATGTCCGTCTTTTCCTCTGGCTCTAAAATCAGGAGACACAAGTGGTTACCATAGTACAACTGTTGTATTAGTTTTATTGTTTGGAAGGGAAGCTGTGATAGTTTAAATTTAATCAGCACTAATCACGTGAGTGGTCACATGGTCTACCATACTCACAGCATTGCTCATGATGACTCCAATATGTCTTGAAATATCACTTAGAAGATAATTTCTAGAAACTAATAAAAACACAAATGAGTCAAAAGGGCACAAACCGTTAAGACACTGTATTTATTCAAATCAGCATTTAATTTAACTCCTGACGACCCAAGCACTCGTTTTAAATGACATGTAGCTTGCAATATTCTCACAAAATATAACCCTTGTGTCAAATATTTTATGTAAACAAACAAGCGAGTTGAATATCTGCATTTAGCCAGCTAGACTAGCATTCTTAAAAACCCGTGTCGTAAGCACTGACAAAAGACACGTTGTTATTTTGTAAACAATAATAAATACTTATCGTGTTCATTAAAGAATCTGTCAAAAAACTGTTTTAAATAGTAGCTAGTTCGCTAACTAGCTAACAGAGTCTCCTCATTGTTAGCTGACAGCTAGCTTGGTTTTACAAATTTACTTTTGGTTAAATTATTATTTAATACTTTAAATTTGAAGTATACAACCTTTTATATTTAACCATTACATATTAAATCAACATTATCGTCAGTTTTACAGAAGAGCCGGTTACATACTCAACACTCCACAGCAGTCAGCCAGCCAGATACATTAGAATGAGACGCACAGTTCTGCACCAGTCACAGCGCCACCTGTCGGACTGTAAGTATTAGCAAGGACAAAGATAACAACAAGTACAGATATTTTACATGCAGATACAAATATTTTGTCTTTCAATTCCATTTCTTTATATACTTAAAACTCAAAGATTTTGCAATAATAAATAAATGAATCTCCATATATTTTGTAAGTAATAGTTAGATCAAAACAAACAAATAAATTAGTAAATAAAAATCAGATTACAATAAATAAATAAATAAATAAATAAATAAATAAATAAATAAATAAATAAATAAATAAATAAATAAATAAATAAATAAATCTAACTGCACAGTATTATTCATGGGTACCGAAGACGTCACTTGCGCTATGAAATATAATAGCCTAAGTAGGCTAATCAAATCAAATCATATTTATATATACAACATGTATGCTTGACCCTATACCGACTAGGCTATTAAAAGAGATGCTTCCAGAGGTCATAGATCCTCTGCTTAATATTATTAATTCATCCTTGACATTAGGATATGTACCAAAAACTTTTAAGTTGGCTGTAATTAAACCACTTATTAAAAAACCGCAACTTGATCCTAAAGAATTAGTCAATTACAGACCAATCTCGAATCTACCGTTTCTATCAAAAATATCAGAAAAGGCAGTGTCTTCACAATTATGTTCCTTTTTAGAAAGAAATTGTATATGTGAGGATTTCCAGTCAGGATTTAGACCGTATCATAGTACTGAGACTGCTCTAATTAGAGTTACAAATGATTTACTCTTATCATCTGATCGTGGTTGTATCTCTCTATTAGTGTTACTCGATCTTAGCGCTGCATTCGATACTATCGATCACAATATTCTTTTGAATAGACTCAAAATTATGTTGGCATTAGTGGAACTGCATTGGCATGGTTTAAATCTTACTTATCTGACCGTTATCAGTTTGTAGCAGTAAATGAAGAGATGTCACACCGATCACAAGTTCAGTATGGAGTACCGCAAGGCTCAGTGTTAGGACCGTTGCTTTTCACCCTGTATATGCTACCACTGGGAGATATCATTAGGAAGCATGGCGTTAGTTTTCATTGTTATGCTGATGATACTCAGCTCTATATTTCTTCACACCCTGACGAAACTTACCAATTCACAAGATTAACGGAATGCATAGGTGATATTAAAAATTGGATGAATAGTAATTTCCTGCAACTTAATTCAGATAAAACTGAATTTTTAATTATTGGACAGAAAAGCTCCACAAGTAGTGCCCTAGAATACTGTCTAACCCTCGATGACTGCTCTGTCAAGTCCTCGTCGTCAGTGAGGAACCTGGGTGTGCTCTTTGATACCAATTTTTCATTTGAAAGCCACGTTTCTAGCATCTGTAAAACTGCATTCTACCATCTTAAAAATATATCTAAATTACGTCACATGCTTTCAATGCAAAATGCTGAACAATTAGTACATGCGTTCATGAGCTCAAGGCTAGATTATTGTAATGCTCTACTGGGTGGTTGCCCTGCTCGCCTAATAAATAAACTCCAGCTGGTCCAAAACGCAGCAGCTCGAGTTCTTACTAGAACCAGGAAGTACGATCATATTAGTCCAGTTCTGTCAACACTGCACTGGCTCCTATTAAACATCGCATAAATTTTAAAATCTTGCTTATTACTTATAAAGCAATAAATGGTTTAGCTCCCCAGTACTTAAGCGAGCTCTTAACGCATTATACTCCATCACGTCAATTGCGGTCTCTAAACTCTGGCCAGTTGAAAATACCTAGAATATCTAAATCAACTGCAGGCGGTCGATCCTTTCCTATTTAGCACCTAAACTCTGGAACAGTCTTCCTAGCATTGTTCGGGAAGCAGACACACTCTGTCAGTTTAAATCTAGACTAAAAACACATCTCTTTACTATGGCATACACATAGAACATTTTTAACTTTCTTTATTCAAATCAAATGACTGATTGTTAGGCTGCATTAACTAGGTCAGCCGGAACCGGGAACACTTCCCATAACACCTGATGTACTCGTTACATCATAAAAAGAGTGGCATCCACACTAATGTTAGTCTCTCTGTTAATCCCGAGGTTTACTGCAGTCGGCGGATCCAGGCCGTGTCCGGATCGGATGGTGGACCTGCATCTGGACATGACCAGCTCATCCTGGAGTGTCTGCTGAGACCGTGTCCATTAGTGTCTCCTCTGAATTCGCCTCACCGGAACGTCATCCTCAATTAACCCGTCTCCAGCGCAATAACTCCGATCTTTCAAGTATTCATATTCTTGTGTAATAGACGCCATCCTAAATGAGCCCGCCTCGCACGCCATACCCAAAATTTCGAATATTCCTATCTAATATGATTTATGACCTGCAAGGTTGCCAGAGTAATAATTATACACTGTTAATAATAGGCCAGAGGAGAACTGGCACCCGACTGAGTCTGGTTTCTCCCAAGGTTTATTTTTCTCCATCATGCCCTGATGGAGTTTTGGTTCCTTGCCACTGTCGCCTTTGGCTTGGCTTGCTCAGTTGGGGACACTCAAATTATGATCCAAGTTACTCAACTAAATATACAAATAGAATTTATTAATTTGGTCATATATAATTCTATAAACTATCCAAATTAAACTAGCCAAATCAAATTTTGTTGCAATGTTGTCCTGTTTAACACTGTGAAGCTGCTTTGAAACAATCGTCATTGTAAAAGCGCTATATAAATAAAGTTGATTGATTGATTGATTGATATAGTGCTTTTTACCAATTGTCCAATTGTTTCAAAGCAGCTTCACAGTGTTAACAGGAAGATAATGCAACAGAATTTGATTTGGCTGTACAGCCGTTCTGGTGAAACCGGTGACGTTATCCAGCTAATTTCAATTATCATATAGTGTGGGTAGATCGGTAATATAGTTGAAATTTAGGTGTCCCCAACTGAGCAAGCCAGAAGCCAAAGGCACCAGTGGCAAGGAACCAAAACTCCTTCAGGGCCAGAATGGAGAAAAAAACCTTTTCTCAGTCGGGGTGCCAGTTCTCCTCTGGCCGATGAACAAAAAGTGTATAATCATAATACAGTATACAGGTGCTGGTCATTTAATTAGAATATCATCTAAAAGTTGATTTATTTCACTAATTCAATTCAAAAAGTGAAACTTGTATATTATATTCATTCATTACACACAGACTGATATATTTCAAATGTTTATTTCTTTTCATTTTGATGATTATAACTGACAACTAAGGAAAATCCCAAATTTAGTATCTCAGAAAATTAGAATATTACTAAAGACCAATACAAAGAAAGGATTTTTAGAAATCTTGGCCAACTGAAAAGAAAAAAAAAATTAAAAGTATGAGCATGTACAGCACTCAATACTTAATTGGGGCTCCTTTTGCCTGAATTACTGCAGCAATGCGGCATGGCATGGAGTCGATCAGTCTGTGGCACTGCTCAGGTGTTATGAGAGCCCAGGTTTCTCTGATAGTGGCCTTCAGCTCTTCTGCATTGTTGGGTCTGGCATATCACATCTTCCTCTTTACAATACCCCGAAGATTTTCTATGAGGTTAAGGTCAGGCGAGTTTGCTGACCAAAGAACAGGGATACCATGGTCCTTAAACCAGGTACTGATTGCTTTGGCACTGTGTGCAGGTGCCAAGTCCTGTTGGAAAATTAAATCTGCATCTCCATAAAGTTGGTCAGCAGCAGGAAGCATGAAGTGCTCTAAAACTTCCTGGTATATCGCTACGTTGACCTTTACCCTCAGAAAACACAGTGGACCAACACCAGCAGATGACACAGCACCCCAAAACATCACTGAATGTGGAAACTTTACACTGGACCTCAAGCAATGTGCACTGTGTGCCTTTCCTCTCTTCATCCAGACTCTGGGACCCTGATTTCCAAAAGGAAATGCAAAATTTACTTTCATCAGAGAACATAACTTTGGACAACTCAGCAGCAGTCCAGTCGTTTTTGTCTTTAGCCCAGGCAAGACGCTGTCTGTTGTTCAAGAGTGGCTTGACACAAGGACGGCGACAGCTGAAACCCATATCTTACATGCGTCTGTGCGTAGTGGTTCTTGAAGCACTGGCTCCAGCTGCAGTCCACTCTTTGTGAATCTCCCCCACATTTTTAAATTTTGTTCTTGGACACAGAGCTCTGTGAACAGCCAGCCTCTTTTGCAATGAACTTTTTGTGTCTTGCCCTCCTTGTGCAAGGTGTCAAAGGGTCATGTTTTGGACAACTGTCAAGTCAGCTGTCTTGCCCATGATTGTGTAGCCTACAGAACTGAGAGACCATTTAAAGGCCTTTGCAGGTGTTTTGAGTTAATAAGCTGATTAGAGTGTGGCACAAGGTGTCTTCAATATTGAACCATTTCACAATATTCTAATATTCTGAGATACTGAATTTGGGATTTTCCTTAGTTGTCAGTTATAATCATCAAAATGAAAAGAAATAAACATTTGAAATATATCAGTCTGTGTGTAAGGAATGAATATAATATACAAGTTTCACTTTTTGAATGGAATTAGTGAAATAAATCAACTTTTTGATGATATTCTAATTATATGACCAGCACCTGTACAGGTCCTTCTAAAAAAATTAGCATATTGTGATAAAAGTTCATTATTTTCCATAATGTAATGATAAAATTAAACTTTCATATATTTTAGATTGCACACCAACTGAAATATTTCAGGTCTTTTATTGTTTTAATACTGATGATTTTGGCTCAAAAAAATTAGCATATCATGAAAAGGTTCTCTAAACGAGCTATTAACCTAATCATCTGAATCAACTAATTAACTCTAAACACCTGCAAAAGATTCCTGAGGCTTTTAAAAACTCCCAGCGTGGTTCATTACTCAAAACCGCAATCATGGGTAAAACTGCCGACCTGACTGCTGTCCAGAAGGCCATCATTGACACCCTCAAGAGAGAGGGTAAGACACAGAAAGAAATTTCTGAACGAATAGGCTGTTCCCAGAGTGCTGTATCAAAGCACCTCAGTGGGAAGTCTGTGGGAAGGAAAAAGTGTGGCAAAAAACGCCCTGAGGAAGATTGTGGAGAAGGACCGATTCCAGACCTTGGGGGACCTGCGGAAGCAGTGGACTGAGTCTGGAGTAGAAACAGGCGTGTGCATGGAATGGGCTACAGGTGCCACAAGCCACTTTTGAACCAGAAACAGCGGCAGAAGCGCCTGACCTGGGCTACAGAGAAGCAGCACTGGACTGTCGCTCAAATTTAGCATGTCATTCGGAAATCAAGGTGCCAGAGTCTGGAGGAAGACTGGGGAGAAGGAAATGCCAAAATGCCTGAAGTCCAGTGTCAAGTACCCACAGTCAGTGATGGTCTGGGGTGCCATGTCAGCTGCTGGTGTTGGTCCACTGTGTTTTATCAAGGGTAGGGTCAGTGCAGCTAGCTATCAGGAGATTTTGGAGCACTTCATGCTTCCATCTGCCCAAAGCTTTATGAAGATGAAGATTTCGTTTTTCAGCACGACCTGGCGGCACCTGCTCACAGTGCCAAAACCACTGGTAAATGGTTTACTGACCATGGTATTACTGTGCTCAATTGGCCTGCCAACTTTCCTGACCTGAACCCCATAGAGAATCTGTGGGATATTGTGAAGAGAAAGTTGAGAGACGCAAGACCCAACACTCTGGATGAGCTTAAGGCCGCTATCGAAGCATCCTGGGCCTCCATAACACCTCAGCAGTGCCACAGGCTGATTGCCTCCATGCCACGCCGCATTGAAGCAGTCATTTCTGCAAAAGGATTCCCGACCAAGTATTGAGTGCATAACTGAACATAATTATTTGAAGGTTGACTTTTTTTGTATTAAAAACACTTTTCTTTTATTGGTCGGATGAAATATGCTAATTGTTTGAGATAGAAATTTTGGGTTTTCACGAGCTGTATGCCAAAATCATCATTATTAAAACAATAAAAGACCTGAAATATTTCAGTTGGTGTGCAATGAATCTAAAATATATTATATTTTAATTTTATCATTACATTATGGAAAATAATGAACTTTTATCACAATATGCTAATTTTTTTAGAAGGACCTGTATATCTTTTAAATTTTAGGATGCTGCTTGGGTCCAGCTATGAGAAAAACACTATAAAAATGTAAAATGAAATGTAAATAGTTAGATGGGACAGACAGAATGTGAATTGTAAAACAAAGAAGCAAAGACACTATATTATACAGGCCGTAAAATATTCAGTATTCTTTCTCAAATAATAGCCCCCTTATATGGGCCTGATGTCATGCGACATATAGGACAAAATCAGACAAGAGCCCAATTCACAGTTGACAGATTTTTTTTAACAGCATGTAATATGTTCCTCAGAGAGCGACTGACTTTATTTTTTGGAAATAGTCAATTGTGAAGTACATCAATGTTCAGTTTTTAAATGCCCATATTAAGTACCTTTCCTTTTGCTTTTAAAGTTCAGATACTTCACTCAATGATGCATGGATGGACTATTCCAAGATTAATAAACACTAAGGGTCAGTTTCATGATACAGTTGTTCTCATAAATTTACATCATACAAAGAAATGATGAACACACGCAAAAACGAGAGAACCAATTAAATATTAATAACTAATTAATATGATTAGTTTTTCAAATCATTTAAATAAAAAAATAAAAACCTGTATGTCTGAAGGTAAATATACCAAGTATATCGTTTTGTTCTTCTCTCGAATTTAAAATATGTAATAAATATAAAGTATTTTCCCCATATTTTGATAGTTTAATCAAACTTTTAGGGTCTAAGAACATCCCCTCCGGACATCTCTTCTGGCCACTACTGTGTCACAATAGGGAAGAAAAACTCGCAACTTTAGTTTCATGCCAATTTTAAACATAATTCAATACGCTGCATTAGAATATAGTCACAATTTGTTGAAAAAGATTAGTTTTCCATCAAAATACTTCTATGTTGTATAGCTGACAATCCATTTTAAAAACTTTGTAAGTACTTTACCTATTAAAACATTCTAAAACTGAAGACATTGCACTGATTTATGCATCATGTTATTCAAAAATAATTCAATAGTAAAGCACAAACAAAAACAGACATCATGTTGTTACTCAATTTATACACTGATCAGGTTGACATTATGACCACTGACAGGTTAAGTGAATAACACTGATTATCTCATCATGGCACCTGTTTTCATTGTTTCATTTTCATTGTTATGATGACGATACTCAGCTCTATATTTCTTCACACCCTGAAGAAATTTACCAATTCACAAGATTAACGGAATGCATAGCTGATATATAAAAATTGGATGACCAGTAATTTCCTGCAACTTAATTCAGAAAAACCTGAATTTTTATTCATTGGACAAAAAAGCTCCACAAGTAGTAACCTAGAATACTGTCTAACACTTGATGGCTGCTCTGTTAAGTCCTCGTCATCAGTGAGGAACCTGGGTGTGCTCTTTGATACCAATCTTTTGTTTGAAAGCCATGTTTCTATCTTAAAAATATATCTAAATTACGGCACATGCTCTGAATGCAAAATGCTGAACAGTTAATACATGCGTTCATGAGCTCAAGGCTAGATTATTGTAATGCTCTACTGGGTGGTTGCCCTGCTCGCTTAATAAACAAACTCCAGCTGGTCCAAAATGCAGTAGCTCGAGTTTTTACTAGAACCAGGAAGTATGACCATATCAGCCCAGTTCTGTCAACACCGCACTTGCTCCAAACATTGCATACAATTTAAAATCTTGCTTATTACTTACAAAGCACTAAATTGTTTAGCTCCCCAGTACTCGAGTGAGCTCTTAACACATTATACTCCATCACGTCTACTGCGGTCTCAAAATTCTGTCCAGTTAATAATACCTAGAATATCAAAATCAACTGCAGACGGTCGATCCTTTTCCTATTTAGCACCTAAACTCTGGGACAGTCTTCCCTAGCATTGTTCGGGAAGCAGACACAGTCTGTCAGTTTAAATCTAGACTAAAAACGCATCTTTTTTCATGGCATACACATAAAACACTTTTTCAATTAAATGATTGTTAGGCTGCATTAACTAGGTCAGCCGGAACCGGGAACACTTCCCATAACACCTGATGTTCTCTTTACTTAATCAGAAGAATGGCATCTACGCTACTGTAGTCAGCCAGATCCAGGCCGTATCCAGATCAGATGGTGGACCTGCGCCCCAGACATAACCAATGCATGACACTGAAGTGTCTGCAGAGACTGTGTCAATTAGACTCCCCCTGAAATTACCTCATTGACACGGCATCCTCAATAAAACGGTCTCCTTTGTGATGACTCTGATTGTTCAAATATTACAATTTAATAATTGTTAAATCAATATGACATCCTCAATAAACCTGTATCCGGCCTGACGGCTCCGATCTTTTGAATATTGCATTTTAATAATTGTTTCATCAATACGGTATCCTCAATAAACCCGTCTCCGGAGTGATGACGTCGATCTTTCGTATATAGTAATTTAATAATTGTTTAATCAATACAGCATCTTCAAAAAAAAAAGTCTCTGGTGTGATGACGCCAATTATTCAATTATTTATATTTAATAATTATTCATCGACACATCATCCTCAATAAACCCGTCTCTGGCATGTTGCCTCCGATCTGACCTGTAAAGTTGCCAGAATAATAATCATACGCTGTTTGTTAATTGGCAAGAGGAAAACCCTGACTGAGCCTGGTTTCTCCCAAGGTTTATTTTTCTCCATTAGGTCACCTGATGGTGTTTTGGTTTCCTTGCCACTGTCGCCTCTGGCTTGGCTTGCTCAGCTGAGGACACTACATTTTTCAACTAAATATCCAAATAAATCTAAGTATTAAACTAAATTAACCATATACTGTGGGGCAAAAATTATTTAGTCAGCCACCAAGTGTGCATGTTCTCCTACTTAAAAAGATGAGAGAGGCCTGTAATTTTCATCATAGGTACACTTAAACTATGAAAGACAGAATGAGAAAAAAAAATCCAGAAAATCAAATTTTTAAAGAATTTATTTGCAAATTATGGTGGAATATAAGTATTTGGTCACCTACAAAAAAAACAAGATTTCTGGCTCTCACAGACCTGTAAATTCTTCTTTAAGAGGCTCCTCTGTCCACCACTCGTTACCTGTATTAATGGCACCTGTTTGATCTCGTTATCAGTATAAAAGACACCTGTCCACAACCTCAAACAGTCAGACTCCAAACTCCACTATGGCCAAGACCAAAGAGCTGTCAAAGGACACCAGAAACAAAATTTTAGACCTGCACCAGGTTGGGAAGACTGAATCTGTAATAGGTAAACACCTTGGTGTGAAGAAATCAACTGTGGGAACAATTATTAGAAAATGGAATACATACAAGACCACTCATAATATCCCTCGATCTGAGGCTCCACGTAAGATCTCACCCCGTGGGGTCAAAATGATCACAAGTGAGCAAAAATTCCAGAACCACACGGGGGGACCTAGTGAATGACCTGCAGAGAGCTGGGACCAAAGTAACAAAGGCTACCATCAGTAACACACTATGCCGCCAGGGGACTCAAATCCTGCAGGGCTAGACGTGTCCCCCTGCTTAAGCCAGTACATGTCCAGGCCCGTCTGAAGTTTGCTAGAGAGCATTTGTATGATCCAGAAGAGGATTGGGAGAATGTCATATGGTCAGATGAAACCAAAATAAAACTTTTTAGAAAAAACTCAACTTGTGTTTGGAGGAGAAAGAATGCTGAGATGTATCCAAAGAACACCATACCTACTGTGAAGCATGGGGGTGGAAACATGCTTTGGGGCTGTTTTTCTGCAAAGGGACCTGGACGACTGATCCGTGTAAAGGAAAGAATGAATGGCGCCATGTATCGTGAGTAAAAACCTCCTTTCATCAGCAAGGGCATTGAAGATGAAACGTGGCTGGGTCTTTCAGCATGACAATGATTCCAAACAAACCGCCCGGGTAATGAAGGAGTGGCTTCGTAAGAAGCATTTCAAGGTCCTGGAGAGGCATTGCCAGTCTCCAGATCTCAACCCCATATAAAATCTTTGGAGGGAGTTGAAAATCCATGTTGCCCAGCAACAGCCCTAAAACATCACTGCTCTAGAGGAGATCTGCATGGAGGAATGGGTCAAACTACCAGTAACAGTGTATAAAAACCTTGTGGAGTCTTACAGAAAAAGTTTGACCTCTGTCATTGCCAACAAAGGGTATATAACAAAGTATTGACATGAACTTTTGTTATTGACCAAATACTTAATTTCCACCATAATTTGCTAATTAATTCTTTAAAAATCAGACAATGTGATTTTTTTCCCTTCTCATTCTGTCTCTCAAAGTTGTAGAGCATCTCGGTGCCAGATACCACAGCACACATTCAGGGGTCTAGTGGAGTGCTGCTTCGGCAGCAAAAGGGGGACAAACACAATATTAGGTCATAATGTTATGCCTGAGTCTCACTATAACTATGACTTTTGCCTCAAACTCCTAATTACTGCTTATTAATAATTAGTAAGTTAGTTGTTAAATTTAAGTATTGGGTAGGATTAAGAGATGTAGAATATAGTTGTGCAGAATAATGCTTTATAAGTGCTACCGGTAATAAACAGCCAATTTCCTAGTAATATGCATGCTAATAAGCAACTAATTAATATTGAGAATTGGACCCTAAACTAAAGTGTTAACAAAAACAGATTTGGAAATTATTCAGTCACATTTTTTATATATTTGAATCTTTATTTAACATCACTGTGAAAGAGTATAATTTCTTCTCTAAATGCAATTTAATCCCAACTATCAGTATCACTTTTATTACAAATTCACAGAGAGGTACACTAAACTATCAGGGTACATTGCTTGCCGCTATATCTATATGGAGAGAGCTGGAAAAATAGAGGGCGTCTTTGGAATTCCCATTCACATCTTCTGATATGCAACACTCAATCACACCATCATTAAGACTACTGCAGCAGAATCCACGGATTGCTCTGGCAGTGCTAATGTATACAGTTAAAGTCTAAGCAGAAAAAAGGAAGAGCTGGCCTTAATTCCCTTAACAAGCACATGCAGTACTTATGAATCTAACCAGCAAACCTGTGACAAACACAACAAAAAATATACCACTTCAAGCATTACTTTTTTTTTAACTCACTAACAAAACTGCATGTTTCTGCAGTACACAGACATTCCCACTAATTAAAAAAGTCAGATACCCAGCGAGTACAGTACAGTCTACACCAGTGCAAACAAATGAACATGTTAAAGGTCATTTAAAGAATTGTCATCTACATTAAGAAAACATCACAGTTGCCCTTGAGAAAGATGGAACATTCCCTTCAATTTCAATTTCAAAACAGAACAGAAACCTGACCAAAAAAAAAAAAACCGAACTTCAGCATTCAGTAATAAATGTAGTGCCTTTAGCACTCATGTGACTCTCCTACAAATGCATGAAGTGTGATGCTCTGAAGAGATGTAGTCGATCCAAAGGTGTGTGTCGCTGGGCAGAAGGAGTGTGTGTGGTGGCCGAGCATCGAGCCTGCGCTCACAGCGTGCTGTTTGCAGCACAGGCCTTCATTATGCCACAGTCCACAGTCCCTCTAAACAGAGAAACGGCTCCGGAGACCTGCAGACAAGAAGAGGACATTTGATAACGCTCTGGGGTTGAATTATGCATGTTGCTTGACACCGTGTCCTAAACGGATGCAATGCAGCATCAAGTAGTAACGAAAGCAAGTATTTTAAAAATGGCTTTTACTTTTAGTGAAGATTTGTTTTTAAAATGCATAAATTGGGAAGAACTAGATTTTGATCCTAGAAAGGAAAATCTAGGCAGTAGTTCCTGCATCACTTTTCTATGCTGCCAAAATAACAGCAGGAAAGCACGTCTCTATTTTGAAAAAACACAAAAAAACAAACATACAGTATGAGCTGTTCAGTCCGATTCATGAGCACATGACTTTTGAGCTTGTTCTTTTAAAGGGTTAGGTCGCCCAAAAATGAAAATTCTGTCATTAATTACTCACCCTCATGTCATTCCAAACCCGTAAGACCTTTGTTCATCTTCGGAATACAGGATATATTTAATGAAATCAGAGCTCTCTGACTCCTCCATAGACAGCAATATAATTAACACCAGGCCCAGAAAGATAGTAAAAACATTGTTAAAATAGTCCATGTGACTCCAATGATTCAATCTTAATGTTATGACGCGACAAGAATACTTTTTGTGTGCAAAAAACAAACAAAATTAACGACTTTATTCAACAATTTCTACACTTCTGTGTCAGTCTTCTACACTGTTGACATAGTAAATACAGTCCAGAGCTTTCCTAACGCCGGCTAACCATTAGCCGAAGCAGTTCACACCATGATGCATGAGTGCGATACTGATGCTGGAGCTGACCAATTTAAACTGAGCAGAAGACTGATAGGCGTGTAGAAATTGTTGAATGAAGTTGTTATTTTTGTTTGTTTTTTTTGTTTTTTCACACAAAAAAGTATTTTTGGCACTTCATAAAATGAAGGTTTAACCACTTGAGTCACATGGATGATTTTAACTGTTTTTACTACCTTCTGGGCCTTGAAAGTGTTAATTAAATAACTGTCCTATGGAGGGGTCAGAGAGCTCTCGGACTTCATCAAAAAATATCTTAATTTATGTTCTGAAGATGTACAAAGGTCTCACAGGTTTGGAACGACATGAGAGTGAGAAATTAAAGACAGAGTTTTCATTTTTGGGTGAACTAACCCTAATGTATCCTGTATTCAAAACCACATACTAGCATACTGCTCTTACTAATTTTACAATAACGTTCTATCGCAGAAATAGTGAGTATTCTACAAGTACGTGGTTCCGAATTCAGCCAAAGACTTGCTAATGCTTTGCAATTTGAATCGTTCAGAGTGGTTATTGAATCAATAGCTGTTTATTATTTCTTATTTGTGCATCTTCATTTCCTTTCCTCACATCTCAGCTCCACCTCTTGTAGGATGCTGGCTTGCTCAGTTGGGGAAAAAAAACTATTTTTCAAATATATTTCAAAATAAATCGAATTATTAAACTAAATTAACCATTTAGACCAAATTACCGAGCTAAAGCCCACATTGTTACTGTATGATAATCAAAATATATTCTGTTGCATTATTTTTCTGTTTAACACTGTGAAGCTGCTTTGAAACAATCTGCATTGTTAAAAGCGCAATATAAATAAAGTTGACTTGACTTGGATGCGAGGGAAGAAAATAAGGACATAGGAAATGTTATTTGTGTATTGGAATATTCTTGACCACTCAAATCACTTCACAATGGAAGCTCGTTTCTGTTCTTTTGAACAATGAATCCTGAAAAAACGTATCACGGTTTTCATAATATAAAACAGTACAACATGTTTCTTTTTCTTTTTTAACACTGATAATAAGAAGAAATTATTCTTGTGGTATGTTTACATGACAACGTTGTCAAAATGATCCGTCTTCACACAGAGGTTGTTAAAAACACTTGGCAGATTGGGACAAATTGCATTAAAGTACGTCTGTAGCCCTATTTGCAATGTATTCACGGTGGAGCAGCGAGTTTTGTGAACCTGGGAAGTGGGGAACACTCTGCTCACGTGGTCAGTCGCATGATTGTCTGCTGTAAATAAAATGTCATATGCTTGTAATAAAAATAATATATTAATATTTAATTTAATAATAGGAAAATAATATCCTAATTATTATTTAATTGCTTAAATATCTTGTTTAAAAATTTGGAAGATAGACGCATTATAGTTTATATTATAGGGTACGGAAAGTATTCAGACCCCCTTACATTTTTTCACTCTGTTATATTGCAGGCATTTGCGAAAATCATTTAAGTTCTTTTTTTCTTCTCATTAATGTACACACAGCACCCCACATTGACAGAAAAACACAGAATTGTTGACATTTTAACAGATTTATTAAAAAGGAAAAACTGAAATATCACATGGTCCTAAGCATTCAGACCCTTTGCTCAGTATTTAGTAGAAGCACCCTTTGATCTGATACAACCATGAGTCTTTTTGGGAAAGAGGCAACAAGTTTTTCACACGTGGATTTGGGGATCCTCTGCCATTCCTCCTTGCAGATCCTCTCCAGTTCCGTCAGGTTGGATGGTAAATGTTGGTGGACAGCCATTTTCAGGTCTCTCTAGATATACTCAATTGGGTTTAAGTCAGGGCTCTGGCTGGGCCATTCAAGAACAGTCACGGAGTTGTTGTGAAGCCACTCCTTCGTTATTTTAGCTGTGTGCTTAGGGTCATTGGCTTGTTGGAAGGTGAACCTTCAGCCCAGTCTGAGGTCTTGAGCACTCTGGAGAAGGTTTTCATCCAGGATATCCCTGTACTTGGCCGCATTCATCTTTTCCTTGATTGCAAACAGTCGTCCTGTCCCTGCAGCTGAAAAACACCCCCACAGCATGATGCTGCCACCACCATGATTCACTGTTGGGACTGTATTGGACAGGTGATGAGCACATACCGCTTATAATTAAGGCCAAAATTTATATCTTGGTCTCATCAGACCCGAGAATCTTATTTCTCACCATCTTGGAGTCCTTCAGGTGTTTTTTTAGCAATCTCCATGCAGGCTTTCATGTGTCTTGCACTGAGGAGAGGCCACTCTTCCTTAAACCCTCGACTGGTGGAAGGCTGCAGTGATGGTTGACTTTCTACAACTTTCTCCCATCTCCCGACTGCATCTCTGGAGCTCAGCCACAGTGATCTTTGGATTCTTCTTTACCTCCCTCACCAAGGCTCTTCTCCCCCGATAGCTCAGTTTGGAGTCCTTCAGGTGTCCTCCAGTTCTAGGAAGGGTTCTGGTCATCCCAAACGTCTTCCATTTAAGCATTATGGAGGCCACTGTGCTCTTAGGAACCTTAATAGCAGTAGAATTTTTTTGTAACCTTGGCAAGATCTGTGCCTTGCCACAATCCTGTCTCTGAGCTCTTCAGGCATTTCTTTTGACCTCATGATTCTCATTTGCTCTGACATGCGCTGTGAGCTGTAAGGTCTTGTATAGACAGGTGTGTAGCTTTCCTAATCAAGTCCAATCAGTATAATCAAACACAGCTGGACTCAAATGAAAGTGTAGAACCATCTCAAGGATGATCAGAAATGGACAGCACCTGAGTTAAATATATGAGTCTCACACCAAAGGGTCTGAACACTTACGACCATGTGATATCAGTTTTTTTTTTTTTCTAAATCTGCAAAAATGTCAACAATTCTGTGTTTTTTTGTAAATATGGGGTGCTAGGTGTACATTAATGAAAAAAAAAAGTTGAATTTTTTTTTTTTAGCAACTTGCTGCAATATAACAGAGTGAAAATGTAAGGGGGGCTGAATACTCACTGTACATAAGGTTAACAATGCTTCTTGGATACTTTAACGTTTATAATTAATGCCGTAATAACGGCCTACTTCAAATGTGCTTTTCTTTTTTGAGCTGTGATGAAATACTGTTCTTGTAAATACTTTAAAGCATTTCAGTAATAAAAGTGTAGGCTACATCTTTAAATTGCACCCAAATTACATCGAAGCGCAATGGTACAGCGGTCCGCAGTGGTCAAAAAGGATATAAACAGTGAATTTTGAAGAAGCGATCTCTCCTTGAAAACTGACACCAATTAAATTACCACACGACGTTGGTGTTTGTCACACGGCCGGGGATTTTCACATGGGTGGTGGGAGAAAAACACCTGAAATTCAGGATTCGGATGGCACAGACTAGCTCCTGTAAATTATGAAAATACCTTACAACCCTATGAGAAACAATTACTGTCCGAATAAGGCTTGTGAAACACTAACGTCCAATTTGAATTTTTTTTTCTGAGTATAAGAGACTTTCAAAAACATTCTTTCTGAACAGTACTTATGAACAGTACTGCAAATTCCATATTGAAATACAATCTAAGCAACAGAATCAAGTTTTGCATTTAATCTTTAAAACTAGGGAAACACCTGTACTGAAAGCAACAACAAAAAAGTTATTGTTAAACACCTGCTATGCTTGTACATAATGTGACACACATGGTGATGTCATTGTACAGGTTTTACCACTCACATGTCTCTTGGCAAAAACAACAGCACTACGGTGAGGCAAAGTTCATCTTGTCAACCTGATTCATCTTAAGGTGGTTATCCAAGATCTGGAAAAGCTCCTGAATGTTGGGCACGTATCCTGATTGTAACTTGGACCAAATTGGTACATCTAAAAAAGAAAGATAGTGAAGCATCTGTGACATACATGCATATATTGTTCATATATACATTTTATAGTTTTTTTTTCAAGTAGAATGATCATCCAAATGACATTACCATTCAATGTAATCTCAAAAGCTCCTGTCGAGAGGAAATGGGTCTCCAACATGTTACTAAGGAAGAATGCCATAAGGCAGGAGAAAATCTGCAAAACAGACCATCAACCGTGAGAAACGTTCCTCCAGGTTTAGATTGCTTCCTATTATAAGCACTATGCAGACAGTGGACAAAACGCAGTTGACATGAAATGAAAATTGACCTCTGTAATTTATCTTACTGTGAACAATTCATCTGTGCATACATTTCAGTATAATTATTTTACATCTTGTACTTCTCAATCAAAATCTTCCAGTGAAATGATGGACTTCTCCAATCATTTTGTTTGCTTAAACCGGCCCCTTTCTGACAATTGGCTGCAAGCTTTCATTTAAATCGGCCTCCATCCAGTCAACAATGTATGCACAGAACAAGTCCCGACCTGGGATATCCTTTACGAAAACCTTCTCCAGAGTGCTCAAGACCTCAGACTGGGCCAAAGGTTCACCTTCCAACAAGACAATGACCCGAAGCACACAGCTAAAATAACGAAGGAGTGACTTCACAACAACTCTGTGACTGTTCTCGAATGGCCCAGCCAGAGCCTTGACTTAAACTAGGGCTGGGCGGTATATCGAGTTTGTACAATATATCGAAATATTTTTTTGAAGCGATACGGAATGAGGCAATACCGTTTATATCGATATACAGTAGATTGATAAAACGCATCTGAAAAACAGCGAGCAATCAGAATGAGCTGACGCAGGGAAAGTGCATGATACAACTTGTCCTAAACATGACACATGCTCTACATTAAGGGCTTCAAAATAACTGGTAAGATACAGTTAACACGTAAAGTTTAAAGCAGCGTGCCCTTTCAGATGCTCTGAGAGATAACGTTATGCTACTTGTGCTGACAGACAGATACATACTCGCACTGTTTAATGCGTTTGAAATGCGGTTGCTTCCTCAGTGCATAACTTACATTTCAAAGGTATTTTCTACATCTGTAAATGTTAGAAAGTCATGCAAATATGTCCATTTTGCTGTCAGAAGAGAGGACGAGCCGCTAAAATTCAGGCTTAAGCACCACCGCATGCACGCGCAGAAAACAGACGGAGCGCAATAGGAATGCAATAATTCTGAGTAAAATATTTCTAAAATATTTATTGTTGGACATAAATGTGCCATATGTGGAATTTTAAACCTACAAGTAAGTACATTTTTATGAAAGTGACCATCATAATGGGGTAATCAAATAAAAGCTAATGTGCTTTTGTTTTCATTTTTAGTTCAGTGAATTATTAAATTTGTTTTTAGATTGTAATGTTACAATGTTAGAATGTAATGTGATGTGATTTTAAATTTAAATATTTTAGAATTTAATTAGAATAAATACAGATTTTTTAACCAAATAGAAAAACATAGAAAATACCGGGATATATACCGTGTATCGCCATTCAACCAAAAAATACCGAGATATGATTTTTTGGCCATATCGCCCAGCCCTAACTTAAACCCAATTGAGCATCTCTGGAGAGACCTGAAAATGGCTGTCCACCAACATTTACCATCCAACCTGACAGAACTGGAGAGGATCTGCAAGGAGGAATGGCAAAGGATCCCCAAATCCAAGTTTGAAAAACTTGTAGCATCAGAGGGTGCTTCAACTAAATACTGAGCAAAGGGTCTGAATACTTAGGACCATGTGATATTTCAGTTTTTCTTTTATAATAAATCTGCAAAAATGTCGACAATTCTGTGATTTTCTGTCAATATGGGGTGCTGTGTGTATATCAATGAGAACAAAAATGAACTTAAATGATTTTAGCAAATGGCTGCAATATAACAGAGTGAAAAATGTAAGGGGGTCTGAATAATTTCTGTACCCACAGTGAGTGTGAGATATATATATATATATATATATATATATATATATATATATATAACATTGGATGCTACTTCCATTAAAACTTAACTGTCAAATAATTCTTGCAACCCTCCAATAAAATAGGCCTACGGTACAGGATGAGCGTCACCATGCGCCGCTTGACCAAATGCCATTGTGTGAAACCCCTGCCTAATCTGATTCAGGACTGTAATGTGTCACATAATATGGCATATTTCTAATTTAAACAGCATATTGAGCTGGAAATAATGTAGAAACAGGATTTAATTAAATTGTTATAATTAGCCTATGATATTATTAGGTAATATATTACCTGCGGTCTCATGGAGCATGATTCATCAGTGCATGCTTTTCTAAACAAAAACAAAGAGTTTGTTTTCATAATTGTTCATTAAAATGAACATCCAGCTTTGAAACAACTTTTCTAACCAGGGTCTCCTAAAAAACTGCAAAGTTTTGATTTGACACCTTTAACACAGGCGTTAACAATCAATACGTCATTGTATACATTCTGCCAATTCATGCCGTTCAAACTGAATGACGTGGTCACAGCTCTGAAATGCTGCTCATTCCTCAGAACAGGCTTTTTGTCAGTTCAACTATGACACTGTGACAGTGAAAGTTTATTTTCAGCCTCGACTCCACTATAAAACCAGGTTAGAGTGCAAGCACTTTTTCAACATTACCTTATTCTCCTGTCCCCAGGACCATATTCTTGGAGTGTTCATTCCAAACATTTGGAAAGGATTTTGTCCAGTCACAATCAAAGCGATTGCAAGCAGTTTGAAATAGGAGATGAAGTTTCCTAAGTATCTGCAGAGGAAGACACATAACGAGTAAAGTCAGGACTAAACCACTGTCTTACAGAAGGTCAATTCCATAATATCTGGAAGAATGCAATCTCACTTGTTGATGGGTTTTGGAGGGTAATTCTCTCCCTCGATTCGGATGTCTGGGTACAGCTGGCTGATGGACCGGGAGTACTCCTGGTACACCTTACTGTACCCTCAGGATATACTGAGAATAAACACATAGTTAATGGCCGTGATGAATCACTTTAGAAATATGAAATCCGCAAACAAATCAGCATGAAATTAAAATTCACATCTATTTTCTAAATGCATATCATAGATGTGAACAAACTTGTTGTGAACAATGTATGTGCGCATATATATAACACTATGACCTATAGACTCACCTAAAGGATTATTAGGAACACCTGTTCAATTTCTCATTAATGCAATTATTTAATCAACCAATCACATGGCAGTTGCTTCAATGCATTTAGTGGTGTGGTCCTGGTCAAGACAATCTCCTGAACTCCAAACTGAATGTCAGAATGGGAAAGAAAGGTGATTTAAGCAATTTTGAGCGTGGCATGGTTTTTGGTGCCAGACGGGCCGATCTGAGTATTTCACGATCTGCTCAGATACTGGGATTTTTACGCACAACCATTTCTAGGGTTTACAAAGAATGGTGTGAAAAGGGAAAAACATCCAGTATGCGGCAGTCCTGTGGGCGAAAATGCCTTGTTGATGCTAGAGGTCAGAGGAGAATGGGCCGACTGATTGAAGCTGATAGAAGAGCAACTTTGACTGAAATAACCTCTCGTTACAACCAAGGTATGCAGCAAAGCATTTGTGAAGCCACAACACGCACAACCTTGAGACGGATGGGCTATAACAGCAGAAGACCCCACCAGGTACCACTCATCACCACTACAAATATAAAAAAGAGGCTACAATTTGCACGAGCTCACCAAAATTGGACAGTTGAAGACTGGAAAAATGTTGCCTGGTCTTATGAGTCTCGATTTCTGTTGATACATTCAGATGGCAGAGTCAGAATTTGGCGTAAACAGAATGAGAACATGGATCCATCATGCCTTGTTACCACTGTGCAGGCTGGTGGTGGTGGTGTAATGGTGTGGGGGATGTTTTCTTGGCACACTTTGGGCCCCTTAGTGCCAATTGGGCATCGTTTAAATGCCACGGCCTACCTGAGCATTGTTTCTGACCATGTCCATCCCTTTATGAGCACCATGTACCCATCCTCTGATGGCTACTTCCAGCAGGATAATGCACAATGTCACAAAGCTCGAATCATTTCAAATTGGTTTCTTGAACATGACAATGAGTTCACTGTACTAAAATGGCCCCCACAGTCACCAGATCTCAACCCAATAGAGCATCTTTGGGATGTGGTGGAACGGGAGCTTCATGCCCTGGATGTGCATCCCACAAATCTCCATCAACTGCAAGATGCTATCCTATCAATATGGGCCAACATTTCTAAAGAATGCTTTCAGCACCTTGTTGAATCAATGCCACGTAGAATTAAGGCATATCTGAAGGCGAAAGTGGGTCAAACACAGTATTAGTATGGTGTTCCTAATAATCCTTTAGGTGAGTGTATATTCCTTATATTGTGTTGGCTCCCCTTTTGCCAAGTACCCTTTTGCTCAGCCCTGCCCCTGACCCCTCGAGGCATGGACTCCACTGGACCACTAAAGGTCTGCTGTAGTATCTGGCACCAAGATGGTAGCAGCAGATCCTTTAAATCCTGTAAGTTGCGAGGTGGGGCCTCCATGGATCGGACTTGTTTGTTCAGCACATCCCAACAGAAGCTCGATTTGATTGAGATCTGGGGAATTTGGAGGCCAAGTCAAACCTCAAACTCGTTGTTGTGCTCCTCAAACCATTCCTGAACCACTTTTGCATTATGCTGCTGAAAGAGGCCACAGCCATCAGGGAATACCGTTTCATTACTTTGACACACACCACCAACCTAAGCATTGTTGCAGACCATGTATACCCTCATGGTCTGCAACAATGCTTAGGTTGGTGGTGTGTGTCAAAGTAACATCCACACGGCAGGACGCAAGGTTTCCCTTTCGACAAAATGTTAGCTTTCTGCCTAACATCACACATACTAACAGGTGCCGTAATGAAGAGATAATCAGTGTTATTCACTTCACTAAATATTAAAATATTACATATATGTGCTCTTAGTAAAATGCATTGTGAGAAAAAAAAGCTAAACAAATGACCACTTTCACTTAGATAACATTAAACAACACATCTAGCTTTATCAGAAACAAGATAAAGTATTCAATTAAAGTCTAATATGTCGCTCTTTCCTACTGTATTTGGATATATCATGTTCTAACAGGAGAAATGTAATCCATATTAGCTTTAACCTCCTGGGTGCCACTGTACTCTTATGAGGACGTTATATTTTAGAAAATGTCTCTGACAACATACATGTCACAGTTTTAAGGGCTTTTCAGAGATGCCAAATGTTTTGAGGTTTCGCCAGGGCAACTTCTCCTTGGTCTTAAAAAATAACTGAATTATCCAATTTGGCACTCTTATGGAAATATGATACTATTTTGTAATAGTAACCAATTTCAAATGATTTGTTAAAAATGTACATCTCTGGGAAATTTTATGGGGTTTCTAAACAAAATCAGACTTACTGTTATGAAACAGGGTATTGAATTCATACATGTTGTCCACTGTAGAGACACTGGGGTGAATAGGAAAATAAATTACATATCAACGTTTCTATAAACTATTACTCCCATTATTACACTTCTTTTGCATTACATGTGGCACCAAGAGCACATTAATATGCTAATTTGAGAGAGAGACCGTGTATAGACACATTGCATTAAATAGGAAAACCCATGTATAGCCAATTAAAATGGTATTTAATTTATTTCTGTTATACATTTCATAACATAGTTGAGAATCATCTTTAAACAAAGTTAGGTTAAAAAAATTTTAAAACCTAAAAATTGGTGGAAAAAAAAATCACATTTAAAAAAAATACTAAACTCAAAATGTGTTATTTTCCTGGGTCAATTATGTACATACATATGCATGTGTGGTAAAATATGTTTTATTATTATAACCTTAAAATAGGTTATCATAAAGCATATTTTATGTGGATTGGATCGACATAAACTGCGGCTCTTGGCAGTCATTCCTTGACAAAATAGGCCCAATTTAGCTAAACTCATCCTTTTTATGACGTAAACAAAGTTATTATGCATGTTATAATTATATGTACACTTATACATTTAAATATAAGAATAGAATACGCATTATTTTGTTTTTAATTCGGTCATGTTACCGTATTAGCCGTATTAGCTTAGCACCCCTGGGGGATTTAAACTGACAGTAAAACACTGAATAGCATGAATGTCTGTGTAAGTCTCTCACCAGAATTGGAACTTGAGAACCGGACCCGTGTAGAATGTGTGTTTGTTCTGTCTCTGTGTGTGCATGTCAGGTCCAGTGCTGTCGTGAGGAGTGATGCTGTTGCGGCCCACATAAATATCCCTCACTGTTACCACAGTAAACAGCAGCAGGGCCGTTAATATACCCGTCTGACTGTACTCCGCCATCTCCGGCCCGTTCACAGTGACAGAACCGAGTCCACAGTCCCACTGCTACCGCCGCCGCCGCCACGGAACGACTGCTACTGCTACACCGACCGTGAATCAGGATAAAGCGAACAAATGTGTTTCAAAATAAAAGTCTCCCATGCTGAGTCATGATGGATACAGTGCAAACAGCGACATCTACCGCTGTCGTGTGTCATCAACGCGATTCAGCTCCAGCACGCCACTCTGTGTTCATCAAAGGACACGACAGAGGAACAAACAAAAAAACATTATATCTTTATTTTAACGCGTTTTTTTACGAGGACATTGTATATTAGTGAATTTCTCTGACACCATACATATCACAGTTTTAAGTCTGGATGTCCAAGTGTAAAGAGCACATTCAGGGCTTTTCAGAGTTAGCCTACAGAATGTTTTGAGGATTTACCAGGACAACGAATGATCAAATTTAGCACTCTTATGGACATATGATAATATTTTGAAATTGTCATTTAAATCTACTTTTGACTACTTTTCAAATGGTTTGTTATAAATCTACATCTCAGGAAAAATGTTATGGGGTTTCTAATTAAAATCAGACTTTCTGTTACGAAACAGGGCATTGATTTCATACATCTCCACTGTAGAGACACCGGGACTTAAAGCAAGTTTGTCAGGCATTTTGGGACACAGCAAGTGAATAGGGAAATAAATTACATATGAATTGTGTTTAATGATCTTAAAGACTAATATAAGTTTATGTGCTATGCACATTTTCTTTATTTTGTGTGTGTGTGTGTGTGTGTGTGCTTTTGCCATTATTTTTTATATTGATAACATGCAGGCTGCCAATGAATTATGAGTTTAACTTGAAAATAGAATGACATTTAAACATATTTCTATAGAACACAATTATTCAGTATGCATGCAAACACATTACACATTCACATAAATGTTTTTTATTATTTATATTTGTATCAATATATGAAGAGATTTTGGAGGCATTGTTTAACTCTGAGAGTAGGCAACGGTTTCACAGACAAAGGCTTAAATCTAGTCCCAGACTAAAATGCATGTTTTAACTGAAAGCAACTGATTTATGTTAAAATGTGTCAGTCATTGTTTTCTTTCTCAAGATGAACACTAGTAATGTTTTTTTCTAAAGCACATTTATAAAAGCTACTTAACTGAAGGCCCAATCCTGGCTCAATCTAAGCCCATATGAAACCGCGACAGAGAGAGAGCATATTTTAGCCAGGCACTTTTGACGAAAGTTTAATTTCACTTTTAAATTCATGACTTGTTCTGCGAACGCAAGCATTCTAGAACGCGAACGACTAGTATTCAGTAGCCTGTATTTATTTGAACATACAATCAGTTATGTATCAGTGGCTTTGCACTTAGTAGACCTACAGTGAAAAATTATTAAATATCTTAAAAGTTAATTTAAGTATCGTATTAATCTATTTTTTTGTTGTTGCATTTATTTCAACCGTAAGATTATTGTTGCATGTTAGTCTATTAGTTTTGTTAATACCGCCCTCAATAAATCAATGAATCCTTTCTGCGGATTAGGATTTTTCAGGCGTTTGTAATATTTTCAGCATATGTTCACAGCATTGTGTGCGGTGCATTTGAAAATCATTTATTCATCATAATTTTTCTATAACAAATATATGAACTCCAATAATTGGTAATGTTTTAAAGATGATCCATTTCTCAGCTAATGAAAGGGCTGGCATTTCAGGATATGTGAGATTTAATTTGGTGCTCAAAACCTAACAAACATATTGTTACATGTCACAGCATACAATGCCACAAAACAAGACAAATCATAAGGCTCCAACGTCTTCAGCAGATATAAGGCTATCATAGTGAAAAAAACCTATACCAAAATGTATTTAATTTCTATTTTTAAATACATTTATGTCATACTTAGTATACTACAAATCCATTAACATATTTACTGACATATCACTTGAGACATACTGATATAAATATTATAATTTACCTAAAGCATGCTTGCAATAGTTCCAGTTTAGCACAATTGAGTGCATTAAGTACAAAATTAGTTGTTCCAATTTCCCAGACTTTAATTTAGTACACCAAAAGTACAATTGCAGGGTATTTGTATTAAGTACATAAACATAAAAATATTTGTAGTATATGTTAACATAACATAAATGCTTTTTCAAATAAATTTTGGTATAGGGTAAAACTTTTGAAAACAGATAATTATCTTATGAATCTGAATACATGAAACCACACACAAAAAACTGCAACTTCTCCTGTAGAACCAAACGAACAGAACAGAATAGGCAGCGGATAGAGGTTATAATAAAACAAACTTACAAGGGACACCAACATTTCCCACAAACACTTACACTGACATTTTTTGTCATGTTAACTATTTCTGATTCTTTTGAATAGAAATGTAACAATCATTAACCTTGCTTTTGTATATATTTGAGTTTTTATGCATTTGGAAGAACTTTAAGCAGGGGAAATATTATATTGCAACATAAAACTTCCTACACGGTTACACTCGCTCCCAAAGGTGTATGTGGTGAATTATGAGCGGTATCAGATTATGTTAAGCATTTTGTTAAGTCACCATTTAATGCTAATCAGAATATGTTTGAATAATTTCATAATTTAAATGAATTTCAGATGCATCCATGCTGTTAGTGAGGGTTAATGTTAGAAATATTTTAGCATGGAGTAACCACTAGGAGAAAGAAATGAATTTGTTTTAACCAGGCAATACAAACGTTTGAATGATCATTACAAAATAAAAGTAGTTTGCTCAAAAGTCAAACATCAGGTGCTTTATTTTGAGATTTTTGGACGAGGAAAAAATATAATGTCCCTACAATATGCTTAATTTTTGTCATAAAAAAAAAGTGAGCTAGACAGGTTTAGACAAGATTTTACCCATGTGTGGAAGAATGATTTTAAATCCCTCATGTTTAATTCAGGGAACACTTTATCCGCAAAATACTGAAAAATTCTATCAACTGCTCATGCAGAAAGTGCTGGAGGGTTTGGATTCCATGTGCAGTTCCTGACCTCTACAACCTTAAAGGGACAGTTCACCAATTTTTTTTTAAATTCTGCCATAATTTACTCACACTCAAGTCGCCAAACCTGTATGAGTTTTCCATATGCTTCAAATTATTATTATTGTGTGTGTGTGTATATGTGTGTGTTCAACAGAAGAAAAATACTCAAGTTAGAACAGGGTTAGAACAACTTGAGTGTGAGTAAATGATGACTTTTTGGGTGACCTATCCCTTTAAAGGAACACTCCTCCGTTTTTAGAAATAGGGCTTATTCAACTTCTTTCCTACATTTAGATATGTGGGCAAATGCATTTTTGTCTCAGTGCATGTATTGTTTTAGTTTGGAAGGGTCGCCGCTAGCTTAGCTTAGCATATTGAATGGAGTCCTATGCTGCCAGCTAGCAAGTCCCGAGTAAAAGTGATTAAAAAAACAAACAAAAAAACACCTAATTACTTCTTGTGGCCTGCATATTCACAACGAGTACAAATAGCGATGCAGATTAAGACTAGGCGATTTCCTAGGCAGATATTAACTTGGGACTATATTATGGGGAAGCACATGCAGGCGAAGCACTGCTAGTTGGGAAGCACTGCTACACTGAGACAAAAATGCATTTGCCCACATATCTAAATGTAGGAAAGATGTTGAAAAAGCCCTATTTCTAAAAATGGTGGAGTGTTCCTTTAAGAACATCAGCCAATGATGTTGGAGATGTTATATCTATGCCTATGAATGAATCCAAATGAATGTGTGACAGAACCAAATGACTGGAAATCAAACAAATGTCATTTCTTCAACCCTTTAAAGGTTACTTTTAAGTGGTATTTTGCGGATAAAGTGTGCCCTGAATTAAACATGAGGGATTTAAAATTATTCTTCCACACCATGGGTGAAATCTTGTGTAAACTTGTCTAGCTCACATAGTTTTGGTGACGTCCAGAAATTTCTAAATAAAGCACCTGTTTAACTTTTGAGTAAACTTCTTTTTTTTTGTGTGTAATTATACAATAAATGATTGTCATAAGATTCTCATTATACAATATATTTTATTTAACTAAGCAAAAATTTAAGGAAGAACATGTGCTACTTAATAATAATAACATTAATTGTTTTGCATTACATTTAATACAATTTTCATTACAGTAATGTGAATTTTGGAGAAAATGTGCTTAATTGTCATGAAAATAATATGACAATGGAAAAGTGGCATTATTTTCTTTCTCATTTCTATTGATTTTGAGATTAAATATGACAGACATATTCTTGACTGGTTTTGTGGGATTTGCCTTTTCGTGATGGTGTAATAGAAAACATCAACCACACACACACACACACACACACACACACACACACACACACACACACACACACACACACACACACACACACACACACACACACACACACACACACACACACACACACACACACACACTTCATGGAGCAGCTGTCATAAAGTAACTAAAATTAGTTGCAGGCACATTCTTGCATTGTGTATTATCATCAATGTTAATAATTTCACAGCTTAAGGTCCTCAGCACGGGCAGTTACTCTTAGGATCAGGCTGATGTGTCAGCCTCACTCTGCCATCTTCTCTTGCCACGTCTCTGTAGATCAGGGACTTTTGGGCTTTTAGACGACATGCCAGGCACATGAAAATGGAGTCCACGTTCTGGCTCTCCTTGGGATCTTTGGCTGATGTTTCAAACAGTAGCATGTTATAGGAATCGGCAAACTTA